>CM042140.1:62078077-62185577 GCA_023376005.1 Doryteuthis pealeii | reverse complement strand
CTGTTTTCAGTCAATAAAAAAGGTTAGTTTACAAAATCCATCTTTTTTATTACACATTATAATTTTCCGAGGATTATTTTTAGCTACAACAAGCGATTTATTATATCACCCTTTTCCCTCTGCCTTCCAGATTCTGTCTAGTCTTATCCATGAAGATATTCAGAATAAGTGCGCAGTGAACTCTTTTTTCAGTAAACATTCCCGTTGCCCAAGGTGGGCGGAGGCATACCGATAAATTCTACTTCACAGCATCTCTGAATGCAATTTGGGGTTACTTAGCGGTGCTTATTACGAGTAATATTTTTTTTTAAAATAGTCTGGACTTCTATTTTCAGACAAGCGTCGTAGGTAAGACCACCACAGATAAACTATTCTCCGAGCTAAGAACAGTAATTCGGTATCTACCTTAACTTCCCTACAGGTCAGGGTGCGACACAAGGTCTTTTTTTATAATAGGAAGCTACGCACAAACCAAAGCTCATGCGATGGCTAGTCAAAGAAATGCGTGGATCGCATTGGCATTCTCATTTTGGGGCGCCTCAGGCACCAAGCAATAAATCCAACCCTGCTCCTTTAGATCGAGAAGGTAGATGTTGCCTGGGGAATGGCCTCCTGGGATTACGCGATTAATTTGTCCTGCGGCCGGAGCCAGTTAATTATTAATTACCACAACCTTACACCAGGTTAGCATGTGACAAAAGGTCTTTTTAATGTGGAAGTCACGTACAAGCCGAAGTTCCTGCGATGGCTAGTCTGCTAAGAACAGTAATTCACCCCCGAAAGAAACTGCCTCGGCCTTTATGCCTCCTCTCCGGCCGAACCACTCCAACCAACAGGAATGACAGGACGCTTACCAGAATTCACCACTCAGAACCTAAAAGTTGTGACTTCAATCACGCGAGGAAATTCACTTTACCACCCCTTACAGTTATCATCCCTTTATCGCATCCCTTTACCAAGTAACAGGTCTTACTAGTTTACATGATACTAATATCAAGGAACAAAACTTGACCGTTTATTGCATGCTCAAGCTAAACGGATTCAACTGCCTTGCTATTTACCCCAAGTTCAATTTTTTTTAATTAAGTGATAAATATATATATAAGAGTGAATACATAAAAAAAGATCCAGGAGAAAGCTCTAACCGCATCAGCGTGGATATGGCAGTCCTACATTGTGATATCAAACCGACAAAGTCTTGTGGTATCGTGAGATACTGCTGGGGCGCTCAGGGTTAGTGTTAATGATGCTTCGGCCCCGAAACTATGCCTGAACCCAGAGTCATCATCTGATGAAGGCTTTGTTGGTTGCAATGCTACTGTGTAAATAGCAGTCATTGTATGAAGATTACTATTGACAAGGATGACATTGACATTAAATAACCATGAAGCTTGATACGCCAATAAACAAAGAAATCAACCCCAAAATATTTAAATTTTAAGTCTTGCAATCTTTTAGTAACACCTGTAATTAAAACATTTCACTCGAGCACGGTCGTTTTCTTTTTGTGTGATAATATTTTCATGACTATTAACTTAATTAGTAATTCGAGAAAAAAAATATTTTAATGAAAATGTTTCCCTGTCATGGTGCTATTTTTCAAACATTCAATTAAATACCTTCATTAATTAACCTTGCTTGTTATTTAGAAATTTGAACATCTTTATTCTTTAGGATCTCATAACTACGAATATCAGTTGCACACACAGAGACATTTGCCGAGGAATTATCAATGCTAATACAAAAACAGACGCTATCGTAAAATGGCTGATGTCACAAGCAAAACCTAATTGGCGTATCCCAATTATGTTAAGGTAGATATTTTTCTTTTCTATTAATTCGGTCCCTCTTTCTCTGTAACGAAAACTACGTCACTGCTTACGTCACAATTACCAAAATCGTCAATACATAGAATAAAGAACAATTAATATTTAATAATATAGATAAAAGCTCTTTCTTATAATTCGACGTTTGAATCTTTTCCATTGAAATAAATAGACTATATATTATTTAAATAAACAAATTATATAAACTATGAAATGGATTTTTAAAAATTGTATTACTTTAAATAGGTAAAATATTTTCGAAATTTGTAATCAATTTTTAAATAATTTTTAACTCTCACCCTTTCTTCAGTAACATAAGTTAAACAAAAGTTTACAAATGAATAAATACATACGATCTTGTGTAAACTTTTCAAAATAATTATTGAATTAATAATCAATAGATTTGAGGGGGACAGAACTAATTGCAAATCGTTTTTTTTTTAAGTTTTTTATTTTTTTTTTATTTTTTTACTCCTTTAATAAATTTGATGATTCTACTTACTTATGATAAAAAAACCTTCTGACATTGAATTTTTAACTCATCCCCATTCAGGCAATATCTTTCAAAAGTAAATTTTACACCGCCCGTGGGGCGTTTTTTAAATAGTATTTATAATCTTTGTATCTCATTTCGTATAAATTCGTTGAGATAAAATTGTTTTAACACGATGACCTGTAAATAAGTTTCACGAAATACACCTGCTAGCCCTGTCAGCTGGGTCTGTAGAATACGCTAACTACACCTCTGCAGATGGATAAGAGCGAAACACCCATCCACCCACAATGGCGCCATCTGTTGACTGTGGATGCCGACCCTGGGTGCTTAGTCAAGTCACGTTGAAAGTACCGGTTCCCGCTAGATCACCGGAATTAAGCAACACTGAGCCTGATCAGTACTTAGATGGGTGACCATTTAAACAACAGCTCGTACTGCCACATATAAATGACCCGAAAAAGGTTGATATGCCGTAAAAAAAACAAAAAAAACAACCAACTATCTAACCAACCAACCAGCCCGTGGGGCTTAAGAACGGAATCTTGGTAGTGTAGCAGTCCTTGACTTCACTCCACTTTGGCACTTACTAAGTATTTTACTGCCCCAGCCGACATGGCTATAAGCAGTACGAAAGTAGACATTATGATATAGTAACTTACATAAATAGATTAATGGAGGTCCTTACTACTGAAAAGAAAAGAAAAATAGATAAGCTACAAAAAAAAAAAAAAGAAAAGAAAAAGAAAGAATCATACTACAGGCGAAATACAGAATGTCCAACGTGGCTAACGTGACAGGAGAGGTCTCGTCATGTATTGCCGGGTCATAGAAAGGTAGTAATCAGATGCGCAACATGATATCAGCAGCGGCTGTATTGTGAAAAGGCGATTGAATCAAAACAAAGCGTCGAATTAGTTTGGCAAACCGCCAGTAGGCTGAAAGTTTGGATTGAAGAATATACTCGAGTATATACCCCAGAGGTTAAAGCACTGGTGAGAGCGTTGATACATTTCTGCTCAAATCACTGAACTATATTGGTTACTACTATCAGCAGTTTACACCAGTTCTAATGTTGGCCACCGAAGATCAAATGTTTCATTGAACTTTTGAAATAATATAATAATAATAATAATAATAATAATAATATACTATTACCTTACATAACATATATGGGACATATACTTTATGTAACAGTAGCTTCTTCGTTCTTCCACGAACAATTTCTTCTTCGGTTTCTTATTCTGCATTCACACACCAGCCAACAGAAGAGAAAAATAGATAAATAAAATCCTGTGATATATATATATATATATATATATATATATATATACACACAATTGTAAACCCCATATATATATATATATATATATATATATATATATAATATATATATATATATATATAATACTAAAGCTGAGTGAATCAATGATTGTTTCCTGTTTAGTTTAATGGCTAAAATTAAAGACTAAAATATTCCTTACTTTTGGGAATAAATTGTGCTTTTCATCGTTTTGATTAACAGTAATTTGCAATTAAGTCATAAAGTCACCAACCTCTAACTAACCATTTGCCTATCAATTCCACCCCCTCTATTATATATTAGTTTATCTGTGGGAGCAATTCGGAGAATCACTCTCTCAAAGCCATGCTGACTGCCGGCTGTTAAATCAATTTATTCCAGATTTCAACTAAGGGACCACCCCAGTTCATTTAGATTTCATTTATTTACTTGTTTTATTCATTCAATGCTATCTTCCTATTTTCCTTAATTTCTTTTCTTAAATTATATATATATGAAGATCCAAGAGAACCTGTTTTATCTACTTAGTTATTTAACTAATTCAATATATACATATACATATATATACACATCCATATATACACACACATGCCCATATACATGCATGCATCCACACACATACCAACACATACATACACATATACTCATACATATACATATACATATCCATACATATCCATATCCAAATAGAAATACTTAAGATTTATCCATTCATATATTTCCACATTCAAACACACCCGCATTCCCCTCTATACAACACACGTACACATCTACACACACATATATATACAATACATATCTACACCATTTGGACGATTAGTATGGGGGTGTACTTTAGTTTGGGGGTGGAGATATTTAGGTGTTTCCAACTACACTCGTGAACAAAATAAATGGACCAAGCAAGTATTAAACATTTTATTGTACAAAAAGCTAAATTAAACAAAATACAATTGAACAAAAAACAAAAACGAGTCTTATATACACAAACAAGACATTTACTTTAATAAATGCTTAGTATGGAATCGCTTTCCCCTTTAATTTCTTTAAAAGATTAATCCTTTTAACCATGCTCTCAACCAACTTGGAACACTGTGAAGAGGGGATGCTATTCCATTCATTTTGCAGAGCTTCCCACAGTTTTTCTTTGTTCGAAAAAGTTCTTCCAGCCAATGCACGAGATATTATGGCCCAAATATTCTCGATTGGGTTTAAATCGGGGCTTTGACCAGGCCAAAACATCACATCAATTGAATTATCGGCAAGCCATTTCTTAGTGACTTTAGCAGTGTGTTCAGGTGCATTATCTTGTTGAAAAATAATGTTATGGGATACTCCCAGCTTCTGGATACTTGGAAACAGTCATGTTTCTAATATTCGAATGTATTCCTTTGCATTGATTGACGACTCAAATCTAATAAGTTCCCCAACTCCTGCGGCATTAAAAGTTCCCCATACCATTATCCCTCCATTCCCGTGTTTCACTGTCGTTTTTATGCAACTTGGCGATAATCTTTCTCCGGATCTGCGAATACAGCGTTCGGGAGCATCACTAAAAAGACAAAATCTTGATTCATCGGACCAGAAAACATTCCTAAACCATTCTGTATATTTCTTGCCATAACACGAGACAAATGTCTTTCTATCATTGCTGTTCTTCTTAGATAATACTGGCTTCTTTGCGCACCTTTTTGAAAAAAATCCCATTTCCTTCAATCGTCTAGATATTATCATTCTAGAAATGGAATTTCCATCCGCTGTTTTGAATTGTTTGCTATGGTCAACATAAGTTTTCTTTCGGTCCTTCAAAACAGTCATTTTAAGCCTGCGGTCGTCCTTCACAGTGAATGCTCTAGGGTGACCAGATCCAATTTCCTTTTTACTGAACGTTCGATTTCGGACCAATTCGCTTCACAGCAGAGAGAGATGTTGTCACATTTTCTTTTTTCAAAATATCGAAAATCTGCTTGTAAGTCATATTAGACTGCCTTAATCCTTCAATTCGGTTTTTCATATCCTCGCCCAGATGCGGTCTTACCTTTTTAGGACTCATTTTTACCACTAAATTATTATATACTATAATATTAATGATCTGAAAAATAGGAATTTGCAGTTAAATTTCAGTAAATTCCTGAAAAATATCGAAAAATCTATTTTCTTCCTTCTTTCAATCTTGGCCCATTTTTTCTGTTCACGAGTGTATGTGTTCACGTATACATATACATACACTTCCATATACTTACACACATGTATACACATATGCATACATATATGCACACATCCGTACATCTATTTCTACATTACGCTATATATATAAAATTATATTATTTCCATTTTATTTGGAGGGTGGACATAAGGGCCTCATACATGCTATATGCCTAAATCGGAGGTGGTTATGTTTTATTCAACCCTCCATATATATAAAAGTACACACATACATATGCATATATAAATGAATATCCATCTACATAGTGTTTTGAATATCATATAAAGGCATAAGTTATATTGCATTAAGTTAAACTTGGGCAAAAATGCTTTTATAAACCAATTTTAAGTATTAGGAAAGCTCTAGAACTCATTTTACAGACAAAAGTAGATTACAAAAAGTCGCCATTTTTCGCCAGCCTCACCAAATTTGGAGAGCTAAAATTCGACATAACTCCGCCAATTTTTTGAATTGGAAGCTCAAATTTTGGGGATCGTCTAATGTTAACATAGTCCACAACTGGAAAAAAACTTTCAGAAAAATTGAAGGAGGTGGGTGAAAATCTTACTTTTTTCAGGATGATTTGTCATGGAATTACCCTCATACAAAATGTTTGGCCCGTATCAGAGAATGATGTAGACCCATATTATAGAATTATGGAGGGCATGAAACCAAAGCTGTTGAATAATTCTGGTATATAAGTTGTGCTGGAAACCACCACTTAAACTTATAGACTCACTGTGGTCACTTGGATTAAACTCAGCCAATCAACAGCTCGAATACGTGGTTAGTTAACTATTTAATCGCCGATATTTGCACGTTATTCGACATTGACGAATGGACCTGCAACCAACGACTTCGCTCAACGCAAGGATTTTAACAAACACTAAGGAACAACCAAAGGATCATGCCCAACACTAAGGGACACCAAGGAACAAAGAAAGGTTTATCCACTAAAGATCGCGCTCTGCTTATTACAAGGGATCTCCACTGTAAAGTCCTCTCATTTGAAGACTAAAAATGGCCACAAAAATCGTGAGACAAGCAATGAGCTTTATAGCATGGTTAATTTAGTCATTTGCATGTGTGTGTGAGAGGGTGTGAACGCGCGTAAGTGTATGTGTATGTGTGTGTGTTGAATGTCACGGAGACTATGTAGTCATTGTTCATTTCTGTCTTGATAAATACAACTTCACTCTCGATACTTTTTTAAACACATCTCGTATATAATAATATATGCTTTTGTATAGTTAAGCTATTGTGTCTTTATATGTGTGTATTCGCGTATTTTTTTTTTTTAGATGCATACCAGAATTAGTATATAATAGTATGGTTATTCTATTTATTTCAGTGTGTTAACTGCCAAGGCGGCTATTTTAAAGGAAATTAAATACTTATTCTCACTCACTAATGAGTTCAGTATCAATAATCTTTTAATACATCTCGTATATAATTGTACGTTTATTTGTAGTTAGTATCAATATTTTTTCCAATACACTTCGTATATAACACTACTGTTTTATAAAGTATTTAATTAAATTTCATATATATATATATATATATATATATATATATATATATATATATATATATATATATGGATATTGTCATTCTTATTTGTAGTTATTTTTGTGTGTTAAATGCTAAGAAAACTATTTTGAAGAAAATTACAATACATTTTTAACACACTTCTATATATATAAAAGAAAGCTTGGTATGTACATGCCGATCTATAACTCCATGAAGAGAAGTCACTCGGATTCGAAATCTTGCATACAGATTAATATCCTTCTAACTAAAAACACACCAAATTTGGTTATTGATTTTTATTGATTATGGGATATAATTAATTAATCAAACAAAAATCAAACGATTTTTGGAAAGCATCGTATCGTCGTTCCTGCTGATACGCCAGCAGCAGGAGCTTGCCTGCTGCATGTATCAGCAGTCATTCAAAATGTCTGCTCTATTTCTACTAATAAGTCAACATTGTTGAATGCGATTGTTTTGTAATTTATTACGAACTGTTATTTTTTTTTTGTCCAAAAACAAGTTATGACTACCGGCTTTAAAAAAAAATTCTATGAAAAATCAACTAATAGTCAAATTTTCACGTAATTTTCGGTAATTATTCATCTGTTGATGGAAATATGTTTGAAATAGGTTTTTTCTTAAAATATATCAGGGGAAATATTTTACGAGGTCCCCCTATTTTATTTTATGAAATCTGAAAAAAATGAACAGATAAAAAATGATTTTTTTTCTATAAAGATAAGAGTCTGAATAATTATATCAGAATATTTTTATAAGTTTCTATACGGGACTTTTTTAGTAAAAAAAAAACATGAATTCTAAATTCTGCTAAAAAATGTCAATCTTATTAGACACATTTCCGTAAAAATGTGACATCCAGAAGGATTGAACTTACTATTCAGTAGTAATGGATTTACGAGACTACCTTGCTAACAATTACACAATGATGTGACCTCATTTTCTTTACCTAACCTGTTCATCACAGGTAGGATATGGTACAAGGTCGAAAGTAAAGGGCATCTAGCGAGTATTAAAATCGCTATTCAATAATAATTTGAGTCTAACTTGCAAACCCTTACATCACAATGGGATGCTATTAATATTAAAAATTGTAAACATCAAAAAGAGACTATTCCTAAAATAAAATAATATTATAATACACAAACTGTTAGCTTTGTTTAACATTAAATATCCAATAAACGAATAATTTTCGTTCTAATGAAAACACATTTTTTAAAAATCTATTCAACCAATAGATGGGTTCCTAACAGGTACTACAACTCTGGGTCAAAATGGCAATGAAGGAGTATTCCACACTTCCAAGAGATCCAGAATTAGAACTTCAACATTAGATGCACTTTAATGTCATACCCTTTTTAGGAACAATCCTTGGTGTTCATAAAAATGTTTTCGTTCAGTCATAGACCGGGTACTTTTGTTAGTTTTATATAATACTATTGTTATTTAAAGTGTTTATTCATTTTTACGGCATATCAATCTCAGTGGGTCATTTAATGCCGATAAAGTTTATAAATCAATTCTTAATGGATAATACATTTTTTTATAAATACATTTTTCTATTTAACCCATAGATGGGACCCTAACAGGTACTAGCACTCCGGGTCAGAGTGGACCAGGGAGCAATGGTGACGAAGGGGTGCTCCACATTCCCCAAACCTCCAAAACTGGAACCTCACCATCAGATAGAGTTTAACGTCATTCCCAGGACATGTAGACCCACAGCCACCGCCTTCTAGCACCCATATGATAAAAGGGGTTGGGGCTTGCCATAAGGGTAATAGGGTTGGGAAAATCAAATAGGTGCTACGGCTTGACGTGACCAGCCGATTGATCGGAGGGGGCCTCTCCGACCGCCCGTCTAGCCCAAGATAGGGCCAAAGTGGAGTATTGCATGTCACGAACTGCTCATCCATCTGGGCTCTATCCTTAAGCATCACGGGTCGCCACCCACGGCCAACATGTGGCCCCATTGGGGGAGTCTTACCCCTCTGCAGAGGTGCAGTCGGTGCATTTTAACGCCCCAGCCGACAGGGCGGGTGTTTATTCAAATTCCATATATATATATATATATATATATATATAAACATTGCCATTGATTTTAAGATATAACCTCAAGTAAAGAATATTTTGAAGTCATTGTGTGATGAGAACAAAAGAGTTAAATAAAGGAATAAAAAAACAAATAATGTTACAAAATGAGATTTGAGAAAAATCCAAAGTGTAATAAGCAAAGAAAAATAGATTGAGCAAATTGAAAATATTTGAAGTAGCTGGTTTTGCGAGTGTAAACAGAAACATGGCAGACTATTAAGAGAATTGCCCAAAGACATGAAATCAATCACAGCCACCACCTTTAAGTAAACATTCCAAAAAGAAACCTGTTAGCTGGGCCATAGAATACATGAAAACTAATTTTTTACATTGGTTTGTTGGTTTGTTTTGAAGACTATCACAATGCGAGTGTAAAGAAAAAAAGAAGGTAACTATGATGTTTTTTGTTAACCTGTCATTTTATTCTTTTAATATTTCGGGATGAAAAATCCCATCATCAGAAGAATACTGAACTGAAGTTGTCTTAGCGGCTGCTAAATTCGTCCTGTCTTGGGTCTTCCAAATTCTGTGTGTGTATGTGTGTGGTTGGGGTGCTTGCTTATGTGTGTGTTTGTATGTGTAAGTGTGTGTGTGTGCGTGCTTCTTAATTTCTTACATTTTGTACTGTCGAATCCTTCCATACGTAAGGGTCACAATCTGATAACGTTAGGATGAATACCTATTTTTTTCTATTTTAAAATGTCTCAATAATACCGACAAATGCTAGTACGTGTTTCTATAGCTTCAAACTAGTAAGTCTAAATTTATAATCAACTTCCAAACTATGTAAAAAATAACTGAGGTGGTCACTACTGTTATATACTGGCATCAAATATCTATATGTTATATAGCGGCCTTCTTCGCTACTCTAAATCGTGTAAGTAAGTAGTCGTTGCGGGTATATATGGTCACGTCGCGAAGTATGTAGTAGTCAGCTACTACCGACTATTGGACTTCAATAAACAACAGATACGTATGTACAAAGAGAGGACCCTTCTTTATTTTCTTCGGTGTGTGGGTGGTGAAGGCGCAGAGCTTACAATAAGTGTCCGAGGGGTGTTTGCTGACGGGAGACGTGAAGTGTCCTTTTTGGCTGCTGGCTGGCGTCTCTGTGTGTCGGCTCGAATCTTCTCGCCTTTATATTGATAGATACGCCTCCGCATCTTTATCTTTTGATCTGATAACGGACATTTGTTATATATTTCTTTATCTTCTCCTGCTTCCTTGACCGGAAACCCTCTCTTCCGCTTTCTCTTTCTTTTTAATCATATATTTTTTATCTTTCTCTTTGTCCCTCTGCCGGAAGCTCCGTTTTCCGGGCGAGGACAATACAACACTACTAGAATAGGCTTAGTCCTAATTAGTGATCATCCTCCACACATTACTACAACAACCAACATTACGGTTTTTGCTTCTTTTGGTTTTGTTTTATGTTTATATTGTGTAATGTGTGAAAATAAATCATTCTCTTCTTCTTGTCTTCTTCTTCAGTGTTACATAAAGAATCGGGTAGCGTATTCATTTTGTAATGTAGTATAATTATAAGTTAAGTGTAGGATTTAAATGCTAACAGGTAATTATCTAAAGAAAAAGTCATGGAAAATACCCACTAAAATGGTAGATAAGTAGTAACCTTTGATTGACCATTTTATAGTTCTTTGATTGGCCAGTCCGATCGTGAGAACAAGTGACAGATTCAGAGTTAGCTCAGTGAGCGAAGGAGACGGACACAAAATGACGTCTCTCCTCCGAGGTATTTCTCCCTATGCGTTACCTTTTGGAATTTGGGTTTTGAAATAAAGATGCCTAAAAATATGTCTAGACTGTGTTCATTTTGGAATAACAAAAAAAGGTAAAGAGATGAACAAATATCCCAGAATTTCCAAGAAATGTCCAAAACCAACCCATGAAGGGACTTCAGACGAAAGGAATCATCCCAGATTAAAGATAGAGGATCCAGCCATAATAAGATAAGTATAAGAATAAGAAGAGAATATATATTATATACTTTAGCTCAGTCAGTAGAGCGTCTGCCTAGAAACCACAAAGTTCCTGGTTGGATAATGGCCCTCGCCAACTCAGTGTATGAGTAGCACAGGGATCAGTGTGGTAAAGTAAGGAGCTGATGGTCGGTGTGGCGCTCCACCTCAGACGCAAAAACAATTCCCTGGTCTAGCGCTAGTGAAAAGAGGATAGCCTCCCTCGCTGTCTGGCTGATACCGACTTTAGGCCACCCCGGCGACTTTCTTTTATACAAAATGATATAATGAATATGTAAATACTTTGGTACCCCCTCACTATAATCTGATTGGACAGTGTCATGTATAAATATTCGACACTGTGATGGTACAGAACCTAAGCCTACAAGCATAACTTACTCGCCGGACAACACCACGACTGCTCGGAAGACGTATTGCTATTCGACGCACCAACTACTACTGCGATAATATACGAAATACCAACTTCATAATATATCCCTTAACCCGGATATATCACAACATAATGATTGCCATCCTTCCTGATTTTTTAAAATGGCAAACAGCCAAACTATTTTCTAAGGCGACAACCATTACACATCGAGCACCTCCAATATTGTCTTCTGTATCGGCCGGTATTACTTTAGGAATTTCTGTATAGTCAAATGATACTATTATGTATATCAGGGCACTGCATGTGACTTCACCGTATGTCCTACCTTGATAGAAATAGTGTTGTTAATGTAAAATAAATAGCGAAAAACTAAATACAGAACATTTATCAATTCAACACCCTGTGTTACCAAATTTGAAAGTCACCTCAAATGGGGAAAATGGCTTCTTAGTGATTTGAATGGAACTATAATATCAGGAAATGGAATTCTCTGCCATCTTGGTAATGGATCTCTCTAATTTTGGATAGATTATTCTCCGGCGATGCGTAAGTGAAATTTTACAAGAATATAAAGCAACACATACAAAGGCTTAGTTGTGATGAACAAACTTAAGGAATGACCAGGACGAATCTCTACTCAACTAACATTTTAGCAAATCTTTGGTGTTATTCCGTTGTGATAGTACACTTTGAGTTGTCATCGTTATCCTTTTACCATTATATATATTTACCAACCCCTCCACGCAAGCCGGATGTGATACAAGGTTAATTTCTTATGCGGAGTTTAAAGGGTTTTAATTCAGAGTTTTCCTTCTTCTTAACTAATATTTAGAGGGAGAGTAGTTGGATGCATACCTTTCCGAAGGGTATTAACCTTATTTGGTTTCAATCCAAATGATTTCCTCAGGACTCTACCCTACACTTAACTATGTCGATGTAATTTCTTAGTTAAACTCAGATACATTTCTTTTCGGATAATCTTTTTATCCGAAAAGAAATATATCTGAGTTTAACTAAGAAATTACATCGATTTAGTTAAGCGTAGGTTAGGGTCCTGATGAAATCATTTGGATTGAAACCAAGGTAGACCTTTCACTTTTTCCTCTACTAGTATTTTTATAATTACTGCTCTATGTTTTCAATATATTTAACACTTTTGGATTATTTACTGATGCCACCGCGACGGAAACGTTAAAACACCAATTGGATAATATATATATATATATATATATATAGATAGATAGATAGATATAGATAGAGAGAGAGAGAGAGAGAGAGAGAGAGAGAGAAAGAAAAAGAGAGAGAGATGCGTGTAAGTTTGAAATGAAATCCGGTGATATATATTTAAAAGTAGTACGGTGTGGAAAACCACGTTTCCATGTTTTGCTAAAAGAGTCTTATCAGAAGAAATGTATTATTCTCTGTCCCAAGAAATAGAAATAAAGAAAAAACTGAATCTTGACGCAACAAGAAAGAAAAGCGGGCTAATTTGGTTTGTACGTGAACTCGGGTAAAACAGAATTCTTATATTTTCATTACGAGGATCCTCTATCTTCTAATCAAGGTCATAGAGGCCTTTTAATGTAGAACACCATTGATAGTACATACATTCTCTATAATCTTAATTATTAGAAATCTTTCACCTGAGTAACTTTGCTCTGTCGGCTGGCCATAATGCTTCAGGACGGAATCTTGGTGGCTGAGTTGTCCATTAGGTTAGGTTGATTTTTCACTTTTTAAAATATCAAATTCTCTCAAATAGCGAAAGTTGTGTGCTAGTATAATGAAAGCTTATATCAAAAACTAGATCTCGTACTTGCACCATTGTTTAAGGAAATAGCATCAAAGATCGTCTACTAAAATTCTTCGTTTTCGCAACATTTAGCCTCAGAATCTGTTAGCAAATTTAGCAATTTAAATCAGAAAAGCTTGTCTTTTAAATGAAACGAATAAAATATTTTAACTAGAATTCAAATTGAAAATATGCCCCCGTCACCACCGACACATCTGATATGCTGCTTTTTACCTAATAATTAAGCTGTAATAGTGATAACATTTTAAAAGATTGAAATCAATTTCCTCAAACGAAGGCAAAGTTTTGAACAAAAGTATTTTATGTGGTAATTTGTTATGTTAATTTGCAACGTTGGCCATATGGAAGACGTTACAGTTTAAAAATCGATCTACCCTACTGCCCATGAAATGCGACATTATATTTTGGCCCATAGTTTGTCTAGACGTACGGTCGGTAGACCCCTTTGATCAATCGGCTGGTCAAATCAATTCCTAGTACCTATATGATTGTCTCATACATATTGCCCTTATGTAAACCCTCGCAACCCTTTTTATCATATGTGAAATGCAAACAGTCGCGTCCAGAATTTGAGTACATTTCCTACGTGATCACAGTTTTTAGAAGGAATTAATTAGAAGACATATTGGAGAAGTCTCTGTGGTATAGTGACTAACGTGTTCAACTACGATATCATAGTAAGCGAGTTCAACTCTAGTTTCACTATTACTTTCACTTTCAGACTAATAACGTCAGGAAAAGTATGAACCTATTATGGATTAAAGATTACCACTACTGTTCTTCTACAAGGATGATTTGGCATTAAATAACCCACGAAAGGAACATCCCCTAAATCTGTTAATTCCATGATTTTTACAAGTAATAGTATTCACGCTATCAAGTATAATTTCCTCAATTTTTCATATATTTTTTAATCCAAATTTTTTTAAAATTCTTAAATTACAAAATAAATTAAAGACTCAGTGACGATACTTTTTTTACTCTGACGTCGTACCCATCAATAAAATACAAACACAAGTTTCAGAAAAAAACACTTTGAGTTGAATGGCCTTTATAGGAAAAAAACATCTAATTACAACGCGTACAATGCTCTTTGAAATGTTAGAAATCTGTTTGAAGCCTTGAATAGAGAGGGAAGAGAGGTACAATAAAGACTAAAAAAAATAAATGAGCTTATTTTATGAAACAACCTGGGGACATTGCCGCTTCATTCCCTATCAAAAATAATAATCTGAAGTTAACGACAAACATTTTTATTCTGAATTCAATTCATTTTCTTAATTGATTTTAAAGGACGATATAAAGTTCCGTTTAGAATCATGGATTTCAATTAAGGTATAGATTTACTGGTTGGTTGATTTTAACGGCATATCAACCCCTCTATGATTATTTTTGTCTAGAAGTTAGGGAATCGTGTTTATTGCATGTTGATATTTACATTTTTGTGTCACTGTCTCTTAAGAATTTTTTTTGGGGGGGGGATACATCATCATCATCATCATCATGACGCGCTAGTAACACGGATATCCATGAAAATCTCACGCCAATCGCCCCTATCATTCATTGCTCTCGAGAGGTCGTCTGCGCAGCATCCAGTATCCGCGAAAAGCTGGTCAGTGTAAGTTTTTGCTGGATGATCAACACTGGCGTACCCATGTGCTTGTTTCCATAGGAGAACGTAAGATGAGTTCGTCCCTGCTTCTCCAGCAGTGTCCAGCAAAATAAAAAATTTAAAAAAAAAAAAACTTAAGAAAAGATGCAGGCCTCGACAAAATACCCCTGAGTTCTGGAAAATAAGCACTTTTTTGGATGCAATTATATATCAAGTATGTTTATCTAATGCAAATAATTATATGGTTTCAAGTGTTTATTTCTGTTTAGTAATAAACATTTATTTGCACACACTTATATATTTTCAAGTAGCTTATTATATTAACCTTTAACAAACAATCATGTATATTTACCCAACCCCTCTCCACGAGTAGGATGTGACACAAGTTCAATTTCTTAAGCGAAGTTTAACAGGTTTGAATTCAGAATTTTCCTTCTCCGAGACTGGTTGCCTAACCCAGGTTAAAGAGTCAAATCTGCTTTGTTATATATCCATAGCTGGAGGGGGAATTGTTCCCAAAGGTATTAGCACAGAGTGAATTGCACACAACCTCTCCCAGGACTTGAACTCGGATCGCAGAGTTCATTTCCTATCGGCTTACGGTTAAGTCACATTGAATAGCATTTCCCGCTAGATCACTGTAGTTAAGCAGCGATGAGCCTATTCAGTATTAAGATGGGTGACCATTTAATCAACATCCGATACTATAAGAAACCGACTATCAAAATGACTTAATTCGGCATTAAATGGCTTGAAAAGGGTTGATATTCCGTTAAACAAAAGAATTCAACAACCAACCATTTTCTACCAGGAATACCATTACCTTACTCTTCTCCACAACTATTATAGCTTCAAGTAACTCTTTTTAATACAAATATTTTATAATCATATAATATCAAGTATTCCGATCGAATACTTTTTTGAGGGGCTTTTTTTACTATTCTTATCTTCTTTTTCTTTTTGTTGTAAGGGAAGATATTTTACCCTACAAGAAAGTTGAACTCGTCCAACGAAACCCATAAATGATACTGATTACACAGTCGAGTAGTCGAGTTCAAGTAATACCAAGTGGCTACAGAGAATTAATTACTGTTGTGAAAAGGGTGTACGTTTTGGATTCTATTTCATTATATCTTTTGTACCAAAGGTAATAAACCTATTAACCTTTTTTCCGGATTGAAAACTTATTTTTGCACATGGTCCTATCTAATATGAATATTTTTATACACATATATTTAAGTTTTCCATTTTTTCACACGCAATGATCACGTCATCAGCTTTCGTAAAGAAACGCACATATAAAAATTAACGGTTGATAACATCATATTCACACATTCACTATACACTTAACATTTTTCATTTTGTTCCTCACAAAAAAATTCTGTAACAGTGTCCTGATGATGGTTTAATACCGAAATACTTAAGTATTGACACATAAAATTGTTTCTCCTGATCGTAACATCCTGTGTTTGTTATATTTTTTGTAAATATTTTCTTCACATATATTTAAATAATATGGTACCCCTAATGTTACATAATTTATGTACAGTTATAAATTATGTACGTACCTGTAATTAGAATTTTGAATTATGGTCCATTAATTTAAAATAACGGGGTCCAAGGAAAATTACCGACAGTTATAGAAGGATAATAACCTTTTGATTTGACCCCTTGAAAAGGCGCCATTACATACACGTTAGAATAAGTTAGTTTATTTAGTCAGATGGGAGCCGGCACACTAGCAGAGAGGTTTTTTTCTTTGGGTTTGCAACTCTCCCGCGGCGGAATCATAGGCTGGGGAAATAAAGATATATTATTAAGAACACCAAGTCTTGTTGTTAATCAATCATTAAAACAAGCAATGTCCAGCCCTGCACGAAGAAGAATGAACCCCAGCAGAATCCCTTAAAAGTAATCCCAACAGAGAAAATGGCCGACGAGATAAAACCAGAGAGTTCAAAAGTAAGAACTATCATCAACTATCATCTAATATATCTAACTGCCTCTCTCTCTCCCCCCTCTCTTTCTCTCTCTCTATCTCTATCTATCTATCTATCTACCTCTCTCTCTCTCTCTCTCTCTCTCTCTCTCTCTCTCTCTCTCTCTCTCTCTCTCTCTCTCTCTTGTATATTCGAGATGACTCTCCTCGATTATATATCCGATGTTTTATAAGGGCTATATAACGCTACTATATACTACCACTCCGGATCAGAATAGACACGAGTAATGATAATAACGGGTCTTACCCCTCTGTTGGGAATACAGCCAGTCTAAGCCCTACCGAAAAGGGCAGTTTAACCTAACGAAATAGCCTTACGCCCAGTCAAGCCTTCAACCATTACACTTCAATCGTTATTGATCTGTGCAATGTGGCCTCTCTACTTTAGGCTTCAAAAAGTTTTATAATGTTTCAATTGCATTTGTCGGCTTCTAATTAGCCGATAGTCCAATCAAGAAACTTGGCTTTGATTTTATTCTATCCTACTGTCAGAAGTTGATGGTGTGATTCAAGTATAGGATACGCTCTTGTGTTATGGTTATCGGCGTTAGAAACGGACATACTCTAGTTATGCCGCTGTGTTGCAGAGTAGTTTTCTGGGTGACGTGATAAAAATGGTAATGTTGGGTATCATAAATAAAGCATATTTAAACTCAAACCCCTGTTATTCGTTTTATTAGTTTTTCTCATATATTTCATTGTTGGTAATGAGCAACAGCTTACACAAGGTATTTTGTGTGAACAGTATGTTATATACTCCTTATAAGACATCGGGTATATAAACGGTAGAGAGAAAGAGAGAGAGAGAGAGAGAGAGAGAGAGAGAGAGAGAGAGAGAGAGAGAGAGAGACTGATAGGTAAATTAGAGATGATGAGATGATGGCTCTTACTCTTTTTAAAAACTCTGCTTCTACTGGTTCCTGCTCGGCCGCCATATTCTTTCGTCGACCTCGTGAGCTTTCTGTTAAGGGTTTGTTCTTTGTTGATTTATTTGTGTTGGGCTGGCCATTGCTTGTTTTAATATTCAATTAACAAGACTTGGTTGTTGTTGTTTTTATAAAGCTTTATTACCAGAAACCAGCCCATGATTCCGTCGGGGAGAGAGATGGACACCAAGAGCTGACAACAACATCCACGCTCCTCGAAAGTCTGGTCGCATCTAATCTAAAACTATGTCACGCCAAATCTCGCGCTTTACTAAGGGGTCAAGTAAAAGGTTATTACACGTCCATAACTGTCGGGTAACCTTCCCTAGAACCCCGTCATTCTGAATTTAACGGACCCTAATCAAAATATTCTAACTACAGGTACGTACATAAATCATAAGTTGATTATGATTATGTAACAAGTAATATTTGTATTTGTACAGTATGGATGAATGTTTTCGTACTCTATTTAAAATGCCTTAAAATTACCTCCCCTGTCTGTCAAAGATCTCTCTTTTAGAGGCCTCGTTTCGGGATATGAAAACTATGCTCAGGAAGTTTTGTCTTTCGTCAGAAGGTTGCATTTTTTTTTTTGCAAAGGTCTAGGTCCCCATTTGTATTAATCAAACCCACTTTCGGAGATGGGAGACCAGGCCTCAGACAGTAAGTTCAGAAATGAACAAGTCACTATATCCCGATTACGCATTGGTCACACAAGACATTCACACTTTTTTTATACTCAAACAAGAACAAGGACCACAATGTTAAACATGTCAAACACCCTGCACTGTTAAACACTTCCTCATGGAATGTAGAGCTATCGCCCTCATAAAAAAAAAGTTTTTTTTTTACGTAAATAATATGAAGATATAGTAGTTGGTTTTGAAGACTATCACAATGCAAATGTAAACAAAAATGAGGTAACTGTGATGTTGTTTGTTTACCTTTGATTTAGTCGTAATATTTCGAGATAAAGATCTCTTCGTCAGAAGATTTCTGATAGTCTGGAGCTATTAGCTTGTTGCTTGGTTCTGTCCATTCTGTTGTATGACTGGTGATGTCTTCCTTCAAATTCTCGGCGTGTGTGGATGTGTAAGTCTGTGTTTGTGTGTGTTTATTTGTGTTTATGTGTGCGTGTCTGTCCAACAATGTCTTAGTATCATTCCAACAAAGATTTATTTGAAAATGTCAGCATAGACGACATTCTGGGAGACGTTGATAGACGTTGACTGACGTGATTCAAGAGTAAGATGCGCTATCGTGTAATGGTTATCGTCGTAAGAAATGGACATGGTGATGATCTGAGTTCAATTTCTGCATGAAGTTATTTCTATTTTACATAGCACTAACGCCGTTGGGTGTGGGATGAATCTCACTGTTCTCCATCACCTATAGGTAAATAGTAGGAAAAACTGCACTCTTTACTTAGATATAACTGTTTATATATATATATAAGTAAGTAAAGTCGTCGGGGTGGCCTAAAGTCGGTATCAGACAGCGAGGGAGCTAGACCAATGAGATTATTTTAGCATCTAAGGAAGGGCGCCACACCTACCATCAGCTACTTAATTTACCGCACAAATGCCTGTGCTACTCACACGCTGGGTTGGCGAGGGTCGGTATCGAACCAGGAACCTTATGATTCCTAGCCGAACGCTCTACCGACTGAGCTAAACCGACCCTATATATATATTTTTTTTTGGGGGGGGGAGAATATGTGCTTAATTGGAGTCGTACCTAATTTTGAAAATTAATTAATTAATAATGAATTAGGCGGGAATTAAATAATTTTCAAAATTAGGTACGACTCCAATTAAGCACATATTCTCCCAAAAATTGTCGGCAAAAAGCCATTCCAAACACACCGTGTTTACAATTTATCATATATATATATATATATATATATATATATATATATATATAGTTGAAAATGGAAGCAAATCCGACGGTATGTTGAAATGAAAAATAAAGGAAAGAAAATGTTGAATGGATAAAATAGGATTTATTTTGTTTTATTTATACTGACACGTGTTTCGGCCAGGAACTTATCTAGGCATGCATGTATTCTATCTATTACTATTTTAAATACAAAATAAAATAAAATAACAATAATAGAATGTACTAAACATTTCTGTAGTTTTTTTTCTATTATTGTTATTTTATTTTATTTTGTATTTAAATATATATAAGTAAATACACAAACGATGTGTTTTGATTTTTTTTAGCCGACAATTTTTGGGAGAATATGTGCTTAATTGAAGTCGTACCTAATTTTGAAAGTTAATTAATTAATATTCCCGCCTATTTAATTAATTATTAATTAATCAACTTTCAGTATTAGGTATGACTTCAATTAAGCATATCAAATCCTTTGGACGAATAGGATATGAAAATCTATACTTGTTGAGTGGAGTTTAGCAGAGTTTTCTTTCTCCCAGATTGGTCGCCTAACCAAGGTTAAAGAGCCCAGTCTGTTCAACGATTTAACCCGTACCTGGAGGGAGAATAGTAGTATTCATACCTTTCTCAAGGGTATTAGCGCTATACGAAATGCAAACAGTCTCATCCAGGATTTAAATTTGGGTAATCCTGAAATCACGGTTTATAGAAGCAACTACTAAGAAGACATGAGTGGGTGGGTGTCCCCGTGTCGTAGTAATTGACATGCGGGACTGTGACATCATTGAAAGCGAGTTCGAACTCCAGTCACGCTATTACATCCACTTTCAGATTAATAACCTTTGGAAATGTGTGAAAACCCGTCATCCCCCAACCATGGCTTACATAGTTCCCCTAATTTGTATTATTTAGATTGTATTGTTATATACACTGCGTTTCGGTCGATATGCCCTTCGGTATTCTTCAGGTGTTTCTTTCCGAAGTTGTGAGCCTTCATGTCGTAATCACATACTTTCACGAAACTTTGAACAGAACCCTTTATTTAATCCATTGGGGTAGGTTGTTCCCTTTACATTAATGATGACCGGGTACAAGTGTTCAGTCATTTCAAGTATTTTATGCTAGTTTCGTCTATAGTCTGGATTGAACCTGCAACCTCCAGTTTATCTAAAACAATATTAACTCAACCCTTATATCCGTTGTATCATGTTTCCAAGTAAATAATACTAACTAATATCAAGCCCCCTGTCAAAAATTCAGACCAATAATAAGTAAAAGTAAAGATGACCTATTGTCGGTATCAGCTGAACAGCAAGGTAGTCTATCCTCTTTTTGCTAGCGATAGACCAGAGAGATTGCTTTTGATGAGGTATAGCGCCAGCACCAACAATCAGATTGCTCAATATATGCTACTCATGCGCTGAATTTCCGGAAATCAGTATCGAACCCGGGGACCTTGCGATTCCTATGCTGATGCTCTATCAACTGTATTTCTATAAAGATGGCTTTGGCATTAGATAACCCATGAATATGCCATTAAACAAAGAAGGCTTAGAAGACACGAGTTTAGAGGAAAAGGACATAGATTCTAGACCTGTAACAGTTTACTTATTTATCGATAATGCTCAAGTTCGCCTTTAATAGAATTGTCAAAGCAAACGGTTTTTCTTTGGGCAATAATCTAATTAGAAGACGACAATTGCAGCTGGAAACATTATTTTCCCTTTTAAAAGCAACGAGTGGAGATTTTACTACGAGATCAATAAGAACTAAAGAATAAATTGTCATCATTTACGAGAGATTTTCTCTGAACAATCGAATTAATCGATTCCCCATCAAACGCCTGATAACGCCTATCTTTTAAGAAGCGACCATTTAATTTCATTTGGACCCATAAATTTCAAAGGATCGAGATAACGCGATATCAATCATTTAGGTCTCATATTTTCACTCACTTAGCTGAAGTAGTCAACTCCTTCAGAGTTTACTCTTTAGTCCTTTCTACTTAAAGTAATCGTCGACGCCTGATAAGTTGACAACACTTGGATCACATTAACTGATAGATATCATTGGTGCGCCTACAGCACAGATTGGTTTGACTCTCTCTCTCTCTCTCTCTCTCTCTCTCTCTATATATATATATATATATATATAATATATATAATATATGTATATATATATATATATATATTATATACTATACTATACTATACTAATCAGATTAGTAAACCCTTGTGGTAACAAAAAAAAAAACTGGCAAATAATTGGATGATTCAGAATTGGGTGAAATAAAACGGGACTAATAAGAAATGTGTAAATAAGCGACATCATTTTTCTATTGCATCTTAAACAATTTGGACGGTCTCATTTTTAACCAGAGGGTGTTGCAGGATGATAACGTACAGAAGATTTAGGAACACCAGTATTAACATGCAGATGATATTTCAGTAATATATAACTACGAAGTAGTAGTAGTAGTAGTAGTAGTAACAACACTAAGATAGTTTTCAATATTAAGCGTGCATACGCGTTTCCCCTGACTCTAAAAAGCCAGACCCTCATATACTATTGGAGGGGGTCATTTGTATTTGTGCTTCCTGTAGAAGCCATAATTTCTTAATGGGACTGTCCATTTCTACTGTACAATTATGAGTAGGATTTATTATACTACGTTTGCTAAAGCTTTTTAGATAATGCATTTCTTGTGAGCAAATTGGATTTACATTCAACCCCAAATAAATCAATTAAATATTCCCGATGTTAAATATTTAAACTGACAAATACATAGATTGATTAAAGGACTAAACTTGGTCTCCACAGACGTTTTGAATCGTAATCAAATTTAATTTCCATAAATTATATGAATATTAAATTACAAAACATAACTAATTTACTTGTGTTAAATACAATTTACATAGGAAATGGACAAGTAGATTATAAATGCAAATAATTATTTATAGAAAATACACATTGAATCATATAAGAATAAACATTAAAGATATATATTGAAAATACATATTAAAATCTTTATTAGATATGCAAATAAAAATACTTATAAAATATATATATATATATATATATATATATATATATATATATATATATATATATATATATATATATATATACCAAGCGTGTTGGTAGATCCTTGCGGAGAGAAAAAAACAGCTGAGAGTTTGATTGTAAAAATATACTACCAAACATCAACCAGGAAGAAAAAAAATTTTGAAAAAAAGAAAGGACCAAGATATTCGTACCAACAAAAAATAATCTATTGGTACAGTATTTGGCCAAAAGAAAAAACAATTTATATGTATATATATATGTATATAATATATATATATATTCATATAACCGCTAGGAGAAGCTAATATGTAAAAAGTGCTCGATACCTAAGTAGAGCCAAGTCAGATTTTAGCCCTGAAGAGCTTTATGCGAAACTAATAGTAGGTTCGTCTGACTCATTAGATTATCTTATATATATATATATATATATATATATATATATATATATATATATATATATATATATATATATATACTAGAAATATCTATTAAAACTACAGAATACATATTGACTCATTTAAGAATCATATAAGAATGGGGAAATCTGGCAAAACTGAAACTGACTTAACAAGTGAAATTGAGATTCTCTTTTGTCAGTACGGGATTTTTCGTTAACAATACTTGAATTTAATTTTTATTCATCTATCTATCTATGTATCTATACATATATATAAAGTCTTATTGTACTGGTTATGACGTTAAACTGCATCTAATGGTGAAGTTCCAATTTGGAGCTTTGGTAGAGTACCCTTTCAACGCAATTCCTCCCATCTCCACCCTAACCCGGAGGGGGGGGTAATATCTGTTAAGGTCCCATCTATGGATTAAATAAAAAATGTGTCCTAAAAATATTGTTTTTTAAAAAAAGGTTTTAAAATGAATAAAACAAAAACATCTTCGACATAGAATAACCCATCAAGTGTTGAAATGCCGTAAAATCCAACTAACCAATCAACCGACCAGCCAACCAAATACAGAAACAAACAACCAATTACTGGCCATCACACACAATCAGGCGATTGTATTAGGTGTAAGATATCTAGAAACTAATCTACCTGATCAATCTCAATCTGGGGCTGGTCGACCCTTTCTGGTGTGTCCATGTGTAAGTGTCCATTGAAGAATGTCACTTATGAGCCCGTCCTTGCTTCTCAAATAGTGTTCAGTTTGTCTTTTTCTTTTTCGTTTTGAATGGTTTGCAATAGGAGGTAAGTAGCCATACAGCTGTTCTGGACAGCACACAACATATTTGTGTAGTTTCCATCTAACATCTTTTTTCTAGTTGTTTCATTAAAGTCTAAATGGTGCAGCAATACAGTAGCACTGCTACGGCTACAGTTTGAAAGCATTATTTTAGCAGACCTAATTCTGACAGAGGAATGGTGATAGAAAAGAAAATAATTTTACACCAATTGCCATTCAATTAATCTGTCAGCCACAATCTACAAATTCTTTTTATATTTGATTTTTATTTATTAGGAAAAAATTAACTCCAGAGGGAATCTGCAAATTTAGACTTATATATTACAGAGTAAACCTATAGACGAGGATTACCAAATGGATTCTGTGAACAACAGAACAACTGAACCTCTACAATGGTGGCACAGATTTTAATAAACAAGAAGTAAATAAATTGTTATTTAGTGGATTTTGACGTGCCAGAAAAAACAGTGGACATGAAGGAAGGTGAAAAGCTGAAGAAATGCATAGACCTTGCCAGAGAACCGAAAATGGGGTGGAACATGAAGGTGACAGAGATACTAAACGTTTTTTGAGTCCTTGGAAAAGTTCCTAAGAACCTGAAAAAAGAATCTAGATGACTCTGGAGATTAGAGGAAGAATTGAAATCATTCTATCCACAAAACTTCTTAAATCAGATTCGATACTTACAAGAGTTTTTAAAAAGAAGTGATATCTACTATAGAACTTTGTTTATGGCCTTATGGCAATCCCCAATCCATGTTATCATATATGTGATAGAAGGCGGTGGCTGAGGGTCTTAATGCCTTGGATATGACGCTAAATTCTATCTAATGGTCAAGTTCATTGTCTGGAGCTCTTGGGAATGTAGAGTACGTTTTACTACTATTACCTCCAGAAGCACACTGACCCAGAGCGGTAGTACCTGTTAGAGTCCCATCTATGGGTTGTATAAAAACGGAGTTTGAAAAACACGTGTTTAAAAAATAGAGTTTTTAAAATGATTGAGTACCCGTTAAGAATAAATAAAACAATTAAAACCCAAGAAGGGTTAACATACCGTAAAACCCAACCAACCAATATTCAAGGTTTCATGCGAGCGGCAATTGAATTTGAACTTGTTATATTCAAGCGCGATTTCCGTTCTTCTTTTCGCTATTTTTGCCTTTGTTCCCTATAGAAAATACCCCATGTGTACATATTATAATGGAAACAAAAGACGCAATTTCTCTGAAAGCCAATCTAATCACCCTCAAGGAGCCGGTGCATGTCACGGCGTATCCATACATCCGAACAAGGTGTCAATGGCGTATCCATACAACCGATCAACGTGGTCACGGATTATAAAAGGTCCCAGAAATAGAAAAAATACGATTGATTTTTCAAGAGAAAAATTCCACAAACTCATTAAAATAATCGTTCGAATCGATTTGTTTGAACTTGAATCTAATTAATTTAAACAAAGTGGATTAATTACATTCATGAAACAAAAATGCGCGCAAAGACACTTATCGATTTTTGTCAAAGTATTATCAATGTTATTAAAAGAAACTTAGCACCTCGACAATTAACCTACGTTCTACTAAAACACCCATTCACGAAAAGATTGAAATGTTCGTATAGAATGCATATATATATATATATATATATATATATATATATATATATATATATTGGAATGAGGTATAGCCGTTACGCAGCTGAGGTTTTCTAACATAATTTTTTTTAGATGGATTGCCATCCAAGGCTAAGGACTCCAATCCACCCCATTTGGGAATTTAAGTGAATAGGAAATACCACAATCCTACTACTTTCGTGCTTTATATATATTTACCAACCCCTCCGCACGAGCAAGATGCGACACAAGGTCAATTTCTTAAGCGGAGTTCAGCAGGTTTGAATTCAGAGTTTTCCTTCTCCTAGACCGGTGGCCTAACCAAGGTTAAAGAGCCCAGTCTGCCCTACTATTTACCCATAGCTGGAAGGAGAGTAGGATTCATACCTTTCCCAAGGATATTAGCGCTAAATGAAATGCAATTACCACGTCCAGGATTTGAACTCGGGGCGACGAGTCCATCTCTCATGACTTTAACCATTACACCACGCGCTTCCTACCTACTTTCGTGCTTTATATGGCAACTCTACCCGTTATAATAACGAACATTAAAAATCTTGCCTTTTTAATCTAGATTCAAGACACAACGTCTGTATTAGTTGGGGATTTGCAGCCACCAATCCCTGGGCAAGTCATGACAACATGTGAAAAAAGAGACAGTTTGTTTGTTTTTTGTTTTATCTTCTAATTTTTTCCTCTTGCAATTTTTTTGAGAAGCCAACCATCATTTCCAGATTGTGTGTGCAAAGCCATCAATACGCTCGAATGCAAATAATCGTGTACCTTAAATGTGTGCTAGAGGCTACGTCGTAGAACAGGGATAAATGTTCTTGCTTGGTAAAACTGAGACAATGAGTTCAATCTACTCCGATTACTTTTTGCCCCAATTGGCCGCCAAGTGTAGCAAATATCCGTGCGGATTACCGGATTGGTTGGTCAATGACACAGACAAACAGATAGTTAGTTAGATAGATAGATATGAATACACTGCAATTGATAGATAGATAGATAGATAGATAGATAGATAGATACGAACACACTGTAATAGATAGATAGATAGATAGATAGATAGATAGATACGAATACACTGTAATAGATAGATAGATAGATAGATACGAACACACTGTAATAGATAGATAGATAGATACGCACACACTGCAATTGATAGATAGATAGATAGATACGAACTCACTGCAATTGATAGATAGATAGATAGATACGAACACACTGTAATAGATAGATAGATAGATAGATACGAACACATTGTAATAGATAGATAGTTAGATATGAACACACTGTAATAGATAGATAGATAGATAGATGGATATGAATACAGTGATATAGATAAATAGATAGATATTAATAGACTGAGATAGGGAGATAAATAGATACGAAATTTATATATATATATATATATATATATATAATGGTTAGAGTCGTGGGAAATGGACTTGCCGACCCGAGTTCAAATACCAGACAGGGCTGTTTGCATTTCACATACATTGGAAAAGGTATGAATCTATATATTCTATAATATGTTTTTATAGTAGGTCAGACTGGGCTCTAACCTTGGGTAAGCCGCCAGTCAAGGAGTGGGAAGACTCTGAATTCAAAATTCCTGTGGTCAGTCGTTGATTGGGTTTGTGGCATTCATTGTGCACTAATTCTTTCCTATCGACTGTGCCAAAAAGTGCGGATGGTTCAACACAAGCCTTCACCACTATAAACAAATCAATGTGTGGGTGTTCTCGACGAGAGTGTCCATAATATATATATATATTATATATATATATATATATATAAAGTAAATCGTCGGGGTGGCCTATAGTCGGTATCAGCCAGATAGCGAGGGAGTCTATCCACTTTTCACTAGCGCTAGACCAAGGAGTTTTTTGGTGTCTGAAGCGGTGCGCCACACGTACCATCAGGTCCTTACTTTACCGCACAGATCCCTGTGCTACTCATACCCTGAGTTGGCGAGGGTCGGTATCGAACCCGGAATCTTGTGATTCCTAGCCGAACACTCTACCGACTGATCTAAACCGGACATATATATATATATATATATATATATATATATATATATATATATATATATATATATATATATATATATATATATATATATATATATATATATATATATATATATATATATATATATATATATATATATATATATATATATATATATATATATATATATATATATATATATATATATATATATATATATATATATATATATATATATATATATATATATATATATATATATAATATATATATATATATATATATATATATATATATATATATATATATATATATATATATATATATATATATATATTAAAGACTAATGTTTAAAAATGAAATTCCATTCCACTCCCATAAAAAGGGAAAGAGGAGGTGAAATACTCATGTGTATGTATATATGTACACATGCATGTAGAATTCATTTTCATATTATCAATCAAAGCCTGAAGAAGATACCAGAAGATCTGAAACACGTGTTGCACATGTAAAACAAAAGAATTAAAAAATTTTTCTGAGAACAAAATACATTTTGCGGACCTTCCTTTTTTTTATAAAATATTGAATTTTCTACCGTTTGAACCAGAACAACACTTTATATATATATATATAAATAAGTCATCCACAGACATGTGTTTCGGCGTTTCACCCCTCTTCAGTGTGGCTAAACACAACAACTATCCTTGGCAAGGGTCGAACTCCGACTGACTGTTTGCCAGCCTGAAATCTTATCACCTCGGCCACTGACAGCTGCTGTAGCAGGGCTGGTTGGTTTTAAACTATTAAATACATAGCTTTGTTTATATATTTTACGGTCACAGAGAGATCAAGCTAGCGGGCAAACGATCATTGTATATATATATATATATATATATATATATATATATATATATATCTTTTATGTAGACCTTTCAAACTTTTTATTAACCCCATGAAAAAGATTTAAACCATTATACTCATGAAACAGACGCTCTCTAATGAAGGTTCTCTAATGATAAATTAAAATTATTGCTATGTAGCAATAAACTATAACTAATCTTATTGAAATTAACATTTCAAACCTTTTTTTTTGTCACACGGAAAGTCTATAGTATTTCGATTTTTTCTTATGTTTTTTATTTTTCAGGTTGGCTACCCTCAGCAGACACAATAATGACATTCGGATGTAAAGGATTTTATATAACACCATCTTTATATGTTACTATCCTGCACTTCAGACTCTTTTCTTATGTTTTTTTTATTTTCAGGTTGGCTACCCTCACCAGACCCAGGAATTACATTCGGATGTAAAGGATTTTATATAACACCATCTTTATATGTTACTATCCTGCACTTCAGACTCTTTTCTTATTTTTTATTTTTCAGGTTGGCTACCCCTCACCAGACACAGGAATTACATTCGAATGTAAAGGATTTTATATAACACCATCTTTATATGTTACTATCCTGCACTTCAGACTCTTTTCTTATGTTTTTTATTTTTCAGGTTGGCTACCCTCACCAGACACAGGAATTACATTCGGATGTAAAGGATTTTATATAACACCATCTTTATATGTTACTATCTTGCACTTGAGACTCTTTTCTTATGTCTTAAAAATCAACCAACAATATAAAAACAATCAAAATATTTTTCCATGAATCTATTTTATCAACAGTTAAGAGTTTGTTTTTTTTTTCAAAAAATATTTTTTCTGCTTCATTATTTGAGATATGTAAACATATCTACGAATTCTTCATCATCCTGTCCTGCTGGCAGTACGTATATCCGTGAAAATCTCTCGTAAACCATCGCTATCTGTCATTGCCCCGGGAGGACCTCTGTGCAGTATCCAGAATCCATATAGAGTTGATTGATGTAGGTGTTTGCTGGGCGGCCCACACTGGCGTCCCTAAGTGCATGTTTCTACAAGAGAATGTCACTTATGAATTCATCCTTGCTTCTCTGCCAGTGTCCAGTATGTCTTGTTCGTCATACTCGCACGGTTTGTGTTATAGGGGGATGGCCGTATAGTTGCTTTCTTGTGGGTGCTGTTTCCACGATTTGCTTAAGATCACACGCATCATTCTTTTGCAACTCCCATCTAGCGTATTCTCTAGGCGCTTCATTAGGGTCCAGGTAGATACAACTACGGCTTGGAAGAATTATCATTGAGATTAGATTTCCATATAATTGATTATCTGTCCACAGCACTCTATGCCTTCCCTGTGCGTGCATTAATATCACTTTCGATTGATGAGATATTACTAGCTAGATACGTGAACTGGTCTACTAATTTTAGGGGCTTACCATTGAGTATGAGATATCTCCATCCTCCTTATGAACGCAGTATTAGTTCATTCAATATTTTGGGGGAGAGTACCCTGTCGGCTTGGACTGTAAAATACGTCGACTGCACCTCTGCAAAGGAGTAATATCCCTACTATAATGATGGCCATCTGTTGGCCGTGGGTGCCAACTTATGATGATTAAGGACGGAATCCTGGTGGCTGATTAGTCCATGATATGCAACACTCCACTTTGTGGCTCCCTCGGGCTAGATAGGCGGTCAGAGAGGTCTCTCCAAACAATCACCTGGTCACGTCAAGCCCTAGCACCTATAGAATTGCCCCGACTATCTTGCTCTTATGGTAAACGCCCAACCCTTTTTATCATATACGTGCTAGATGGTGGTTGCTTAGGTGTTAAGTGTCCTGAGTAGGACCTTAAACTGCATCTAGTGGTGAAGTCCAATTCTGGAGCTCTTGTGGTACCCTTTTGCCATTACTCCCAGGTCCACCCTGACGCGAAGTTGTAGTACCATGTTAAGGTCCTACCCATGTGTAAAATAGATAAAAAAAAGAGTTTTAAAATAAGTTTAAAAATCAGTTTAGAATAAAATTTAATACCCAACAAGAATTAATAAAACAAAGGCCTTTGGCATAAAATAACCCAATAGTAGTCATGCCGTATAATCCAACCAACCAACCATGTTTTAGTGTCTAACGTGCTGTTTTTATTTTCTTCCTTTTTTATATTTTGTCCACACGGTTTAAATATGAATACGCCTAAGGGTTCAAAAATAAAGTGAAATATCGAAAAAAAAGACGTTCCCTTGAATCAGCGAAATGATACCTGGCAAACAGACTTGACCAAAAGCCTCAATTATATTCAATTAGTCTAACGTCGATAATAATAAATATTATTCTTTTTTTTTTAAATATTAATGGAAATGAGCTTTATTTCAACCGAAGGAAAACATTGTATATCATTATTGAAAAAAATTGACCAATGTTTCTCAGCTAATTTACTGAACGTTGTCTAGCCGGCCAAATAGCCAGTGTTAGTTGAAAATAATGAAGAGGACATATAAGTATTGTCACAAATAGAAGCTGATTACATTCGGTAATCACACGAGGACCGATGCTTTCATTGTTGCGTAGTATTCTTTGCTTCTCTTCATATTCTTATACCTATCTTCTTATGGGAGGCGCGTGGTCTAATGGTTAGAGTCGTAGGAAATGGACTCGTCAACGCGAGTTCAATTCCTGGACGAAGCTGTTGGCATTTCACCATAGCGCTAATACCCTTTGGAAAGGTATGAATCCTACTCTCCCTCCAGATATGGGTAAATAGCAGGGCAGGCTAGACTCTTTAACCATGGCTAGGTAACCAGTCTAGGAGAAGAAAAACTCTGAATTCTAAACCTGTTAAACCCGCTTAAGAAATTGACCTAGTGTCGCATCCTGCTCGTGCAGAGGGGTTGGTAAATATATATACCTATCTTCTTAGCAGGCCGGGTCTAGTGTTATCCTATCTGAGCTGATTCTATTCTAATTCTAGTCTGACAATATTTGGATCTTCTTGGGTGTTTGTTTCAAGATTTGTCTTTGTGTCCATATTCTTATTGTTTTAGTTCAACACAAACACACAGCTTATTTTTTACGTCTTTACTTCAAAACCTAAGTTTCCAAAACCAATACTCGTCAAGAGAAAGCTCGCAAGAACGACGCCATTTTGCGATCGCAAGAACGACGCCATTTTGCGATCGCTAACTCTGAATCTCTAACTCTACTAACCTGCATCATTTTGTGTCAGCTTCCCTTGGACGGCCAGCTAATTTTGAATCTTTAACTTTACTGACCTGACCAACCAGAGTACAGCTGACAAGCTCAGATGAAGGTAAAGCCTTGTCTATTATTTAAGTGTATTTTCCATTATTCTTTTTATTTACAAAATCACCAGTTGAATTTTGAATTCTACACGACCTTACATAATCAATAGGCTACTAATTAATCATGTAACATGAGCATAACGTTTATTTTCTAAGTTCTGTTTTGTCACCTAGTTTCCAGTTTGAAATTTGTTTTTTAAAAATCAAATTTCTGTCCTCATGCAGTCATCGTAGCAACAATTGGTAAAAGGTTGCATCATCCCATCATTATTTTGTAAAGAAAGAATATCCAGGAAAAATACTAAATATATTTAAAAAGATGTAGTTAAAGAAATGTTCAGTCTTAACAAGTATTAAACTCTATTAAATTTTCGGGTTCGATACCGGTCCTCACCAACTCAGCGTTTGAGTAGCAGAGGGATATGTGCGGTAAAGTGAGGAGCTGATAGTAAGTGTGGCGCTCCGTCTCAGATGCCAAAATAATCTCCTTGGTTGAGCACTAGTGTAAAGGGGATAGACTCCCTCACTGTTTGGCTGATACCAACTTTAGCTCACCTCAACGACTTTACTTTTTTACTTTTATAATTTATTCTAACATACGTGCAAAACGTGAAAATAAACAACATATATATATTTACCAACCCCTCCACGCGAGCAGGATTTAACACTTGGTCAATTTTTTAAGCGGACTTGAACAGGTTTGAATTCAGAGTTTTCCTTCTCCTAGACCGGTTGCCTAAGTAAGATTAAAAATCCCAGCCCGCCCTACTATTTACCCATAGTTGAAGGGGAAATAGTTGGTTTCATATATTTCCCAAGGGCATTAGCACTATGTGAAATGCAAACAGCCTTGTCAGGATTTGAACTAGTGTCGAATCCCACTCTAATTACAACACAACAACGCGCCTCCACAACAACATATAAGTTCGCAAGTCTTTTCAGAAATTAGTATTTTCCTTCTCCTGAGAGTCCTCAATGTTTTTTTTTAAAACAGACTTTCTATTTTTTTTTTAAACATTCACAAGAAACAACAAAATAAATAAACAGCAGCGGAATTGTGATACATCTGATTGATCTAACTTTCGATTATCCAATGTACAAGTGACACATAATGTCGCAACGGAAATTGTTTCACACAAAGGGATTTCAAATGGTTTTGTCAGCTTAGTTCGACTTTTTTTTACTGCAAATCAAGTGCCGATGCTATCAGTAGGTACCTAATGTACTAGACTTTGGATAGTAATCAACCGAGAAATTTAGTATTACTTAAGAGACCAATTCTCTTATTTCCTTATTCGATAGCTTTTAGCAACCAACTAACATACTCTGTATGTGATAGATTTCACTAAGTATGACATAAGGCCAATAACTACTAAAATGTTAACAGATTGGCCTATTGTCAGTAATTTTAAACATTAGTTATAAAAATTCCTAGCATAAAATTGTGCGTGGGCATTATCTGAAATGAACTTAATTGTTATTAAGAACACATTTTATGATTTTTGTGTTAAAGTATGCACTTGTATTGTTTTCGAAAAAGTTTCTAAGATTTGCTTATTTCGCACGGAGACTTTTAAAAATAGCTACCGGCTTAGTTAAAAGTGAATATTAATGGAGGTTATTCCAATTGCCTTATTTGCTAGGAATTTTAATAGCTAAAGGTGAAAATTACCCTCTTGTCGGTATCAGCTGAATAGTGAGGGAAGTAATGAGACTATCCCCTTGTTTTTGCTGGGTGAGTTGGCGGGGACCGGTATCGAATCAGGAACTTTGTGATTCCTAGGTCAGTGCTCTACTAATTGAGCCAAACCGGCCCCTTCAACTACTACAAGTAATCTATTCCTTTCTTTCTTCCTCTTCCAAGCTGACAGTTGACAGGCGAATATCACAAGCTTAGCATATCTAATTTAAGTGACTCTGTTATTGTAAACTTTTTCAATCTCTCTCTGCGTCAACGACTGCGACTAGAACTTGTCACGGCCAAAGTAAACATTTGTTGACAAGAATTTACGGATTTGTTTTTAATCGACACGGGTTGCCTCGGACTAAGTTGAAAGAACGTTTCACGCAAGAAGAAACAAGCCCACACATAATAAGACAAATGACCAATTACGTAACAATTGTCGAATAATATGTGACGCTTTCAGAAAGGAATATAATATTTGAAAAGGTATTTCCCATAGCTTATTAGATCATTCAGATCAACCCCAAGTAATGTTCAAGGTTTCTCTCAGGACAGTGGGGATTGTTTGGCTTCTCTCATTTCCTCTCCCATAGAAGAGCTGATACTGTAATGGTTGTCGCCGTAAGAAATAGACACGGTGGCTCGAGTTCCAATCCTCGACGAGGTTGTTTGTATTTCACATACCCTTGTGAAAAGTGTTATAGGTGATACAACCTATCTACATAATGAAATGATCCTACTACTACTATAAGTAACAAAGACAATTGTAGCTTAAGGTAAGCGACGCGATTCAGTTCTAGACTGTATTGTCGGACGTAAGGTCACCTTTCTTCTGTAAATTCTACTCTCTCTGTTTACTTGTGTCAACTTTCTACAGTTTTTTGTCTTTATTTGTGACCCTTAACAACCCCACAACAAAAAGTATACGAAAGAATACGAGTATTGATACTTTTTTATATTTTCAATACGACATTTATATATATATTTACCAAACCCCTCCACACGAGCAGGATGTGACACAAGGTCAATTTCTTAGGCGGAGTTTAACAGGTTTAAATTCAGAGATTTCGTTCTACTAGACTGGTTACCTAGCCATGGTTAAAGAGTCCAGTCCACCCTACTATTTACCCATAGCTGGAGGGAGAGTAGGAATCATAACTTTCCCAAGGGTATTAGCGCAAAGTGAAATGCAATTACCACGTCCAGGATTTGAACTCGGGGCGACGAGTCCATTTCCCATGACTTTAACCATTACACCACGCGCTTCCTTTCAATACGACATTTAGATATGAAAAGGTCCCTCAAACCTGGGGTAGATAGACTAAGCTAAATGAATTCTATCCTTCCCCATACTCACGCAGTAAGGGAATTTGTTTTCATCGTTAGGTCAAATATATCTATTTGAAAGTCTTCAGTATTAGTATTCAGTCGAAGAACACCCACATAGGAACCACATACTCCCGAGTTCGATACAGGCCCTCAGCACACCTTGGATATGTGCAAGTAAATAGGAGAGCTGATGGAATGGGTAGCGCTCTACCACAGACGCAAAAACAATATCCCTGGTCTATTGCCAGTGAAGCGAGGGATATACTGCCTCGTTGTCTGGCTGATACCGACAATTGACCAGATTTTTACATTACACCATATGCAAACACATGCTCATTATTTTATCTAAGAATTATCCCTAGTGTTAGATACGTATTGTAAGATGATTACGGTCGTACAATTAAGGAACATGAGTATCATATATATATATATATATATATATATATATATATATATATATATATATATATACCAAACCCCTCCGCACAAGCAGGAAGTGACACAAGGTCGATTTCTTAAGCGAAGTTTAACAGGTTTGAATTCAGAGTTTTCCTTCTCCTAGACTGGATGCCTAACCAAGGCTAAAGAGCCCAGTCTGTTCTACTATTTATGCATAGATGGAGAGAGAATGGTTTGATTCATACCTTTCCCAGGGGTATTAGCACTATGTGAAATACAAACAACCTCATCTAGGATTATGAGCATCAATATATAGATGTTATAGCGAAACTGCGGATATTTTTTGACTCTCACTCGTAAAATACCATCTCATTAAAAGCAAAGATTATTTACGTTCAGTCGAAGCAAGCAACTTGAGAAAATCTATAGCATTCAAACAATCTACAATAAGTGGGTAACATTTGATAATGGATAAAGAAAAGGATTGATGTTGTTGGTCAGCGATCAATGCTATAAATAATTGGAATGGACTAGAGATGAAGTGTTCGAGAAACACTTGGATTATTGTTATTCAATATTTTGCTAAATGTCCACAAAAGTCATTGAATCAAATTCATTCATTAAAATGATACTTAGAAATTTGTATTGTGTTACAAAGCTATAACTCATTGATTGATATTATGAATGCAATATTAAATTCTCATTATTTCGAAGGGTCGGTTTAGCTCAGTCGGTAGAGTGTTCGGCTGGGCACCTCAAGGTTCTTGGTTCGATACTAGCCCTTGCCAACTCAACGTATAAGTAGCACAGGGATGTATGCAGTAAAGTGTAGTAGTGTAAAATAATAGTAGGCTTGACGCTTCGCCCCAGATGCTAAAAAATTCTCCTTGGTCTAGCGGCAGTGAAAAGGGGATAGACTCCCTCACTGTCTGGATAATACCCACTTAATGCCACCCGACGAAAAAAAAGAATATATATACGAAGTAATGAGAATTTAATAATGCATTCATAATATTAATCAATGAGTGATAGACTTTAACCCCAGTAGTATACACAAATCAAATATAAACAAAATGAATAGAGAAAAAAGGTATGGGAGTTGAAGAAAGATGACAGACAAAATTACAAATTACTTTTGCCTCATAAGCGTATGGAAAAATAATCTTTAATTTCAAAGATAGAGAGAGAAATAAACATTATTCTAAACCAGACAAGTATATAGGAAATGTAGCTACCTATAATTTTTTAGTTCTCCTGAGGATGGTGTACCTTAAACACTGAAACCGCGGTAGAGAGAAAACTATATATATATATATATATATATATATATATATATATAACCCAAAAGTCCAGAGAAGAAATCACAAGAGTTTTATTTAAACAAAACCAAGTCACAGTTTGAGAGCTCAATGTGTGCTCTTAATGTTAGAGTCACAGAGCAAATATATGAGTAAAGAAATAACAAAAGACTTAGAGATTTAGATTTATAGTCTATTTCAGGGAGCTTAGACAAATAGTCTAAATCTCCCGACTCATCAGATGCAAATGATCTTTCGCATCTGATGAGTCGGGAGATTTAGACTATTTGTATATATATATATATATATATATATATATATATTATATATATTATATATATATATTATATATACAAATAGTCTAAATCTCCCGAGTTTAACAGGTTTGAATTTCCTAAGGTTATTAGCGCTATATTTGTGTCTGTGTATGAGTGTCTGTGTTTGTGTGTGTCTATGTGTGTGTATGTAAGTGTTATTTTACTAAAATTCTCATTATTTGCATATATATGTGTCTGTGATTGTGTGTGTGTGTGTGTGTGTTGTGTGTGTGTTATGTATATATTACCTCATAATTTTAGTCATATCTATATATGTATGTATGTGAGTATTATCACTATATTACTAAAAACATTATTTAGATTACATGTATGTATATGCATGTGTATATGTTTGTATTATGGATATATGACTAAAAAACATTAATTATGTATACAGTAGTTTCTTGACTTACGATTTTAATTCGTTCCCTCGTAACTCAAATCAATTTGAAATAAACTAAAATACTATTAATCCGTGTCACAACCAAAAACTTTTTTTATAACAAAAATAGCACTGTATTGTATAAAAACATAATAAAATAGAATGCAATGAATTATGTGTTGTAATACTTTTTAATGTTTTATAGATGCTATTTTTATGCAATAAATTAGGGGTGACGCATTTGTCTTCCAGTTTTTCCAGGTTAGTAGCAGTGGGGCTAAGTAAGAGGGGAACTCATAAAAATTATACTAAGAACTGTGGGTGCTGGAAGGAGGAGAATTGGCAGTTAAAGGGTTACAGGCATTTTAAAATGTCACTACTGTATTCGAAATTGATCTTATTTAAGGCTGGTTTATATTGTTTGATGAATAGAGCTTCGAGTATTTGGAATTTTTTTTTTTCTTTGTGCTGTATGTGTGTATTTTCCGTAGGGATTTTTATGTATACATAAAAGATTGCTGCCCAATATAATATATATATATATATAACCGTGGATACGGTTATTCATACGCACACACGCGCGTGGATAAAGCCATGACCTCACAGTCTACACGCATTTTCATGCACACACGCATGACAACATACGCACACGTACAAAAAAACTGCATTCACGTAAACATGCAACACGAGAATACAGTTATAAAAAATACCATCTGTAACATTTAAAAAAATTTTTTTCATTTAACTAGAAATGCCATAACAAGACGACAACGACTTCAGTTCCAGTGTTCTTCTGAAAAAGAGATTTATCTCAAAATATCAAGAATAAATTACAGGTTAACAAACAACACCATTGTTACCTTATTATTTTTTCTTTACACCTGCATTGTGATAGCCTTCAAAATCAACCTCCAAACCAATATATACACAATACTTCAAGCAAATTATAAAACTGTCTTTATATATACTAGCAAATATATGCCCCCCCCCCGGGTGCAAGTATTTAAGTTTTGATATAATAAAATATCATATTAAATTAGAAAGGCTAATGAAACTGACTAAGAATGCAGATAAAAAGATCTGCAACAGAGGGGGTATAATCGAAAAATAGAACAACTTTGAAATTAACTATTCCATCAGTTTCCATTACTCCCCTCTTTCATTGGTAAATTTTCCTAATTTAACTATTTAGTTAAAATAGGAAGTAAAGGATAATATTACAGTTATTTCTTCTTGTGAATAAATTTCTTTTAAGATTTATCCACGAGATTTTTGTTTATATTTCTTAAGATAAAACCAAACAATTAGAAATCAATAATACAAAGCACATATTTATTAAAATAAAATTTTAAATATCAATATGCAAATTAGCCTTCTCGTTCAAACTGTAAACTGCTATTTTGTTGTATATATAAATACAATTGCATGTTTATTAGTACGTAGATATGGTCAACAGTATTAATAATGTAAAACAATTTTTATTAATAACTGAAGGTTTGAAAGAATGAAATCATGGAGAATTTGACGTAAATAATTAAGGGAATTGTGACTTGAGTAGTAATATAGTTTCGGTTACAGACAGAAAAACACACAATCTCCATTATAATAAGATATATATATATATATATATATATATATATACGTGATGAATTACAATGCCCTCAACGGTTTTGTATTATGTCTTTGCTTTGCTCTTCTTTGATCCTAGAACGATGGGCTTTTAATTATCCGCTTATTCAGATTGTCGCCATAGGTTTCTTTGCACGTGTATATTTTTGTTTCTTTTTGTTTTGTTTCTCTTGTTTTTTGTTTGTTTGTTTTTTCCTTGTTATTTTTATTCCATTTGATTTTTGTTCGTTTCTTATCGCTATATCAAAGATGAACGTGACGAAAGAGAGACTAAATTTAGATATATTCAATTCAAGATGCTGCAGGCTAATTGTTATTGACCTATATAAGTTTGTTTGTCAGCAGTTGCACAATTACAGTTGCCTTGGGCCAGACTATGATTAGCCAGTATTTTATATATTTTATATATTTTGAATAAAAGACTAGTGTCATCATCATCATCATCATCAAAGAGTGCTGACTGTATGAATTGACTCCCTCTTCCTCACCCACGCTCTCTCTCTCTCTTTCTCTCTCTCTCTCTCTCTCTCTCTCTCTCTCTCTCTCTCTCTCTCTCTCTCTCTCTCTCTCATTGAGAGCATCGGTTCCTGCTAGATCACCGAAGATAAGCAAGGATGATCTTATTCAATACTTTAATGGGTGACCATTTAAGCAACAATTGTTACTTTAAGTAATCTGATATCAAAATGACTTGATTCGGTTTTAAATAAGTTGAAAAGGGTTGGTGTGCCATAAAACAAAACAATCAACCAACCAAAAATTAAATGACCTGAAAAGGTTGATATTCTGTAAAACAACACAACCAAACAACGAAACACCCCCCCTCTCTCTCTCTCTCTCTCACACACACACACATACACACACACACCACACGTCCCTATCGTATATTTTTCATGGCAAGTTGGCTAGATGGCACCGAGTGTTCGCACAGAGCTGATGAATGTAATTTTGTCTAGTCGGTCAATACTGATGAGTCCGTGTGTAGTTGTTCATAGAAGTATGTCACTTATGGGGTGGTCTTTACTTCTCCAGCATTTAACAGCATGTCTTGGTCATTTTACTTTGATGGTTTGCAGGATGGAAGGTAAGTGGTGGTGTAGCTGCAGTACCATTGATAATATGTAGTCAATTTCCTTCTGGTTAGTTCCACTATCTTAAAGTGAGTCAGTCTACTCTTGGTTTGAACAACAGCAACTAGCTAAGCACAACTGAATCAGTGCCAAGACAGTTGGTACTTATTGAAATCAAGAATAGTCCATTCTTGCATTGGGGTGATTCCATTCACTGAGTCATGATTGGCTGTTTGGTTTCTATGATGTTATGAGGTTTCATAAATAACCTGGCATTTTGCAGTGGTATTGCAGCAAGATAGGTTCGTATTCAGTTACGACTACTTGCTGCCTTGTCTTACCAATTTGACGGTAATTGGAACTAGTATGATTATTCTACACACTAGAATACTATGCTTTTTTAAATGATTAGATTCAGAATTAAATTATATTTAAATCGCAACTTTCAGTTTCACGTCTTCACGATAGTCAGTTATTAATGAATAATCTGAACGTGAAAACGTTAAACTTACAGTTGCGATTGATATGGTTTGCATTTTTAGATATTTTGGATATTTACCACCGTTCCAGGAAAGACTGCCAGATAACAGTAAGTAGTAATTTATATTTTCCAATATTTGTTGGTTGGTTGGTTGGTTGGTTTTTACAGCATGTCAGCCCTTGAGCTATTTCATGCCAAACAAGTTTGGTTTTATTCCTTCTTGTTGGGTGTTAGGTTTTTAAATGCCATCCTTGGCCAGTTGAAAAGGGCTTAAAGTAAGTAAGTTTTGAGTTATGGAATCCTTTGGTAAGCGAATAAGTCCTATCCTGCGTATAAGTCCTATCCTGCGTATTGTTAAAGGTCCAGTGATTTAATCCTATGTCCGTCGTCCACGAAAGGTAAAGTAGTTATAGCCAGTATTGTTGGTTTAAGTATTGCATCAGCATTGTATCAGCATCAGAGTACTGCCAGTGGTTGGCCAAGAGGTAGATCACATGATTGTAGCCGAGTCTATAAGTAGGAGCAGGCGTCTAGCACACACCTTATATACAAAATTCTCAACAGCGACACCATTTTTCTATTGCATCTTAAACAATTTGGATGGTCTCATCTTTAACCAGAGGGTGTTGCAGGATGATAACGGACAGAAGATTTAAAAACACCAGCATTAACATACAGATGATATATCAGTAAAATATAACTACGAAATAGTAGTAGTAGTAGTAGTAACACTAAGATAGTTTCCAATATTAAGCGTACATACCAGTTTCCCCGGACTCTAAAAAGCCAGGCCCTGGCTTGGGTATAACATTTTTTCGTACTCAATTTTTTTAAACTCATTTTTTATCTATTTAAAACATAGTTGCGACCCTAACAGGTTTTACCACTCCGAGTCAGAGTGGACCTAAGTAATGGCGATGAATGGATACTCTACACTCCTCAAATCTCCAGAATTTACACTTTAGCGTTTTACCTAGGACACTAAGACACTAAACTATGGCTTGACGTGACTAGCCGATTGATCAGAGGGGACATCTCAGACCGCCCGTCGAGGACTGCTCATTCTCCAATATTCCGTCTTTAAGCATCACGGGTTGTCACCCACGGCTAACAGGTAGCCCCAATGTGGTATTTTACCCCTCTGCAGAGGTGCAGTCGGTGTATTCTACTGCCCCTGCCGACAGGACGTTTTCTATTATTAAAGTAAAAGTAAAGTTGGCGGAGTGGCCTTTTGTCGGTATCATCCGGACAGCGAGTCTATCCCCCTTTCGCTAGTGCTTAACCAGTGTGATTGTTTTTTGCTTAGGTGGAGTGCCATACTTAACTTCAGCTCCCCAGTTTACTGCATAGATCAGAGTACCCAATCTGTGCTACTCATGCACTTAGCTGGCCAGGAGGGATATCGAACCCGGGACCTAGCTATTCCTAAGTCGGTGGTCTACCGACAAACCTAAAAGGCCCCTTTTAGCTAAACCAACTCATTTCCAATATTAACGATATATATATATATATATATATATATATATATATATATATATATATGTCAAAAAAGCTGTGTCAAAAAGTATCAAGATTTTTTAAATTTTTGACACACCTTGTATTCTGAAAAAAAAGTTCCATTCACTCTTTATTTCTATCTTATTAAATACTGCTTTGAACTTGGTACTTTTTTGACACACCTTGTATTCTGAAAAAATAATGAATGGAACGTTATTTTTTCAGATACAAGGTGTGCCAAAAAGTACAAAAATCTCGATACTTTTTTACACACACCTTATATATATATATATATATATATATATATATATATATATATATATATATATATATATATATATGTGGCAAGTTTAACCTTTCAACGTCTCTTTCAATTTCAAGAATAAAAAACGTGTCCGCAGACCTCTGTTTGCATCACGTCAACGCTGCATCTCTGACAACAAGTAAGCCAATTTTTCATCCATAAGATTTCTGTCTGCTCCCGAAACAGAAAGAACCGTGTAAATGTCAACACTATTCGTCCAATACCGAATTCAAAGTTTCTATACGCAGTCGAACCAAAAATAAAACAGGAAATATCCCCGGGGAAAGATTGGAAAATCTGCACCGCTAAACTGGGACTCTCTCGTTAAATGGATTTTACAATTTAAAAGAGTAATAAATTTACTTCCTTTTGATACAACTCATTATTCTATTTGGTCTAAAATTTGATTTATAGGATGAGAGAACTTATTTATCAGCCAACCCAAGTATTGGGTTGGGTCATAAATAATTTCCGTTTTTTTTAAGATCAAGTTGTAAGGATGCATTTCAAACGTCCAATGTTTTAAACGCAACCGGAAATTACCTGGTTAAAGGGTACCTCCATCATTCTAATTTCGCTAGAGAAAGAGTGTGAACTATAGTTTAATCTATAAATTCTGTTAAGATTCTTGTGGCCATTTTTAGGCTGCAGGTGAGAGCACTTTACAATGGATGTCCATTGTGTTCCTTAATGTTAGGCAGAATTCTTGCGTTCCTTAGTCTTAGACAGAGTCCTTGTATTCCTTAGTATTAAGCAGAATCTTTGTGTTTCTTAGTGTTAGACAGAACCCTTGTGTTTCTTGGTGTTAGGCAGAATCCTTGTGTTCCTTAGTGTTAGACAAAATCCTTGCGTTGTTGATCAGTTCGTCCGTCTCAAAGACGAGCACTAAACGCCTTTAAAAATCGGCAATTAAGTAGTTAAACAACTACGTATTCGAGCGTGTTTCTTGGCTGATTGAATCCACGTGGCCATGAAGAGTTTATAAATTCAAGTGGTGGGCTCCAGCACACTTTATATAGAGAAATATTACAACAATTTTATAAAATTGATGAACTGAAATCCCTATTCAACATATAATGTCGTGTGAGTTTAAATATTGCAAAACTACTACAGCTTATAAAGTGTGTAGTGGCCAAGGTAACATTTCTGACAGCCAAGTTCGAAACTGGTTTTTACCAACCCTATTGACTGTAGAATACATCAACTGCACCTCAGCATAGGGGTAAAATTGTTGGCAGAGCGCATATTCTTACTAGTGGAAATGTAATGTTTATATCTACCATCCAGATAAGAGTAAGTTTCAGAGATCTGTTTCATTATTTTCTTAACTGACCAGTTACGTTTAACTCACAAATAACGACAACTTTAGAATTAAAAAATAAATGCCGTCTCGATACTTTTTGATCACACCTGGTATGTTGCAGGCGTTGTAGCACTTGATCGACCAGTGCCGTGTCGGCTGGGGTTTTAGAATACACCGAGTGCACCTCTGCTGTTGGTCGTGGGTGGTGAACTGTAATGCTTAAGGAGGGAATCCTGGTGGATGACCATTCCATGTTATGCAACACTTTGATCCTTACTTAGCCTAGACGGGCAGTCGGAGAGGCCTCAATAGGCCGGTTACATTAAGCCCTAGCACCTATATGATTGTCCCAACTCTATTGCCCAAATGACCACCACCAAATCCTTTTTATTACATATGTGCTAGAAGGCGCTGATTGAAGGTCTTAGTGTCCTGGGTATGATGAAACTCTGGAGAATGTGGAGTACCCCTTCATCGCCATTACTCCCGGGTCCACCCTATCCGGTGTGATAGTACCTGTCAGGATCCCATCTATGGGTTAGATATATAAGAAATGAGTATTAAAAATGTGTTTAAAAATTTAAAATTGAATATCCAACAAGAATGAATAAAACACATTCTTCGGCATAAAATAACCTAACAATGGTTGACATGCCGTAAAATCCAACCAACCAGCCAACCAACCAATTGTTTTTAAAATTTTATTTCTGGTGATAGGTCATTGAGAGATGAACACAACCCAGGACGCTCATCGTACATCGAACAAAATGCTTTAAGTTTAATTGGTGGAATGTAAATTCCCATAAAAGTACTCGAGAATTAGCACTTGACCTCAACACAATCTATCGCCACTTGAAAAAGGTAGGAAAAGTGAGAAAGACTGGGCGTTTGAGTTCATCATACTCTTAGTGACAAGAATGACGAAGATTACATCAATTTTTTTTTTCAAGTTAGAGAAATGACCCGACCCTCAAGAATATCAAGTTACAGGTGACGCCAAATGAATATTTTATGAGAATGTTCAACGTAAAAGGCAGTTGGTTGACAAGGATGAATATGCTCAGGTAACCCCAAAGGTGGAACTTCATCGAAGAAAAATTATGTTTTGTGTATGGTGGGATCGCCGCTATATTATTCATTTTGTGTTTTTAAATTACAATCAGACATTCAAACATCTCGTTTTCGCTTAAATACTACAACAGTGTTTGGAAGTGCATATCAACCCCTTACGGGTTATTTGATTCTGAAATTGGATACAAATATTTTTACACAATTATAGGGTTTCAAGTATTTCTATCGAATACTAATAATGTATTTTTTGGATAAATTGTCACCATGCAGACCGATATTGCTGATCTTAAAAGTGACGTGGTCTGGGTGGCCTCGATTCATCTTCTCATATATAGCCCACCCGCCCCTAGTCTCTTTTCCAGGCCTTTGTTGACTGACCCAAGGGCTCCAATTACAACTGGTATCACCGTCACCTTTATGTTCATTTGTTTCTTCAGCTATCTAGTCAGGGGATTTTTATAAAAGTTGAAATCGACAACTGCAATATGTGCATGAAAACCTTTCTAAGAAAACGCCCCACATTCTCCAATACGAGAAATGTTGTGCTTTTCCATGATAACCCAAGGCCACATTCACCAAGAATTATGCAGAAAATATGGAATACTAGCTGGGCCTGTGGATATACCACTGTAGGATAATCTAATTATTACGTTTGATATGTTTACTTAAGAGCTATTACAAATACTTCAACATGTAAAAAGTATAATAATCTTGATTTAACTCTATCTCACAATTATTTTTTCTTTCTTTCCTTCATTTCATCTTCTCATCATTGCTCGATTGAAAGGATTAGCGTTATCACTTCCGCACGCTCACTCCCTCTCTATAAATTTCCTACTGTTATTCTTTCTTTCGTTCTTTCTTTCTTATTATATTTTTTCTGTGTAGCATGTCCTTTTTCTTCCTTTTCTTTCTTTATAACGGAATGGTCTATCATTTTGCTGAGTTGACGACACTCATAAGAAATAAGAATTCGATGGATAAGCAACACCGGAGAATCAGGATTTACATTTTTGCATTTCATCTTGGATGATATGGACGGTCTGATTTTTAACCAGAGGGTATTGCAAGATGATAACGGTCGTACATTTAAGGAATACAAGTATAAATATATAGATAGACTGGTCTGATATATCCCATCCACCATGTTCACTAGACCTTGCACCAAGTGATTTCTATCTTGGTCTATCCCTGTTGGCTGAGACTTTAGAAATCACCAATGGGGCCTACTGTTGGCCGTGGGTGGTGATGCGTGATGCTTAATGACGGAATCCTGGTGGATGAGCATCCCAGGACATGCAACACTCCACTTTGGCCCTTACTTAGGTTAGACAGGTGGTCGGAGTGGCCCACCCCCAGTCAATCAGCCGGCCATATCAAGCCCTAGCACCTATATGCTTGTCCCAACCCTATTGCCCTTATGACAACCCCCAACCCTTTATATCATATGTACTAGAAGGCGGTGGCTGCATGTCCTGCGAATGACGTTATCCTCTATGTGATGGCGAGGTTCCAGTTCTGGAGGTCTGTGGAATGTAGAGCACCTCTTCATCATTATTGCTCTCAGCTCCACTCTGACCCAAAGTGGTAGTATATGTTCGGGTCCCTTCCATGGGTTAAATAGAAAATTTCTTTATAAAAAGATTAAGTTTAAAAAATTCTTCCAAACAATCGATACGAATCTTTCAAAATTTTGCCGGCAGTAAATGACACATAGAGGTTGATATGCCGTAAAACAAAACAAACGAACAAACAAACAAAAATGATGGTCACAAATTCTCAAGATGATGAAAACATTTTGGAAAACATATTTAGTTTGAAACCAGCTGTGCTTTACTTAAGAGAAATCAACAAATTACATTATTAATGGCAAGAGGAGATTCAAAGTAGTCGTGAATATACTATTGATTGACATTCATTGTTAAATTATTTATGAATGAATCATATTTTATTGAAACGGAAATTATTTATGACAACCCAATAATTATGAAGAAAAATAGATCTCTTTTATTTTAATAACACTTTCATTATTCTATCTGATCTATAACTTAGACTAAAACAAAATTTTGAAACCTTACTTATCGATCAACATTTTAGAGAAATAAATCTGCTTCATTTTGAGATCCCTCTTATTGTTCTATTGTTGTTGGCATCCTTCCGTCTACGAGAGACGATGGAGTAGTGTCCAATTTTTTTAAATCTATGTAGCCTGGTCAGATTCATATGGATAAGCAGAAAATCCTCCCTCTCCACACTCCCACTGTGATCCAAAGGAAAGGTAAGGAACCAATGCAGTTTGGCAGCGGTAGTGTCGCAGGTGTTGCTGGGTAGCACTGGATTTCAGCATCACACCAACTTAAGGATTCCGGCTCCTGATTTCTTTTCCCCTTTCGTTGGGATGGGGTAGATCCGCTAGGCAGCAGAGCTTTTGGGTCGGACTTTTCCTTGACTTAGATGGGTTGCCGACCAAGGCTAAGTACCCCTTCTAACAACCATTTGGGGATTTATGTGAGTAGTAAGTACCCCAATCCGGCTTCTATCTGTGTTCCTGAAAAATGAAATTGATCTATTGTGTATAAGACACACTTGCTCTAAATGTCTTAATTTTTATATAGGAAGTACAATCAAACCCCTCCACATTAGAATTAAAGAACATATCCACACACGTGCATTCTCATTCAATAAACATTTAATCAAATGCAAAAATAAGAACAATGATTTCTCCATTAAAATTGAGACAATAATACGCAACGTTGGTAATCTCAGAATTAGAGAAGTATTATTAATAGCTAAGTTACACCCTCGCATAAACAGTAGGTTAGAATTAAACACCGAATATCTTATTATAATGGAGATTGTGTGTTTTTCTGTCTGTAACCGAAACTATATTACTACTCAAGTCACAATTCCCTTAGTTATTGACATCACATTCTCCATGATTTTATTTTAACGTTTTTAATAATTAATAAAATTGTTTTACATTATTAATACTGTTAACCATATCTACATACGAATAACATGCAATTATATTTATATATACAACAAAATAGTGGTTTACAGTGTGAACGGGAAGGCTAATTTGCATATTGATATTAAAAAATCGAATTTAATAAATATATGCTTAGTATTATTGATTTCTATCTGTTTGGTTTTATTTTAATGAATATAAGCAAAAATCTCTTCAATGAATCTTAAATGAAATCCATTAACAAGAAAACATAATTGTCATTTTATTCTTTACTTCCTATTTTAACTAAATAATAAAAAATTTATTAATTAAATTAAATTAGAATAAATAACAATGAAAAACGAGAGTGATGGAAGAGTAAGTTTCAGTTGTTCTATTTTTCGATTATACTCCCTCTGTTTCAAATCTTTTTATCTGCATTCTTATTTAGTTTCATTAGCCTTTCTAATTTAATAAAATATTTTATCACATTAAAACTTAAATACTTGCACCCGGAGGGTGCATATATTTGCTAATATAATTAATGAATATACACTTTCCATATATACATATATAAAATAAAATTAAATTAAATTAAAAAAATGAAATTGAAATTAATTGAACAGCGTGGCGTTCTAACAACCCAAATGATACGTGTTTATAACGCCCAAAACAGTAGGAAGCGCGTGGTCTAATGGTTAAAGTCATGGGAAATGGACACGTCGCCCCGAGTTCAAATCCTGGTCGTGGTAATTGCATTTCACTTAGCGCTAATACCCTTGGGAAAAGTATGAATCCTACTCTCCCTCCAACTATGGGTAAATAGTAGGGCAGACTGGGCTCTTTAACCTTGGTTAGACAACCGGTCTAGGAGAAGGAAAACTCTGAATTCAAACCTGTTAAACTCCGCTTAAGAAATTGTCCTTGTGTCACATCCTGTTCGTGTGGAGGGGTTGGTAAATATATTTAACGTTCAAAACAAGAATATATATAAACACACAAGATCGCGTCCATTTCAAAAACAGTCTCTGAAGGTGAAGATACTTCGAAATTGATTAAACATTGGACAATATTTTATTTTATTTTATACGCATTGTAATTGCCTTCGAAATATAAATAACAATATATTTTATAGGATTTGTAAACCTTTCTATATTAATTAGACTCCTTCAACTTTAGTTTTACTTGAGATGAAGCAATGACGATTTTTCTCAAGCGGTTGGCTAAAAAGTCGTCTTTCTTTTCTCTAACACAAAGCTATAGACAATGCTAACATAAAAAGTTATTATTTATATGGCAGTCTTATTATTTTACGTTGTGTAACATATTTTTTGAAGAGGAATGAAGAGGTTATTTATAAATCACATCTCTTATACTTGACGCCATTTTCTTGATTTTCCCTGTTCTTCTGCGAATTATCGTCTTTCTTCCATGGATTCACCCCGTGTTTTTCTGTTGTTTTTAATTGTTTTATTTTATTAATTATTTTTTTTAATTGTTTTTTGCTGTTGTTGTTGTTTTTCGCCACCACTTGGCGCCTTTCATTCTTAGACTTTACGAAGTTTTACTTTGTCTAGCATTTCCTACTTCGTTTTTTTCTGTATCTTTTCTTTCTCTTTTCTTCTTTATCTATTCTCTTTCTTCTTATCTCTCCCCTTCTTATTACTCATCCTCTCTCTCCCACCCACCCTCTCTCTCTCTCTCTCTCTCTCTCTCTCTCTCTCTCTCTCTCTCTCTCTCTCTCTCTCTCTCTCTTTCAATACTTTACCAAATAAAATCCATTAGAATAATGAAGTGGAATCAAAGATAACAGTATTCCAATAAAATCAAAGACACCAAAGTGGACATTTAACGAAACTATTTGGCCTTTAAGCGGCGAAAGAAATCTTTCAGCTTCACCGATTCCCTTCCTCCGAATTCGCTCTAGAAGATTTTCTGATCCAAACTCAAATTAAATACTTTTTGTTTATCGTATACTTGAAAATTGAAGGATTAAAGATCTTGTTTTTTTTTTCTCTAAAAACATATAAACACTTGAGCAGAATTATCTCACAATCTTACATTGCCTTCCTGATTCTTTTCATGCTAATCTCAGTTTATATGCTAGATGGAGTCGTGTAGTGTAATTGTTATCGTCGTAGAAAAGGGACTCGTAAAAATCATGGACGAGGCTGTTCCCATTTCTCATAGCGCTAATATCCTTAGAAAATGCACCCACCTATTCTCCCTCCAGCGATGAATAAATAGAGCAGACTGAGCTCTTTAATCTTGGTTAGGAAACCGCTCTAGGAGAAGGAAAACTGATTTAAAATCTGATAAACCCCGTTTAAGAAATTAACCATATGTTACATCCTATTTGTGCGGAGTGGGGGTAATTATGTATAGGCTGGTGGGATCCTCCATCCTCTATCTGGGATGATCCCTCACTACTGGTGTTCTGGACTTCGTTGTACTTCTTGGATAGGTCTTTGGCGTTTCCTTGTCCATTTTTGTTCTTGCAAATGAATGTTGTATATCCCTCTCTTCTCTTCTTACCATCTTATAGTTCTATCTTACTAGTGAACAAGAATGCCAATTAGAGAATGCCTTATATATTCATGCATATCTTGAATTTTTGAAGACCTAATTTTTAGGGAGGAGAAATGGGGTGAGGGTCAATCTGTATATGAATAATGACTTTGTAGGGTTTAAATTCAAACATACTCAATATTTTATACCTTGGGAAAAGGGTTTCCATAATGAGAAGTACTTTGAACAACCTTTTTGGTTTTAAAAGTTAATTCTACAAATTAATTATTTTGTGGCTATAAATCACATTACCCTATACACAAGATTGAAGTATATGCAGTACTTAAAAATACCAGGAAAATTGCACCATTATAATCAGAATATATATTCATATAGGGGCCAATTTAGCTTGGTAGAGCACCCACCTTGGAATCATCAAGATTTTGAGTTCGATATTTGTCCTCGCAATTCAATGCATGACTAGCACAGATTGGTAATCTGATCTGTGCAGTGAAGTGGGGAGCTGGCGGTAGGTGTGGCGCTATCTTTTCTGCTATCCCTACTATGTTGAGCTGATTCCTTCTCTGTCCTTTTGGTCTGCTTTCTTGGGACTTTGGGTAATCTTCTCCATACCTGTATCCGTTGTTGTTCGAAATAACACAAAGATTTGGATATTTTTCTTGTTCAGCTTCACACAGCCCAAGTTAACCATCACGCATGGGAGAAATAGTTATCGTGGAGAGACCTGTCTGTCTCCTTCAAAAACCACACTAAAAAAAGCTTTTTAAGTCTGTTTTCCCGAATCACTTTGACCAATCAGAGACCACTTATAATAAGATCAACGAAGGGCTAAACCCTGTCAATTTACTTTTACGTTTTTCCTATAATTCAAAATGACCGTTATTTTTAAATTTCTACTCTACCGTACATAATTCATAAGCAACCCATCAATTATGTAACATGAATTTAACAGCACGAGAGGTTGTCCCTCTTGAATTGGGTATTTATTGTAGTGATGAAAGGCGTCTGTAATTAACGCTCGAAAAAAAGTTATTTAAGACGCTAAAGACATCATAGTTAATACCAGCCATGGGGAAGTTAAAGTTTTGGTAAGTGTAATTTTAATTAGGTTTTCCCTTTCCTTATGTCTGAATGGTTTCTATATTTATTCTATATAATTATTTATTATATTTTACGTCTGTTTATTATTGTATATTCATTTATTATAGTTTATGTCTATTTGTGGATCGATTGTATTAAAGAAAAGAGTAGACAAGACAAGAATACATGTGAAATAAACGTCAGTTGAAACCAAAAACATTCTCTGTTCTTCCTGAGACTTGTACAATGGATACAAGACGTGGTATACTTTTTGATGTCTTTATTTCCAAACCAAAGTTTCTAAAGGTAGGCTACACGCGTGGATAAAATTAGCCAACAGGAGAGACACCATTCTTCGTCCGTTTCCATCGCTCGCTGAGATAACTCTTAACACTCGGTCTCACAATCGGACTGACCAATCAAAGAACAGCTAAAAGGTCAGTCAAAGGTGACTACCAGTTTATCATGTTGCTCGAAAATTTGGATATTTTTCTTAGAGTCTTTATTCAGCCCCTGAGACGTAACTTATTTTTTCATCAATGTGTGCCGAAGTGCATATTGTTCCTATCTGATTTTCTCGAAAGATAGATTACATTTACACATCATAATTTATAAGATGATGTGCAAATTCTTTCGCGCTAAAACAATCTTATAAAACTCATTAAAAGTTTAATAAAGTTTTTCATTCCATTCAGTAATGAGAAAAAAGTTACCACGTCACAGAAGAATGGAATACGCATCCACAATGAGAAATTAGATTAATGTAACCAAGTCAGAAAACACTGCACAGTCATGTAAATGACGCATCATCAGATCAATTAATTCGAATATCACATTAATTAATTAGCACTTCATTAATGGAAAGTTGTGAATACAACAAAGTAATAATCTGGCATCTTCAAGTCATGATCGAAACCCTACAAAAGGCTAGTGGTATTGTAAGTTACTGCTGGGTTAGTTTTAATTTTTTTTTTTTTGGGGGGGGGTTGCAAGCTAGATGGGACATGCAGAAGAATGCTGCGTGCAGTCTTGAACAAACAGCACTCCACAAGGAAGCAACTGTACGGCCAGCTGCCCCCTATCTCACAAACCATCCAGGTGAGATGGACAAGGCATGCAGGAGGGGCAAGGACGAACTGATAAGCGACGTTCTCCTGTGGAAGCCAACACACGGAGATGCTAATGTGGACCGCCCAGCAAGGACCTATATTGACCAACTCTGTGATGATGCTGGATGCTGCGCAGAGGACCTCCCTGGGACAATGAATGATAGAGAAGGTTGGCGAGAGATTGTCATGGATATCCGTGCTGATTGCCCGACTTGATGATGATAATATAAAGTGGCTTATTCCGTAAGAAGAAGTACAGGTTCGCGCTACATCACCAAATTTGGGTAACGATTAGCCTTTTCAATATTGGGTGACCAATCAATAGCAGCTACTATAAACAACCCGGGTCCTTTGTTTATCAAAATGACTTGATTCATTATTTAATGATCCAAAAAGTTTATATATACCGCAAAACGAAACAGGCAAACAAGGGAAAATTTTATAACCGTTTTCACTTAATAACCCGGAAGTTAGTCAGCCTTTGTTTTTGTCAGTATGTTGCGGCTTAGAAACAAAGGCTTAAAACTTCTGTTTGTCAAAAGCTTCTTTCTATATAGATGATAGCTCCGATGATGGTTTGCTGAACAAACCAAAACGTTGTAGTATCGGCTAATCAACAATATCATCTTCTGAACACCTTGTTTTTTCTTTTCGTTTTTATATAGTTACATACAGTGGGATTCATGTGTTTAAGTATATCAAAAGTCTATTGGGTGAGGCTTTCCGAGTAAGAAGTCAATGCTGTATGTGGCATTAAACATGAAACGATATGCCATCTATGGTGTAGACTAAGGTAAACGAATTCTGACCTTCACTGACATGATTGTAAAGACAGTAAATGAAATTGTTTGTGTTGGCATCCTTCCCTCTACGAGAGACGATGGAAAAGTGTCCATTTTTTCTTCTAGCCTGGGTGGGTTCCTATAAAGGACGAGCTGCTGCCCAAACAGCAAATCCACCCTATCCACACTGCCGCTATGATCCAAAGGAAAGGTAAGGAACCACTGTTGGGCAGTGACAGATTCGCAGGAGTTGATAGGTAGCACTTTCTTTACGGTTCGCATATCAGCTGTGTCTGAAAAATTTGCCACTACAGTTCCTACCGCTATTCTTCTTCTTCTTCTTCTTCTTCTTCTTCTTCTCTCTCTCTCTCTCTTTGTCGCTCTCTCTCCACTAGCCCCTCTCTTTCTCTCTCAATATAAAGTTATATATATATATATATATATATATATATATATATATATAGATAGATAGATAGATAGATAGATATTTGAGTTAAAGTTGCGTGGACATGGAATGAACATCTGCTTACTGACAGTTTCTCGCTAGAGTTTTCCAAGCTAATCTCCCTCCTTCTTTCTCTCCCCGCCCTCTCCATCTCTCTCTCTCTCTCTCTCTCTATATATATATATATATATATATATATATATATATATAATGTATTATATATAATATCTATATATATATATATATATAATATATATATATATATATATATATATCAGTTAAAGTTGCGTGGTCATGGATTGAACAGCTGCTTACTGACAGTTTCTCGATTATGCTTGTGCGGGGTTGGGGTTTGGGTAAATATATATATTATTCATCTAACATGTTTAAAAGAAGGAACATTGCCTGAGTACACACGCAAACACACACACAGATAATATATATATATATATATATATATATATATATATATATATATATATTGATATTGGATATATGGGTGTATTTCTCTCTGTAACCAAATCTACGTAACTGCTTACGTCACAATATCCGCAATGATTACGCAAGTCTATTAATGAATATTCAATTTATAGACAAAATTGTTGATACCTAGAATAAAAACAACCCTATGTTTTATGCATTCAAAATTTGAGAAAGCAATTTTTAAAATTGTTTTTACTCCTGTCTTTTTTTTTCATTCACAATAAGATAACTAAAAGGTTTACAAATAGATAAATACCTACGATTTTGTGTACAATTTATGAAGAAAATATTCAAAATAATCATTAAATTAACTAGCGAATATATGCACCCTCCGGGTGCAAGTATTTAAGTTTGAATGTAATAAAATATTATATTAAATTAGAAAGGCTAATGGAACTAAATAAGAATGTAGATAAAAAGATTTGAATCAGAGGTGGTATAATCGAAAAATAGAACAACTAAAACTTACCCTACCATGACTCCCGTTTTTCCTTGCTATATTTTCTTAATTCAACTATTTAGTTTAAATAGGAAGTAACTAATAAATTTACAGTTATTTCTTCTTGTTAATGGATTTCTTTTAATATTTATCTCCTAGAGTTTTGCTCATGTTTATTAATATAAAACCAAACAATTAGAAATCAATAATACTAAGCACATATTTATTAAAATCAAATTTTTAATATCAATATGCAAATTAGCCTCCCCATTCACACTGTAAACTGCTATTTTGTTGTATATATAAATACAATTGCATGTTATAAATACGTAGATGTGGTCAACAGTATTAATAATGTAAAACAATTTTATTAATAATTGAGGTTTAAATAAATATAATAATCATGGAGAATGTGACGTTGTTAACTAAGGGAATTGTAACTTGAGTTGTAATATAGTTTCGGTTACAGACAGAAAAACACACAATCTCCATTATAATAAGATAATCAATAGATGCACGCAACATTTTATTTGAGGGAGACCGGACTATGTTTCCATTTTCATTTTTTTATTTTTATACTCCTTTAATAAATTTGATGATTTTGCTTTCTTATGATACAAATCCTCTGACATTGAATTTTTAACACCTTCCCCACTCAGGCAATATCTTTCAAAAATTAATATTTTCACCACGCAGATTGCGTTTTTGCTTGCTAGTATGTATATATATAAAACTTTGTCGATAACTTTGAGAAAGCTCATTAACATACTGGAAATTTTTCTGATAATTACATATCGTATGTTCTTTTATATAATCAACGAATTTTTAATTTATGGATATTACGAGAGATAATCGTTCATTACCCTGCAATTAGAATTAATTGCTTTTTAATCTCATTTTTCATTAAACTTAATTTGTTCGTCCTTATTTCACAAAGATGTCTTCACTAAATAGAAATCTGTTTTCCTATCTCAGCGTGTCGATCTAACGTTTTCCCGTCACATCTCGACTTTTCTTCTCCGTTTCTTTCTCGCAGTATCTTTTCCCTCAAATTCCTAAGAAACACAAAAACGTCTATTGTCATCGAAAATTGAAATGACCTAAAAGCGTAGGTAGATAATTTGTTCGGTTACTAGGCGACGCAAATTAACTTATCGAATCTTCTAATTGAAGAAATTAAAATCCGGCTTTTGTTTTCTGTGGTGACTTACTGTCAGTTTGACGGAAATTTGGTTCAATTTGATTAGCGCTGGAATTTTATCACAGCAAAAGTCTGTCCTGATATATCAGCAAATATCAAATGATGACTACATTTGAACAAAAAATAAAGAAAGAAAGGCGTCAGCTGATTGACCCTATGAACTAGGCGATTGTTTTGAAACGTAAGCAGAGAAAGATAATCTGTATCGGGGGGACTTGACTTAATGACTGTTTGGATTAATAGTAGACTCTTATCTCGTTTAGAACGGATTAATTTCCGTTCATTATGAAAAAAGAAAAGAAAGGAAAGTAGGAAAGAGAAACTACTGAGAAATAGAAAGAAAAATAGAAACGAAGAAACAAATTAAAATGTTATAAAAATCGAAGAAAATAATTCAAGAAGGAAAAAAAATTTTTTTAAATGTTAGAAGAAAAAGATACGAAAGACGGAAAGAACTTATTTAAAAATTGAAAGGAAAAGAAAAGAAAAAGTGAAGAAAAAATCCCGAAGAAAAGAATTGAAGAAGGAAAATACAAAGAAAAATAGAAACAAAAAGGAAAGAGAAAATGCGTAGAAATAGGAGAAAAAATAGGAAAGAAGAAACTAATAAAAAGTTATGAAAATCAAAGAAAATAATTGAAGAACGAAAAAAAAAAATTTTTTAAGTAGGAAGAAACAGGAAAGAACAAAAGAATATTTATTTTTTAAAATAGAAAAAGAAAAGTAGTAAAAGAAGGAAACAATTGAAAGAGGAAAAGACAAGGAAAAATAGAAGAAAGAAAGGAAAGAGAAAATACTTAAAAATGGAAGAAAAATAGGAAAGAAGAAGCATGAAAAAGTTTAAAGAAATAATTGAAGGAGAAAAATTTTTTTTTTAAATGAGAAGAAAAATACTTGAAACAGGAAAGAATGAAAGAAAATTTTAAAATAGAAAGAGAAATGAAGTAAAAGAAGGAAATAATTGAAGGATGAAAAGAAAAAGAAAAATAGAAGGAAAAAGGAAAGAGAAAATACGTAGGAATAAAAGATAAAATAAGAAAGAAGAAACAAATAAAAAAGTTATAAAAAATTTAAAGAAATTTACTGAAGGAGGAAAAAAATTTTTTTTAAATGTAGGAAGAAAAATACACAAAAGAAGGGAAGAAATTATTTAAAAACAGAAAGTAAAATAAAGATAGAAAAGTTTTAAAAAAACAATCCTGAAGGAAAATATTGAAGGAAGAAAAGAAAATCTAAGAAAAGTATAAGAAATATTAATGAAAGAAATAAAATATAGGAAAGAAAGTAAGAGAACTTACTTAAAAAAAAGAAAACGAACAGTTAAGGAGAAGAATTGAAAGAAAAAGACATATTCTAAGAAACGAAGAAGAAATACATATGAAAGAAAGAATAAAAGGAGAAAGAAAGAAAAAAGAAAGAAAATTTACTTATAAAGAAAAAGAAAAAGAGTGAAAAGAAGACACAAATGAAAAGGTAATTTGAAGGAAGACGATAGAAATAAAGATAGATTATAGTAAACTCGGGGCCGGGTTAGCTCAGTCGGTAGAGTGTTCGGCTAGAAATCACAAGGTTTCTAGTTCGATACCCGCCCTCGCCAACTCAGCGTATGACTAGCAGAGGGATCTGTGCGGTAAAGTAAGGAGCCGATGGTAGGTGTGGCACTCCACCTCAGACGCTAAAATAATCTACTTGGTCTAGCGCTAGTGAAAAGGGTATATACTCCCTCGCTGCATGGCTGATACCGACATTAGGCCGCCCCGACGACTTTACTTTATAGTAAACTCTCGTTTAGAACGGATTAATTTCAATTCATGGTTAGCTTAGTCGAGCGTTCGACTAGAAACATGGTTAGATTGAGTATAAAAAAAATGAGTACGCATGAAGAGTAAATAAGACAAAAATATCCTCGGCATAAAATAACTCAATGGATTGAAATGCCGTTAAAACTAACCAACAAATCGACATCCATAGCAGTAGCAATATGTGATCTCCATAATGACACGGGATGCATTTTTGCGCCAGACAATTTTTTTTTACATGAGGGTCGTGAAAGGGTCACATATGAGGGAACGTGTAAATACGACACAATACGGCCATGTCTGTCACCTTAAATGTTTTAGTCATTATTATTCCCTTTTCTGGCATATTTATTTTCGTTCCAGCGTCGTGAGAGGGTCACACCAGAGGCAATTCGTAAATACGAGACAAGACGCCCATGTTTTACAATCTTTAACTTGGTTCGCCTCTATCTATCTATCTATCTATATATCTATCTATCTATCTATCTCTCCACAGTCTGTTCACATCTATCTATCTATCTATCTCAGTTGCTTCACATCTATCTATCTCAGTTGCTTAACATCTATCTATCGATCTATCTCAGTTCACATCTATCAATCTCAGTTTGTTCTATCTATCTCAGTTGCTTCACATCTATCTATCTATCTATCTATCTATCTATCTATCTATCTCAGTTCACATCTATCCATCTCAGTTTGTTCACATCTATCTCAGTTGCTTCACATCTATCTATCTATCTATCTATCTCAGTTCATATCTATCCATCTCAGTTTGTTCACATCTATCTATCTCAGTTGCTTCACATCTATTTATCTATCTATATATCTGTTGACAGTTTGTTCACATCTATCTATCTATCTATCTATCTCAGTTCCCATCTATCTATTTCAGTTTGTTCACATCTATCTATCTCAGTTAGATCACATATATCTATCTCAATTGGTTCACATCTATCTATCTATCTATCTATCTATCTATCTCAGTCTGTCCACATCCATCTATCTCAGTTTATCCCATCAATCTATCTCAGTTCCTATCTATCCATCTATATTTCTATCTATCTCTTCACAGTCTGTTCACATATATCTATCTATCTCAGTGTGTTCATATCTATCTATCTATCTATCTATCTATCTATATCAGTCTGTTCACATTTATCTATCTATCTATTTGTCTATCTATCTGTCTGTTCACATTTATCTATCTATATATATATCTATCTATCTCACTGTTCCCATTTTTCTATCTATCTATCTATCTCAGTCTGTTCACATCTATCTCGCTTTAAATGCGTTAAGCATCATTATTCCATCTTCAAGTATTTTTATTTTCGCATCGCTTTTTTCAACAGATGCTTCTGGATGACTGTCGACTCATTAAGAATCCGTGCTGACATTTATGCGAGGAGGACTTGATATCCAATCTTAGCGCCCAATGTCAGCCATTAACTATGACAATGACAGCACGTCCATCATTCCAAGGCCGACTGATGGTCAACAAGCACAATTATTAAACAAAACCAGAAGTTATGAACGAATAGTCTTTCAATATCTATTGTTCTGTTTGTTGCGATTCCGGTCGCCATTTTAAGCGTTTCGTTCTCCTGTTGGTAAATTCAATGCCAGAAAAGTGTGTAGTTTTGGTATATACTCCTTGTAGCAGATAGTCTGTTGTATTTCTTTAAATCCTTGGTAGAAAAAGAGTATAGTTATCATATGCGTGCTAGAATTCTGAGGGTCTTTGTGTCCTGGGGATGATGTTAAGCTGCACCTAGTGGTGAGGCTCCGATAATGGAGTCTGGGGAGTGTGGAGTAACCCTTTGTTATGAAGGTAATCTGTTATATTCCGAAATGTAGGATATACAAAATGATTATAAAAACAGGGAAATATGGTTAACAATAACAATACTTGTTTTATTTATTCTCACTGACAGGGAATACAGTCGGATGGTTTTAGAGAGAGTTCAACTGTGTGTGTGTCATATGCGTGGTGGTCACATGGGCGCTGTATGTATAATACGTGTGCTCACGTATCAGATCAGTCCTTGGGTCATAGTGTGCTCACATATGGGGCCGTCCTTTGCGTTATGTGTGAGTCCTTATTTAACATAGGGTAGAAAATGGTTCTACCCTAAAAGTGACTGAACTAGCCCAACCGTGCTGGCGCACGTGGTCACTAATTCAAGCGTGCTGGCGCACATCTGTACTGTCTAAAATCCCTGTCCAAAGTAACATTGCTGAATTCCCATATCCGGGTTCTCGTCGGTCCCTTAACGATGAAAGGGAAGCAATTCGTTTGGCTACCCTAACACCCTTTATTGTCATCACTCCCAGGTTCACTATCACCCTGGCTGGTTCTTGCTAAGGTCCAATCTACAAGTTAAATAGATAAAAAAATGAGTTTTAAAAATCTGTTTGAAAAATGAGTTTAGAGAAATATCTAACAAGAATGAATAGAATAAGAATTTCTTCGGTATCAAATAACCCAAATAGTTGAAATGCCGTAAAATAAAACCAACAAAACAAACAAACAAACAAAAACAGGGTAAGAAAAATTTAATATATTCAGATATCCCTTATTATGCCTTATGGATCAGATTATATGATCGTTTCCTCATAGTTGAGCAGAATCTCCATGTTGATTCAAATCGCTTGACAAATCGTTGTTGAGGTCTTCCCAATGATCGTTTCCGGTTTCCGAATACTTGACAACTGCACAATAGGGTAGATCGATTTTGCACTTTTAAAATATCAAATTGTCCATCTACGCGAAAGTTGTGTGCTAGTATACTGAATACTGATACCAAAACTTAGATCTTTAATAGATGGAAGCTCCCAATTATAAGACGACGAAGCGATGCAATTGCAGAATACAATCACTGTTCAATGGGGTAGGTCAATTTTCACTTTTTTAAAATATCAAATTGTCCATCTTTGCGAAAGTTGTGTGTTAGTATACTGAATATTGATACCAAAAATTAGATAGTTTACACGTACCATTGTTTGAGGAAATAGCATCAAAGATCGTCTGTTACAGCTTAATTAATGAGGTAAAAAGCAGCATATCAGAGGTGTCAGTGGTGATGGGGGGACACATTTTAAATTTGAATTCTATTCATAATATTTCATTCGTTTCATCTTAATAAATTAGAATAACATTTCTGATTTAAATATTGAACATTTTTCTAACCAATTTCTATGCTAAATTTTGCGAAAACGAGACTTTTTAGTGCATTTTAGTATACTAACTTTCATGCTATTTCCCCAAACAATGGTGCAAGTAAAAGATCTAATCTTCGGTATCAGTATCAGTATACTAACACACAACCTTCGCATAGATGGACAATTTGAGATTTTTAAAAAGTGAAAAATCGACCTCCCCTACTGCAAAGGTCCGCTCGATGTCTGAACCTTCAGACCTGTCCGGACCATCTGAACTTCTATTTTTGTTACTCCCTTTATTTCGCCCAGATCCTGAGTTACCTAGCTTTGGATGTGCTCAAGCAAGGATATTACTAGCATTGCTCTTTCAATATCACTCTGTATTGTAACCAGTTTCTGTTTAGCTCTGTCAGCTGGGATGTAGAATACACCGAATGCACCTTGAACTGGGTTAATACCCTCCAATGGGACCTACTGTTGTCCATTAGTGGCTATCCTTGATGCTTAAGGATGGAACTTCGTGGCTGAGCAGTCCATAACATGCTATACTCAACTTTGGCCCTTAGGTTAGAGGGCGGCGGCCGATTAATAGGCTGGTCACATAGAGCTCTGACACATTTTATCATATATGTGCTAGAAGGCGGTGGCCGAGGGTCTAATGTCCTTGTATGATGCCAAACTATTTGATGCTGAAGTTTCAGTTTTGGAGCTCTGGCTAATGGGAAGTACCTATTCATCACATTACTCCCAGGTCCACACTGACCCGGGGTTATAGTGCCTGTTAGGGTCCAATCTATGGAGAAAAAAACCAGTTTAAAAATGTATTAAAAAATTGAGTTTTAAAAAACTGAGTAGCCATCAAGAATGAATAAAACACAACGTCTTTGGTATAAAATAATCCAAGAGAGGTTGACATGCCGTAAAATCCAAGCAAGCGAGCAGTCAACCAGTTTCTGATCGTCTTTCTTCGTTATAGCCCACGTTTCACTTGTGTATGACGGCACATGCAAAACGGTGTTATTGAAGATAATGGCATGTAAGGTTTTGTCCAAATTTGCCTTGAGCACATCTTCTATCTTCGTAAATACCTTCCGCCCTGATCTTATTCTCTGCGAGATTCTCGCGTCCATGTCTCGTTTCATATTTCCCATCAGTTCTAAGTAGATGCACTCTTTCATCTCCTTGATTTCATTGATTCTCACAATTATTCGGCACAGTGGTACATCGTTGGAACGCAATTTAGTTCTCTATGAATTCAAAAACGTTTAAATCCTCTTACAAGTAAAAAGTGAAAGCAGAACCCCCCCGTACCTGCCGGGGCGTTAAGCTCTTTCCTTTTGCATTTGAATGCTCTCAAATTCCTCTATTTCTGGTTTCCGATTACTTAATCCAAGCGCAGTGTGGATTGCCTTACGGGAGATTCACAAAATATCGTGACGTCTTCAAGACAGCAAGAACTGCAGAGGCCAATTCGTTTATTGTAGGCGGAACATCACGAGAATTCTTTTTTTTTTTTTGTTTGAATATTGTAATTTTCAAATTACAGATGAAATTGCTCTTGCTGAAAGACGACATACGGTAATTTAAAAAAAAATTTAAGTAAATACTTTCTCAGCTCTATTCAAAATTATTTTTCTTTTCAAAATAAGCAAAGAAAAATAATTTTGAATAGAGGCAAGAAATTATTTACTTAAAAAAAATAATAGATAAATTTTTAAAAAAACATTTTGTTTTACGGCATTTCAACCTCGGTGGGTAATTTAACGCCGACAAAAATGATGAAATGAATTATTCTTAAGGAATACTCAAATTTTTTTATAAACACATTTTAAAGTCAGAGTGGTACCAGGGAGCAATGGTGATGAAGGGGTGCTCCATTCTCCAGACATCCTGAACTGGAACCCCACCATCAGAGTGAGTTTAACATTCCCAGGATATGAAGACCCTCATCCACCGCCTTCTAGACCATATATGATAAAAAGAGTTGGTGCTTGCCATAAGAGAAATAAGGTTGGGACAATCATATAGGTGCTTAGGCTTGACGTAACCAGTCGATTGATCGGTTGGGGCCTCTCCGATCGACCGTATGGCCTAAGTAAGGCCTAGTTGGAGTGTTGCATGCCATGAATTGATCATCCACCAGGATTCCGTCCTTAAGCATCACGACTTGCCACCCACTCCCACAGGTGAGTTTTTAGGTGTCTTACTCCTCTGCAGTGGTGCAGTCGGTATATTCTAAATCCCCAACCGACAGTGCTTGCTATTTTTGTATTATATAACTCATACACAAGTCTGTCATAAGTAGAATACATTTTAGAATTGATTGATTGATTTTAACGGCACGTAAAACCGTCTAGGGTTATTTTGTACCGGGAGGTTAGGGAAATCTGTTCATTGTTACGTTCATATTTGCATTTTTCTATAGCTGTTTCTTAAATTCTTTTTGCTTTTTTGTGGGGGAGGGGAATTTCACACGTTCCTATTGAACAGGAATGAATTTTTAAATATATCTATTTGACCCATAGCTGGGACCCTAACAAGCACTATTACTACAGGTAAGGTGTCATCGATATGACCTTCGATTTTGGAGTTCTGGTGAGTGTGGAGTACACCTTCATCTCCGTTATTTTTAGGTCCATTCTGGCAGTTGTTATACATGTTAGATTCCCAAACAGAACAAAACGTCTTCGGCATTAAATAACCCTGTTGGGTTGACATGCCGTAAATCCAACAGAATCCAACAAACCAAACTCCGTGTCAGCGTTGACCAGGGCTAATGACAATGAAGGGGTAAACCATACTCGCCAAATCTCCAGTATTGGAACCTCAGCATTAGATACTGTATAATCATACCCAATACACATTTTAGAAGTGCATATTCAAAACTAGCTTAAAAGCCGCCTTACCGGGTGGCAATTAAGCTAGCTCCTGTGAAGGGCTCTTGATTGAAACGTTGACCGAACAATAAAACTCCATGCATTGAGTCCATATCAAATTTTACTAAACTTGAACAATATTTTAAGATTTGTCACAGAAAAATCACGTAAAAATCACCGAAAACAATCGCGGTAACTAAAATTTCAAGATTACAAGGCCGGATTCGGTCGGATTGTTTTTGAATTGTTCAAGGAGTCGGTCTGATTCCAAAGTGGTATTATATGTTGAGCTAGTGTCTCTAGCAGTAAATTTTTAAAAAATGTGACACACTGTCACAGTGACATTCGTATGTATTATAAGAGATAAATCGCTTAATTACTAACTAGTGTCCTAACCGCTGTTTAACAAACTGGTAGACTTTTAAATTCGGCTGTCTTTTTTAAATATCAATTAACGCTTGTATGAATAATATGGTTGGTTACTTGCTTGGTTGGATTTTACAGCATGTCAATCCTTATTGGGTTATTTAATGCCGAAGACGTTTCATTTCATTTATTATGTGTATTAAAAAACCTTTTAACTCATTTTTCTATTTAACCCATAGATGGGACCCTAACAGGTACTCCCACTACGTATCAGAGTGAACCTGGGAATAATGGTGATGAAGGGGTACTCCACACTCACCTGTGCTTCGATATTGGAACTTCAACATTAGATGCAGTTTAAAATCATCCCCACACACGAAGACCCTCAGCCATCACCTTCTAGCTCATATATGATAAAAAGGTTGTGGGTATGTTATAAGGGCAATAGGATTGGGACAATCATATAGATGCTAAGGTTTGATGTAACCAGCCGATTGATCGGAGGGGGCACTCCGACCACCCATCTAGCTAAGTAAGGGCCAAAGTGGAGTGATGCATGTCATGAACTGTTCAGCCACCAGGATTACGTCTTTGAGCGTTACGGGTCACCACCCTTCAGCAAACAGATGGCTCCATTGAGAGGGTTTTATCCCTCTACAAAGGTACAGTCGGTGTATTCTACTGCCCCAGCCGACAGGACTAATGAATGATATGAACAAGTTCATATTCATGAGGTATGTACAAAAAGGTCCACTTGTTTAGACACTAAAAAGATCACAAAAACTAATTTATGGATTTTAATAAATGTCCTTTTATTTCAAAAGATTTAATTCAGAATTTCAGAGTCAACATTTATTTTTGTTATATTGTTTGTTTTTTGTATTGTTTTTTTTTTTTTTTTTTTTTGTTTTTTTGCTCACGTTTTCACGTTTGAAACCTACTCTTTAATTATTTAAAAAAAAAATGATATATAAAAGTAATTACATTTCTTAAGTATAACTCATTGATTAAATGTTTTGTATATATTTTGCTAAGCCTTACTTATGTAACTTTTCTGTTCCTCTCAAAGCAATTCTTAATTTTAGTGTGTGTTTGGGGGTTGTTATTTTAAATAATTTTACTCGACAGCTAAATCTGTAAAAAAGAAAACATCCATGTTATTTTTTCAGAGATATTTTCCTCTGAATTTACAATTCCTTTTTAATTTTTAGTTTTTAATTTTTTTTTAAATATACTAATTCTTGTGTTTATTTATAAAAATAAGCACAGAGACTAAAAAAGACTCAAAACCAATCAAAGTGAACCCACGATGAACAGAAGACCAGACAAGTAGAATAAGCCCAGATAGAAGAAAATAAGAATAATAAGTATTTTCCTGACCTCCCACCAGGCCGGATTAACACAAAGTCTTTTTAACGTGAGAAGCCACACACAAACCGAAGCTCCTACAGTGACCAACGCAAAAAGTGCTTAAATCCCTTCGGCATTGTTTTTTTGTTTTTTGGTGCTTCAGGCACCGGACAATAAACCCGACCCTGCTTTTTTCAGACAAGGGTATCCGGATGAAACTACGAAAATAAAACAATTAACTACGAAGTAAATATATATATATACATTAAATATCACCGGTTCTTGCTTTCTGTGCAAAATATAGGAAGATTTGATCTATATTCGAAGATATTTAAGAATTAGAATATACATAGAAATAGCATTGAAATTCTACTTAAAAATGGCCAGCATTTGTGAATCTCAAAAATAAACTAATCAATATACCAGAGATTTCCCCTCCCCTCTACCCAATCGACTTCTAGTATGAGATAACTATAAGGACTATGCAACACTAAGTTGCAAGCCTACTATCTGCCAAATCGGACGAGTCCATTTCTATACAGGGTCACTCATGCACAATTATTGTCGATGTTACTACAAACAGAATTCATTCACGCATGCCTAACCTCTGCACATTGCAAATGGCCACCGACGCACGCCAAACAATGTACTCGGTCTTCTTCGGGTGAATGAGTCAACAATCCACCACAAGATAATCGCATGTAATTAAAAGCTTGATCACTTCCTATAATCAATGTCACCCGATACAAATCTACTCCCACTTGGCAAAATGAACATGTTAATGTCACATATAAATTATTGACGATTGGTTGGTTGGTTGGTTTGGTTGTTTGGTTGATTGCTCTACTAGGAAAGACAAATGCGAGGTTAAGGTTAGGGTTAAGGGTTAGGGTTAGGATTAGGGGTTAGTGTTAGGTTAGGGTTAGGGTTTAGGGTTAGTTTAATGGAAAATAAACAATTTATCAGTCGAAATGCAGCATGTTAGACTTATAGGAAATAATCAGCTATTGTTTTATGTGACATTCCTTGTATAATCATGTTTTGTGAGCTTATCAAACAGAATACATTACGTAATACATTAAGGATGAATAAATTAACAATTATTTGTTATTTTATTGCTATTTTTTATGATAATTTTTATAATTTTATTTTGGTGTGTTTTTAATTATTTTTATCATAATCACGATTTTTATATTTTACAATCATTTATCTTTTTATAATGTATTCTTTCAGAATACATTAACCGGAATACTATAATTTATGTTATACTTATTATACAAGTAGGGACAGAAGTAATAGTACATTTCTTGTATTGTATATTACTGACTACCTTATTAATTATACCCAGTTAGCATCGGGATTACTATTTTTTATGTGATATTATTTGGGTAATAATGTATTGTGAGCTTATCAAACAGAACACATTATTTCTTATATTGTCTTTAGAGAAATGTTCTACTTTTCGGAATGGGAGATGAGACGGGTGTTTTTATTGTTTTTCTACATCATATCAACCATTTCGGCCCTGACAAGCTAAAGCAGCAATTCTTTCAGGCTGGGGTTATGTCAGTACTGCTGTATGGCTGCACCACTTGGACCCTAACGAATCGCCTTGAGAATAACCTAGATGGGAGTTGCACAAGAATGCTGCATGCAGTTTTGCACAGGTCGTGGAAACAGCACCCCACAAGGAAGTAGCTGTATTGCCACATGTCCCGCTCCATCTCACAAAACATCCGAGTAAGACGGACTAGGCGTGCAGGACACGGCTGGAGAAACGAGGACGAGCGCATAAGCGACGTTCCCCTGTGGAAGCCAAAACATGGGCATGCTAGCGTGGGCCGCCCACTAAGGACCTACATTGAGCAATTATGTGAGGACGCTGGCTGCTGCGCAGAAGAACTCCCAGGGGCAATGAATGATAGGGAAGGTTGGCGAGAGATTGTCATGGATATCCGTGCTATTGACAAATCAAGTCATTTTTTATTAACAAAGAACTCATATTGCTTGCAATACCTGTTCTTGCTTAAGTGGTTACCCAATTAAATATTGAACAATCTCATCCCTGTTTAATTTTTGTTCATCTATTGGAAAGGGGTGCTTTCAGCCCGACTTGACCGTAATACTATAAATTATGTTGTGCTTAATTACAAGTTGGGGTAGCTCAGCTTTGGAATCGCAAGGTCCAGTCAACTCAGTGCATGAATAGCACAGTTTGAGTATTCTAATCCGTGTGGTAAAATGGGAAGCAGAAGGTAGGTATGGTGCTCAAACTCGGCAAAAATAACCACCCTGGTCTAGCGTTAGCGAAAAGGAGATAGACTCCCTCGCTGTCAGGTTGTTACCGACAATAGGCCACTCCGCTAACTTTACTTTACTTAATTACTCTTGTATTGTATATCACTGACTACCCTAATACTTATGCCCAGTTAGCATTTGTAGTGCTATTGTTTTTATGTGATATTACTTGTCTAATAATCTATTGTGAGTTTATCAAACAGAATACACTATTTATTTGATTGTCTTTATAGTGAATTCCTTTTGTTTTCTGTCCTTTTTTTTCTCTCGTTTTTATTCATTCGAGTATCAGATATGAATCTTATTCCCCATCTTCCACTACATGACACAATATTTATTCTAATATCGCAGGACAGATCGACGTTTATTAAAAAAATGTATAATAATAAGTTTACACCTGAATTATTATTATTATTATTATTATTATTATTATTATTATTATTATATTATTATTATTATTATTATTATCTATTCATTCGTTACATGATACATTCACTTAAAGTCTACACTGAAATAATATCAGTTTTTATCAATATTTACGAAAGTATTTTTGCGATGTAATTTTAGATATAAACTTCCAAGTATGACAAAAAAAACGAGAAAAATTCACTTAAAAATGCAGTTTCCGTTGTTAATAAATTTCTAAGTATATTTCCAATAACCTGCATAAATTTTATCTACTTATTTTTAATTCCTTTTACTCACAAACACCTAAATTACAAAGTTTTTACTTTGGTTACCAAAAATATTTATAGACAGATATTAAAAGGATGGTAGTGTCATGGAGATATTTGTTATCTATCTACAGCCCTGTCAGCTGGGGATTTAGAATACACTGTCAGCACCTCTGCAGAGGGCTAAGACTCTCCTCCAATGGGACTACCTGTTGGCCATGGGCAGGGATTTGTGGTGCTTAAGGACGGAATCCCGGTGGCTGAGCAGTCCATGACATGCAACACACCACTTTAGCGCTTATTTGGCTAGACGGACGGTCGGAGAGGCCCCTACCGATCCATCGGCTGGTCACATCAAGCCCTAGCACCTATATGATTGTTCCAACTTCATTGCCCTTATGGCAACTCCCAACCAATTTTATAATCTATGAGTTAGAACGTAGTGCCTGGGGGTCTTAGTGTCCTGGGTATGACATTAAACTCTACCTGATAGTGAAGTTCCAATTCTGGAGGTCTGGAGAGAGTGGAGTACCCCTTCATCACCATTACTCCCAAGTCCACTCTGACCCAGAGTGGTGGACCTGTTAAGATTCCATCTATAGGTTCAACAGAAAAAAATTTTTTTTTCAAAATTGAGTTTTAAAAAACTTGAGTACCCATCAAAAATGAATGAAACAGGACATCTTTTGCATAAAATATCATTTTATTTTACTATTTGTTTATGTTAAATTATGCAAAGCTTTGTAGATGACTACTTCTGTCATCTATGCTGACTCTATTTATATATATATATATATATATATATATATATATATATATATATATGTGTGTGTGTGTGTGTGTGTGTGTGTATATACACTTTTATAAGTTTTATATATATATATATATATATATATATATATATATATATACATATATGCACTACGGATATATATATATATATATATATATATATATATATATATATATATATATACGTAGATATATATATATATATATATATATATATATATATATATGTATATATATATATCTTATATAATATGGCTATGTGTGGAAATGATCGTTTATCAAATAAATTTGTATATTCACGCCACCTCCCTTGTTAATAATGCCACCTATTTAATGCGAATACCTCTCTTCAAATCCTCGGTACCTCATAACTTCATAACTGCCATAGTTTCGACATTCTCTATCATTCCCAGAATATTCGATTTATCTAACCCCAATGTATCCAACCTGGTGTTTATCCAATCTGTCATCTTGGCACAGTTCCATAAACGCCAAAGTTTTCTTTCTCTTCTTTTTTCTTCTTTTTTCAAAAAAATGCTGTGATGAGTTCTATGTATTTTTCCGATTGTTCGATTAAATTTATCTCCAATTTATCCGCCCTGTCGAGAGATGAGATACACGGACATGCGGAGGATATTCTCTCTTTTTCTGAGGGAAATAAAATTATAACATAGAATATAGACATGAAACAAATCAATACCATACAACATAATCCCCAATAATGCTAACACGTTGTTAAAACCAATTACTAAAAATTTCTATTTGATGCACTTATATATATATATATATATATATATATATATATATATATATATATATATATATATATATATATATAATCCAAAAGTCCAGAGAATAAATCTTCCTTACGACACAAGAGTTTTATTTAAAAAAACCTGTTGCGGTTTGAGAGCTCAATGTGTGCTCTTAATGTTAGAGTCACAGAGCAAATATCTTATTATAATGGAGATTGTGTGTTTTTCCGTCTGTAACCGAAACTATATTACTAATCGAGTCACAATTCACATAGTTACATCACATTCTCCATGATTTTATTCATAGTTAAACCTCAATAATTAATAAAATTGTTTTACATTATTAATATTGTTGACCATATCTACAAACTAATAACATGCAAGTGTATTTATATATACAAAAAATGGCGGTTTGCAGTGTGAATGGGAGGTTAATTTGCATATTGATATCAAATAAATATATGTTTGGTATTATTGATTTCTAATTGTTTGGTTTTATCTTAATGAATATGAGCAAAAATCTCTCCAATAAATCTTAAAAGAAATCCTTTAACAATAAAACAGTAATTCTATTCTTTACTTCCTAATTTAACTAAATAGTTAAATTAAGAAAATTTGGCAATGTAAGACGGAAGTGAAGAAAAAAGTTTTAGTTGTCCCCCCTCTGTTTCAAATCTTTTTATCGGCATCTTATTTAGTTTCATTCGCCTTTCTAAATTAACATAATATTTTATTACATTAAAACTTAAATACTTGCACCCGGAGGGTGCATATATTTGCTAGTATAAGTAAAGAAATAACAAAAGACTTAAGGATTTAGCATTACAGTCTATTTCAGGGAGCTTATATATATATATATATATATATATATATATAGAGAGAGAGAGAGAGAGAGAGAGAGAGAGAGGCAACGCTACTATTCGTAGATTTTTCCAAGGCATTTGATTCCATACACAGAGGAAAAATGGAACAAATACTACTAGCATACGGGCTACCAGAAGAAACTGTTGCTGCTATAATGATGCTCTACAAAGACACACAAGCAATGGTACGCTCACCCGATGGCAACACAGATTTCTTCGACATCGGAACTGGAGTCCTACAAGGAGATACACTAGCACCATATATATTTAATATGCTTAGACTATGTACTCCGAACATCATTAGATACCATAAAAGAAGAAGGCTTCACACTAAAAAAGGCAAGAAGCAGGCGATATCCCGCTCAGAAAGTCACAGATGCAGACTACGCTGATGACCTTGCACTCCTTGCAGATACACCACCACAGGCCGAGTCACTACTGCATAGCCTAGAGAAGGCAGCAAATAATATTGGCCTTCATGTAAACAGAGTACATATGTTTCAAAAGGAAAGGAGACATAACCCCACTCAACGGTAAGCCTCTTAAGCCAGTAGAACAATTCACACACCTAGGTGGTAATATCTTATCCACAGAAAGCGATGTAAAAACACGAATAGGAAAAGCGTGGTCGGCCACAAACAAATTATCAGTAATATGGAAATCCGATCTCACTGACAAGCTAAAGCGACATTTCTTCCAGGCGGTGGTTGTATCAGTGTTGCTGTACGGATGCACCACTTGGACCCTAACGAGGCGCCTTGAGAATAAGCTGGACGGGAGCTGCACAAGAATGCTGCGTGCAGTCCTGAATAAATCGTGGAAGCAGCACCCCACGAGGAAACAGCTATATGGCCACCTGCCCCCCATCTCACAAACCATTCGAGTGAGACGGACAAGACATGCCGGACACTGCTGGAGAAGCAAGGATGAGCTCATAAGTGACGTTCTCCTGTGGAAGCCAACACACGGACATGCTAGTGTGGGCCGCCCAGCAAGGACCTACATTGACCAACTAAGCAAAGATGCAGGTTGCTGCGCAGAGGACCTCCCTGGGAAAATGAATGATAGGAAAGGTTGGCGAGAGATTGTCATGGATATCCGTGTTAATAGCGCGACATGATGATGATGATATATATATTGTTAAACTCTACTGACAATTCTTGTCGGATGAGTTCTTGTTTGATCATTTCTAACTGTCTGGACATATCTAGGTGGAATTGGTGTAGCAATCCACCAAAGATTCTTTCACGAGCGCTTTCTGCAGGTCTTTGTGCTATCATCAGGTGTGAAACTAGTGGAATGTTTCCGTTGTCTCGCTTTTAAAACGAGCAGTAGCAGTAGGAATTAGTAGTAGGGAGGTTCACAAGTTCCGTTTAAACGAACAGTGACTGTAGGAGGGGAGTGCTCACAAGTTTGTAAGAATGTATGGGGAATAGTGGAAGGAGATTTAGCGGGAAATAATAGGCATTTGATGACCTGTTGACTGGTTTCAAAGTTTGCTACACCAATTCCACCCAGACATTAAAAAGATGGCCAGATAGTTAGAAAGGATTGAACAAAAACTCGTCTGACAAGAATTGTCAGTAGAGTTTAACAAAACATGTTTAAAAGAAAAAAAGCTGCCAAAACATACTATATATATATATATATATATATATATATATATATATATATATATATATATATATATATATATATATATATATATATATATATATATATATATATATATATATATATATATATATATATATATATATATATATATAATATATATATATATATATATATATATATATATATATATATATATATATATATATATATATATATATATGCGTATTGAGCACTTTCAATGTTTGATATTGTTGCAATCAATTCATTTTGTGTCGAATTTGTGACTCACTCGTTTATTTTCTTTCCCGTTGAGGCATTCTATCTCTCTCTTTAAAAGTTATATATATATATATATATATATATATATATATATATATATATATATATATATATATATAAAAGTAAAATTGTAGAGTCAGAAAGCCTATCGTCAGTCAAAGTTGCGACACACTCGGTATCCTACTTTCTCCGTTAATGTGTGTATATGTCGCTGTCCCTATTCACATTTTTACTTTTGCTAAACATTCAATAAGAACTGGTAAATAATTCAATAGTACAGCGGGGCTTTCATTCCAGCAGTAATTTTGCTATTCAGCTGCTATTAGTAAAAAGAGGGAAAATACAGCCAATTTTACGAATGCGGCATTCAACCTATTGTCCCTCGCTGACAAACACGCATGGCCAATTACTGTGTGTGGCTAAAAAAGAGTTGTATTTCTAGCTGTATTAGTGCTAATAACTCTGTTAAAAAATGAATAGGTAGCCTATTCACTTTTTTTTCATGATGTGTATTATTTGAATTTACAAGTTAACTGGCAATTCGGTAGAAGAGTCACGGAAATAAGGTTTTTATTGACAGCTTTTCAGACCTTGTTCACCTTTAGCGTCGCATTCTCATTGGTTGAGAGTGGCACGTGATACCAAAATCTTTGAGAAAAGATAGACAGAGTTGAACTAAAGCGAATAAGGCGTTTCTCTGAGTTCCGCGCCCGGGAAATGTTGGGTCCCGGGGAAAATAAAAGACTTCAAAGTTCAAATGAGTCTTCGTGTTCAATAATAAGAGCAAGAAATGGAAGCGAGGTAGTACGAGCCAAGAATAATTCCAGACAATCCAAAACGGTCCAGAAGACGAGAAGACCAGAGAACGCCGCCCGGATAACTGCGAATATATTAAGAAGCAATATTAACAATATTAAGCAATAATAACAACTGTTAGGATTCCATCTATGGGTCAAATATATCAGTTTGAAATTTTTTGTATTTGTTAAGACCATGTGCAAAATGAAAAAAAAAACACTCTTAAGAAACTACACGAAACACCCAAATAGAAATGTTTAATGAACGCGATTACCTGACCTAGGTATAAAATAACCGTAGGTGGGTTGATGTTTAAACACCAAAAATTGAAGCGGGCTATTAAAAAGGATCATTTTAATCCAGCAACATTCAAAGAGGAGAAGTTCTAGCATGTAGTTTATGTGGAAGATTATGTCTCTTCAGGGCTGGCCTGATGAGTCATCTAAGAAAACACAAGGATACAGTGTCAAATGCTACTGGCACTCAACTATGAAAAAAAAGCAACAACAAAAAAAAAACAGGAAATAGTTATACTGGTGCATGAATTGACAGCCAACATGACGTTAAAAGGAATAAATCAATCAATCCTGTTTTTGAAACCGGTCCGCCAAATTATCTAAATATTTCATTTTTTTTTTGTATTTAAAAAAACTATTTTCCAAGTTACAAGAAAAATCCTAAAATTCAACTTATATTATTCACATTAACTCTTCTTGCGTCCCTATCAATGCATTACATATCTACCACACTTAACGAAATGCATTACAGATCTACCTCACTTAAGAAAATGCATTAGATATCTACCTCACTTAACGAAATGCATTATAGATGTTTCTCACTAGGCGAAATGTATTACATATATACCTCACTTTACGAAATGCATTAAAGATATACCTCATTCTACGAAATGTATTACAAATAGACCGCAACTTACGAAATGAATTATAGATATATCTAACTTTACGAAATGCATTACAGATATTCCTCATTTTACGAAATGTATATCAAATATGCCTCATTAAGAAATGCATTACAGATATACCAAACTTTACGAAATGCATTACAGATATACCTCACTTTAGGAAATCCCACTTTACCAAACCTCGTAAATAGGGATTCATGTTTTGATAAAAAGAAACAATCTGTCCAGGGTTATTTTATGTCAAGAGATTAGGGACCAGCAATAGAGTGAGTGTTTTTTTTCCTGTGACCACCTGTCTGAATATCTATTTCTTGATGTGAACAACTTCATTTTATCATTTCTTCATCTCGTCTTTGTCTTTTTATTTCCACCGACGCTCCCGATGCTACACAATCCTTTACGACTCAGATAGGTATTTTTGTCGGTTAAAAAAAGCGCAACTATCGCAAAGAATTTAGATCAAATTCCAAAGGCGATAAATGGTTTGTTCTATCTTATTTTCAAAATGTCAGCAACAGCAGCAGCAGCAGTGGGGTAACCAAATAGTTCCCAAGAGATTAGTCGACTTTAATCGGTGAGTGGGCGAGGTTGATCAGGGTTCAATAAATAGTCGGGATTCTGTTTCTATACCGGGACCGGAAAGACGTGAGAAAGATAACAGAGGTAATTGGGTAATTCTAAAATGACTACAACAACAATCAACAACAACATCAACAACAAATAAAAAAAACACTCAAAAGTTTTTCAGAGACTACTAAGCATGAAAAAAAATTTAGAGGAAGAAATTTATATATATATATATATATATATATATATATCAAAAGTACCCGGTCCATGACCGGACTAAAAAAAAAATAGGAACACCAGAAAGTGAGTGAGAAAGAGAAAACAGGAGTAAAGTGAGAATAAGAGAAAAATGATTTATAAAAAAATCGCCGAGAATTGGTATAGTACAATGTTTGTTTATTTTTTTTTTTTTTTCATCTAAAATATTATTCAAAAAATGTATTCTTACATTTCAGTGTTTTCAAACATTTCTTTTTCTAAAAACTTTTTTTGTACATATGACAAAAACCTGAAATCAGTTCTTAACTGCTTGTTGCGTTAAAGTGATGAAAATAAATTCGTGTAATTTATCTTCTTTTTTTACCCCTACAATAGTAACAATTAGAAGGAGCTAGGTATTAAAAATGTGTCCTTATTTATTTAGCTCTGTTGGCTGGGGCTGTATAATACGCTGGCTGCACCTCTGTTGAGTAAGATATCCTTCCAATTGGTCTTCCTCTATACCGTGGGTGGCGACCCGTGATGCTAATGGAGGGATCCTGGTGGTTGAGCAATCCATGACATGCTACACTACTTTGATCCTTACTTGGGCTAGATGGGCGGCCGGAGAGTCCCCCATCCTGGTCAATCAGCTAATCCCGTCGAGCCCTAGCGCCTATATGATTCTCCCGGCCGTGTCGCTCTTATTGCAAAGTACCATCACTTTTTATCATAGATGTACTAACAGGCGGTTACCGAGGGTCTTAGTCCCTTGGGTATGATGTTAAACTGCATCTAGTGGCGAGGTTCCCATTCTGGTGTGGATTACCATTACTCCTAGATTCACTTTAACCTGAAATGTCAGTACCTGTTAGAGTCCAATCTATGGGGTAAATAGATGAAAAATGAGTAAAAAAGAAATTGAATACCCAACAAAAATTAATAAAATAAATAAAATAAAATAAACACGACTTCGGTATAACATAACTCAAGGGTTGGAATGTTGTAAAATCCAACCAACCGATAAGTATCTTTATTTGTTGGATTCATTTGAATGTAAATTATTAGTTTAAAGATTTAACTATAAACAAAGTTAAGAATTAGCGTATTATAATATTCGTTTATTTTAAGAATAGTCTTTTTGTTGTTTACATTTTTTAAACAATTCTATTTGTTTTTTTTTTAAGGCTAGTTCTTTGCCTTGCCCTATTAAAATGTAACAATAAAATGTTGAGAGCTAAATATTTACAATTGTCCGTGTTACAATTTCTATTTTGGTTTATAAAAGTATTTTCTTTTTTCTGTTTTTCTAAAATTATTTTGTACATGTGCCAAATTTAAATTAAGGTCTTAATTCCTCTGATTAAAAATGAATATATTTTAATAAAATACATTCATAACACAAGTTTTTTTTTTAATACATTCGTTTTAGAATAAAATAATTTTATTCTAAAACGAATGTGTTAACAAATAAAAGTTGAGTTATCGTTAAAAGTTAAAACACATACAAATTACATATTTAGAAAGATTATTTTATTCTATTTTGAACCAAATAAATATTTTAAAGATTGGACCAGTATTATGCGAAAAATTCCGAGCATAACTGCTTAGAATGCAATTTTGTTTACTAACATTAAACTAAATTTGCTACAATACAGGCGGCGAGCAATATTTTATTATCAGCAGCAGCTGGTATATTCTAGTTCGGCAAGTCGGTTAATTTTGGTTTAATTAATTAATTATATCTCTTAATCAATAAAAATCAATAACCAAATTTGGTGTTCTTTCTAGTTAGAAGGATATTAATGTGTACGCAAGATTTCGAATCTGAGTCACGTCTCTTTTCGGAGTCATAAGTCGACGCGTACACACCAAACTTTCTCTTATATATAGATTGGAATGAAAACGCTTACACCGCATGACATATCATTTTTCCATTTTCTTGCATTTCGGTTGCAGAGTTGAGCCTCCTAACATAGCAAATTAGGGCTAACTAAGTTTTGTTTGTTTTACACCAATTTCCTTTTCGCATGACTCATAATTTCTATATCAAGCCCCGTTGATGGTTTTATTAAAACCGATACCCTTTAGCGTCGGCTGTCATTAAGTCAATCTTTGAGTTGATTCTGTTGTTTTTTCATAACTTTATACTGTATTACACTGTCAGATTTTATATCCATTCTATATATATATATATATATATATATATATATATTATATATATATATATATATGTGTGGTGTGTGTGTGTGTGTGTGTGTGTGTGTGTGCATATATATAAAATTATTCTTTGGGGTAAGATATATATTGTAAGATATTTGTCGTAAAATAAACGATATGTAGTAAATATCTATTATTAAAACTATCCATTTAGCCCGATATACAGAAATGAAAACAAAACGCCATAACATCTGACGCCAAAACAGATATTACGTCGGAACGCCCACGCTCCATTGAGTGCACAAAAATTGTACCAAACATACCTCCATAATGGTGTGATGGATTAAGAGTTATTTTTGTTCACAAATAATACTTACCTAGTGAAATAGATCAAAATCATATACATCCTGTTTTATGACCTGGATTCAATGCTACATTAAGAGAATAATAAAAAATGACTAACATTTAATTCAGCTAGACGGCCGGTCGGAAAGCTCCTCCCCCCTCAGATCAATCGGATGATCAAATCAAGCATTGGCAATATCAAAATTAAAAAATAAAAATGCAGTATTGATACTTTTTTATTACACTTTGTATGTTGCTGGCTTTATAGACTTCATCGGTGGGGCTTTAGCCCTGTCAGTGGGGCTTTAGAATATGCCGACTGCACCCCCCAAAGAGGGGTAAGAACACCCCCACCCACCTGCGTGTTGGTCGTGGGTGGTGACCCATGATCAATGGGCTGTTCGCGTCAAGCCCTAGCATCTATATTTTATCATATATATGCTATATCCACCATTATCAGTTGAATGTAAAACAATTTTTTGTTAATAAAAAAATATAAGAATTTTTAGGAAAGAAAAAAATGGATGCTTATGCTTAAACAATGATTACTATCAAGTGTTCAAGATATTCGTTAAAATAACGATAAAATATTGTTATCTCATAAATTGCGAACATATATTTTGTGGATACATCTTTTAAATCGTAAGCAGATACAATTCAAGTACAAGAAATGATTTAATTGCCATTTCAATAATATGAACATAGTAATTCGATTTTACTTATTTCCTATATAATATAAAACGAGAAAATTAAACGAAACAAAAATCAAGAGGAGCTATTTAACTCAGAAATTATGATTTGCAAATTCATTATATATAAATCCTACCAAATTTACCGAAATATCTTCCGTAATTCACAATTTAAATATTATAAATAAAACAAACTTCTTTTGTGTTAATCGAGGTAAATTTTTGTATTCAGGTTACTAGGTTATGATTTCTCGAACATGTTACCGTCAAATTGTCTCTAAATTGATTTTTCTTCTTTGAAATATATTGGGACACCTTACCTTTGAGGTCAACCTATGTTCGGGAACTAGGTTAGGATTTCTCGAACATTCTAGCGTCGCTGTGTCGGGAAATCACTTATTTCCTTACACTCCTACGGTGACACCTTTTTATAGCACTTTTATTTCGATAATATTGATGTTGTGAAGAGGGAACACCTGCAATTTTAGCAACTGCTAAACTTCCATACAATATTGACCAGACTTGTATCGAGATCTGAGATCAGATTCTAGTCTCTAAAGACAGGCGAATCCCATAACTCTACGATCATTTCTTTGAGAGGACAACTCATTAAAAGAAGAGAGGCCTTGAATACATATATTTGAGAAAGGAGATTTTTACAAACGAATTAATCAATTTTCCACGCAAAGGTCTTCATTTCAAATCGTTAAACATTTAAGCATCTTCAGCTGCGGGATTTATGTAGAAGTTAACGCGGGAATAGGATGACAGATTTATTGACATTTCCGCTTGACATTATCGACTATTTATTTTTCATTCTAAAAGCTTGAATTATAAAAGCCAAACACCTCAGTTGATTTCTACTTCAATTAAGATTTATTTACAATCATCAAATCTTTGCATATATATATATATATATATATTATATATATATATATATATATAATATATATATATATATATGGAGAGGAAATAGAAGAACATGAAGTGCTACAAAAGATGAGTTTATTCTCGATGGTAATGTCGACGCTACAACGTTTCGATTTTTGCAACCTTCATCAGGACGCGTGGTGAAATCTTATGTTGTGATGATGGATGACTTGCGGAATATCAAAAGTACTGGCCGCATATGAAGAGGGGGGTAATTAGTATCAGCCGGTGTAGGTTCCTGGACTTTTACTCACACACACACACACACACACACACACACACACACACACATATATATATATATATATATATATATATATATATATATATATATATATATATACGAGGTTCCTCAAAAAGTAATGCCATTTGGTTTAGGACCGGTATATTATCAACACAGGAACATATATAAAATTGAAGCAGGTCCTGTGTAGATCACATCCCTACTTCTCCACATAGTCACCGTTTCTCTCAATAGCAATAGTCCACATTCGAAGGAGAGCCTGTATCCCTGCCCCATAACATTCTTTTGACTGTTGTTTGAGTCACTTCTTCACAACAGATTTCACTTCCTCGTCACTTGAATAATGTTTGCCTCTCAAACCCTCTTTCATATATATATATATATATATATATATATATATATATATATATATATATATATGTGTGTGTGTGTGTGTGTGTGTATATATATATATATATAATGTCATTAGAGACTCCACATATGCTTCTTTGTAGATATATGTGATGGATGTCGGGAAATATTTTTGGTTGTATTTGAAGCATGGAAAAGTGTAAAAGGATAATAGCCAAAATTAAATGATGATTATCATGTTATTTTTTTATCTTATTTTTGATCCTAACATTTCAGACAGACATCTTAGGATCTTTTTTTAATACTTCTCCATGCTTCCAAAACAACCCAACATCACACCCACACACACACACACAAATACACTCACATACATACACACATACACACACACATATATATGTATATATAATATAATCTATACATATATAAAGGCCAGTTGTGTGTATGTGTATGTTTTTTTTCGCTTTGAAATATAATATTGATTAATTGCATCATTTATATCTTTTTTTTAAGTTGTAAATCTCACTCACGATAAGTAATAAGGGATCTGCGAGACTAACTTTTTAAAAATCCCCCTCTACCAAGGTGACACTGGGTAGCCACTTCTAGTATAATATCTTATTATAATGGAGATTGTATGTTTTTCTGTCTGTAACCGAAACTATATTACTATACAAATCACAATTCCCTTTGTTATCTGCATCCCATTCTCCATGATTTTATTTTTATTTAAACCTCAATTATTAATAAAATTGTTTTACATCATTAAGACTGTTGACCATATCTACATACAAATAACATGCAGTTGTATTTATATATACAACAAAACAGCGGTTTACAGTGTGAATGGGAAGGCTAATTTGCATATTGATCTTTAAAAAATTCATTTTAATAAATATGTGCTTAATATTATTGATTTCTAATTGTTTAGTTTTATCTTATTGAATATGAGCAAAATTCTCTTCAATAAATCTTAAAAGAAATCCCTTAACAAAAAGAAATAACTGTAATATTATTCTTTACTTCCTATTTTAACTAAATAGTTAAATTAGGAATAGGAGTAATTGAAAATGATGGAAGAGTTAGTTTCAAAGTTGTTCTATTTTTCAATCATACCTCTTCTGTTCCAAATCATGTTATCTGCATTTTTATTCAGTTTCATTGGCCTTTCTAATTTAATATGATATTTTATTATGTTAAAACTTAAATACTTGCACCCGGAGGGTGCATATATATGCTAGTAATAGCGAATGAATGCTAAAAGTTTTAGCATATGAAGATGCTCAATGCTAAAATAGCAGAGCAAATTTCAAATCAGAGATGAAATATTATGGTGTTAATTATCCGTAACTATAGTTTCATGCATATTATCAAGAAATGATAATGATTATTACAGGACGGGATTTTTCCTTTCTTTTAATTTTTTTTTCTTACTCGTCCCATTTGCTTGTTCTTAATGGTTCTTAGTTAACTCTATTATCCTCTGTTGAGCAAGGATCGAAACTAGTCAGCTAGATCACTCGTTTCTAATTTTTCTTTCTTTCACATCTACCCCCTCCCCTCTGTTGTTATTGTTTTTCCTCTTTTGATCGACAATGAACAAAATATTTGGTCTTTTTAAAGCTCTAATGAAATTTTGTATTCCTAATTTTTATATATATATACTAGGAGATACATACACCCTCCGAGTGAAAGTATTTAAGTTTTTAATGTAATAAAATATTATATTAAATGAGAAAGGCTAATTAAACTACCGTATTTGACGTCATATAGGATGCACTTTTTCCAAGATTTTCGCTAAAAAAAAATTACCCTGCATCTTTGTCGAACCACAAGCTCATAGGGAGGCAGAGCCAGAAGAACACGTCTGTCCAAATGGGCCAGTATCCTCAAATAACTCCCTCCCTGTCCTGATTAGCATAACTATCAAAAACCTCTCTGCATGCCATAAATAATTTGGCGGTCACAAACCTCTCTTCGTCTATTTCTAAAAAAGGATATTATATATATATTAATACTCGTGTTCCTTAATTGCCCGACCGTTATCATTATATTACACCCTCTGGTTAAAAATGAGACCGTCCAAATCGTTCAAAATGAAATGCAAAAATGTACATCTTGATTATCTGGTGTTGCTTATCCGCCGGATTCCTATTTCTCTTGAGTGTCGTCACCTCAGCAAAATAATGGACCATTCCGTTTTTATCATGAACAAAAAAGGGATGAAAAAGGTCATGCTACACAGAAAAATATAATAAGAAAGAAAGATAGAGTGAGCGCGCGGAAGCGATAACGCTAATCTGCTTCAAACATAATGGAAAGATGGAAAGAAAGAAAAGAAGAGTGTGAGAGAGTTAAATCAAGATTATTATACTTTTTACATATTGAACTATTTTGCAATAGCTCTTAAGTAAACATATCAAATGTTGTAATAATTGAATTATCATACTGTGGTATATCCACAGGTTCTGCTAGTTTACATAATTTTGATAGAAAAAATTAATCTAGAATGTTCTTATATTTCATTTACTTGTTCCAATATCCCGACTCTGAGAATGGTTTTACACTGTTCACTTCAATGCTGATCGTATTTATTTATTGGCAACCGTTAATTGTACAAAGTAATTTTAATGGATTTAACCCAGCCAGGATCAAAAGAAAGGTCACTTCAAAAAGTGACGAATTAAACTGGCGGTCAGATATGCCACTCATATCTGCTTACAAGTGTTGCATAGGGCCAAACTCGAGTTGTAGTAGTAGTAGTCGTTAGTAGTAGTAGTCGTCGTTAGTTCAGAAACAACATACGCAAGTCGTATAGTTACAAAGGGTTTGTTTATTTATTTCTAGGCTCGTGGGTTCTTTTTCAGAGAGAAAGAGAGAGAGGTAAAATTATTCTATCGTAAATCATATTCGGTACTACTATGCGAAACCCATCACGGGGAAACCCAGGAAGCCCCATCTGCCTCTTACGAAAGCCCAGCCAAAAAAGGCCATTTTTTCTCTTCTTCCGTTTTTTTGGCCCCAGGGGTGGGGAAATGTTACATCCGCTTCCGGTAAAACCCTGGAACATCTGTTTTTATTTTAAAATCTAGTTCCGGGTTATTGTTCTTATTTCTTATTCTTCTCTTCCTCCAGAAATCCGAATACCGTTTTCTTTTCAATCCCCAAATTCCCCGTAGACCATAATAATTACGCTAAACAAGCCTAAATTAAAATCGTAATTTGATAAATGTTTCTGATTCCACCAGGGATCTATCAAATAGATTGTGAATTATCATTCCTACTTTCTAATGTTTAAAACAGATGTCAATACTAGAGTAGCCAAGCCTATCGTGTATATTGTCTGGAACAAATACTCCCCTTTAATCCTAATTGACAGAAGACCTATTGTTGGATTATCTATGGGTATAAGATATATACCAAATTGCAATTCCTATTTGCGAACTTTCCCAACATCAGCAGCAGGTACTTCCGGCAAAATTTGGTCAATGAGAAACGCATACAGAATGCATTTAAGATCGTCGTCAGCTGTTCCCGAATCAATTGCTAATTAGACCAGAAACATATCTACTGATACTACACTCTTTTCGGTAATTTTCACCTTTAGTTGTTAAAATTCCTAGCATGAAATTGTGCGTGCGCATTATCTGAAATGAACTTAATTGTTATTAAGAACACATTTTATGATATTTTTGTGTTAAAGCATGCAGTTGTATTGTTTTCGAAACGATTCTAAGATTTGTATATTTCGCACAGACACTTTCAAAATGGCTACCGTCTTGTTTCAAAGTGAAAATCAGTTGGCTAAATTCCTAGCATAAAATTATCTGAAATGAACTTAATTGTTATTAAGAACACATTTTATGATATTTTTATGTTAAAACATGCAGTTGTATTGTTTTCGAAAAAGTTTCTAAGATTTGTTTATTTCGCGCGGAGAATTTCAAAATAGCTACCGGCTTAGTTCAAAGTGAAAATCAAGGGAGGTTACTCCAATTGCCTTATTTGCTAAAAATTTTAACAACTAAAGGTGAAAATTACCCTCTTTTCTACTCAGGATTTCAAGGAACACTGCAAGACTAAGATTACAAGAATTAAACAACTGAATCCAAACTCAATACCGACTTGAATTTACCAACAGAAGAACTAAACATCTAAAATGGCGACTAGAATTTTAGCACCCATAATGTGACAGTTGGAACCACCATTACAACTTTCTTTCGGGAGGGTTTTTCTTCCGTATTCTGTATAACGAACACCCCCAGGTATCTAATATCTACCAATCTGAACAGATGACCCTCTTTAATCCGTATTGAAAAAAGACCTATGATATAACATATGAGACCACCATTGCGATCTTCCTGGGGGGGGAGTATTTCTAGCGTATTCTGTATAACGAAAGCCCTCAGGAATCTAATATCCACTAGACAAAATAATCTGCAGAGCTTACGTCAAAACATGAATTTAAATAGCTTATTTAGAGCTATCCACGAGCAGCTCTTTACGTTCTTCTAATTATAATTACGAAAATACATCAGCTGAATTCAGTTTGAGCGTGCCAAACGTAGTTAGAGGCATTCCTTATCGTTTACTCATAACCAGATAGAAATTGGCGATTACATGAGTTACCAAGCGAACGAATAATGACTTATTGATAATGACGCCGAACGGTCGTCATAAGATGTCTCGTTTCCATAGCGGCCTTCTTTTCAGTGTTCCTCAGTCTAACTGTCTGTGAAATTAACGTTTGTTTAGGCCACCAGATTGTCATTGCCTAAAATAAATAAATTAATAAATAAGACAGAATAAAATGAATAAATAGAAATAAATGAATAAAAATAAAGCCTGTGTGGCCAATAAGTGTCTGAAGGAAGACATCTCAGATTGGCGGATTTTTACGATGAAATCGATATACAGGCAAACAGCTGAATAGGTTAGGACACTGCTGACGACAAAAGATGTCCTGCTTTAAGAAAAATGCTTCTCGTGCCGAACAAAAATCAATAGCGTTAAACCCGAGTGAGGATGTTGAGAAGCCGCGTTGTTTAGCGTAATCAAAAGGACTTTGCTTTCAGCCAATCCGGATTCAAAAATTTTCAACGACGGGGATGGGGATGGGGAGGGGGAAGACTTTGGGACACTGTGCTTTTGCATTTAGCTTGACAAGTAAGAAGGGAGGGGGATCTTAAAATCCAAACCCAACCCCCGCGGTTCAATTCCAAAACCAATTATTGCTTTCTGACCCATAAGAAAGCCATTTTCTCAAACAAGTACGACAGACGTTCGACAGACGTGTTCGATATTTATGTCTATCCTAAACCCGCATTTGAACCCAAATCATAATTACATCCTTATTTAGTAAGATTTTCTTCGTAGTGACACAAGGCCAGATGCATCAGACACCCTTTGGTAATCAATATCACCACTAGCTAATCTAGCTTCCTATCAAGTCTAGGAATATAAATATTGAGGTGAGTGAGTCAGTATGCTGTTAAAGTGAACGACCAGCTCAGTCTGAGTGAATTTAACATGAAGACCGCTCTGTCGGCTGTGGTGTTAGAATACACCGACTGCACTACTGCAGAGGGGTAAGACTCCCCCAATGAAGCCGCCTGTTGCCCGTGGGTAGCGACCCGTGATGCTTAAGGATGGAATCCAGGTGGCTGAGCAGTCCATCATTAGCAATACTCCACTTTGGCCATTTCTTGAGCTAGACGGTCGGGTGGAGAGGCCCCCTCCGATCAATCGGCTGGTCACATCAAGCCCTAACAACTAAAAGATTTTCCCAACGCTATTGCCCTTATGGCAAGCCCCAGCCCTTTTTATCATATGGGTGCTAGAAGGTGGTGCCTGAGGGTCTACATGTCCTGGGAATGACGTTAAACTTTATCTGATGGTGAGGTTCCAGTTTTGGAGGTTTGGGGAATGTGGTGCACCCCTTCATCACCATTGCTCCCTGGTCAACTCTGACTCGGAGTTGCAGTACCTGTTAGGACCACATCTATGGGTTAAATAGAAAACATGAGTTGATAACCAAAATTGTATTATGCATTAAGAATGAATTTATTTCACAACTTTGTCGGCATTAAATGACCCACCGAGGTTGATATGCCGTAAAACAAAACAAACCAAACCAAATTAACATGAAGAAGCTAGTATATATGGTACTCATGAATATTCAATATCTGCATATCAGTGCTACTATTCCTTGAGCCCGGATTGGCTGGTGACTTTAGTTGGGCTATTATGCTTAGATAAATAAACAATAAATCTATACCGTGCTTGTTGCAATGTAGGATCCGTATTTGAGTTACGGTTTGTTTGCTACCTTTGTCTTCCAATTCGACGGTAATTCGGCTTTCTCAATGAATAAGTTATACAGTGGTACCACGACATACGAATTTAATTCGATCCACTCATAACTCAACTTCCTTGTATATCAAATCAATTTTCCCCATAGAAATAATCTTGAATGGCATTAATCCGTTCCAGCCCCCACCAAAAAAGAAACTAATTTTTTGTGTTATGTTTTTTTAATTAGAAAAATAGCCTTGTGTTGTATAAAAGCACAATAAAGTAGAATGTAATGAAATATGAGATGTAATATATTTTCATGTTTTTTTTGGACTATGAGATGGTGTGCTCACTTGATATTCTCCGAGTGCTACTCACGGATGTACCTTGGCTTTTGTAAAACTCAATTTTTAACTCATAACTAAAGGGTACTATACTCCGGGTCAGAGTGGACCTGGAAGTGATGGCGATGAAGGGGTAAGCCATACTCCTCAGTGTTCCAGAAAGAAAATGTCACCCTTAGATGCACTTTGACGTCATACACAGGACACTAAGACCCTCAATCACCGCCTTCTAGCACATATATGATAAAAGGTGGAGGTGGCGTAAGGGTTATAGGGTTGAAACAATCGCATAGGTGCTAGGGTTTGACGTGACCAGTCGATGGATCGGAGGGGCCTCTCTGACCACCCGTATAGTCTAAGTAAGTGCCATGGAGTGTTGCATGGCATAGACTACTCTATAACCAGGATTCAAACCTTCCGTATCACAGGTCACCACCAACGACCAACAGGTCGCCTAATTGGGCTGATTTTACCCATAAGCAGAGGTGCAGTTAGTGTATCCTACAACCCGAGTTGACAGGGTGGATTAAGTTTACTTAATAATCAAGCTATAATCATTTACCAATTATTATTATTATTATTATTATTATTATTATTATTATTATTATTATTATTATTTTTCTTGAAACCATATAACTTTCCATAAACAAAATATTACAACTGAATAGAAGTAATAACTTAAAGTCATATTCCATTAGATAGGAATACGTGAAGCTATATAACTGTGTGCAAATGATTTGTATTAAATAGGAATACTTGATATCATATTATTGTCTTAGAAAAACTCTTAAGAAATGACTACACAAAAATATAAATACAAAATATATACGATAAGACAATTCCCTAACATCTAGACATAGAATAAGACGACACGTTGAGATGCTGTAATTGTATACTCTGGATTATTATTATTAGTTACTTGAAAGTATACGATTGCTTTCAAATTATTAGTGTTATGTTAGGGGATTGTGTACATTGTATGTTCATATTGAAATTGTTTGGAATGTTTCTTAAAACACGTATATATAACATCTATTATTCCTTTCTTATACAAATAGTTTGCAAACAGATCTATTTAACCGATGGATGGGAGCCTACCATGATATAACTCATGGTTAATTTCATAAACGGAGTTTAACAGGTTTGAATTCAGAGTTTTCCGACTAGGCCGTTTATATTTCCCATGGCACTAATATCGTTAGAAAAGGTATGCATCCAACTATCCTCCCTCCAGTTATAGATAAATAGTAGGGAATACTGGACCTTGATTAGACAACCAGTCATGGAGAAGGAAAACTCTGAATTTAAGCCTGTTAAACTCCGCTTTAGAAATTGACCTTGTGTCGCATCCTGCTCGTGTGGAAAGGTTGATACACACACACACACACACACAAACAGACACACACACACACACACACACACATATATATATATATATATAGTTAAAAATTTTTGAAAAAATTTATGCAAAAAATTTTTAGAAATTAATATTTTTGGGAAGAAAATCATTTTTACTGGACTCTTTCGAAGCTTGAAATAAATATATGTAAAAATATTAAGAAATTGTACATTGAAAAATCATAACATTTTTTATGAAAATTATTTTCATAAATCCTTAAATAATTTAGAAGCATACGCAAATAATTATATTACACACACACACACACACACACACACACACACATATATATATATATATATATATATATATATATATATAACTATAGCCTGGTATAGTCACCGCTTCAGCTTTCACTGGAACGGTGCGCCAAATTACAGTAGTATTAGGGGAGTGCTCGATATAAAGAATAGAGCTATTATATAATATAATAAAATAAATATCTAAAGGTATTACATATCTATTTATTTGATGGCAATAGAACAGTCACAACCTTAGGTTTCATACATGCTAACATCGATTTTAGCATGTATGAAACCTAAGGTTGTGACTGTTCTATTGCCATCAAATAAATAGATATGTAATACCTTTATATTTTATTTTTATTATATATATATATATATATATATATATATATATATATATATATATATATATATATATAGTGTGAGATGGTCACTGTTTCAGCTTTTGCTGGAATGGTGTACCAAAGGCAGTATTATTGGTAGAGTGCTCAATATAAAATAGAGCTCTTATATAATATAATAAGATAAATATATAAAGGTTTTACAAATGTCATTTGAAACATCTTCACCTGATAATTGCATCGCATGAAACCAAAATGGTTGTGAATGTTCCTTTCTCACCTAATAAATAGATATGTAAAACCTTTATATATTTATCTTATTATATTATATTATATTATATATATATATATATATATATATATATATATATATATATATATATATATATATATATATATCAATCAATAAAGGAAGGAAGAACTCAATACAGTAATCCCATAATAAATTTATTTCGACGAAAATTGGGGCCCATATAAATCTAAGTTGATTTAAACCGGCTCCCCAAATTTTCGTCTCATCAGATGGGACGAAAATTTGGGGAGCCGGTTTAAATCAACTTAGATTTATATGGGCTCCAATTTTCGTCGAAATAAATTTATTATGGGATTACTGTATTGAGTTCTTCCTTCCTTTATTGATAAATATTGCTCTGTATATAATCTAAAAGGTTATTTTACATTGAGCTCTCTTTAGTGATTTAAAGATTCGCTGTATTTATACATACTGGATCATCAATATTAGTACAGTGGATCTTAGAAATCACATATAGAATCATCCCTTACTACCAAGTTTTGGATAAATCTTATATATACTAGCAAATATATGCACCCTCCGGGTGCAAGTATTTAAGTTTTAATGTATTAAAATATTATGTTAACTTAGAAAGGGTAATGGAACTAAATAAGATGCCGATAAAAAGATTTGAAACAGAGGGGGAACAACTAAAACTTGCTTTTTCTTCACTCCCGTCTTTCATTGCTAAATTTTCATAATTTAACTATTTAGTTAAATTAGAAAGTAAAGAATAGAATTACTGTTAATATTGTTAATGGATTTATTGGAGAGATTTTTGCTCATATGCATTAAGATAAAACCAAACAATTAGAAATCAATAATACTGAGCACATATTTATTAAAATCAAATTTTTAATATCAATATGCAAATTAGCCTTCCCTGCACACTGCAAACCACTATATTTTGTATATATAAATACAATTGCATGTTAATAATATGTGGATATGGTCAACAGTATTAATAATGTAAAACAATTTTATTAATAATTGAGGTTTGAATAAAAATAAAATCATGGAGAATGTGATGTATAATAACTAAGAGAATTGTGACTTGAGTAGGAATATAGTTTCGGTTACAGACAGAAAAACACACAATCTCCATTATAATAAGATATATATATATATATATATATATGACTTACAATGCTCTAAAGTCCATTTTTACTTATGTTTAATAATTAGTGTGTCAAAACCAGCATGTAATACAGGGAAGTGTTAACTAGTTTCTATAATTCTACATTATTACTGCTACGCTAATTTGCGTCCGCTGCTGACCCTACTTTCATTGTCGTCAAACAGTCGCTGAGGGAGTGATTACTTAGTTAAGAAAGTTCATTCATATGTAAACTCGCGACTTTCTTGTAGTATAAATCTTCTAATTAGGACTGGTCAAGTAAATCATTACAATTACCTTAGATAAAAACTATAGGACGTCAACCACGTTCTTAGGATGTTGAAATAATCAATATATATATATATATATATATATATGTGTGTGTGTGTGTGTGTGTGTGTGTGTGTGTGTGGATGCATGTATGTATCTTTTTTTGTAAAGAAAAGGCTTAAACATCGGTGATTTTCCGGTTATAGATCTATTTCTACCCACAGGTATATATATATATATGTGTGTGTGTGTGTGTGTGTGTGTGTGTGTGAGTGTGAGTGTGAGTGTGTGTGTGTGTGTGTGGAGAAAAGTAGACAAACACGGGATGTTATGGAAACTGGATGTTTATTGTCGACGTCAACGTTTCGGTCATTTAGACTATCATCAGGACCAAAGCCCAGTTCTAGCTTCAATGAAGGACATTTTCAGAATGGTGAATATATATATATATATATATATATATATATATATATATATATATAGAGAGAGAGAGAGAGAGAGAGAGAGAGATAAATATAGATATAGACAAATAGATATATAGACAGATATTATAATATACTTTATGTATGAGAAAATAGAGTTCTATATCGTGGATGGAGCTTGTATATCTAAGTTAGGGTAGCATAGGCATGAAGTTAACGGCGTTTGTTTACTGAGAACTTCGTGACGATGCGATTCACAAACCAACTGGTCAGACAAGGGAGATTGTTTTTAAGTCTGAGGTGGAGTGCTACACCTACTGTCAATTCCCTACTTCACCACATAGACAGAAGCAGTGCTACTGGTGCGCTGATTTAGTGAGGACCGGTGTTAAACCTTGAACCTTGTGGCTCTTCGGCGGATGATCTATAGACCGAACTAAACCGGCTTGTGTTTATTGTTTATAAATGATATTTCTCTCATATGCAATGCATTTGAGAATATAAATGTTTCTAACTCAATTTTTAAAATACATTTCTAATACTTATCTTTGACCTATTTAAGCCATAAATGGTACCCTAACACATACAACAACTCTGGTTCAGGGTGGACCTGTGAGTAATGGCCATAAAGGGGTACTCTACATTCCGCAGGGTTTCAGAATTTTAACTTCTCCATCAGATGCAGTCTAACGTCATACCCAGGACACTAAGTTTGGGGATTGCCAATAAGGCAATAGGAGTTATACAGTCCTATTAGTGCTAGGGGTTGACGTGACCAGCCAATTTATCGGAGGGTGCCTCTTAGACCGCCAATTTAGTATAAATGAGTTCCAAAGTGGATGTCATAGGTTGCTCAGCTTCTAAGGTTCCATCCTTAAGCATCACGGGTCGCCACCCACGGACAACAGCTATTGGGAGGATTTTTCCCCACTGCAAAGGTGCAGTTGGGTGTATTCTCCAGTCCCAGGCGACATAGAAGAGATTGCAAAGATAGAAGATACTTATATCTTCTATACGAATGATATGAAGAGTAAGAATAAAAGTGCTATGCAACAACTGTCCTAAGAGACAAAATATTTTGATTTAAAAACTTTAGAATATATTTTGGCAAAATTTTATAAAAAATGACATTTTTACAGGAAATAGACACGCCTTAAACAAGTTTCTTTTTGCAGTCTAATTAGTTTCTGAAGCATTTTTGTCAACAATATATCTTGATTTATCTTTTAAAAATATAAACTGTTATTTTCTAACGGCTTACTTGTTAACCTTCAACTTTAGCTGGTCATGTTTATGTGGTCAAAAACAATCTCACATTGGCCAGAAGCTGAATATTTTGCCATCTGGTGACCTCCTGCATCTTTGGATTGCCTCCAATGTCGACTTCAAGATGTCAATCTCATAAAGTCTATGTTGGAATTCGAGGTCAATTTAATACGCATGCCCCGGGGCCTTTTTCTTCGGTAGCGATATTCGGACACACGCACGCGCGCACGTACAAACAGGGCGTCAAAGTCTAAGTACTGGACATGTATGCTGAAAATGGGGATCCCCTCAAAAAAAGTGTGATATTGTAAAAAGTATCTGGTACCTCCTAAAGGAGGCAGCTTCATCCCTGAAATGAGGTAACCAGGCGAGTACATGGTGCTATCAGTATTTTTGTAATTTAGCTAGCGTAGTTCTTTTTTGTCAATAACAAAATGAATAAAATTATTCTAATCAAATATTATTTTGATAACTCTATTGCAATATATTAGATTACCATATCCCCCCAGATGAATGAGCTGTATATATTTATTATATTATAAAAATGACTTGATTAGTTAAGTTTAAAGTTGAAGTTAATAGAAACAATGACATCGTAACATATTTTTTTAAATGAAATAGTTTAAATCATTTTTATGTATTATCTAGATAAAAAAAATATTTAAATGTTATATCTACATCTAGATAATAAACGATATGCTTAAGTAATAAAGTAAAGTCGTCGGGGCGGCCTAATGTCGGTATCAGCCAATCAGCGAGGGAGTCAATCCCCTTTTCACTAGCGCTAGACCAAGGAGATTATTTTAGCGTCTGAGGTGGAGCGCCACACCTACCGCCAGCTCCTTACTTTACCACACAGATCCCTGTGCTACTAATGTGCTGAGTTGGCGAGGGCCGGTATCGAACTTGGAACCTTGTGGTTTACTAGCCAAATGCTCTACCAACTGAGCTAACCACCAAGTATTTTCACAATATCACACTTTTTCATTAATGGACCCCACCCTCTTCGGCATACATGTCCGCTACCTAAACTTTGACCCACCCTGGTACCAATGTTGGTTGAATTTGGTTTATTTAACGGTATATCAACAACATGAGTTATTAAATGCAGACGTTTGATACAAATAATTTACACAGTTATATGATTTCAAGTAGCTATTCCTACATAATCTTATTATAATGGAGATTGTGTGTTTTTCTGTCTGTAACCGAAACTATATTCTTACTCAAGTCACAATTCTCTTAGTTATTGACATCACATTCTTCATGATTTTATTTTTATTTAACCTCAATTATTAATAAAATTGTCTTCCATTATTAATACTGTTAACCATGTCTACATACTGACAACATGCAATTATATTTATATATACAACAAAATAGCGGTTTACAGTGTAAACGGGAAGGCTAATTTGCATATCAATATTAAAAAATCGAATTTAATAAATATGTGCTTAGTATTATTGATTTCTAACTGTTTGGTTTTATTTTAATGAATATAAGTAAAAAATCTCTTCAATGAATCTTAAATGAAATCCATTAACAAGATAAAATAACTGTCATTGTATTCTTTACTTCCTCTCTTAACTAAATACTTAAATTAGAAAAAATAACAATGAAAGACGAGAGTGATGGAAGAGTAAGTTTCAGTTGTTCCATTTTTTATTATACTCCCTCTGTTTCAAATCTTTTTTATACTCCCTCTGTTTCAAATCTTTTTATCTGTATTCTTATTTAGTTTCATTAGCCTTTCTAATTTAATACAATATTTTATTACATTAAAACTTAAATACTTGCACCCGGAGGATGCATATATTTGCTAGTAGTAATAATAATCATTTGTTTGCACACAGTTATATGATTTCAAGTATCCCTATCCAATATTACTAATTTTCAAAAAACTCCGTTTGACCCATAGATGGGATTCTTCCAAGTACGACCACCCTTGTTCAGGGTGTAATCGGGGATACGTAGTCCAACACTTTAGCCACTACGTCGCTACGTTACTCCCCACCCATCTATTTTGTTACATGGAGATTTAGAGTTTTTACAGGTGTAATGGTTACCGCCGAAAGAAATGTAGAAGGCGAGACGAGATCAAATCCTGATCTAGGCTGTTTGTATTTCACACAGCGCTACTACCCTGGGTATTCTCAATCCAGCTATGGGTAAATAGCAGGGCAGACTTGACTCTTTAACTATGGTAAAGTAACCGACGTAGTAGAAAGAAAACACTGAAATCAAACCTGTTAAACTGGGTTTAAATAATTGACATTGTGTCACATTCAGCTCGTGCGGACGGGGTTGGTAAATACATATATGGGTAATTCCATGTCAGATCATCCAGGCTATATCACCCGTCCCCTTTCAATCTTTCTGAAATTTTGTCCAAGCGTGGATTCTGATAAAGTTAGACAAAAAATGAGGTTCCAAAAATTGGTGGAATTATGTCGGTTTTAGCTCACCAAATTTGAGGGGGGGGGGTCGCGAAAAATAATTCAAATTTTGGAGATTGTCTAACGTTAAGATAGTACACACCTGGAAAAAAATAAGAAAAAAAATCGAAGTGGGTGAGAGACAATTTTACATTTTTCTGAGTGATTTGACATGGAATTTCCCGTAAGGATCTTTTGAAATATATGTTTGATTAAGATCGATCCTCACTGGATGCCCCATACTTGTGACCTTGTGTCACATCCTATCTGTAGGATAAATATTTTGTCATATACTACCTGTAGGATAAATACTTTTTTTTTATTAAGTTTGTACATATCTCTTTGTTATCTGTGTGGTAAAGATGATAAGTTGGAATGAGTTAAAGGTCCAATAAATTTTTTTTTCTAAGATACAGATTGTCACTCTGCCCCTTTGCACCTATGCAAAAAGTAACCCCCACCCCCAACTGAGCTACATGTTCGCCGTGGGTGACGACCTGTACTGCTTCAGGATGTAACCCTGGTGACTGAGCAGTCCATGACATGAAACACTCCACTTTGGCCCTTAATTGGTCTAGACGGGGGGTCGGAGAGGCTACTTCCGATCAATTATCTGGGCAAAGCCCTAGCACCTATAGAATTGTCCCAACCCTATTGCCCTTATGGCAACCCCAACCCTTTTTATCATATATATGCTAGAATGCAGTGTTCGAGGGGCTCACTCTCCTGGGCATCACGTTAAACTCGATCTTATCATGAAGTTCGAATATTGGAGCTCTGAAGATGGTGGAATACCTCTTCATCATTACTCCCAGGGCCACTTTTACCCCAAGTGATAGTACCTGTTATTGTCCCATCTATGGGTTAAATAGAAAAAATAAGTTTTAGAGAAAGTGTTAAAAAATCGAGTTTTAAAAAATTGAATATCCATCAAACATGAATAGAACAAAACGTCTTCGGCATAAAATAACCCGACAAGGGTTGACATGCCGTAAAATCCAACAAACAAACCTAAACCAACCTGTGTTCTTATATCTTTATCAAGGGTCCATGATAAACAAACTTAATCGGATTCAATAGGATATTATTCTCCGTTAATTTCATTCTAGAAGGCTAGAGATATTTCCATTCATCTCAGCTTCTTTTTCCTTTTAATCTTTTGTAGGAGATTCAGCTAAAAGAGGACAGAAGGCTTTAATTAAGTTACAAACTTTACAAGAGCCAGAAGCCACGTATTGAATGCCACTGGAAGGCACGCTTCCATTTATTTATTAAGATGAAGACGTAGATTGAAACGAGTGAGAGTAGATTGAACAAGTGTAATTTGATTAAAATGAGATGCCAATACATACATTCACATTCTGAACACATTTTTGGTGGGGCCTTAAATTTGCTTTACACAATGCACAGTCACCTTAATTTTATCTTATCAAAAAGATCGTCTTTCAAACTTTTTTATTATTATCAGCAAGAATATACACCCTCCGGGCGAAGGTATTTAAGTTTTAATAGGATTAAATATATTAATTTAGAAAGACTAACGAAATTAAGTAAGAAAGCACATAAAAATATTACATTAATTTTAATTATATTTTAATTGGTTTCTATATTAAAAAAAATAATTGGATTGATTTTAATACGTTGCAGAATAATAAAAAATAATATTAGAGATCAATAACACCAAGTAATTCTTTATTAAACCCAGTTTTATCAAAACCTGAATGCAAATTAACCACATCATATATTATTTAAACCTTTATTTCTTAGTGATATATAAGACACATTGTAGGATTTTAAACGTACTAATAACATGGGATGTTTTAAGGTAAATCTAACTAAATTTTCTTAAGAGACATCGTTAATAATTAAGATTTTTTCTATGTATTAATGATTTTGACTATAAATTAAATACTTGATGATTAATGTACTTAATTCCTAGCATGACCATAACGTAAGCAGTGACGTTGTTTCGGTTACAGAAAAATAGAGACCGAATCTCCATTATATATAGATTAATGCATTCATTGCAAAATATCTTCAGACAGCACCAGTTCGTATCTTTTCGATTATTGCCTTATAAGGGTGTCAACATTTTGCAGTGTTTTGGTATGTGCTTGTCTGGAAGCACGTAACCAGGCTGTTATCAAATCTATAGTCGAAATTAAAGTTTTGCACCGTTATAGGGAAGGATGCATTGGAATAGGCGCTGTTATTAGAAGTTATATATATATTAAAACGCGTGTTCTTTATTGTACTGCCGTTATCATCTGGCAACATTCTCTGGTTAAAATTGAGACCATCCAAATCGCCCAAGATGAAATGCAAAAAGGTAAATCCTGATTATCCAGTGTTGCTTACCCACCGAATTCTTATTTCTTATGAGTGTCGTCATCTCAGCTAAATCGACCATTCCGTTTTTAACTATAAAGAAAGAAAGAAAAGGACATGCTGTCCAGAAAAATATAATTAGAGAAAAAGATAGAAAGAAAGAGAAAATGGAAAAGATAGAGAGAGGGAGGGAGTGCGCGGAAGCAATAACGCTAATCAAACATAATGAAAAGATGATAAGAAGATAGGAAAGAAAAAATAGTGATAGAGGGTTAAATCGAGATTATTATACTTTTTACATATTGAACTATTTTCAATAGCTCTTATGTAAACATATCAAATGTTGTAATAATTATGTTATCACAATGTGGTATATCCACAGGTACCGCTAGTTATTATTAATGCAGTCACTGGAAAGAATCTTCAAGCAGGATCAGTTCGTGTCTTGGCGCTTATTGTCTTATAAGGGTGAGTCAAGAGAAACTTTATTGAAGTCGCGTGATGTAATGTTTAGAATCGTAAGAAATGGACTCGTCGAATCGAAAACAAATCCTGGACAAGGCTGTTTGCTATTCATATAGCGCTATTACCCTTGGGAAAGTTTGGGATATTTTCCTGGTATTTAAATAAAGTTCTATTATTATTGTAATCTGAGTTCTTCTGCTCAATTATAATGAACTACCCATCATGCTTTGTACTTTGCTTGGGAGATGCGTTGTGAGCGGGCTAAAGTAAGCAAAGAGTTAAAGGTTATATCCCTTGTTTAGCTATGATAAAATATCAGTTGTTTCATTATACTACGTAGTTATGTGTTAGTTAAAAAGGACGGTGACAGGAGCAGGCGCAGGATCATGCGCAACACAACACAACAGTGTTGCTAAAAACCATACAAACCGTTTTCCTGGGCCCCCAGCGCTTTGGAGACCTTACGCTTGGGTTTACCCTCGTACTATATTGATTTTTATCACTAGCTAAGTTGGACGCCATTTTTGTCTTAGAATTGTGCTCAGTTTATTTTTCATGAATTAAAAATAATGGAAGAAATGTTTTCTAATCAATATTTGAGAAAAATAAACTGCAATGTTTTTACATACAAATAGAATACGGAGCACTGAATAAAAATACAAGACTAAGGTTTTATATAACACAAGGTAGAGAAATGCTTTTACCCTGAAAGTGATTTGGGGTTTCTCAACTTGTATGTGGACAGTTAGCTCGTGTACCAATCCAAGTGTATTCATTTATGTGTTCAGATTTAATTTTATTAGACTTTCTAATTCAATATAATATTTGATTACCGTATTTTTCGGACTATAAGGCGCACTTAAAATCCTTATATTTGCTAAAAAAATCGGCAGTGCGCCCTATAATCCGGGGCGCCTTATGTATGAATCCTGGATGTGCGTAGACCTTGTGACCTCGAACCAATTTCTATGTTCACACTGCTGTAACGGAATCTTGTGTGGTCTCTTAAAAATTGGGTAGAGAAAAAAAAAACATTCAAAAGGTTTGTAGTCGAGGAATCGGACTTTGTCCAGACTTCTTGTCAACCAGAGTTCTTTAATCTGGTTGCCGAACGAAGCGGTGAACTGTTGCATAGGGCTCTACTCAGGCAACAAAATCGTACATGTTATATACTGTTGCTGGGTCGTATGTGTTAGTAATGGAGTATAAGGATTCACACGTAGACATATGTGGTAGTAAGACTTTTAACGTTTATTTCTTTCCCCCGCGTGGTGGGTGCGTGTGGGTGGACGAGCTGGACAACGGCGCTACGAATGTTGCAGGTTGGCGATCGGGGGTGGGCCAGCATCACTGCCGCTCGACCGTGTCGACGGTCAGACACCTTGTGCTCTCTTCGCCGTCTCCCGGGGTCTACCTCGGGCTACCCTGATAACCGCTTAAGTATTGACGACCGCCCACACATTCTTTTGTTCCTTGACCGGAAGACCTTTCTCTTTGTTCAAATTCGCGTTTGTCCAGATGAGTCCTTTGTCACACCAGACCCTCTGTCTACCCTAGACATTGTCTTCTCAGTTCAATTTTCCTTTGTCTTTTCGACTTCCCGCGCAAAACAAACAGTCAATCTGCAACAGAACTTTCACGAGCTAAACCAATCAGAGAACAATACGTAGCTCTCCGGCGATCAAGACGAAGCTTGTTCACTTACCTCTGCCACTTTTCTGATGCGCACTGTCCTTCAACATACCAGTAATTAAGGACCCCAAAATGGCACCAGTTAAGAGACATGCTTACGAAGAGAATATCAAACTCAAGACACCGAAGATGAAGAATTTGATGGATTTGTAGAAGAGGAATGATTAAAAAAGTGAGCGTATTTTTCTGTTCTTTGTGTGTTACAAGTGAACAATATTGATAGTTATTTTTAGTGACTTGAATAAATCTGACCTATCCAACTGCTTTGTTCTGCTTTATGCGCCTTATACCGGTGCGCGTTATACATGAAAATAGATCCGTTCACTGATACTGCGCCTTATACCGGTGCGCTTATATATGAAAATAGATCCGTTCACTGATACTGCGCCTTATACTCCGGTGCGCCTTATATATGAAAATAGATCCGTTCACTGATACTGCGCCTTATACTCCGGTGCGCCTTATATATGAAAATAGATCCGTTCACTGATACTGCGCCTTATACTCCGGTGCGCCTTATATATGAAAATAGATCCGTTCACTGATACTGCGCCTTATACTCCGGTGCGCCTTATATATGAAATAGATCCGTTCACTGATACTGCGCCTTATACTCGGTGCCCCTTATATATGAAAATAGATCCGTTCACTGATACTGCGTCTTATAATCCGGTGGGCCTTATCGACCGAAAAATACGGTATATCAAAACGTAAATATATTGTGCCGGGCGGGCGTATATTTTTGCTAAGTATAATGTATATTTAGGCAGCAAACATTGAGTCTAGGTACCACTGTATTTTTTAGAATGAGATAGGCGTCTTTATTTCTGAATGAATTGATAGAAGAAAATAGATAGATAAAAGAGATTTTTGAAAGGATCAAGTCTTTAGTATTCAACGACAGAATGTTGTCAACTCATGTAGACATATCATCCGGAAAAAATAAAATAAAAACAAATCTTGTAAAACGCCCGATATTGTAAGGATGACACGGTTTGTCCCGTGGGTATAGAGCATCAACAATGACGACTCCAATAAACTTGGTAAGAGCCATCGAATGCGAAAAAAATCCGTTACCATACGTGTCGTACGTGAAAACTTCAGGTGCAAGACTCTGCTACCACACACATCGTACACGGGACCCCCAATTGGCTGTCCGTAAAATTTTGATGATTACGTCATTCCTTACACGTGACCTTCTAGTTCTCCTGTCGTTAATACCCTGGACTACTAATTTATTTTAAGGTGGATAAAAGCGGTTCGAAAATAAGTTTGATATGGCTTAGTTTAATTGCATATCAATCTTCGGGGTTTATTCTTTACCAAAGCCATCCTTGTAGAAGAACAGTAGTGGTACTTTTTAAACCATAGCTGGAGGAATGAGATAGGGCATACATTTCCAGAGGCTGTCACTGTTCCAAGTTATCGTAGTAGTGCGACTGGAGTTCAACGATGTCACAGTCAAGCACGTTAGCCACTACACCACGGGGACACCCCGATTCCAAATAAAGATGTGGTGAAAGAAGCATCTCACATATGGATTAGCCCCATGCCTAAGGTTGAACCGACCTTGTGTACCATTTTGGCATCTTAGGGAGTCAAATAAATACCTATGTCCTAGAAAGCAGCCAAGAAGTTTCTATAAAGTAGGCATATAGAGGAGGGGTTGACTTAACGGTTATCGTGATAAGAAATGGAATTCTCGCCGAGGCTGTTCGTCTAATGCTCTTGGGAAATTTATGATCTCACCTATTTCCGCCTGGCTATTGGTAAATAGTAGGACATATGGTTTTTTAGCTTACTTAGGACCGGTTTAGCTCAGTCGGTAGAGCGTCAGCCTAGGAGTCGCAAGGTTTCGGGTTCGATACTGGCCCTCGCCAACTCTGCGTATGAGTAGCACAGGGATCTGTGCGTTAAAGTGAGAAGCTGATGGTAGGTGTGGCGCTCCACCTCAGATGCTAAAATAATCTGCTTGGTCTAGCGCTAGTGAAAGGGGATAGGCTTCCTCGCTGTCTGGCTGATGCCGGCATTAAGCCGCCTGCCGATTTTACTTAAACTCTAAAATCAGTCGAGCTAGACCACCATGTTGGCTGGGGCAGAAAAATACATCGACTGCACCACTTTAGTGAGGTAAGATCCCACCAATCGGCTACCTGTTGGGCGTGAGTAAGCGACCCGTGATACTTAATGGCGAAATCATGGTGGCTGATCAGTCCATGACAAGCAACACTCTACTTTGACTCTTATATTTAATAGGCGGTCAGAGGGGGCCCCTCAGATCAGTCGGTTGATCACGTCAAGTCCTAGCACCTATATGATTGTCCCGATACTATGGCAAGCACCCAATTCTTTTTATCATATATGTACTAGAAAGCGTTGGCTGAGGGTCTTAATGTCTCGGGTATGACGTTAAATTGCATCTTGTGGTGAAGTTCCAATTCCGGAATTCTGGGGAGTGTTAAGTACACCTTCATCGCGATTACTCCAGGTCCACCCTGACACGAAGTGGTAGTACCTATGAGGGTACCACCAATGGGTTAAATAGAAGAAAATGATTTAACAAAATGTATGCTTATTTTACTTTTTTAAATATACTTTTTTTTTAAATTCAGTAATCAAGAATTTATAAAAGAGTATCTTCGACATGAAATAACCCAATCAAGGGTAGACATGACGTAAAATCCATCTAAGCAACAACTAACCAATTTAGAAGAAGGAAAACTATGAATTTAGAAACACTTCATTCAGCTTCAATATTGATCTTTTGCCACATCCCGCGGAGGAGTTGGGTAAACAAAATACATGAAATACAACTTTTGAGAAAGAAAAACTTAACAAACCGTCATTTGGCTATAATAGATTTATTTCGACCGGAACTCAGTTTGAGCCTAGTCTCGTCATTTAGTCGTATCTGATGAAACTAGGCTCATATTGAGTTCTGGTCGAAATAAATTTAGTATAGCATTATATATATGAAGGCTTCTTAAATTGTTCTTTCTTTGAAAGTATATATTTACTAGCCGGACCTGTGGATATAACACAGTATGATTATTTAATTGTTACCAAATTTGAATAATGAGATAGTTATGTAAATTTTTCACTGCTTTATATGATTCTCTTCTTAAATCAGTTATAATTAAAGACGAGCGGGCTTTAGTTTACAATCAACTGTTATATATATATATATATATATATATATATATATATATATATATATTACTATATTATATATATATATTATATTATATTATATATATAATATTATTTGCTCTACTTAGGTATTGAGCACGTTTTACTTATTAGCTTTAGTCTCCTGGCGATTTTATATGAATATATATATCTTAATTATATATATAATGCATATAAATTGTTTTTTGCTTTTGGCCAAAATATTGTACTAATAGATTATTTTTTGTTGGTACGATTATCTTGGTCTTTTCTTTTTTCCAAATTTGTTTTCTTCCCGGTTGATGTTTGGTAGTATATTTTTACAATCAAACTAATTACTGGGTTTTTTTCTCACCGCGAGGATTTACCAAAAGTTTGATATATATATATATATATATATATATATATATATATATATATATATATATATATATATATGACATAATCTACTTTCACATATGTGTATATATGACAGATTTCTATATCGTATATATATATGACATAATCTACTTTCATACATATATATATATATATATATATATATGTGTGTGTGTGTGTGTGTGTGTGTTTGTTTGTGTGTTTGTGTGTGTGTGTGTGTGTGTGTGCGCGCGCGCGCGTCCGCATCTATATTGTGAATTTAATTCAATTTATTCATTTTCGTAATTACACAGAAGCTTTCAAATTTGTGTAGGCATGCTTTTAGTTTTTTTTTTATTATTATTCCTCTTCTCAATAAATGTGCCTTATTTATTTATCATATATTTGATATAATAAAATTAAATGAATGCATTATCTAATTTACAAAAAAAAAGCAACAACAACTTTTACATAGGAAACTTCAACAGAGTGCCGTATTGTGTTCGTCTGTTTTAAGTAGTCGCGTCTGGACTTAATCAACGGTACTCAGAGAGAGACCATATGGTATTAGTATAAATAGAGCACTCATTCTCAGATCTCCTCACTTGGAGACTGATTTCTGTTCTTTATTTTTTCTGTTCTTTTTTTTTTCTTTCTTCCTTCTGGCAAACAGGATTTGGTGTATTGCGTACAAATGGCTAGTTTTTGTATAAGGAAGGGCTATTTTGATATTTTTTGAAATTAGTTCTGATTCTCCTCGGGTAATGGGATTAATAGAAAAAAAACTTGAGAAAAATTGTTTAAGAATGTGTTGGTATTTATGAGTCATTAAAAAAACCATTGAATGAGAAAAAAATACTATATAATTGCGGTAATCAAAGAAAAAAAAGAATTTACGAGTAAAAAAAAAACAACAAGTTTTACGCTCTTAAAAGTTCTAAATTTATCTCTCAATTTATAGAATCGGCCACGCACTTGTCAAAATATTGATACTCACAGATAAAACATATTTTAAAAACACTTTAACAAATTTTCGTTAAATTAATAAACTTAATGATACAGGATTGGTAATACCTGTTAGGGTTTGGTAATACCTGTGGGGTTCCATCTATGGGTGAAATACAAAAAAATGATTTTACAAAAAAATGTTTAAAAATTTGAGTTTTAAAAACAAACAAAAAAGATCGAGTTTTAAAAATATTGAATGATTATAAGAATAAAACAAAATGTCTGCGGCATAGAATAACCCACAAATGGTTGATATGCCGTAAAATCCATCCAAACAACCAAACCAAACCAAATTTTACATAAATCTATATACTAATACGCGTGTTCTCTTATTGTACAATCGATATCAATTTGCAAGACCCCCTACTTAAAAGTAAGAACGTCTAAATCGTCGAAGATGAAATGCAAATATGCAAATGCTGATTATCTGGTGTTGCTTATCTTCCAAATTCTTATTTCTTATGAGCTTCGTCACCCCAACGCAATAATAGACCATTCCGTTTTCATCTTAAAGAAAGAAAGGGAAGAAAAAGGACATGCTACAAAGAAAAAATATAATGAGAAAGAAAGAAAGAAAGAGGGACAATAACACTAATCTATTTTAATCGAACATAGAGCAAAGGTGAAAAGAAGGTAAGAAGAAAAGAAAGAAAGAGAGAGAGAGAGAAGAGAGAGAGAGAGAGAGAGAGAGAGAGAGAGAGAGAGAGTTATATCAAGATTATTATACTTTTTACATATTAAACTATTTAGTAATAGTTCTTAAGTAAACATATTAAACGTTGTGATAATTGAATTATCATAATTTGCTATACCAACAGGTCCTGCTAGTATGTAAATATTGTTCACATATGTAAGTAAGGACACATGTCCTCAAAGTCAACAGGTACGCACGAACGAATGTAAGGGATGCAATGAATCATGCTAACTTCATTTCGATAAACCAAAAAACTGCGAGCAGATTGCTTCGATGGCTTCGTTAACCTTACACCAGATGATGATGTCGACCTGAAGAAGAAACCACGGTAAGTGAAAAAAGCGTAGGTTGGCTATTATTTCGGCGTGGTGTCCAAACGAGCAGAAGATTTTAAGGGTCAGTTGATTGATAAGATACCAAAGCAACATGTTATCAATGTAATGGGATCCGCATTCCATTAGACATCAGTTGAAGTTGGGATGGCTCTGAAAAAGCCATTTAAATACAATATTTACTGAGAGAGAAATTCGAATTTCAAACACACATGCAAACAACCATATGTATACATATATATATACATACATATATATATATATATATATATATATATGTGTGTGTGTGTGTGTGTGTGTATGTATAGTAAAATGGTATATTCCTCTCTATCCCTATATATATATATATATATATATATATATATATATATATATATATATATATTATGGACTTTTTAAAATTATTATTATTTTACTATTGTGACACGTGTTTCAGATCTTGGGATATCTTCTTCGGACGTTAATCAACCACATTGTTTATATATATATATATATATATATATATATATATATATATATTAGGCTGTTTGCATTTCACATTGTGCTAATGCCCTTGGGAAAGATATGCATCCAGCTATTCTCCTTCCTGCGATGTGTAAATAGTAGGGTAGACTAGGTATTTTAACCTAGGTATGGCAACCTGTCGAGGAGAAGTGAAACCTCTGAATTTAAACTTTTTTATTTTTTAAGGGTCAGTTGATTGATAAGATACCAGGAAACTATTGCAAAAAACATGATATCAATGTAATGGGATCCGCATTTCATTAGACATCAGTTGAAGTTGGGATGGCTCTGAAAAAAGCCATTTAAATACAATATTTACTGAGAGAGAAATTCGAATTTCAAACACACATGCAAACAACCATATGTATACATACATATATACATATATATATATATTAGTAAAATGATATATTCCTCTCCATCCCTTATATATACTAGCAAATATATGCACCCTCCGGGTGCAAGTATTAAAGTTTTAATCTAATAAAATATCATGTTAAATTAGAAAGGCTAATGAAACTGAATAAGAATGCAAATAAAAAGATTTGGAACAGAGGGGGTATGATTGAAAAATAGAACAACTTGGAAACTAACTCTTCCATCATTTTCCATCACTCCCGTCTTTCATTGGTAAATTTTCCTAATTTAACTATTTAGTTAAAATAGAAAGTAAAGAATAATATTAGTAATTTCTTGTTAATGGATTTCTTTTAAGATTTATCCCCGAGATTTTTGCTTATATTCATTAAGATAAACCAAACAATTAGAAATCAATAATACTAAGCATATATTTATTAAAATCAAATTTTTAAGATCAATATGCAAATTAGCCTTCCCATTCACTCTGTAAACCGCTATTTTGTTGTATATATAAATACAATTGCATGTTATTAGTATGTAGATGTGGTCAACAGTATTAATAATGTAAAACAATTTTATTAATAATTGAAGTTTAAATAAAAATAAAATCATGGAGAATGTGATGTAAATAACAAAGGGAATTGTGACTTGAGTAGTGATATAGTTTCGGTTACAGACAGACAAACACACAATCTCCATTATATATATATATATATATATATATATATATATATATATATATATATATAGTATCTAATTGCTGCTCTAACTTTTCCGTCGCAGTGGCATCAGTAAATAATCCAAAAGTGCTCAATATATTTGATATAATAAGATTAAATGAGTGCATTATCTAATTTAAAAAAAAAAAAAAAAAAAAAAAAAACAACATTACATAGGAAACTTCAACAGAGTGCCGTATTGTGTTCGTCTGTGTTAGTATATTTGGATTATTCAAACTATTGTCCTCATCTTTATTGTCATCTGCACTATTTCTCTGAAGATTTTAGATGAGGCTTGATAATAAGTATCATTTGGATTATAGTATTATGTATGTATATATATATATATATATATATATATATATATATATATATGTGTGTGTGTGTGTGTGTGTGTGTGTGTGTGTGTGTGTTAGTTAAGGATTTGTGAAAAACATTTAAAGAAAAAAAAAATTTTTAAGAGAAATTATTTTAACTGGACCCTTTTGAAGCATGAAGTAAATATATGTAAAAATATTAAGAAATTGAAAATTGAAGAATCAAAACAAACTAAGATTAACGGATATCATACCTTTTTGAAAGTCTAGAAATGATTAAAATAAATATTAGCTTAAACATTGTAGTAATAAATATTATACACACACACACACACACACACACACACACACACACATATATATATATATATATGTATATATGGATTTTTTAAAATTATTATTATTTTAAATTTGTGACACGTGTTTCAGATCTTGGGATATCTTCTTGTGTGTGTGTGTGTGTGTGTGGAGAAAGGTAGACAAACACGGGATGTTATGGAAACTGGATGTTTATTGTCGACGATGCAACGTTTCGGTCTGTTAGACCATCTTCAGGACTTGGATATAGTACTTGCTTCAATGATGGACAAGCAAGTACTGTATCCAAGTCCTGAAGATGGTCTAGCAGACCGAAACGTTGCATCGTCGATAATAAACATCAAGTTTCCATAACATCCCGTGTTTGTCTACTTTTCTCCACATACTGCCGGATTAACCTCCTCACATTTCTCTGTATATATATATATATATATATATATATATATATATATATATATATATATATATATATATAGTGACTCATTAGGCTGTTTGCATTCACATTTTGCTAATGCCCTTGAGAAAAGTATGCATCCAACTATTCTCATTCTTGTGATGTGTAAATAGTAGGGCAGACTAGGTATGCCAACCTGTCGAGGAGAAGTAAATCCTCTGAATTCAAACTAGTCGAGAAAGATTGGGTTTACTAGGCTGTTCTTGCCAAGACAGTAATTTGAATAAAACGGTACCACTTTTAGGTAAATGTTGCTTTGAGAAAAGTTTCCTCTTTTGGTAAAATTAAAACATACTGGCAAAGACTACGTGCAACCATTATTCTATCTTCTCACTTGTGTGAAGAAATTGGGTGGTAGCTTAAACAAATGACAACGAAATAATA
>CM042140.1:62043077-62073077 GCA_023376005.1 Doryteuthis pealeii | reverse complement strand
TGCTTTGGCATTGCCCCTTCCAGCTGGGAAAATTTGGCTCAGGACCGCGCTCGTGGCGGCAGAATCTCCGTAGAGGAATCTCCGTAGAGTTGACGCAACACCATGACGCTAGAAGAAAGAGCGGCAACAAAGCACGGCACATCAACATCTTCAGGGACACCCTTCAAATGCGACATCTGTGGTCGAGAATGTTTTTCAAACATTGGACTTCACAGTCACAGGAGGCGCTGTAACTTCAGGGGCACATAATTTTTATTATTATAGTCTTCCGAGACTGAAATACCAATGATATTATTATGCTAATTTTGAATACTTATTATTTCTTATGTCTACTACTTCTTCTAACCTTATCTGCTATTCTTCGTCGCTGGTTAGGTTGCCTGTATAAGAATTAAATGTAGTTTTAGCTTCAGTTGCTAAAACCACTTCTTATAATGCGTTAAGAGGCTTCAGAGAAACTCCGAACGTAGGTGAATAAACACACATGTCATATACAACAAATTCAGAAAAGGGATAGATTACAAAATACAGACTTTATTGTCTGAGCAAAATTTAACACAAATATAAAACAGTTGTGAGGAACGTCCTAAGGAAAGAAGAAAGAGTTCTTGTAGTGTTAATCCTGAGGCTACTAAATGAGAATAGACGAGTCACTTACTGTACATAACATCTACCGTGTAACAGGTACATGGTAAAAACACAACTGGTGCGTGTACTTCAGTGGAGCCCTAGGGTGTAGAAAGGGGTGCGTGCATACACGGCTACAAGCCCATAGTTCGGAGGCAAGACCTTTCAAGTCTTAATGGACAGAGACCCAACCTGTCTAGTGCATCTTTGTGGATGCCAGGTGAAAGAGAGAGAGAGTTCTTCCCAGGCTGTGTTTCAATAGCCAGGGTGCGTACGCCCTTTAGTGGCAAACCCTGGCGGTACGGGAAGATAAGCCTTTTCCACTTTGAATTCAATCTTAACAAGGGAAGACAATCGCTACACCTGTTTTGCTTGACTTTTTTCTTCATCGTATCTTTATCGGGTGTTGTATGTCTCTGTTTCTATCTTAGTAGGGTTTTTTTGTGAGACACTTGTAAATATCAAAAATTATTCAACTGAATCTGAATCCTGAAGGAGAGACATGAACAAATATTAAGAAAATATTATATTTTGATTAGATCGTATTTTATATTTCCCCATATGTTATTACAGCAGAAAGTGTAACATTCGAGTGAAATAACGAATAAGCAGAATAATGATAACTGAATCAATTGATCACTTAGTGTCCAATTACCCAATCTCAATATCGAATATAAAGAAAGGAAACATAAAATAGGAGATTATATTCATTGGAAAATATGCAAATACTATGGAACATTGAGAGCTAAAGACACCAACCAGAACATGATGTTAAACAGCATCTAGTGGTAATTTGGTTTGGTTTGGTTTTACGGCATATCAATCTCAGTGGGTCATTTAATGCCGATAAAGTTTTGAAATAAATCATTTCTTAATGGATAATACAATTGTTTTATAAATACATTTTTCTATTTAACCCATAGATGGGTCTAGTGGGGAGGTTTCAATTCTAAATCTATGGGGAGTATGGAGTACTTCTAAATTGCGATTACTCCCAGGTCCACTCTGACTCGGAGTGGTAGTACCTGTTAGTGTCCTAACTATGGGTTAAATAGATAAAAAAATGAGTTTACAAAAAATGTGGGTTTTTTAAAGTTGAATTTTAAAAAATTGAATACTCAACAAGAATAGATTAAATAAAATGTCTTCGGCATAAAATAACCCAATGGTTTATGTGCCGTAAAATCCAACCAACCAACCAACCAACCAGAATCAATAACAAAAGCCAAAGAAGCTTCTATACGTGGGGACTTTGCTATCTAAAAAATATAGCAATAGGCTAGATATAGTGTATAAGAAATTTCAAGGAAGAAGGTGGAAGCTAGCGTGTGTAATGGACACAGCAAAGCGAGTTCGAATCCTGGACGAGTGTTTCTATATTTCACAGATCTTTCGGAAAGGTATGAATCCAACTATTTTCTATCTATCTATGGGTAAATAGTACGATACACTGGGCCCTTTAACTTTGGTATGGCAACTGGTCCAGAAGAAGAAAAAACTCCACTTAAAAAAAGGGGGACGCATAACCGAAGGAATACAAAGAAGAGCTACTAAAGTAATGATTTTTTTTTTAAACCACCTTTCGTATGAACAAAGATTTATGAACATTGACTTATCAAGTTTGTCTTATCAACAAACCAGTGGAGATGTGATTGAAGTCTATAAATATACTCATGAATTCTATTCAACAAATCATTATTAATTTATATTTAGTTGGAGGTGCATGGTGTAATGTTTAGAGTCGTAGGAAATGGACTCGTTGACACGAGTTCAAATACTGGATGAAGCTACAGTTCACATAGCGCTAACACCCTTGGAACGGTATGAATCCAGCTACTCTCCCTCCCACTATGGGTAAGTAGTAAAACAGACTGAGCTCTTTAACCTTAGTTATGCAACCAGTCTTGGAGAAGGAAAACTCTGAATTCAAACCTGTTAAATCCGCTTGGGGTGGTCACTACAATAATAGGGTCAGTCCTAATTAGTGATCTATTTTCATCGATCTTTTTTTATATTTAATTTGTATTGAACATTGCTAAAAAATAATACCAGGGGTCATAAATTGAAATTTTCAAAAGAATTTTGCCAAATAAATGTAAAACAAAACTATTTTAATAACAGGGTAGTAGATTCATGGAATAAACTATCATCATCAGTAGTGAATGCAGCGTCTTTGAATTTTTTAAGGCAAGGTTGGATAATGTGGAAAGAATATAAGTCTTCAGAATAAGAGGATACATGTTTTGAATATAAGGAAAAGTTGACAGGTCTCAGACCTAACATATCTAGCTGAAAAAGATATTATTATTTTTACTCCTTTTGAATTTTTCACATCAGAGTTAGCTGATGGCCTTTCACTGGAGTCTGAGTGACAACAAGTCTCCTCAGTTCTCCAGGACTCTTCTGGGTATTCTGGCATATTGCAGCAGTGCAGTATTCTGGATGGTCTCGATTCTCCCAGATTCCCAGATTTTCAGATTTTCCAAACTTTTTTCCAATCTTTTTCGAACCGTTCCAAGTGCACCAACTACAATTGGTATAACTTTGACTTTCATATTCCATAACTTTTTCAGTTCTCTGGCAAGGTCCAGGTATTTGCCCATTTTTTCGTTTTCCTTCAGCTTCACCCTGTGTTCTGCTGGAACTGCAAAATCCACCAGTTGATAAGTTCTTTCTTTTTTGTTAACGCTAGGTCTGGTCTTCTTTCTGTGATCTGTTTTTATCTCAAAGTCTCAGAAAAATTTGTTATTATTACTAGCAAATATATGCACCCTCCGGGTGCAAGTATTTAAGTTTTAATGTAATAAAATATTGTATTAAATTAGAAAGGCTAATGAAACTAAATAAGAATACAGATAAAAAGATTTGAAACAGAGGGAGTATAATAAAAGATTTGAAACAGAGGGAGTATAATAAAAAATGGAACAACTGAAACTTACTCTTCCATCACTCTCGTCTTTCATTGTTATTTTTTCTAATTTAAGTATTTAGTTAAAAGAGGAAGTAAAGAATAAAATGATATTATTTCATCTTGTTAATGGATTTCATTTAAAATTCATTGAAGAGATTTTTGCTTATATTCATTAAAATAAAACCAAACAATTAGAAATCAATAATACTAAGCACATATTTATTAAATTCGATTTTTAAATATTAATATGCAAATTAGCCTTTCCGTTCAGACTGTAAACCGCTATTTTGTTGTATATATAAATATAATTGCATGTTGTCAGTATGTAGACATAGTTAACAGTATTAATAATGCAAAACAATTTTATTAATGATTGGGGTTTAAATATAAATAAAATCATGGAGAATGTGATGTCAATAACTAAGAGAATTGTGACTTGAGTAGGAATATAGTTTCGGTTACAGACAGAAAAACACACAATCTCCATTATAATATTATTATTATTATTATTATAAGATTCTCTGTGATATTGAGATACAAAGGGACCAAACCAAGACCATAAGACTAGTTCTAGTGTTAAATAAAAGAGCAACTAACTTGTCAACTTTAGATCCTGCTGTGCTAACGTACCCTGGTTGTTGGGTGGATGAATAGTTGGATTTTATGGCATGTCAACCCTTGTTGGGTTATTTTATGACGAAGACGATTTGTTTCATTGATTCTTGATGGCTATTCAATTCTTTTTTTTTTTCAAACTCAGTTCTGAAACACATTTTTAATACTCATTCTTTTCTATTTAACCCATAGATGAGATCTTAATAGGTATACCATTCCTCAGAGTGGACCTGGGATTAATGGCAATGAATGAGTACTCCTCACTCCTCAGAATCTCCAGAATTGAACTTCACCCCTAGATATAGTTTAATGTCATACCCAGGACACTAAGACCTTCAACCACCGCCTTCTAGTATAGATATATGATAGGTGCTAGACCCTGACATGACCAGCCAATTGATCGGAGGGGGCATCCCCGATCGCCCGTCTAGCCTAAGTAAGGGTCAAAGGGGAAAGTTGCATATCATGGACTGATAAGCCACCAGGATTTCATCATTAAGCATCACGGAGAAGCATCCAAGAACTGGTATCAAGGGGGGGGGGTATTTTACCTCTCATCAAGGATGCAGTCGGCGTATTCTACAATCCCAGTGGACAGGGTGGAAAAGAACTTGAAGCAATCCCCAGATGAATTTAAAAAATACTGGAGGAACAAAAGATCAGAGGAAAAATTGAGACCATCCAGACCACAGCGTTGTTAAAATCAGCTAGAATACTTAGAAGAGTCCTGGAGACCTGTGGTGATTTGCTGTTACTTAGACTTCAATAAAAACCCAATTCAAAGGTATGAAAGACTAATAACAAGTAAAATAATAATAATAATAATAATAATAATAATAATAATAATATAGCGACCGAGTATGAAATCTTAAAGAAAGAAGATGCATTTTTATAGAAAAATATCCCTAAATATTGAATATCCAGCATCTAAATGTTTATCATGTAGTTTATTTTTCGGCCCATGTAGTTTGGTTGGTTTCTTTCTATAACGGCCTATCAATCTTCGTTTATTATGTAACGTCAGAACTATCCTTTAAGAAGAACAGTAGTAGTGCGATTTAATCAGTAACTGGAGGGAAGAGGGGGTTCATATTTTTCCCCAATGCAATTAGTCCGAAAGTGAACATAATAGCGGGACTGGAGTTTGAACTCGCGCACTATGATATCACTGTCCAGCATGTTAGCCATCACGTCACTCGGCCTATCTGGTTGGTTGGTTGGTTGGTTGGTTGGTTGGTTGGTTTGGTTGTTTTGTTTGTTTTAAGGCATATCAACCGTTTTCGGGTCATTTAATACCGACTCAAGTCATTTTGCACAAAAGTTACTGTATCTGCTGTTGATCAACCATTTAAGTATTGAACAGACTCATTGCTGCTTAACTTCAGTGATCTAGAAGGAGCAGCCTATCTAGTGGTCAACCTTCCACCGACTAGGGAGGATAACAGGGAAGTTCCCTCTCTGGTTACCTTGTACATTATTTTATTTATCCTGCATTTCCAGAATGGGCGCGAGCCCTGCCCGTAGTGGGAGCTTTAAATACACCGATTGCACTTCTGCAAAATGGTTAAGACACATCAATGAGGCCACCTGTTGGCTGCGGGTGGCAAACCGGATGCTTACGGACGGAACCCTAGTAGCTGAGCGGTCCATGAAATGCAACACTCCTCTTTGTCCCTTACTGTGGCTAGACGGACGGTCGTTGATGTCTCCTCAGATCAATCTGGTTACGTCAAGTCCTAGGATCTATATAATTGTCCTAACCCTTATGGAAAGCCCGAATCCATATATGTGTCAGAAGGCGGTGGCTGAGGGTCTTGGTGTCCTGGGTATGATGTTAAACTATCTGATGGTAGATCCAATTCTGGAGCTCTGGGGAATGTGAACCACCCCTTCATCATCATTACACCCGGAGTGTTAGTATCTGTTAGGGTTCTATCTATGGGTTGAGTAGAAGAAAAATGTTTAATTGAATTGAGCTTTAAAACTTTTTGAATACCCATCAAGAATAAATAGAACAAAACATCTTCGGCATAAAATAAACCAAAAAGGGTTGACATGCCATAAAATCCAACAAACCAGACCAAACCAAACCAAACCAGAATGGGTGCCATTTTGTTTTCGGATAAAGGTTTTCTGCTTTTACAGGAAATGATCCTCGATACTCAATTTTATGTAAGAGTGGAAGGGGAATTACGATGATATTTGAAGACTAATTTAATAGCCAAAAGCCCTTCTTCTCGTCAGCGAAATTATGCTAATTGACTTCCCAATCAACATTTATTAAATCTGATGTTAAATGAATATTAATGTCGTTCTAACCTTGTTGAGTTTTATCATTTGGGCTTTGTGGCTTCCTCAGTTTTTATTAGTTTGCTAATAAATACAGATTTTGTTGTTGTTGTCGTGCAAGGCTAATAGCAAAAATTGAGACCTAAGGTTTAGTTTGTCCCAGTATGATAATTCAACAAGAATTCCCGATGAAAATTCTTACACCCTTTTACCTTTAGTATTATTTGTATTATTCGGATTATTGTCCTCATCTTCATTGTTATCTGTACAATGTTTCGACCGACGTGCCCTCCGGCCTTCATCAGGTATTTTTGTCGGACTCGGGAACCTCCTCGGACTCGGGAACTTTCTTTTTGAACTCGGGAACCTTCTTGTCGTAATCGGGAGCCATCACGGAACTTTGAACCTAACCCTTTATTCAGTCCACGGGGGTATCCTGTTCTCATTCCGCTAACCATAGCTGCGGTAGAGGCGTTAAGCTGTGTTAATTATTATTCTATGTTACTGCTGCCCCTGACCAGGATTGATTCTGCAGTCTAGAGATAACTGTCACTTAGAACTGCCTTAACCTAACTCCTTTATCCACTTGGCTATGTGTCTAATTTTAACTTTATTCCTAACTACTTTTATTGCATAGTGGGGTTCGATTGAAAGGAATTTTTTGTTAGTAATGGTAATAATTCTATACGTATCGTCTTATTATTCATCTATTCTCTTTGTCGAATATGGTCTGTCTGTATCCGTTTTTGAATCTGTAGGGTTGGATGGTATTCTCGCTGTTCTTTGAGAATTACTCGGGAATTTTGGGGGGACATCTTCTGCTACTGATAGTTTTTTTAAAATAAAAAACAAAAGACGTTCTTGCTTTTTCTGAGCTCATTTATTTTATCCCAAGTAAACATTTCTTGGAGAATAGACACTCATCTTACGTCTGTTCTCTTCAAACACTCAGCCCAGACTACCAACTCTTCACTCTCTCTTTATCCCACTCGCTTCCACTCTTTCACAGGTAGCCTTTCATACGTCACCCCAAAACATTCTGGCAATTTTCCATTCTTATCTCTATATTTTTTCATCTCATTATTTTACTAAAAAAGAATTCCCGATGAAAATGCTTGCACCCTTTTTTAGCTCTAACTAGTTTTAACGTGAAAAAACTAAGCTAAGCCTATCAACGAATACAAAAAAAAACTATTGGGTTTTATTTTTCACTGATTATTTCTTGAAAATTACACTTTCGATCATAATAAATCGGAATTTAGAAAATTACACGGGTAATACCAAAAGGTCTACAAAGCTCTGAGGACAAAGGAAAATTGTTTTCAAGGCACAAAATAGTCATCCTATTCATGATGTAAGAAGATTGTTATAATAATATTAATAATAAATCCCTTTAAAGAGAGGATTAATCCCCCCTCTACTCTTATTTTATATGGGTTTATATTCGACAGTTTCGGTTCTCTCGAGCAGCCACGTAAAATGTGTAAAGGAAAACCGAGAATAGAAAACTAACATAACGTAGAGTGTTTAACACTTTTTATTCCAAGTCTTACAGAACTTCGTAAAGGCTTGGCCTGAATCCTTCAGAATGCTGAGAAAATTGAAGAAACGATTATATATAATTCAATATATATTCCCCGCCCTGTCGACTAGGGCGTTAGAATGCACCGACTGCACCTCTGCAGAGGGGCAAGACTCCCCCAATGGGGCCACCTGTTGGCCGTGTGTGGCGACCCGTGATGCTTAAGGATAGAGCCAGGTGGATGAGCAGTTCATGACTTGCAATACTCCACTTTGGCCCTATCTCAGCAGAGTTATAGACTCGAAGCCGCTTTGTGTGATTCGAACCCTAACTGCCTGGCTGAGAGTCGGGGATTCTAACCGTTACACTAGCTAGTCTTCCCAGATTTCTCGCTTTGTTTATAAATTCATATATCCTAAATTTTTGGAGACTTGCTGCACGACAGTATGAGTCTATAACTCTGCTGATGAGGCATAATAGGCCGAAATGTACATACAGAGAAGGACTTTTTCTCGATTTGTTTACGCTCCACATTTAAACAGATATATTCTCCGAATTCATTAATTATCACCTATTTAATTTTCAAATTAGGTATGACTTCAATTAAGCATATACGCAACACATTGTTACATCTTACCGGATGTCAGCCTGTTCTCAACAAACTTTTAAGAAAGAAAAAAGAAAGAGAGAGAAATAAGAAATTACAGTTATTTGCCCATTCATAAAGGAGGAGAAGAAGAAAGAGAGGAAAAAAGGAGAGGAAAAGGAAATAAGAAGAGAAATTATAACCACACAAATAAAAAAACATAAGCACGTCATTTCTGAAATTAAACTCTGATGATAAAGCTTTGCTTTGAAATCGATTAGACATATAAAACATCTTTGTCTTTATTTTTTACGCATTGTATTGCCTTCGAATTTTATTTTATTATTATTATATATATATATATATATATATATTATAAATACAGATTGTTTGTCGTACAGGGCTAATAGCTGGAATTGCCACACAGACCAAAGTTTCATTTATCTCAGTAGGATTAATCAACAAGAATTCGCGATAAAAATGTTTGCACCCTTTCAACTTGACTTCTTATTTGCTTTCAGCGTGTAACAAATTAACCTTCGCTGTGGATGTCATCCGTTATCAGTCATCAGTGATTACGTGAGAATTAGACTGTTGAAATGAATCTGTGCTCTGTCGACTACACTAGACAGATGAATTGGAATTTCGCGCCTTTCAAATGTCCTTTGACTGTAACAGCGTGTTTTTTTTTTTTTTTTTTTTTCGCTAAGCGGTATTTCAGAACGTGTAGGCATCGTCGGTTTTACAAGCATTGAACAGTAGGATAGGTTAATTTTCACTTAAAAAAAAATATCAAATTGTCCATCTATGCGAAAGTAGTGTGTTAGTATATTTAATACTGTTACCAAAAAATAGATCTTTTAATTACACCATTGTTTGAGGAAAGAGCATCAAAGATTGTCTACTAAAATGCACTAAAAATCCTTGTTTTCGCAAAATGTAGCCTAGAAATTAGAAAATTTACCGTTTTCCATATTTAAATCAGAAATGTTATTTTATTTTATTTTATTAAAATGAAACGAATTAAATATTATAAATAAAATTCAAATCGAAAATGTGTCCCCCATCACCACTGACACTCTGATATGCTGCTTTTTACCTCATTAATTAAGCTGTAACAGACAATCTTTGATGCTATTTTCTCAAACAATGGTACATTTAAAATATCTAATTTTTGGTATCAGTATTCAGTATACTAACAGACAACTTTCACATAGATGGACAATTTTATATCATTAAAAAGTGAAAAATTGAACAGTAATTGCATTCTGCAATTTGCATTGCTTCGTCGTCTTTTAATTGGGAGCTTCCATCTATATATCAATAGTTGTGTTCCTTAAAAACACGACCGTTATCATCTTGAAACACCCTCTAGTTAAACATGAGATCGTCCAAATCGTTCAAGATGAAATGTAAAAATGTAATTCCTGATTATCTGATGTTGTTTATACAACGAATTCTTATTTCTGAATTAGCTGATGTGACGACCACCTCAGCTAAATAATGGACCATTCCGTTTTTGTTATACAGAAAGTAAGGGAAGAAAAGAACATGTTACACAGAAAAATTATAATAAGAAAGAAACAATGAAAGGGGGTAGGGGAAAGAAAGATATAGGAGTGAGCGTGAGAAAGCGATAATGCTAATCTGTTTCAATCGAACACGATGAAAAGATGAAAAGAAGGAAAGAAAGAAAAAAGAGTAAGAAAGAGTTAAATCGAGATTATTATACTTGTTACATATTGAACTATATCAATAGCTCTTAAGTAAATATATCAATCGTTGCAATAATTTAATTACCATACTGTGGTATATCCATAGTTCTTGCTAGTTCTTAAGTAATTCCTATTCGTTGAGACGGATACCAAGAGAGAAAGAGACAGAGAGAGAGAGAGAGGTGGGCAAGGAAATCATGCTGTCAGTGCGACCTGATGATGTTGATAAGGAGGATGCTCATACACTCAGATACGCCCACCGGACAATGTCCGGTGAGATGTCCGGTGCGGATATATGATACGCCTATACGCATTCATAGTCATATAGGCCAATGTTGGGGAGGCACACTTCGCATAACGTTTATAGTCGTAAGAAATGAAATTAGTGACCTGAGTTTGGCTTCTCGATGAAGCTGTTTGCGATTCACTTCGGGCTAATGCCTTCAGGAAATATATGAATCCATCATTTCTTCTTCGCCCCAGCTTTAGGTAAAGAAGTAGGACAGTAGTGGGTTCTTTACAGTAAGAAGCATTTTTTTCTGCACAAACTTAAATTGACGCTTAGAAATTAACAACCGATTAGTTTAGGCTTAGTTAGGGTATACTTCGTAGCTAAGTTACGTATTCCTTTTTTTCTATTCAAATAAACTTGGGTACTCCTTTCATTGTCGAGGGTGACAATAGTCGAATTTCATAAGAAGGCGTTCGATGCCTAACGGTTATCGCCTTAAGTGATGGACACGATGACCCGAGTTGGAACACTGGACTAGGCTGTTTGAATTTCACATAACGCTAATCTTACGAGGAAGTGTATCCCTATCATGTATACCGTAAGCCACCTGAGTCCTTCGTTTATCAAAATGCCCTGATTCGTCATTAAATAACCCCAAAAGGGTTGATATGCCATAAAAGAAAACAACCAAACCAAACCAAATCAAACAAATTAATATCATATAAGTATATGCAAACTAAGGAATATATAGAAATAGGCGGCTGTGATTGATGTGACCAGCCGATTGATCAGAGGGTGCCGCGCGACCGCCCGTCTAGCCTAAGTAAGAGCCAAAGTGGAGTGTTGCATGTTATGTACTTCTCAGACACCAAGATTTCGTCCTTAAGCATCACCAGTTGTCACCCACGGCCAACAGGTGACCACATTGGGGGAATTTTTACCCCTCTGCAGAGGTGTATTCTACTTCCACAGTTGATAGGGTGGTAATGAATACGTGGATTAACACCTACAATCATCAGGGTTTACCAACTTTAGAAATGTAAGGGCAAGAGTTTACTGTTTCTCAGAAAACACTTTACGCTTTGAGTTTCAGAAACTATAGTTTCTGAGAAGTTGCGCAAACATTTTGTACAGTGTTCGAAGGGAAGATAAAGAGCTTGTATCTGATTTATATCTTCTACCCCTAAGATGAATTGTTTCCCCCAGATTCACCTTTAAAAGAGATCTGGGGAAAAGAAGTATTTGAAGAAAGTGCATGTCGTTCTACACTATTAAGTAGAGAAAATAAAATAAAGAGAAGTTTGTTGTTCGCATTGATTGCGAATCATTTTGGGTTATTTTTAATAAGGGTGCATGTATTTTTGTATCCAGCACTCGAAAATATTGTGCAATAAATTATATATCTCATTGAGTCTGAGCAAAATAGGGAAAGGAATTCGACAATATGTAGAAAACTGAAAAACAAAATACTCCAAAAAGATTTATTTTTGATGGTGTAGTCGACGTTGTAACGTTTTGGTTTATATTAAACCTTCGTCAACACAATATAAACGAATGGAAAAAAATATGACCGATGTTTTTAAAATGACGGGATTTAGGAAATGTATTAGAGAAAAAGCTCATCACCTATTTTGGCCAGCGTTCACTTTATAAATCACGTCTTGACTTTCGTCTTCGCGTATACCAATCACATCTTACTTTGAAAATAAACACTGGACAAAATACGTGGTTATAAGCCTTTTCTCTAAATACATATCCTAATTACCGTCATTATTGAGACAATCATTTTTTTCCATTCTTTTATGTAGGGCTGACGAAGGTTTGATATAAACCGAAACGTTTAAAGGTCGACTTCACCATCAAAAATAAATTCATCTTTTTTCAGAATACTTTGTTTTTTCTCATTTTCTACATATGTAATATAGTAAAAATTGAAAAGGTACAAGTTTGCATTTCCAAATGACAAGATATGATGAAAAAGTGGAAGTAAATCCGACAATCTATCTATACATATATAAAGGGCAGTTGTGTGAATCTGTATGTCCGGGGGAAACTTAGAAAGTAAAACAATTGATGAAAAAGTAAATATATATACACATCAAATATCACCAGGGCTTGTTTGTTGAGTAAAAATAATGAAGATTTGATTTATATTTTGGAAAATATTTAAAATTCAAATTTAAAAAGTAACAGAAGGGAAAGACATTAGCATGTTATTTTGCTTATCTTTTTTTTGTATTGTTTTTTTTTTTTTTTTTGCTTGAATATAATATTGATTGATTGAATTAATTGCATCATTTGATCTTATTTTTTAATTGTAAATCATTGAATGGATATTTCTTACTATATTGTTATATATTTCCGTGGGGGGTTTTATGGGGCAACCAGCGAGGATCTCACTCGCAATGAGTAATAATGGATATGCGAGACTAACTTTTAAAAAATCCCACCTCTATCCAGGTGACGCCGGGTAGCCACTTCTAGTATGTAATATAGTAAAAATTGAAAAAAAAAACACAAGTTTATATTTATCTGGTTATGTGACCAGCCGATTGATCAGAGGGTGCCGCGCGACCACCTGTCTAGCCTAAGTAAGTAATAAATGCGTTTTTTTAATAAATTAACAAGATTTTAAAAATATTTTATTCCCGCGCTTGTGGTAATACATTTTCCTATATTATTCCCGCTCTTTTAGCTTGGTTATCGTTGCTAACGTCGGTTTTAACTAAACAATTTAAGTTAAAAAATTCCTTTGAAGAATAATCTCATTTAAATAATGACGTCATTGTTTTTTGCACGCCTATCCATTTACACAACAGTCAAATTATTCAAATTGATTTCCCAACCCAACAACCAAATAAACAGATGCCAACATAAACCTAAAGGTAAGATTTATTCTACTTTGTTGTAAATTGTAGATACACATGGTATAATAATCCACTTGCTTATAGGGTAGACGAGAGTCATCTATTTCCGTCTATTCCATTCATAACAAAGGGGTAGGATTAGTATCGAGTACTTTTGATACTAAACATTACTATACTCGGGTAAACAAAATCTTTGCACTTTTAACGGAATGAGAAAAATTGACCTTATTGGATTACAAGAAACACCTGAAGAGCGGCTGGGGATACATTGGCCGAAACGTTGTGTATGTGTAATTCGCAAAAAAGATGAGGACAGCAGTCCCAAAAATCAAAATGATACATTTTATCAAGCTTTATCTAAGAAAATTCAGACAAATAATAAATAAGATTGTTTTTTTTTTTTTGTTTTCTTTTTTTTGGGGGGGGGTCATTTCTTAGTCAAGAATTTAACCATTTATTTTTCTGTCTGTTTTGTAAAGATTTATTTTCCATTTTTGGCGTAACTTGATTCTCACACAAAAGATTTAATATTTCCATACATATCTTTGTTTTGTTTTGTTTTTTTTTTGTTTTTGTTTTTTAAAAAATATTTTTTTCGTAAGAAAATATAAAGAATTGGTGATTTTTTAAAACATGAATAAAATGAATTAATGCAGTCACGTGACATACTTTTTTATGTGAATAAAATTCACTTATAAAGTTTTATTGATTTATCTTTTTTTTTTCAACTTAGTTCAATATATTTTAACTGTCTAACGAAACACGCAGACATAAACAGTCATATTCAGCTACACATATAAATCTATGTCTTCAGCATTCAAATCAGTGTTCGTAATAATTTAACACGAAGAAAAATTAACTTGGTTAGTTATTTCGATTTGATTTAAGGATTTGATTGGTCGGATCTTACGGCATGTTAACCCTTTTATTCTGAAGACATTCTTTTATTCATTCTTATTTATTTTTAAACGTATTTTAAATTCTTTTTTCCTACTTAACCTATAGATGGGACCCTAGCATGTACTACCACTCCAGTTTAGAGTGAATCTTAGAGTAATAGCGATAAAGGGGTACCCCACACTCCCTGGAGCCCCAGAATTAGAACTGCACCACTAGACGTAGTTTAATGACATACACAGGACACTAATACCCCCAGCCACCGCCTTCTAGCACATACATGATAAAAGGGTCGGGTTTTTTTCCATAAAGACAATAGGGTCAGGATACTTATATAGGTGCTATGACTTGATATGACCAGCCGACTGACCGGAGGGGGCCTCTCCGGCTGCCCGTTGGGCGAAGTAAGGGCTAAAGTGGAGTGTTGCATGCCTTGGACTTCTCAGGCACCAGGATTCCATCCTGAAGCATCACGGACCGCCTCTGACGATGAACAGGTGGTCCGTAATGGGGAGAGGGAGTTTACCCCGCTGCAAAGGTGCCTTCGGTGTATTCTTTTGCCCCAGTTGACAAGGTGATGGTTATTTCGAACCCACGAAAACCAGCTCTAATAAACAAATTAAAACTTTTGATAACTCAAACGAATAGATTTCTGGTTGAAATGATGAAATTAATTTGTAAAACTGACGTAAAACAAAAAAAAACCAAAAATAATGATATCATGTAACTGTATGGATTATTTTTATTAAATAGGGACACTTTATACCAGTGGTTCCCAACCTTTTTAGTACCATGCCCCACTTTTTTATCACAAATTTCTTTTGTCCCCCCACCCGTTAATTATTTAGTATGATATAACAATATCAGTTTTGAAGAAGTATAACATAAAAAAATTGTATCTTTCAAATAAAACTAAAGGGTTTAACTTCGAAATTAATCAAATAAAATCCATTTTATAATGTGTATAATTGCGGGGGGGGCAACATATGAAGAACTGCAAAGTTAAACAAGTCAGAAGCCACGCATAAGCTGGTGCTAGATGCACGATAACATTTGGGTGAACACTTGACTAGATTGTACAAGCTGTTGTGCTCAGCTATGTTGAAATTACAATTTTACCCTATGAATTTATAATTTTTTTTATAAAATAAAAAATTTTGATATTACTATATTTTTCATATTGCCCCCTATTATTATTAAATTGACCCCCCCCCCGCTAGTGGGGCGTAGGCCCCATGTTGAGAATCACTGCTTTAAACCAATTATCGATCATATGGAAAACTGATCTCAGTGATGAAATAAATCGAAAATTCTGCCAAGCCGTAGCAGTACTACTGTATGTCTGAACTACTTGGACAAACAAATCACTGAGAAAAAAGCTAGATGGGAGCTACACATGGATGATCCATGATCTCTTGTTCGTTAAAATCTCAAATGTATTTTACTTCCCGTTTTTCAAAGAATATATTTTTGTTTCAACTTAACAGCCACATTTTGACTGTAAACGATGGACGCATCTACATACTGGATGGTAAGCATCTAAAATTTGTAGACCAGTTCATATACCTTGGTAGTAATATCTCATCTACATAACGCAAAGTGAATACACACATAGGAAAGGCATGAGTTGCTAAAGGCTGATTATCGATCATATAGAATTTGATCTCACTGATAAGATAAATGGAAAATTTTTCCAAACCCTAGCCGTATTAGTGCTACTGTATGGTTGCTAACAGCGAGACTATAGTATCACTTACAGAAACAGCTAGACAAGAGCTACACAAGGATATTGCGCGCTGTCTTGAAAAAAGTCTGGAAACAGCATTTCACAAAAAAAATTTACAATTTGAATTTAATTACAAAATTAAAATTAAGTAATTTAACTGCATTGCATTGTGTTTTAAGTTCAAATTTAATTTTAGATAGTATGTAAATGCATGAAAACACATGGGTGTAGTAATTTAAAATTTTGGATTTAAATAAAACATGAGCGAAACATCAAGAAATTCAAAAAAGAAAATCTAATCGAATTTGGAAATACAACTAGTGCTCTAGACTCACTTAACATTTAAACTAACCAGAACTTTGATTTCCAAAACCGTTCCATGCTTGCTTTCAGACACAACAGAAACAAACGTAGAATAATCGAAAATTTTCACCGGCCCTTGCCAACTCAGCGTATGAGTAGCACACGAATCTATGCGGTAAAGTAAGGAGCTGATGGTAGGTGTGGTTCTCCTCCTCAGACGCACGAAAAATCTCCTTGGTCTAGCGCTAGTGAAAATGAATAGACTCCCTCGCTGATTGGCTGATATCGACTTTAAGCCACCCGACCACTTTTTATTTTACACAAAGGTCAGTGTTTTATTAAATATCCCTGATCTTGGCAAAATTTATCCTAAAAGATTTTAACACACAATACATTTTTAAAAATCAACTACCTATAAAGTTCAACATTACAACACAGTTAAACACATTAAATCGCAAATCTTAGATTACTCCACCCATATTTATGGTGTAAAGTCGTAGGAAATGGACTCGTCGAGTTCAACTCCCAGACGAGACTATTTGCATTTCACATAGCGCTAATATCCTTCCTTGGTATACCAACTAATATCCCTCCAGCTATGGGTAAAATAGTAGAGCAAACTGGGCTCTTTAATCTTGGCTAGGTAACCAGTCTAGGAGAAGGAAAACTCTGAATTCAAACCTGGTAAACTCCACTTAAGAAATTGACCTTGTGTGGAGGGGTAGGTAAATATATATATATATATATATATATATATATATATATATATATAGTCATCCACAGACACGTGTTTCGACTGGGATAGAACTCCGATCGATTCAGCAGCAGTCAGACAGCTTAACTGCTCAACCATCGTCAGCCACAGATTGCGAAGGGGATTTTAACTTTTAATACACACATCTGTATGTATGTAAAGGCCGCCATAGAGTGCTACATCCCTTTTATAGAAGAGCGTTGCGTTTATGCTTTTAGTTGGCAGACATCAGCGAAATCCCCCAAGTGCTCAACCCCAGGGAGATGGGGAGCATATATATATATATATATAATATAATATATATATATATGCATATTTATTTATGCATACACACATATATATATATATATATATATATATATATATATATATATATATACATAAACATATATGAGGTGAAATAAGGAATGAAAGAACAAAACTCAGACAAAAATGTGTAGTACATTTCGCTGGAATGTTAAATTCAGCTTTCTCAGCCTTTATTCTTATATTAATATACTACAGACTTTCCAATCCCATTTCCCCCATAAACATATAAATGTATATATATATATACATACACATATGAGGTTAAGTAAACAAACAATGTGTTTATTTTTACATGGCTATTAAGCCAACAATCTTTGGAGGATATGTGCTTAATTGAAGTCATACCTAATTTTGAAAATTAATTAGTTAATAATTAATGAATTTTAGGCGGGCATATATGTTCAAATATAAGGCAAAACGAATCGAGAAAATGTCAATCCCTGAATGTACAGACCTAATAGGTCGAAATGTACATTCCGGGATTGAAATTTTTTCGATTCGTTTAGCCTTACATTTGAACATATATGGCCGCCTAATTATTAACTAATTAATTTTCAAAATTAGGTACGACTTCAATTAAGCACATATCCTCCAAAACATACGCATATACATACGCATATACATATGTATAATATATATATATATGTATATATGAATGTATATATATATATATGTATATATATTTACTTATTAATATATATATATATGTGTGTGTGTGTGTGTGTGTGTGTGTGTGTGTGTGTGGTGTGTGTAAATATATATATATATATAAACATATCAAACGGGTGGCGACAAAGTCACTTACCATTTTAAAAATTGAAAAACATTTTGATGAAGTTAAATAGAAATGTATTCCTTTTTCGAAATGGTAAACGATTTTTGCGCCACATTGTACAATTGGGTTTTCTGTTTGTGTATTTGTCCTTACCACTTTCCAACTACACGAATATGATGATAGTTCACCAACGATGAAATTACAAACATCACCAATGGTAAACATTGAAAAGACGGAAAACTAATACTTTCTATATAATAATGTTATATTCTCTTTCTTCTCGTGGAGAGCTGAATGATTTATAACAATAGAAATATTTTTTATTCAAACTTTCCACTTTTAGTCTTCATATATCTTATGTAGAACACAGACACACACACACACATATGCACACATACATATGTTTACCTTTTCCCTTTGTATATGTCTACGTTAGTTCAATCGTCATCTATTTCTTTCGTGTTTTTTTTTACAACACCTGAGATATAACATTCCCAAACTTGCACAAAATTGAATTTTATCGTCAAATCCCTCGTGTCCTCAAAAAGAAAAATGGATTTGGAAAATAAAAACTTTATATTAAGTTTATATGTGTAAATACAAAATATAATATGCAATACATAAATATTTGTGTTTGGGAAAATATTTTATTCTGTGTAAGACTGTTTGTTTGTTTGTTTTGTTTTATGGCATATAAACTTCGGTGGTTCATTTATTGCCGACAAAGTTTTGAAATAAATTCATTTTTTAATGGGTACTAATTTTTTTTTACTGTCGGGAAAAAATGAAAACTACTCACCTGCAATCTTCTGAGGGAAGAAAGCAGGAATGAAAAATGCGTAGGAATTTATACTTGTGGTTGGTGTCAATTATTATTTGATTGGTCGAATTGGTAGATAAATACCCTGTCACCACTCACGAAGGCGCTTTTCTTCAGGACTTTTTTTTTTTTTACTATTTATACGAGACCTAAAGTGTCAGTTCATTTTTTACCCACTTGCAAGGTCGCAACAAGGTTTGTTGCAAGCTTTTTCCCTATTCAAACCCGACCAGGAGGTCTTTATCGGTGTACTCAACCAAGTCTACTGGCAATTTGCCAAATTACAAACACATTTTTGTATTTAACCCATAGATGGGACCCTAACAGATACTACCACTCTGGGTCAGAGTGGACCTGTGAGCAATAGTGATGAAGGACTGCTCCACTTCCCCCAGACATCTAGAACGAACTGGAACCTAACCATCAGATAGAGTTTAACGTCATTCACATGGCGACCCTCAGCCACCAACTTCTAGCACATATATTATAAAAAGCGTTGGAGAGGCCCCTCCAACTAATCGGAAGGGGCATTTCCGACCGCAAGACTAACCTAAGTAAAGGCCAAAGTGGAGTGTTGCATGTTATGGACTGCTCATCCACCAGGATTCCGTCCTTAAGCATCACAGGTCGACACCCACGGCCAACAGTTTGTCCCATTGGGGAGGTCTTACACCTCTGCAGAGGTGCAGTCGGTGTTTTCTTAAGCCCCAGCTGACAAGGCTGTGTAAAACAGTTGCGCGCTATGGTGTAAGATTGTATAAAGTTTTGTTTTTTTTACAAAATATCATAATTAAAAGTGAGTGCTTTATTAATTTCCTGCTATTGTACTATGAAACAAAATTGCAGATCAAATTGTTTTCTTTGTTTTTTTATATCTTATAATAATGGAGATTATATGTATGTCTGTAACCAAAATTACATCACCACCGACGTCACAATTCCCTTAGTTATTAACATCACATTCTCTATTTTATTTTTTATTAAAATGTCAATTATTAAAAAAATTGCTTTATATTATTAGTACTTGCAAGTATGTGCGCCGTCTATATTTAAATCTTAATGTAATGAAATATATTGAATTAATAAGATTAACGAAATTAAATGAGAACGCATTATAAAAAGATTATACTTATTCTAATTATGTTTTAATTGGTTTCTATATGAACTCATCATTAAAATAGATTGAGGTTAATAAAATAGATTGGAGAATAAAACGTCTGGTAGGCAAGGTGTAATAAGAGAGGATTTATCAAGCACCTCGGATTAAAAACAGGAATTAACCAAAAGTTGCGTATATCACGAGACTCGGTCGGTTGTGGGAATTTCGCTGGGCAATTTCGCCAAGAAATCACCAGACTCGATCGACCAGATTCAATCCCCCGACTCGATGGTTGGGGCCTGCTTGCCGGGCGATTCCTCCCCGTAAGGTAGAAGTGGGAGTTCGGTATTCTCAAACCCCAATAAAAGAAGCTGATTTTTTTTGTTTTGTCTTTGTTTTTGTTTTTGTTTTTTGTGTTTTTTTTTGCATTTTATTTATTTCTCTGCTTTGTGGCTGGGGACACGTAAACACCTGGGATGGTGTGGACGGTGAGCGACTGAACCTTACAGCTGAACTCCACATGAGATGATCCTCATCACTAAATGTACACACACACACACACACACACACACATCATATATAATGCACTTATATATATATATATATATATATATATATATATATATATATATATATATATATATATAAGTTCATTTAGGCAGCATTTTTTCTTTTAAACAAGTTTCATTGAATTGAACAGACAATTCCTGTCTGACAAGTCTTTCGTCGATCTGGTATACCAGTTCCACCCTGACACCAGAAGGATGGCCCGAAGATTAGAACGGATCGACGAAAGACTTGTCAGACAGGAATTGTCTGTTCAATTCAATGAAAATATATATATATATATATATATTATATATATATATATTATATATATATATATATATATATATATTAGAGTACAGCTCGAAGCAATTTCCAAATGTTTCAAACACTATAAACCAATGAGAAAATATTATTCTCTCTCTCTATCTCTCTCTCTCTCTTCTCTCTCTCTATATATATATATATATATATATATATATATATATATATATATATATATATATATATATATATCCTTTTTATCTTCTATCTGTTCATTTCTTTTTATCTCATCTCTATCTTTTTTTCTCCTCTCTCCTCTTTCTCTCCATCTTTTTCCTTCTATCTCTCGTATGTCTTCTCTCTCATCCTCCTCCTCTCTCTTCCTCTGTGTGTGTGTGTGTGTGTGTGTGGTTTAGTTATGGATATCCCTCTTTTTTTTGGTTATTTTCGTGCACACAATTTTTATATCATTCACATTTTTAAATATCGTTTTAACTTTATGTTTTTTTTTAAAATTCTGCCATTTTTTGTATCCTTTTTTTACGCAATACAAAATGACACCAGTAGTTTTTATTTTTTTCCAAATATTTAGTCGATTCAAAGCAACGTAAAAAAAAACGTCGAAATACCCACACTGTCAGCTCTCGTTTCTCAATCAAATATTCATCACAGACAGGAATACTTTTAAGTTTTAATACCAGACAAGGAAGTTTAACATGTTTCTAGTAGTTTTGTGAAAGAGAGAACAAAAGAATTTTTAAATTCGGAGTCTATATTGGCAGGTGTTTTATTTGTTTATCTTATCGACAAAGTGTTGAAGAATTTGCCTTTAGAAGACTTTAAATGACATCTGATGATAAGAGTTTTTCCCGTTTTGTTTTCTTTCTTTTTTTATTCTCCCTGTCCAAAAATAAAAGAAATTCTTCTAGTTATCAGAAAATTGCTGCCTGCTGAAGAATTGTCTTTAATTCATATGTACAATAAACTTCTTATGCTTCTATGTAGATTGTTTGTTTGTTTTGCCTTGTCTTACGACATATCAACCTCGGTGTGTCATTTAAGCCGACAAAGTTTTGAAATAAATTTATGCTTAATGGACACTCATATTTTATAAACATATTTTCTATTTAAGCCATAGATGGGACCCTAACAGGTACTACCACTCCGAGTCAGCGTGGACCTGGAAGCAATGGTGATGAAGAGTGCTCCACATTCCTCAGATCTCCAAAACTGGAACCTCACCATTTCATAGAGTTTAATGTCATACCTAGGACATAAAGACCCCCAGCCACTGTCTTCTAGCACATATTTGTTAAAGAGAGTTAGGGGTTGCCGTAAGGGCAATAGTGTCGGAAAAATTATATAAGTGCTAGGGCTTGACGTGACCAGCTGATTGATCGGAGGGGGGGCTCTCGGATCGCCCTTCTAGCCCAAGTAAGGACTCAAGTGGACTGTTGCATGTTATGGACTGCTCAGCCACTAGAGTTCCATCCTTAAGCATCATCGGCCAACAGGTGACCCCGTTTGGAGTGTCTTACTCCTCTGCAGCCTAATAAAAAACGACACATCAAAGCGAGGTTTTTATAAGGGCAATACTCTTTAAATGTTCTAACTTAGAAAAAGTAATTCCAGCCGATATTGACAGAGTGTGTTTATCCCGTTTCCACTAGCGCTAGACCAGGGAGATTGTTTTTGCTGAGGTAGAGCGCCACATCTACCATCAGCTCTTTACAGCACCGATCAGATTACCTATTCTGTGCTACTCGTGTGTTTAGTAGGTCGCCGATATAATAGAAATCATAGTAGTAAAGTCTTTGGAGTGGCCTATTGTCAACATCAACCGAAAAGAGAAGCAGTCGCCATCTCTATCTAAAACGACCATAGGATTATTGATGATTTAATCTATCAATGTTTGTAATGTTCTTGCATGCCAAGAACACAGAGTACGGGTTCCAGCCTGTATTACATAATGATTAGATTCTTAATATTTATGTACAGTAGTGTAGAAATCAAAATGGCTATTATAAGTTGCAGCCCACGGCCTTGAAGGATTTGAATGACAAGGCTTGACCTGTCCTGATCCTTCCTTCCGGTGGATACCGTGAGTATCGGTGGAGAAGACCCTCTTCCGGTTTAGATTAGAAATAGATTTTAGTCAGTTGGCCAGAAACCACGACGGTGGTGAGTCATGTATTGCACGCTCCGACTCGATCTGCGCAGGTAGTCTGGTGGGGGTTTCGAAATAAATATGATCTAAGTTAAATCGAAGTCTTGTGTTATTATCTAAAAACTACCAATGACACAGGGCTTCTGATTAAGAGAAATCCCCAATGGAAGACCAGACACGAAGTCCCCAAGAGAAGTCCAGACGCTAGAAGATGTTACATACTGACGTTTTCACAGTACCAATCGATACATGTTGTATACCCTTTCTTACTTCTTACCCTGGTCGTATTTTCTTCTGACCGGCTTTGCTATTCGGATCGTCTATCTTCTAACATCTTGGTCTGGTTTCTTCTAAGGTCTTCTGTTGCTATGTTCCTGCTGGCTGGTCGTCCTGGATTCATTTCTTAGCCTTGTTACCAAGACATTCATCAACCACAAGAACATTTACTTATATAAACTTTATTTCCTTAACTATACATTTCACGTAACTAAATATCTTACTAACATAGCGCGCGCGAGTTCCAGCCTTAGGCAGAGCACAAAATGGCCGACTGCTCTGCCTGACGTCCAACTGCAAACTAGGGACTCTGAAAAAGGTCCCACGTGACTTCACATATTTGGCGGGCTTCTGTAATTTTCCATAGAAGGACCCGGCCATGGTATGAAAGGGGTCATCCCCTCAGAATTACAGGGGATTGACAATAATCTTATGCAACCGCATAGATTATGTAACAAAGAGATGTTAGAAGAAGTAAGATAGGAAAGACGTCAGAAGACGAATAGAAGTAAGTAAAGAAAGGGTATACAACACCAGCATACCAGAGCGGAGGCAACGGAGCATTGAAAGTTGGCACACCTAATAGGCAGAGGGTTAAAGATGATATAGTTTACTGTTAGGATAATCATACCTGAAGTATTTTACTCCAGAAATTACGTTGGGAAAGTTTACGTGAAAAGGGAAAGAAACGAGAGTACTGAAGATTATTGTCGGTTTGACTATTAAAGATTTTTTGTACACAAAGCCAATGAATAGTCAAAATGATTTTTACAAGAATTCTTTTGTGTCTTTTCGTTACACAACAGAATTGTTAATGTTGCTTGTACAGACACAGTGACTAAACTGACAATCATACTATAAGCGAATGCAAAACATTGTTACAAGAAAAGCACAAACTACAAAAATACAACAAATGGATTTGAAGTAGAAAAATGGGAACGTTGATCTACTGACAACCAATAGAAAAAACATTATTTGCAGTCATGATTTAGCTGTTACGTTATATATATATATATATATATATATATATATATATATATATATATATATATATATATATATATATTTCTTTATATATATATATATAAATATATATATATTCTTTGAAAGACGTCTAGTAAAAACATTTGGGATTTTTAAAGATTATTTTTATTATTTCAGACATAAATCTTTTCGTCTGGGTTATGTTATGACAAGTTTTCTGTCTATATAACAAGAGATGAGGTGCCTTGTGTAATGGTTATAAATCGTAAAAAAAGAACGGACTTGGCGATCCGAATTAAAATCCTGGTTTGAGGCTGTTTGCATTTCGCAGAGGTACGTATCCAACGATTTTCCTCTTCAGCTTAATATTAGAGCAGAATGTAATGATTTAAAATTTTATTATAATAGAGATTGGGTGCCTGTCTGTAAACCGAAACTACGTCACTGCTTACGTTTCAATACCCACAGGAAATGCGTAAGTTTATCAAGGAGTATCTAATGTATAGTGAAAATCATTAATACATAGAATAATAAATCTTTTTTATTAACGATATTTCTGTGAAAATATGTGTTAGATTTGTCTTAAAACAGCCCATGTTATTAGAATGTTTAAAATCCTGCAATGTGTCTTATATATAAGAAATAAAGATTTTTATAATATATGGTGCGGTTAAAATTGCATACTGGTTTTAACAAAACCGGGTTTAAAAAATAATTACTTGGTTTTATTTATCTCTGATATTATGGTTTTATTCTTCAATCCTATGAATGATTTTATATGGAAACCAATAAAAATATAAAGTGTAATCTTTTTCTATACGTTCTTATTCAATTTCATCAGTCTTTCTAATTTGATATATTTCATTACATTAAAATCTAAGTACTTATGCCCGGCGAGTGCTTATTCTTGCTCGTATTTTTAATATTTTGATAAATCCCCAAAATGCAACGAAAAAACCAACACAACAATTCAACGTATCTAGAATTTCTCTTGCAAAACCATATACCGACGAATACGTTGGCCCCTCTTCTGAAAACAGTCCTGAAATTCTTCAGTTGGCACTGCCGACAGTTGGTTCGGTAGGACCCGTTGAATGTTCTCAAATGATGAGGGCTGCCAACCTGAAAAAATCAATGTCTTCACTTTCACCATTGACCTCGTAAATTGACATCAAGAAATAATTTACCAAAATAGTCAGAGGAGCGATTTACAGTTTTCATTTCCAGAATACTTGTAGATATAAACGATGTTTGTGTGCTGGACGCTGACCAGACGCCCCTTTTTTCTCCTACTGGCCTATATATCCTATTAGAATTTCATGAGGGTTGATAGCGATGCGCACAAATGGAACTCAACGGCCTTTAATTATTTAATTGTTGAGACATGTGTAGCATCAAAATTTATCTTTGGTATTTTTAGCATCTTTTTGGTTGGAGTCATTCTACGCATCTTTTTTGATTGGATCCATTCTACGCATCGAAATCTATCAGAAAAGATATTAAAATGGACACCTAAAATGTGTACAAAATAGGTGACTTTAAGGCATTGTCAGAGGGGTTAAAGACTCATATCTCAACCAATTCTTCGAATTTAGCGCTTTCTTTGGTAACATTTGGTAATTTACACATCGGAATCTATCAGAAAAGGCAATAAAATCGACTCCTAAAATGTGCGGTAAAATAGGATTTAAGGCATTATAGGGGGGGGTACAGGCTTATATTTCAGCCAATTCTTCGAATATCTTAGAGTAAATGTCGATGAGACAGAACGAATTGATTAGTCAATTGAGAACTTCCTTTTCAGATAACGCGGTATAAAGCACCGAATGTTTCCGGTCGCACCACAGTTAGACCTAACAGATGTAAAGGCATATAAATCACATAAAAATCTAGGTATTTCCCCAACCTGCTCGCCACGGATAGGTCGTGACACAAGGTCGCAAATGTTGGGCATCCGACGAGAATCGAAATCGCTATTCAATATTAATGGATCTGCAAGACTAGCTTGCTAACCATCACTCACGATTTGACGCTCAAATAACGTGAACATGTATATAGATATTTATTTAGCTTTCCATGAGGATTTTTAAACTATGTTGGTTTTAGGTGGAGTCGTAATGATGCATATAAAAATAGTAATAAAATATATTGTAAAATCCATAGTCTAAGACGTATAATCAATGAATGTACAGTATTGGTCATTGATGGAATTATATAATAGAGAAATTTGATTCATTTCTAATGTTTAAGGTGGCTGGCTGGTTGGTTGGTTGGTTGGATACTACGGAATGTCAACCATATTTTATGTCGAAGATATTTTGTTTTATTTATTCTTGTTGGGTATTCATTTTTTTAAAACACATGTTAATACTCATTATTTTATCTGTTTACCCCATAGATAGAACCCTCACAGGCTCTACCACTCCGGGTCAGAATGGAACTGAGACTAATAAGGCGATACTCTACACTCCCCAGAGCTCCATAACTAGAACTTCAGCACTAAATGCAGTTTAACGTTATATACAGAACCTCAATCACGGCCTTCTAGCACATATATGATAAAAGGGTTAGGGGACTTGTCCTGAAGGCAATAAGTGCTAGGGCTTGTGACCAGCCGTTTAATTGGATGAGGCCTCTCTAAACTACCCACTAGCCAAAGTAAGGACCAAAGTGGAGAGTTACATTTCATGGATTGCTCAGTCACCAGGATTCCGTCCTTAAGCATCACGGGTCACCATCCTCAGCCAACAGATGGGGGAATTTTTACCCCCTACAGAGGTGCAGTCGGCGTATTTTACTGTCCAAGCCAGTAGATCGAATGAAGTATTTTATTCAGAACACTGTCGAACCTAAACTATTTAATGGTCTCTTGTCGAGGGCTTCGTCAGTTTATTTCTCAGATTTTAGATATATCATCATCCATTGCATGATCTCCATCAGTGACCTTTTCGCTTCACATTTGCCGCCACAATCACCGATTCATTACTCTTTCAGATTTGAATGGCACAACCCTTTTGCTACAGGTGACTTAGCAGTCCGAAAGGAAATAACGGCACAATCAATTGTTGATCTGAGTCATTACTTCGGCCATCAGTGGCTGAATAACTGCATTATATGCTATCAGGGCAAAAACTACGGATCGATACACGTCAATAAAGGAATTGTCTTTAACCCCAAAACGCCGCCGCCTAAGAAAAGTGTGCTTTACGATAAAACGTCAAGTAACAATTTACTACTAGTCGATCATTGGAGATGTGATAAAAAAGGATCGAGACTATAGTTGTATCTACTAAGTGAGACGGCCTGTGTGCTGGGACTGAAGACTACACCAACTGCACCTCTGCAGAGGGGTAAAAAAAGGGGGCCAACTGTTGGCCATGGGTGGTTACCCATGATTCTTAAGGGCGGAATCCTGGTGGCTGAGCAGACCATGACATGCAACACTCCACTTTGGACCTTACTTAGGCTAGACGAGTGGTAGGTGAGTCTCTCCGATCAATTGGCTGAAAACGTCAAACCCTAGTCCTTATATGTTTCTCCCGATTCTATTGCCCTTGTGATAAACACCCAACCCTTTTTATCATATAGGTGCTAGAAGGCGGTGGATGAGGGTCTTAGTGTCCTGGGTATGATGTTAAACTGGATCTATTGGTGAGGTTCCCATTTTGGAGGTCTGGGGAGTGTTGAGTATTCCTCCATTATTATTACTCCCAGGTCCACTCTTACTCAGAGTGGTATGACCTGTTAGGGTCTTATCTATGGATCAAATAGGAAAAATGAGTTTAAAAATGTGTTTAAAAATGAATTTTAAAAAATTTGAATACCAACCAAGAATCAATTAAACAAAATGTCTTTGAGATTGAGATGCCATACAATGTAACCAAGCAACCAACAATCTACTAAGTTAGAAATGAACAGCCAATAAAACATTAACTCTCGTCAAATTTGGCTACTTTAAACCACTCATGGAGCCTCTCCCACCACATCCTAGCAAAGTACAGAAACCGATGATTACTTTATTATAAGTAAACAGAAGGACTCAGATTACAATAACAATAGGACCTTATTTGAATAGAATGAGTTCTGAGATAAATAGATAGTGAACTTTGAAATATCCCAACATACAGTTAAAAAATACCAAGTACAGTCATAAGGGAAATTTGGTAGGCAAAGAGTTAAATTCCCAGTAGGTTATATACAAATGCCAGAAGAATGCTGGAGGCTACAACAGCTGAAATATTGTAACTATTATATTATGAGGATACTAATCAAAGTACATTGGTGTATAATAAAGTGTAGCAAATATTTGATGTTTAAACATATATCTTAGGTTGTGATTTAAAACTGAATAAAAATCAATGTTAATAAAAAAACAAAAAAAAAACAAAGAGAGAGAGAGAGAGAGAGAGAGAGAGAGAGAGAGAATACCTGCTTACTGAGAATAAGAAAAGGATGAATATGGGGGGGGATTTGCATATTAGTCCATGTTTAAAAATGCAGTATCGTAACCAACTTTTTAACAGTTTTGTAGTTTTTTTTTAATGTTTCTTTTACGGCATGATTTGACTGTAATCTTCTCTGAGACTACTGAATGCTCTATACTTCATCACCATGTCCGGTGTTCGAGACATCTTCCCCTTGACATTTACTAAATAGATAGAACGTCAGGAATAGATTATCAATCTATCTATCTAGAAGATGTAATTAAAGATCCATCAAGAATGAACCTATATTTACCGAGTCAGAAATAAACAATGAAAAACATTAATCTTCTTTCAAATGTTTGGACATTGGAAAGGTAGATAGATAGATGGAACAGTGATATATATATATATATATATATATATATATATATATATATATATATATATATATAGGTAATTTAATTATGAGAGAAATTTTTATTTATATCATTTGATTAATCATGAGAAGCAAATTCGGCGAATACCATGTGCGACGTGAGGAACACTGTACAGCTGATTCGACCTAATTTGGTCTCATCAGCAGTGTATACCTACGATCTCCTCCCGACAGAGATCGAACTGATGAGACCAAATTAGGTCGAAACAGCTGTACAGTGTTCCTTACGTCGCACATGGTATTCGCCGAATTTGCTTGTCATGATTAATCGAATTATATAATAATATTTCTCTCCATAAAAATGAAATTACCTATATTTCTGTGCCCAGCGTGGATATGAGTATGTGGATGCGTGCCGTCATGCCGGAAGACGTGACTCCGAGGAGTAAACAAAGACGCGCTAAAGTCACATGTTATAGTAGTTGCGACTTATGAATTTTGACAAAAGTGATTTGGCGAGTTTCATGTGTTGGCTAAACGTGTCGGTTGGCTAGGGGATATAGAGTTTCTGACTCTTGCATCAGGATGTTCGCCGGTTACGATCTCTGATCAGGGAGTGATCGTAGGTTATACACTCGTGATGCAGACCCAAATTAAGGTCGACACAGACTGTACCATGTGTCTTACACGTCGCACTGGATATTCGGCGAATCTTGCTTGTCATGATTAATCTAATTATACTATAGAATATTATATATATATATATATATATATATACTATTTATATTTTGCTTGAAGGCAATTATAATGCATGTATCGCATAAAATTGATAATTATAGAACATGATCTTGCACAAGCTTAATCCCGGCAAAGGATGGCTCCTATGCAGAGCACCGTACAGACTATCTCTCTCTGA
>CM042140.1:62035209-62042977 GCA_023376005.1 Doryteuthis pealeii | reverse complement strand
AACGGACGACCGAGACTGGGTAGCCCACTTATAGTCATACCATCAATATACCTATATATATATACTATATCTCACGTATACTATATACCCTATTTATATACCCTATATATCTACCTATATACCTACTATCACCGTTCCTCTCGTTCCACACGGGAGCAACAATCTTCAACATTTTAAAAAAAACGAAGGTCGCAAAATGTATTGTTTCAGAAAAATTGCTTTAATTCTCTTTTATCCTTAGACTAAGCCACAAACGTTCTTCAGATCTTCCTGGTATCTTCTTCAGGCTTTGAATAATATAATATAATATCATATATATATATATATATTAATTATATATAATATTGAATTTTGATAAGAGGAATATCATTTAATTTATAATTTGAATCATCTCTACCACGACCAGACCACTCGGCAAACACCATTTGTTGAGTCCCGCTCTTCACGCTGTGGTCCGCTGGTTTCAATCTCTAGTGCGGAGATTGTGGTATGCACTGCTGATGAGAACAAAGGAGGTCGAAACAGCTGTCCAGTGCTCCGGATGTCGCAAATGGTGTTTGCCGAGTTGTCTGGTCGTGGTAATATGATTCAAAATTATCAATTATATATATAATTCTCTATCAAAATTCAATATATACCCTTTTGCCCATTAGGTTGCGTTCTGTGGATTCAGGCCCGAATTGGGAAGTCGTTGTCCTGTAGTCCCTTGCCCTCTGTAATCTTGCGATGGATACATGGCAATATAGGTTAGGTGGCTGCGCAATTAGAATTAATGTTATATTGACTAGATGATTTGGCATTCTCCGTTTGTGGCATGGCTGGTGGCCCAGTGTGTTGAGTCCCCCGCTCTTCACGCTGTGGTCCGCTGGTTCAATCTTTAGTGGCGGAGATTGTGGTATGCACTGCTGATGAGACCAAAGGAGGTCGAAACAGCTGTCCAGTGCTCCGGATGTCGCAAATGGTGTTTGCCGAGTTGTTGGTCGTGGTAATATGATTCAAAATTATCAATTATAATATATATATATATATATATATATATATATATATATTGCTTGACGGTTGCCTTTGAAGGCTATCACAATGCAAGTTTAAAGAAAAACGAGGTAACATTGTTGTTAATTTACATTTGATTTATTTTTGAATATTTTAGCACGAAGATCCTTCTTCTGAAGATTCTGAAAGCATGGAGCCTTAAGTTGTGTTGCAAGATGGGTAATATCCTGACTTTTGTGAGCTAGAACTACTAATGGGAAGGAGGAGGAAGAAATAATAAAGGTTTAAATAAGGATGAACGATGGTTTGACTGTAGCGTTTCCCCGTACGAAGAATTGAGTGGCAGCGGAAGTCGGGTGTTGACCGCAAGCGGAAGTCGGGTGTTGACCGGAAGTCACGTGGTGACGTGGGACAAAAAGAAAAGGGTTCATCCTCTTTTTGCCGGCGGCGGTCGTAGGGTACGGACCTGACCTTGGGTCCCTCATGAGAGCCCAGTAATCTAGTAGTGTTCTCTCTCTCTCTTTCTCTCTGCTTTCCTCCTCTCTGGTAGGAGCCCACTATACGAGCACGATAATAAGGCTGGCAGTTGTGACGACATGTTTCTCGTGTTATATTTTTATCGGCACCATTTCAGCACGGTGACTTTTGGAGTTTTAGTACCAAGAAAGAAAAAAGGACTACGGTACATATATCGTTTTAATGCCGTGAATATTACAACGTAACAGTTGATTGTTCCTAGAACCTGCCATTCTGTTGAAATCTATGATTGTGTGTATGCTTGTTTGATAATGTCTTATTCCTCCGAATCTTTGTGTGTGTGTGTGTGTGTGTGTGTGTGTTTTTGTGTGTATGTTTTTTCAATAAAGTCTTAGTATCATACAAAATAATATATTATATGATATATATATATATATATTATATATAATATATATCAAGTTTTTTTTTATAGTATCTTTGAAGCATTGTGTGTATGTGTTAATATAAAGATTTTTGAAGGCAATTACAATGCATATGTATTGAAAATTAATTTTATTTAATTCTAAATATTTTCGAAAATAAAATTCCATCATCAGAGTTATTGAAAGTACTAGGTGTTTTTTTATAGTACTTAACCCCACTAAGTACTATAAAAAAACACCTAGTACTTTCAATAACTCTGATGATGGAATTTTATTTCCGAAAATATTTAGAATTAAAAAAATGTTAAATAAATATAATTTTCAACACATATTGCATTGTAAATTGCCTCCAAAAATATTTATATATATATATATATATATATATATATATATATATATATATATATATAATATATATATATATGATTTTGTTGAGATGGTTTTCTAGACGCGTAATGCATTTGTCAACCGGGATACTTGTATAAAGTGATTTAATATCTAAGCTTGCTAGACATTTGTTGTTCATGTTTTTATTTCTTATTTTTTCAATTAAGTTATTCCAATTTTTTATGTGAGATTTGCTAACTGTACCTAAGAGTGTAAATCTCTAGCTAAAATATTAACCCCCCTCTTGAAAAAATAAGAAATAAAAACATGAAGAACAAATGTCTAGCAAGCTTAGATATTAAATCACTTTATACACACACACACACATATATATATATATATATATATATATATTAATAAGTAATACACAGACACGTGTTTCGGCGTTTCACGCCTCTTCAGTGTGGCTAGACACAACTATCTTTGGCTAGGGTCGAACTCAGACTGACCGTTTGGTAGCCTGATATCTAATCCCCTCGGCCAATGACAGCTGCAGCAGGATTGGTGTTTTTAAACTATTAAGTGTTAAGTATCTGGCAGCCATCCTTCGTTCCAGATGTAATGAATAAGTAAGCAAGCCAATAAGAATCCGGTGTTAACGTATTCCTTGTAAGTCCTTCGTCCAAGAGAATCCAAATGTCAATGAAATAAGCTCAGATTGGGGTCTCTATTAATACAGCAGAAGCAGCAGCAGCAGTGCCAGTGATTGGACAATAAAAATCCTTCTCAGGTCACGTGTTTATAGGCGAGTCTATAAGTAGAAGTGACCATTTACCTTATGCCTTATATATCACAAAATCTAACATTAAGTACATAGGTTTGTTTATGTATTTTACGCTCACTGAGAGATCAAATTTCCGGGGAAACGATCATTGCTTATATGCTTAGTAGTGAGAGTTAATTTAAATTACCAATTAGAGAACTCATACCAAATTTATGGGAGCATATATATATATATATATATATATATATATATATATATATATATATATATATATATGATTTCTAATACACACTGTATTATTATTATTGTATGATCCAGTATGTATAAATACAGTGAATCTTTAAATCACTACAGAGAGCTCAATGTACAATAATCTTTTTAGATTATATACAGAGCAATATTTATCTTTGAAATGAAGGAAAAACTCAACACCATTATTCCATAATAAATTTATTTTGACCAAAATTTATTTCGACCGTTATTCCATAATAAATTTATTTCGACCAAAATTTGGTCGAAATAAATTCATTATGGAATAACTGTGTTGAGTTTTTCCTTCATTTCAAAGATATATATATATATATATATATATATATATATATATATATATATATATATATATGTGAATACATTTTTGGTACAGGCAAATTTATATAATATGTTGAGGATTACCATAGTGATCCCCGCGATAACGATGGATGGAAGACTAAGAAGGAATGAAAGTAATTGAAAAAATGATTATTGATAAAACAAGGGCCCTTTCGTCCGGTGCTTTTCAAGTTTTACATCCGGAATCGATTAAAAGTCAAGTTGTAAATTAATTACGACATGAATGGATATGGAATAAGGACTAAGGAATCAGGAATAGATTTGACAAAAGGGGGGGTGAAATTAAAACTAAGAAAACCCCCATCAAATCACACCAGACCCAAGCCGTTCACCCAATAAAATAAGTGAGTGCTTAGGTCTAATTTGTCTGCACAAGGTAGGACGAGAAAAGAAAATAGAAACAGCTTCGAGGACATTTAAATGCTGCTTCGCCCTAGTCTTGTGCAGAATGGAAAAAATGAAGATCACTATAGTTGGATCGGCAAGTATTTATATTAAGTAAGTGATCGCGGATTCGGGACATTGTGAATGCCCGGATGTTGTGTGTTTACGATCAAGTATTCCTCAGGGCACGTGCTGACTCACTCTAACAGCCAATCTTTGAATGGGTATGCTTGTTCAATATATTCTTAGTATCAATATAAATATATATATTGTTTACAAAAATATATATATATTATTTGTTTGATATTTTTAGCTGAGATTTGATAATTTGTATTACTTTAATTTTTCGGGATTGTTGTCTTCACCTTTATTATTATATACCCAATATTTTGGCCGATGTCCCCTCCGGTCTTCATCAAATGTTTCATGTCGAACTCAGGTACCTTCTTGTTGAGCTCGGGAGCCTTCATGTCGTAATCGGGAGCTTTCAGGGAACATTGATTCAAAGCCATTGGAGTTGGTTGTACACATTCTGTTAACCATGGCCGGGTACAAGTGTTAACTTAACAAGTTAAGTATTATATATATATATATATATAGTCATCCACGGACACGTGTTTCAAATTATCAAGTCTCTTCAGTGTGACAAAACATTTTGTGAGCTAACTACAGCCGGGATAGAAACCCGATCGATTCAAACATTCAGGTGGACAGCTTAACCGCTCGGCTATCGTCACCCACAGAATGCGAAGGGGATTTTAATTGTTTTAATACACACATCTGTATGTATGTAAAAGCCGCCATAGAGTGTTCCATAAATATATATATATATATATGTATATATATGTATGTGTGTGTGTGTGTGTGTGTGTGTGTGTGTGAAAACACGGGCCTAGATTATTCTCATTCTTCTGACCATGTCTTTGCTTAAGCATGGTAGGCTTCATCAATGTGTAACCTAAATCGTTCATTCACAGTATTACAATAATTTTGAAGGTATAAATAAGTACCCCAGCCATGGTTAACAGAACGAGAACAGGATACCTCCGTGGACTGAATAAAGGGTTAGGTTCAAAGTTCCGTGATGGCTCCCAATTACGACAAGAAAGTTCCCGAGTTAGAGTAGAAGGTTCCCGAGTTCGAGAAAGTTACCGATTCCGACAAAAAATACCTGAAGAAGGCCGAAGGGAACATCGGCCGAAATGTTGCACAGATAACTATGAAGATAAGGATAATAGTCCGAATAATCCAAATAATACTAATTATCAAGCCTTATCTAAAAAAATTCCGAGGAATTATATAAATAAGTGTTTGAATGTTAAGGGTTATTCATTAAATGCAGTATATGTAAAAAAAAAAAACAAAAACAAAAACAAAACTCTTTTTTGTGGCTAAAGATTATAGAGTTGGTCCATTATGTGAAGTTGTTCATTACTAGAGTATATACAATACTTGTAATTATAGTTAATAGTCAGAGTCGTAGGAAGTGGACTCATCGACCCGAGTTCAAATCCTGGATGCGGCTGTTCGTATTTAACATAGCGCTAATACCCTTGCAAAAACTATGCATCCAACTACTCTTCCTCCAGTTATGGGTAAATAGTAGGGTAGACTGGGCTCTTTAACAATGGCTAATTCATACCTGCTAAACTCCGCTTAAGAAACTGGCCTTGTGCAGAATGCTCGTGTAGAGGGGTTGTTAAATATCTATATATATATATATATATATATATATATATATATATATATATATATTAATACGCTTGTTCCTAAATATTCCGTCCGTTATCATCTTGCAACACCCTTTGGTTAAAAATGAGACCATCCAAATCGTCCATGATGCAATGCAAAGATGTGAATACAGATTATCTGGTGTTGCTTAATCGCATATTTCTTTTTCCCCATTTTTATTTCGCCCAATGCAAACATTCCAAATGGTTTGTGGTCGCTTAAATGCCTAACGTAAAATTAAAATGAATTGAAAAAACAAAAGAAGCTACATATTTGTTTTATTTGTAATATTGAAATTGTGAATTACGGAATAGATTTTGGTAAATTTCGGCCCAACTTAGATATTTGCCGAGTTGTGCTTTTGTCATTTTTTTGTCGGCAAATTAATGTAGATATTTTAAACGCCTTCCCACAGATTTTTCATCGGCAAATCAATGTAAATATTTTACAACCCTCCTTTTAAGAAAGAGTGAAAGAGAGAGTTAAATCAAGATTATTATACTCAGTCGGTAGAGCGTTCGGCTAGAAACCACAAGGTTCCTAGTTCGATACCGGTCCCCGCCAACTCAGCGTATGAGTAGCACAGGGATCTGTAAGGAGCTGATGGTAGGTGTGGCGCTCCACCTCAGATACTAAAACAATCTCCTTGGTCTAGCGATATTGAAAAGGGGATAGACTCCCTCACTGATTGGCTGATACCGACTTTAGGCCGCCCCGTCGACTTTACTTTTTACTTACATATTGAACAATTTTACAAATAGCTCTTAAGTAAACATATCAAACGTTGTAATAATCAAATTAACCTAATATGGTATATCCACAGGTCCTGCTAGTATATATATATGTATTTATATATATATATATATAATACTTGTATAACTATAGTGCCAATTTTGGAGTATAGTCAGAATCAGAAAATAGGTTATCTTTTCATTCTGTTTGACTTGGGATTTGTACTGCGACTTTTAATGCTGGCATCGGTCAGCGAAGCAGACATATTGGCACCAAACCCTCTTCATCAATATGCTGATTGGGTGATCTCTGGACTGTGCGATCATTCGTTCAATATTGCATCGACGGATAGAGAAGTCCCAAGTCGTTAAAAGTAAATCAGTCATATTTACAACCAAAGACCATCCGGGTATTTTGTCAAGCTGCATTAGTAAAGGGATAATTTCCCTATTGAGTGCCAGTACAATATTAGTGCCATTTTTGGTTGTCTGGGTCGGGGTCATTTCCATAGAAACGGAAACAGTGTGACCGAACGTTCTGATTTTTATTAGCGAACCTGCAAAGGAAACGGGAAAGAAATCAGCCGTTCTGATTGGTCAGTATTCAAAAGTCACGTGTCGAACTTAAAGTAAGAAAGTCAGCAATTATGATAAAAATAGCATTTGTGGTCTTCTGTTTTTATACAAAACATTTGAGAGCTGTACGTATATATATATATATATATATATATATATATATATATATATAGGGTTTCGAGGTTGATTTTGAAGGCTATCACAATGCAGGTGTAAAGAAAAAATAATAAGGTAACAATGTTTAGTTTAACTAAAAATGCCATAACAAGACGACAACTACTTCAGTTCCAGTGTTCTTCTGAAAAAGAGATTTTATCTCGAAATATTAAGAATAAATTACAGGTTAACAAACAACACCATTGTTACCTTATTATTTTTTCTTTACACCTGCATTGTGATAGCCTTCAAAATCAACCTCCAAACCAATATATACACAATGCTGAAAGCAAATTATAAAACTCTATATATATATATATATATATATATATATATATATATATATATATATATATATATATCAACCCTCCGCATGAGCAGGATGTGAAACAAGGTCAATTTATTGAGCGGAGTTCATTGAATTCAGGGTTTTTCTTTGAACTACATGAACTTGATTGAATTCAGAGTTTTTCTTCTCTTAGACCGGTTGTATAACCAAGGTTAAAGAGCCCAGTCGGCCCTACTATTTATCCATAGCTGGTGGGAGAGTAGGATTCATACCTTTCCCAAGGGTATTA
>CM042140.1:62020209-62030209 GCA_023376005.1 Doryteuthis pealeii | reverse complement strand
TCTGTACGGTGTTCTGCATAGCGAGCCATCCTTTGCCGGGATTAACTTGTCAAGATCATTTTCTATAATTATCGAATTTTTATGCGATACATGCATTATAATTGCCTTCAAGCAAAATATAAATATATATATATAATATATATATATATATATATATATAATTCGATTAATCATGACAAGCAAATTCGGCGAATACCATGTGCGACGTGAAGAACATTGTACAGCTGTTTCGACCTAATTTGGTCTCATCAGCAGTGTATACCTACGATCACTCCCTGACAGAGATCGAACCGGCGAACCCAGGATGCAGAGTCAGAAACTCTACCCCTAGGCCAACCAGACACGCCACACATGAAACTCGCCAAATCAACTTGTCAATCATAAGTGCGCAACTACTATAACATGACGTTTTAGCAGCGTCGTTTCGTTACCTCTCGGAGTCACGTCTTCCCGGCATGACGGCACGCATCCACATACTCATATCCACGCTGGGCACAGAAATATAGGTATTTCATTTTTATGGAGAGAAATATTTATTTATATAATTCGATTAATCATGACAAGCAAATTCGGCGAATACCATGTGCGACGTAAGGAACACTGTACAGCTGTTTCGACCTAATTTGGTCTCATCAGTTCGATCTCTGTCGGGAGGAGATCGTAGGTATACACTGCTGATGAGACCAAATTAGGTCGAATCAGCTGTACAGTGTTCCTCACGTCGCACATGGTATTCGCCGAATTTGCTTCTCATGATTAATCAAATGATATAAATAAAAATTTCTCTCCATAAATTAAAATTACCTATATATATATATATATATATATATATATATATATATATATATATATATATATATATCACTGTTCCCATCTATCTATCTACCTTTCCAATGTCAAACATTTGAAAGAAGATTAATGTTTTATTCAATGTTTATTTCTGACTCGGTAAATATAGGTTCATTCTTGATGGATCTTTATTACATCTTCTAGATAGATAGATTGATAATCTATTCCTGACGTTCTATCTATTTAGTAAATGTCAAGGGAAGATGTCTCGAACACCGGACATGGTGATGAAGGTATAGAGCATTCAGTAGTCTCAGAGACGATTACAGTCAAATCATGCCGTAAAAGAAAACATCCAAAAAAACAACCTGTTAAAAATGTTGGGTTACCATACTGCATTTTTAACATGGACTAATATGCAAATCCCCCCCCATATTCATCCTTTTCTATTCTCAGTAAGCAGAGTATTCTCTGTCTCTCTCTATCTCTCTCTCTCTATCTCTCTCTTTTTTTTTTTGTTTTTTATTAACATTGATTTTTATTCAGTTTTAAATCACAACCTAAGATATATGTTTAAACATCAAATATTGCTACACTTTATTATACACCAATGTACTTTGATTAGTATCCTCATAATACTATAGTTATAATATTTCAGCTGTTGTAGCCTCCAGCCTTCTTCTGGCATTTGTATATAACCTACTGGGAATTTAAACTCTTTGCCTACCAAATTTCCCTATGACTGTATTTTGGTTTTTTTTTAACTGTATGTTGGGATATTTCAAAGTTCACTATCTATTTATCTCAGAACTCATTCTATTCAAATAAGTCCTATTGTTATTGTAATCTGAGTCCTTCTGTTTACTTATAATAAAGTAATCATCGGTTTCTGTACTTTGCTAGGATGTGGTGGAGAGGCTCCATGAGTGGTTTAAAGTAGCCAAATTCGACGAGAGTTAATGTTTTATTGGCTGTTCATTTCTAACTTGGTAGATTGTTGGTTGCTTGGTTACATTGTATGGTATCTCAATCCTTGTTTGTGTTTTTTATGCGAAGACATTTTGTTTAATTGATTCTTGGTTGGTATTCAAATGTTTTTAAACTCATTTTAAACACATTTTTAAACTCATTTTTCCTATTTGATCCATAGATAAGACCTAACAGGTCATACCACTCTGAGTAAGAGTGGACCTGGGAGTAATAATGATGGAGGAATACTCAACACTCCCCAGACCTCCAGAATGGGAACCTCACCAATAGATCCAGTTTAACATCATTCCAGGACACTAAGACCCTCAGCCACCACCTTCTAGCACCTATATGATAAAAAGGGTTGGGTGTTTGTCACAAGGGCAATAGAATCGGGAGAAACATATAAAGGCTAGGGTTTGACGTGACCAGCCGATTGATCGAGAGACTCTCCTACCACTCGTCTAGCCTAAGTAAGGTCCAAAGTGGAGTGTTGCGTGTCATGGTCTGCTCAGCACCAGGATTCCGCCTTTAAGAATCATGGGTAACCACCCATGGCCAACAGTTGGCCCCATTTTTTTACCCTCTGCAGAGGTGCAGTTGGTGTAGTCTTCAACCCCAGCCACAGGCCGTCTCACTTTGGAAATACAACTATAGTCTCGATCCTTTTTTATGAATCCAATGATCGACTAGTAGTAAATTGTTACTGGACGTTTTTATCGTAAAGCACACTTTTCTTAGGCGGCGGCGTTTTGGGGTTAAAGACAATTCCTTTATTGACGTGTATCGATCCGTAGTTTTTGCCCTGATAGCATATAATGCAGTTATTCAGCCACTGATGGCCGAAGTAATGACTCAGATCAACAATTGATTGTGCCGTTATTTCCTTTCGGACTGCTAAGTCACCTGTAGCAAAAGGGTTGTGCCATTCAAATCTGAAAGAGTAATGAATCGGTGATTATGGCGGCAAATGTGAAGCGAAAAGGTCACTGATGGAGATCATGCAATGGATGATGATATATCTAAATCTGAGAAATAAACTGCGAAGCCCTCGACAAGAGACCATTAAATAGTTTAGGTTCGACAGTGTTCTGAATAAAAATACTTCATTCGATCTACTGGCTTGGAACAGTTTATCTTCTCAGATTTTAGATATATCATCATCCATTGCCATGATCTCCATCAGTGACCTTTTCGCTTCACATTTGCCGCCATATCACCGATTCATTACTCTTTCAGATTTGAATGGCACAACCCTTTTGCTACAGGTGACTTAGCAGTCCGAAAGGAAATAACGGCACAATCAATTGTTGATCTGAGTCATTACTTCGGCCATCAGTGGCTGAATAACTGCATTATATGCTATCAGGGCAAAAAACTACGGATCGATACACGTCAATAAAGGAATTGTCTTTAACCCCAAAACGCCGCCGCCTAAGAAAAGTGTGCTTTACGATAAAACGTCCAGTAACAATTTACTACTAGTCGATCATTGGACTTCATAAAAAAGGATCGAGACTATAGTTGTATTTCCAAAGTGAGACGGCCTGTGGGCTGGGGTTGAAGACTACACCAACTGCACCTCTGCAGAGGAGTAAAAAAATGGGGCCAACTGTTGGCCATGGGTGGTTACCCATGATTCTTAAAGGCGGAATCCTGGTGGCTGAGCAGACCATGACACGCAACACTCCACTTTGGACCTTACTTAGGCTAGACGAGTGGTAGGAGAGTCTCTCCGATCAATCGGCTGGTCACGTCAAACCCTAGCCTTTATATGTTTCTCCCGATTCTATTGCCCTTGTGACAAACACCCAACCCTTTTTATCATATAGGTGCTAGAAGGTGGTGGCTGAGGGTCTTAGTGTCCTGGGAATGATGTTAAACTGGATCTATTGGTGAGGTTCCCATTCTGGAGGTCTGGGGAGTGTTGAGTATTCCTCCATCATTATTACTCCCAGGTCCACTCTTACTCAGAGTGGTATGACCTGTTAGTGTCTTATCTATGGATCAAATAGGAAAAATGAGTTTAAAAATGTGTTTAAAAATGAGTTTAAAAACATTTGAATACCAACCAAGAATCAATTAAACAAAATGTCTTCGGCATAAAAAAAAACACAACAAGGATTGAGATACCATACAATGTAACCAAGCAACCAACAATCTACCAAGTTAGAAATGAACAGCCAATAAAACATTAACTCTCTTCGAATTTGGCTACTTTAAACCACTCATGGAGCCTCTCCCACCACATCCTAGCAAAGTACAGAAACCGATGATTACTTTATTATAAGTAAACAGAAGGACTCAGATTACAATAACAATAGGACTTTATTTGAATAGAATGAGTTCTGAGATAAATAGATAGTGAACTTTGAAATATCCCAACATACAGTTAAAAATAAACAGGACAATTTAATACAGTCGTAGGGAAAATTTGGTCGGCAAAGAGTTAAATTCCCAGAAGGTTATATACAAATGTCAGAAGAAGGCTGGAGGCTACAACAGCTGAAATATTATAACTATAGTATTATGAGGATACTAATCAAAGTACATTGGTGTATAATAAAGTGTAGCAACATTTGATGTTTAAACATATATCTTAGGTTGTGATTTAAAACTGAATAAAATCAATGTTAATAAAAAAAAAAAAAAACAAGGGAGAGAGATAGGAGAGAGAGAGATAGAGAGAGACAGATAATACTCTGCTTACTGAGAATACGAAAAATGAATATGGGGGGGATTTTGAATATTAGTCCATGTTAAAAATGCAGTATCGATAACAAAACTTTTTTTAACAGTTTCTGAAATAGTTTTTTTTTATGATTTCTTTTACGGCATGATTTGACTGTAATCTTCTCTGAGACTACTGAATGCTCTATACTGTCATCACTATTTCCGATGTTCGAGACATCTCCCCTTGACATTTACTAAATAGATAGAACGTCAGGAATAGATTATCAATCTATCTATCTAGAAGATGTAATAAAGATCCATCAAGAATGAACCTATATTTACCGAGTCAGAAATAAACAATGAATAAAACATTAATCTTCTTTCAAATGTTTGACATTGGAAAGGTAGATAGATAGATGGGAACAGTGATTTATATATTATATATATATATATATATATATATATATATATATATATATATATATATAGGTAATTTTAATTTATGGAGAGAAATTTTTATTTATATCATTTGATTAATCATGAGAAGCAAATTCGGCGAATACCATGTGCGACGTGAGGAACACTGTACAGCTGATTCGACCTAATTTGGTCTCATCAGCAGTGTATACCTACGATCTCCTCCCGACAGAGATCGAACTGATGAGACCAAATTAGGTCGAAACAGCTGTACAGTGTTCCTTACGTCGCACATGGTATTCGCCGAATTTGCTTGTCATGATTAATCGAATTATATAAATAAATATTTCTCTCCATAAAAATGAAATTACCTATATTTCTGTGCCCAGCGTGGATATGAGTATGTGGATGCGTGCCGTCATGCCGGGAAGACGTGACTCCGAGAGGTAACGAAACGACGCTGCTAAAACGTCATGTTATAGTAGTTGCGCACTTATGATTGACAAGTTGATTTGGCGAGTTTCATGTGTGGCGTGTCTGGTTGGCCTAGGGGTAGAGTTTCTGACTCTGCATCCTGGGTTCGCCGGTTCGATCTCTGTCAGGGAGTGATCGTAGGTATACACTGCTGATGAGACCAAATTAGGTCGAAACAGCTGTACAATGTTCTTCACGTCGCACATGGTATTCGCCGAATTTGCTTGTCATGATTAATCGAATTATATATATATATATATATATATATATATATATATATATATATTTATATTTTGCTTGAAGGCAATTATAATGCATGTATCGCATAAAATTCGATAATTATAGAAAATGATCTTGACAAGTTAATCCCGGCAAAGGATGGCTCGCTATGCAGAGCACCGTACAGACTGTTTCGACTTTATTAAGTCTCTTCAGCGATGTATACTAACGACTCCCCTCCGACAGGAATCGAAACCGGGACTTCACAGGCATAGTCAGAGACCATATCCGTTCGGCCGCCGGTACATAGCGAACAATCTCTGCGAAATCAACCTTGTCAAATGATACTACACGCCTCCACCATAGTAGGCAAGTGGACGTTTATTGAGTAGTAAACAAACTCGGCCGTAAGCTCTTCGGCGAAGTGAATAAGATTTTTGGATGAAGAGACTTAATAAAGTCGAAACAGTCTGTACGGTGTTCTGCATAGCGAGCCATCCTTTGCCGGGATTAACTTGTCAAGATTATTTTCTATAATTATCGAATTTTATGCGATACATGCATTATAATTGCCTTCAAGCAAAATATAAATAATAATTTATTCAACAATGCTTCTATAAATAACAAACATCCAAAAATCTTATATATATATATACGATAGATACACAGATAGATCGATAGATAGATAGATACATAGAATTGTTGATAAAACAGATAACTATGAAATTCTAATCCTAATCCTTCACCCCATCCTAAATAATGTTGTTCAGGGTGTGATGTTAAACTGCATCGAATGGTAAAATACCACATCTCGAGTGCTGAGAAGTGAGGAGTACCCTATGATTAGTTTAAAATTAGTGAAATAGACCTCTAATTAGGACTGAACCTGTTCTAGTAGTGACCACCCCAAGCAGAGTTTAACAGGTTTGAATTCAGATTTTTCCTTCTTCTAGACTGGTTGCCTAACCAAGGTTAAAGAGCCCAGTTTACCTTACTATTTACTCATAGCTGGAAGAAGAGTAGTTGGATTCATACCTTTCTAAAGGTTATTAGCGCTAAGTGAACTGTAGCTACGTCCAGGATTTGAACTCAGGTCGATCAGTCCATTTCCTCCGACTCTAACCATTAGACTATACGCCTCCTTCATCGCCATTACTCTCAGGTTCAGTCTGACCTGGAATGGTAGTTCCTGTTAGGGTCTCATCTATGGCTTAAAAAGGAAAAAAAAGTAATTAAAAATGTTTTGTTTTTTAAAAATTCAATATCCATCAAGAATGAATAAAACAAAATGTCATCGGCATAACACAATCCTACAAGGGTTGATATGCCGTAAAATCCAACCATTAACGTATCCTAAATAATATCACCAACAAGTCTGTCTTTTATTGGAATCAAGTGACAACCTTTTTGATGGACCCGGTCCTATTACACGAACGCAGCTCAACTGTACGCTTCGCATATATCAGAAATGCAATCAAAACGTTCTAAAATTACGTATTCAGTGTAAAATGTTTTTAAAAGTAATTTCCATGACGTGAAACGGATTAAAGGCTGACTCAGCTGAAGATAAAATTCAATAAGTGCAAATGAAGCCAATCCCCAACATTCGAAGTATGGCCATTAGAAAAGATGCGGATCATTTATTTTGAAAAGAAATTAAATTTGGCGCACTGAATATGATAAAAGTAAATATATGCGCTTGCATTCAACAGTCAAAACAGCCAATGAGATGAATCGTTCTACATAAATATACTAAACAAATGAAATGAAAAAGATCATATTATAATATATATATATATATATTATATAATTATATAGAGAGAGAGAGAGGAGGGGGGGGAGAGAGACCGAGAAACAGAGAGAAGGACAGATAGAGAGACAGAGAGAGAGAGAGAGGAGAGAGAAGAGAGAGAGAGAGAGCAGACAAAGGAAGTCAGACTTAGAGAGACAAAGATACATAGATAGACAGATAGACAGATAGATGCCAAGGCTTATAATTTATGGCACGTTCAATCTAAATTAAAGAGCAGCGGGATGAAATATATAATATACCAACCAAATGAAATGAAAAAAAAACAATAACACACAACCACACACACACACACACACATATATATATACATATATATATATATATATTTATATATATATATATATATTATAAATGGATGGAGAATTCTCTGTGGCTTTTAAATAAATCAGATGTAATATATTTATCAGTTAAGATCTTTTTCCCACTGTGTAGGTGCTAATCGCCCAGTGGTTAAAAAGCCTGCCTAATGAAAAATCGAACGGATTTCCATCCTGGTTGTAAGTAGCCTGCGAATGTCTAGCCAAACTAAAGAGACGTGATACGTCGAAACACGGTGTCTGTGGATGTCAAACGGATATATACACACAACACATACACACACACACACACACACACACACACATATATATATATATATATATATATATATATATATATATAAAACTCCGACTGTATTTTTAAAAATCCCGGTTTTATAGTTTGTAATTAACAAACTTTTGCCTGGAGAAAAAAATACAAAAAAAACAGACTAAATCATATGCACCTCCTGAAAAACAAAAGAAAATAAAACTGTAAGAGTTGTCTAAGTTAAATATACTAAAGTGCTAAATACAAAAAGGTAGAGCTAATAAATTATAGAATAAGCCTAATGAGTCAGACAATATCTACCTAGGTTTCTCCTAACAGATCATCAGGATAATTCTGTGCCACATCAAAGATAAGCATAGGTAGCTCAATGGTTACCAAGCTAGCTTAGCACCCATTTTTAGTGAGTTTGATTCTCCCTGGGCGCCACGTTCTGGCCTTGTGTCGCATCTAACCTAAGCTTAGTAAATAACTATACGTGGACCTAACGTGGTGTAATGGTTAGCCAGCTAGATTCGCAGACCGTTTCTAGTAAGTTCGATTCTCATTGGGCACCCCTTACTTCTGACTTTGAGTCACATCTAAGCTCAGCTTAGTCAATAACTATATTGAATAAAGCCTAAATAATGATTCTCTGCTTGGTGTTTTTTTTTTAAATTTCATTACAACAACCAGTAGTTGAGAGCACAGCTGAACGTTTTAGCAGTGGAGACAGAGATGTTAGTATGAAGCCACATTGAACACAGTTGTCAATCTAGAGAATGAAGAGCATCTTGATCAAATCATCCAACCCGACTGAGGATAAGGCAGAAATTTTCCAGCGAACGACAGCGTTATCACTCCTAGAAAACAGGTGGAGAGTATCGCTGATGTAGTTCATTATTTCCCGCCAGTTTTAATTAGTGGTCTTTCAGTGGAGTCTGGGTGACTGCAAGTCGCCTAAGCTCTTCAGAAATATTTTGTGTATTCTTGCCGATTTTAACAAGCTATTGTTAGGATGGTCTCGATTCTTCTTCCGATTTCCAATTCCTTCACTCGTTTTTTTCCCAAAGCGTTGAGGAACGTTCCAAGTGTACCAGCTACAACTGGTATCACCTTCAATGAGGATGTTATGATTCACATTATTTATGAGTCATAGATTATTGTCCACATCGTTGTTCGTAGATTCACAAAATTTCGCTGTTTTTTTTATAATTTTTTTTACATTGTCAGTAACCTATATGGAAGTTCAGATCAAACCACTTATTCAATCCACGGGGGTCAAGTAAGTCGTCGTCGTCGTCGTCGAGGTGGCCTAAAGTCGGTATCAGCCAAATAGCGAGGGAGGTTAACCCTTTTCTCAAGCGTTAGACCAAGGAGATTGTTTTTGGAATCTGAAGCGGAGCGCTATACCTATCATCATCTCCTCACCTTACCGCACAGATCTCTGCTACTCACACGCTGAGTTGGCGAGGGTCGGTATCCAAACTGAAACCTTGAGGTTCCGAGTCCGACACTCTACCGACTGACGGGGGTAGACTGTTTTAATTCCATTGTCCCTAGGTCAGCAGATTAAATATATCCAAAATAAAGGTCAACAGAATGAGAACAACCTATCAATTTTCAATAAAGGACACATTTTATATTTAAATCTTTGCCTACTTTAAACCGCTCATAGCGGCTATCCCACAACCATTATCATACTGTGAGCCGCTGATTGGGGCTCTCGCGCGTGTCACTTGTTTACACTGAAAAATCACTACGTGAATGAGTTTTGAGGTTAATAGATATCAAGAAATTTGGTAGGCAAAGAATTAAGAGATTCAATTGTTTGTATGTCTTTAAGCAACACATTTGCCATGGATAGGGTGGGACACAAGGTTATATTTAAGCGGAATAAAGCATATTTAAGTTCAGAGCTTTCCTTTTCCTAAAGTGGTTGTCTAACCAAGTCTAAAGAACCAAATATTTACACATAACTGGGGGAAATTGGCGGATTCATGCGTTCCCAAATGGCATTATCATGAAGTAAAACACACACTGTCCCGTCTAGGACTTGAACTCGGGTAGGTGATTCCATTT
>CM042140.1:61950209-62015209 GCA_023376005.1 Doryteuthis pealeii | reverse complement strand
ACTTGCCGATCCAACTATAGTGCTCTTTATTTTTCCATTCTGCACAAGACTAGGACGAAGCAGCATTTAAATGTCCTCGAAGCTGTTTCTATTTTCTTTTCTCGTCCTACCTTGTGCAGACAAATTAGACCTAAGCACTCACTTATTTTATTGGGTGAACGGCTTGGGTCTGGTGTGATTTGATGGGGGTTTTCTTAGTTTTAATTTCACCCCCCCCCCCCTTTGTCAAATCTATTCCTGATTCCTTAGTCCTTATTCCATATCCATTCATGTCATAATTAATTTACAACTTGCCTTTTAATCGATTCCGGATGTAAAACTTGAAAAGCACCGGACGAAAGGGCCCTTGTTTTATCAATAATCGTTTTTTCAATTACTTTCATTCCTTCTTAGTCTTCCATGCATGGTTATCGCGGGGATCACTATGGTAATCCTCAACATATTATATAAATTTGCCTGTACCAAAAATGTATTCATATATATATATATATATATATAAATATATATATATATTATATATATCTTTGAAATGAAGGAAAACTCAACACAGTTATTCCATAATAAATTTATTTCGACCAAATTTTGGTCGAAATAAATTTATTATGGAATAACGGTCGAAATAAATTTTGGTCAAAATAAATTTATTATGGAATAACGGTGTTGAGTTTTTCCTTCATTTCAAAGATAAATATTGCTCTGTATATAATCTAAAAAGATTATTGTACATTGAGCTCTCTGTAGTGATTTAAAGATTCACTGTATTTATACATACTGGATCATACAATAATAATAATACAGTGTGTATTAAAAATCATATATAGGATCATATATATATATATATATATATATATATATATATATATATATATGCTCCCATAAATTTGGTATGAGTTCTCTAATTGGTAATTTAAATTAACTCTCACTACTAAGCATATAAGCAATGATCGTTTACCCGGAAATTTGATCTCTTAGTGAGCGTAAAATACATAAACAAACCTATGTACTTAATGTTGGATTTTGTGATATATAAGGCATAAGGTAAATGGTCACTTCTACTTATAGACTCGCCTATAAACACGTGACCCGAGAAGGATTTTTATTGTCCAATCACTGGCACTGCTGCTGCTGCTTCTGCTGTATTAATAGAGACCCCAATCTGAGCTTATTTCATTGACATTTGGATTCTCTTGGACGAAGGACTTACAAGGAATACGTTAACACTGGATTCTTATTGGCTTGCTTACTTATTCATTACATCTGGAACGAAGGATGGCTGCCAGATACTTAACACTTAATAGTTTAAAAACACCAGTCCCCGCTGCAGCTGTCATTGGCTGAGGGGATTAGATATCAGGCTACCGAACGGTCAGTCTGAGTTCGACCCTAGCCAAAGATAGTTGTGTCTAGCCACACTGAAGAGGCGTGAAAAGCCAAAACACGTGTCTGTGTATGACTTATTAAATATATATATTATATATATATATATATATATTATTGTGGTGTGTGTGTGTATAAAAGTGATTTAATATCTAAGCTTGCTAGACATTTGTTCTTCATGTTTTTATTTCTTATTTTTTCAAGAGGGGATTAATATTTTAGCTAGAGATTTACACTCTTAGGTACAGTTAGCAAATCTCACATAAAAAATTCGAATAACTTAATTGAAAAAATAAGAAATAAAAACATGAACAACAAATGTCTAGCAAGCTTAGATATTAAATCACTTTATACAAGTATCCCGGTTGACAAATGCATTACGCGTCTAGAAAACCATCTCAACAAATCATATATATATATATATATATATATATATATATATATATATATATATATATAAATATATAAAAGATTTTTGGAGGCAATTTACAATGCAATATGTGTTGAAAATTATATTTATTTAACATTTTTTTTAATTCTAAATATTTTCGGAAATAAAATTCCATCATCAGAGTTATTGAAAGTACTAGGTGTTTTTTTATAGTACTTAGTGGGTTAAGTACTATAAAAAAACACCCAGTACTTTCAATAACTCTGATGATGGAATTTTATTTTCGAAAATATTTAGAATTAAAAAAAATTTTCAATACATATTGCATTGTAAATTGCCTTCAAAAATCTTTATATTACACATACACACAATGCTTCAAAGATACTATAAAAAAAAACTTTATATATATATATATATATATATATATATATATATATATATATTATTTGTATTGATACTAAGACTTTATTGAAAAAACATACACACAAAAACACACACACACACACACACACACACACACACAAGAATTCGGAGGAATAAGACATTATCAAACAAGCATACACACAATCATAGACTTCAACAGAATGGCAGGTTCTAGGAACAATCAACTGTTACGTTGTAATATTCACGGCACTAAAACGATATATGTACCGTAGTCCTTTTTTCTTTCTTGGTACTAAAACTCCAAAAGTCACCGTGCTGAAATGGTGCCGATAAAAATCATAACACGAGAAACATGTCGTCACAACTGCCAGCCTTTATTATCGTGCTCGTATAGTGGGCTCCTACCAGAGAGGAGGAAAGGCAGAGAGAAAGAGAGAGAGAGAACACTACTAGATTACTGAGCTCTCATGAGGGACCCAAGGTCAGGTCCGTACCCTACGACCGCCGCCGGCAAAAAGAGGATGAACCCTTTCTTTTTTTGTCCCACGTCACCACGTGACTTCCGGTCAACACCCGACTTCCGCTTGCGGTCAACACCCGACTTCCGCTTGCCACTCAATTCTTCGTTCGGGGAAACGCTACAGTCAAACCATCGTTCATCCTTATTTAAACCTTTATTATTTCTTCCTCCTCCTTCCATTAGTAGTTCTAGCTCACAAAAGTCAGGAATATACCCATCTTGCAACACAACTTTAAGGCTCCATGCTTTCAGAAATCTTCAGAAGAAGGGATCTTCGTGCTAAAATATCAAAAATAAATCAAATGTAAATTAACAACAATAGTTACCTCGTTTTTCTTTAAACTTGCATTGTGATAGCCTTCAAAGGCAACCGTCAAAGCAATATATATATATATATATATATATATATATATATATATATAATTGATAATTTTGAATCATATTACCACGACCAGACAACTCGGCAAACACCATTTGCGACATCCGGAGCACTGGACAGCTGTTTCGACCTCCTTTGGTCTCATCAGCACTGCATACCACAATCTCCGCCACTAAAGATTGAAGCAGCGGACCACAGCGTGAAGAGCGGGGACTCAACACACTGGGCCACCAGCCCATGCCACAAACGGAGAATGCCAAATCATCTAGTCAATGATAACATTAATTCTAATTGCGCAGCCACCTAACCTATATTGCCATGTATCCCATCGCAAGATTACAGAGGGCAAGGGGACCTATAGGACAACGACTTCCCAATTCGGGACCTGAATCCACAGAACGCAACCTAATGGGCAAAGGGTATATATTGAATTTTGATAGAGGAATTATATATATAATTGATAATTTTGAATCATATTACCACGACCAGACAACTCGAAAACACCATTTGCGACATCCGGAGCAATGGACAGCTGTTTCGACCTCCTTTGGTCTCATCAGCAGTGCATACCACAATCTCCGCCACTAGAGATTGAACCAGCGGACCACAGCGTGAAGAGCGGGGACTCAATACAAATGGTGTTTGCCGAGTTGTCTGGTCGTGGTAATATGATTCAAAATTATCAATTATATATATAATTCCTCTATCAAAATTCAATATATATATTATATATTATATATATATATATATATATATATATATATATCAAAGCCTGAAGAAGATACCAGAAGATCTGAAACACGTTTTGCTTATCTAAGATAAAAAAGAATTAAACAATTTTTTCTGAAAACATAATACATTTTGCGGACCTTCTTTTTTATAAAATATTGAATTTCTCCCGTTGGAACGAGAAGAACATTATATATATATATTATATATATATATATATATATATATATATATATATATATATATATATATATATATATATATATACTATAAGTGGCTACCCGGCGTTGCCTGGGTAGTGGGGGATTTTTTAGATTAGTCTCGCATATCCATTATTACTTATCACAAGTTAGATCCTCACTGGATGCCCCATAAAATCCCCACGTAAATATATAATAATATAGTAAGAAATTCAATAATTTACAATTAAAAAATATATATATAAATGAGGCGATTAATTCAATCAATCAACATCATATTTTAATTACTTTATACAGATTTTAATTTTTAAATATCTTCCAAAATATGAATAAAATCTTCATTATTTTTGCTCAAAAACCAAGTCCTGGTGATAGTAAATGTATATATATTTACTTTGTCGTTAATTGTTTATTTTCGAAGTTTCCTCCAGACATATACATATACACAATTGCCCTTTATATATATATATATATATATATATATATATATATATATATATATATATATATATATATATATATATATATATATATATATATCCTCTCTCATAGTAGACGAAGTCAGGGATTACAAGTTTTAAAAAATGTTCTAGCAAATTTCAGAACATCGGCAAGAGTAATGAAAAAATTGCAAAGTAATCCTTTGGGAGATTCCCCGTGGCGTAGTGGCTTACGTATTGGACTGTGATATCGTAGTATACCAGTTCGAACTCAAATCGTCTGATTACGTCCACTTTCGGGCATATACCCTTGGGAAACCTATGAACTCACTCATCCTTTCATCTATGGGTCAAATAGTATGACTACTGTTCTTCTACAAGGATATCTTCGGCATTAAATAACCGACAAAGGTCAATATGCCACTAAACAAATAAAGTAACCCTTTACTCTTTTCAACGCTCTGTCGACTGACAATAGAATACGCCAACTGCACCTCTGCAGATGGGTAAGTTCTACTCCACAATGGGACAAACTGTTGGCTGTGAGTGGTGACCCGTAATTTCTAAGGACAGTCCGCGGTCCGAACATCAAGTTGTCCCATGACATGCAACACCACGTTGGCCTTTACTTGGACTAGACGGGCGGTCGAAGAGACCCACTTCATCAGTCGACTGGTCTTATCAAGCCCTAGCACTTATATGATTGTCCCTACAGTATTCTTCATTTATTTCTAATGGCAAGGACCCAACCCTTTGTATCAAATAAATGCTAGAATGTGGTAGCTAAGGCTCAACCCCGTGGTATCTAATTCTAAAATATTATTAATACACATGATGTTAGTGAAAATTGTTTCTACGAGTTTAATTCGTTCCGTTGGTAACTCAATTTCCTCGTATATCAAATCAATTTTCCCCATTGAAATAAACTAAAATCTTATTATTTTGTTTCAGCCACCAAACACTTCAATTTTTTGTAACGTCTTATTAATAAGAAATATAGCACCGTATTGTATAAAAACATAATAAATTAGAATGTAATAAATTATGCACTGTAATATGTTTCAATGTTTATCTTTTTATAAATAATATTTTTCTTTTGTGTAATATATTTGGAAATTTAAATGTTTTAGTTAACTTATTAACATAAATGTACCTGAAACTTGCAAATTTTAGCTCTTAACACAAATAAAAAGTAGACCTCGTAACAGCTCGTAACACGAAAAACTCGTAGGTTGGGACACTCGTAAGTCAAGGCACTACAGGAATGTCATAAAAAAGGTTTTCCCTGGAGTGAAAACAAGAATTAATATATCATTTTACTTTATCATCCTCAGTTGATTATGGATTGTGTTAACCAAGAATAAAATGTGCTGAAATCCAATTTCCTCATAAAATTCTCGTCCCCCCCTGATATTTGCATTTTTTAATTATCAGAAGGTCGATATGGGAAATATTTGAGCATTGCTTTATGGAAATAATACGTCAATATTTTATGTTCATATTTTTGGTCTTTTTTTTTTTCAACATTTGATTCAATGTATTCATCTTTACGGTTTATTAGTTTTATCTTATTTCCACGGCATTCCATTTTTCCTACCCCTCCCATCAATGTTATCCCCCTCCCCTATTATTCCTTATCTTCACATTCTCTGTCTGTCTGTCTGTCTCTTTCTCTTTCTCTTTCGTCGTTTTGAGATGACAGCACAGACGAGTCTAAAAGCTGAAATATCTGATACCAATAATATCAGGGATGTCCAAAAATTCACGTGTATTTTAACCCTCCACGAATCAAATTCAACAAACTTCAGAAAAAACAAAGAATAAAACTTAACTGTAATTACGCGGAAAAGTTATTTGTTTTACAGTCTTTAAAACGGGAGAATTTTATAACTTAAAATCTGTATCTGACAAAACGGCGTATTTTGACTGCTTTTATCTCTCTTGAATATGTGCAAGATTTAATATGATTTATTTCATTGTTATAATTAAGAAATTCCTTTTTTTAAATATTTTATATATAAGTTTGGGCTCGGCTCTGATTGTAAATCGTCACTCATTTTTAATTTTTTCAATTTTAATCTATTCATAAAAATTTTAAGAAAGGAGGACGTGTTGTAGCACCGAAATATTAGCCATACCTATGTAAACTCCTTATACATAATTGTAATATGAATGTTTTAAAAACTAATGTATTAATAAAGTTTACAATTATTTCAAACATTAGATCTACTAGCACAAAACGCCTACGATTTTTGAAAGATGTTGCCTGATGGGGTGGGAGTTAAAAATTCAATGTCAGTTTGTATCATAAGTAAGTAAAATCAAATTTATGAAAGTAAATAAATAAAACAATTTGAAATGGAAAACTTAACTCTTTTCCCCTCAAATAAAATGTTGCGTGCATCTAGTAATCATTAATTAGATAATCCTTATGAATATTTCACACATAAACTTTACACAAAATCGTAAGGATTTATTTATTCGTAAAATTTTTAGTTAAGTTCCTGTTACTGAAAAAATGGCGAGCGTAAAAAATAATTTAAAAAATTGATTACAAATTTCGCAAATAATTTTTTTCCATATTAGGTATTGTGACGTAAGCAGTGACGTAGTTTCAGTTACAGATAAATTAAGATCGAATCTTCATTATTAATAGATTTCACCATTAGATGGGACCCTATCCGGTACTATCACTCCAGAACAGACTAGACTTGGGAATAATGGCAAAGAAGGATTGACCCCATAGGTCATTTTTTTTGTATGTCAGTCTTCATATGTGAGAACGTGGGAGAAAATTAAAATAAGTGACGATTTACAATTCTATATTTCCTACAAAAGTTTAAAGAAAGAGTAAGGTGTTCTTGTACAGAAATTTTATGCATACTATAGATTAATTTTTCTATACGAGTAGTCCTTTCTCACGAAATGTAGTTTTTAAAAGGTAGAGTAATGGCACTTTAGTCACCTTCAAATTACTACCCTTGGGGGCACGCAAACTTCCCCCCTCTCTCTCTCTCTCTCTCTCTCTCTCTCTCTCTCTTCTCTCTCTCTCTCTCTCTCTCTCCCCACAGTATCCAGAATCTGCAGAGAACTGATAGATGTATGATTTTGCTTGTCGGTCCACACTGTTGTATCTATGTCAAGGTGTTTACAGGGCGAACGTCACTTATGAGTTCGTTCTCGATTTTCCATCAGTATCCAGCATGTCTTGTTCATCTTATTTGTGTGATAGGGATTGAATGGTCGTAAAGCTGCTTTCTTGTGGGATGATGCTTCCAGGATTTGTTCAAGAGAGCATCCTTATTCAGCTTTCATCTATCTTTTTCTCTTATTCCTTCCTTATAGTCCAAGTGGTGCAGCCGTACAGTAGCACTGGCCCGGCTACAGCTTGGAAGAATTTCCGCTTTATCTTATCAGTCAGATGAGATTTCACATCCTTATGAGGGGTCTTTCCTTCTAGAGGGGATACACTATTTTAAGCCCCATGGACAGGACAGCAAAAGATTTTAAGCGATAATCCCTTTGGATTAATAAAAAACGTGCTTTTTTAATACTAATCCTGAGTGTCACAAAACTCTAAAACTTTCATCACGTAGAGAAAACCCTGTCGATTCAGTTTAGAATACGCTATGGCAATCCCCTGCATAGGATAAAGACCACCCAAAACAAAATGATACAATTGACATGATCCTAAAATATGTCGGATTGTTTTCCCTTTGGCTGGAAGAGTTATCTTCCCTTGTGTTTCGGGTATCGACCACCAGGTGTTTTGCTATTTAAGCAGGCAAGCGCCAGATTAGAATCCTCTTCCTTCTCCGGAACTTCACAACCCTGGGTTAGACATTTATGTCTACACCCTTCTTGTGTGGGGGCTTCAGCTCCCAACACAACGTTAGTAAGTGACATTACTTTATGGACTCTTCATTACTTCTATATGTACATTTAGGTATCTCTTGTATACTTCCTTATCGTATCTCTATTCATGAATGTGTTCTTTATCTATATCTTCTTTGTATTTCTGTTATATGTATCTTCTCCGCGTGCTTATATTAAAGTCCATTGTTACATTTCACACTCTTGGTCGGAGTTGATTTGTTCAACCAACAATTATAATTGATGTTATAACTTTGAACCCAACAAATTTATCTGATGGCCTGGCTCCAATTCTAGAGATTTGGGGAGTGTGGAGTAGACCATTCAGTGAGATTACTCTCAGTTCCATTCTGACCCTGTCTGGTAGTATCTGTCAGGGTATCATCTATTGGTTAAATAGATCTGTTTAAAAGTTATTAATATTGAACACGAATACTTGATGCTATATAACCATAAAATATTTGTAGTAACTCTTTGGCTACTTTAAAACGCTCACAGAGGCTTTCCTATTTCTACGCATACCACACCCAAGCAAAGTACAAAAACTGATGGTTAGTTCATTATAACTGATCAGAAGTATCACAATATGATAATATGACTTTATCTGAATATAATGAGTTCAGAAGTGAATAGATAGTGAAGTTTGAAATATCCCATCATACAGGTAAAAATACCAAGAAAACTTGGTAGAGCTGTGAGGGAAATTTGGTGGGCAAAAAGTGAAGAATAGTTACTGGAAACTATAATTGTTTAAAAGGAGTGTTTATAGTTACTTGGATACAAATATCTGAGTGCAACCGAATGATTATTATTAAATAGAAATAATTACTTGAAACCATCAACCGCTCTGTCGGCTGTGGCAGTAGAAGACACTGACTACACCTCAGCAGAGAGGTAAAATCCGTCAAATGGCGCTTCCTGTTGGTCGTTAGTGGAGACCTGTGATGTTTAAGCAGTCTATGACATGCAACACTCCACTTTGGCCCAAACATGAGCTAGACGAACGACCAGATAGCCCTCCTTTGATCAATTGGCTGGTCACGTCAAGCCCTAGCACCCATATGATTGTCCGAACTTATAGCCCTCATGGCACACCCCTAACCCTTTTTATCATATATGCGTAAGAAAGTGGTAGGTTCTTAGAGTCCTGGGTATGACCCTAAACTGCATCTAGTTGTGAAGTTTAAATTCTGGAGCTCTTAGATGTGTGGAGTACCCCTTGCTATTACTCCCCGGTCCACCCTTTTCTGAAGTGGTAGGAGCTGTTTGTGTCCCATCTATGAGATAGATAAGAAAACTATTTTTAAAAATTGAATGCTCAACCAGAATGAATAAAACAAAAATGGCTTTGGCATAAAATAATCCAAGGGTTGATATGCTGTAAAATCCTACCAAACCTTGAAACAATATAATTATTAGTATTTGATAGACATACTTGAAACTATACAAGTGTGTGCAGATTATTTTTTATTGGGTAGGAATGGTTGAAACAATATAACTGTGAAAAAAACTCTTAAGAAACAATTACTCAGAAATGTAAGTATAAATATACAATGAACGCGATTCCCTAACATCTAAGCATAAAATAACTCCAGATTAGTTGATATATTGCTAAAAATCAATCAGTCTGAAATCCGTATAGGAAAGTTATACCACAAATTGCCCCCAGTGTGTATAAGTAGTAAAGTGGCCTATTATCGATATCAGTCGGACAGAGAGGGAGACAATCCCCTTTTCCCTCACGCTAGACCTGGGCAATTGTTTGTGCGTCTGAATTGAAGCGTACATAGTCAGCTCAAAACTTTACCGCACATATCAAAGCTGTGCTACTTATGCGCTAAATTAGCGAGGGTCGGTATCGAACCCAAGACCTTCTTGTTTCTTGGCGGATGTTTTATTGTATGACCTTAACCAACCAAAATATTTTTCTTCTTTTTTATTTTTATTTTTTTTATTTTCATTAACAATATTGACTTTAAAATTGTTAAGAAATGTTCCCTTAGAGAGGGAAAGTGCGATTTTTCCTGCAATATTTTATTACTTTTTTAATTCTTTTTTATTTCCTTGAAAAGTCCAGAGAGATTTCCGAATATCGTACGCCTGATTGGACTAGTTTCCGCTCAGGAACTAATTTGATAGGAAAAATTCTGAAGTTTTCATCTAATCAATCAGAATATTCTTGGCCGATAATTTTTTTATTATTCAAATTTGCCTGCTTAAATCCCGTCTAAATGTCAATATTTATTCTTGTATATATATATATATATATATATATATATATATATATATATATATAATTCAATCAATAATTTCTGAGTTTCATCCAATCTTATATTAATTATGATGAGAATATATTTCCATGGTAAATGAATTCCAAACAACAGCTGGAACTTATAATACAATTGACTCGATGCAAAATATGGCAGCGTCAATTGAAACTTAAATATAAACAAGTTAAATAAACATACGAGTCAAACTGAACAGTAGGGCTTTGTGTTTTGATATGCAAATAATGATAAAATAAAGGTCGTGCCTGGAAATTGTGAACAAATTATGATTTAAAGAAAACCTATTTAAAAAGATATTCAATAAAAATATATATTCAAAAAATATATATTCAAAAAATATACACATATTGAAGTTAAAAAAAATTCTAAGATAATTAGGGATCTTAAACAATTATTTTAGTAGTTTGTAATTTATGATTTAGGTTTTTTGGATTCGGAAGAAAAGAGGAAAGAAAGAAAAATAATGTTAAAGAGATGTTTGGTTGGAATGAAAACAATCTGAAACAAAGGTGGGATATGTTAAAGAAATATTTTTGTTGGCTTAATAGAACATATGAAAATGGCAGAATACACGTCATCAAAAATCAGCTGATATTATTTTGATTAAATGCTGACGTGGGCAAAAAAAAAACAACAAAAAAAAACAACAAAAAAAACGATTAGAATAATTCAATAGATTATTGAAATGTTTAAAAGAATATTCCTCATTCTGCATCTGATGATTGTGGCCAGAGGAGTAAAAATTAATCAAGATCTCCTGAAATAGTATATTATGCTTTCAATCTAAATCTTTTTTATTATTTTTCGTAATATAATTTTAACTCCCTGAATCTAACAATTAGAGGACACGTGGAGCTCTGTAAATTAAGACAATTCTAAGACTAAAACGTTGTAAGAGAGATTTCTTCACTCAATCTTTGGATTATATATATATATATATATATATATATATATATATATATATATATATATATATATGTGTGGTGTGTGTGTGTGTGTTACGTATGTGTATATATATTATATGTATGTATGCGTGTGTATATATATATATGAATGTATGCGTGTATTATATATATGTATGTATGTGTGTATATGTATGTGTATATATGTATGTGTAAATGTATATACCAGTGATGTACGATACAACCTTGATGTAACGATATATGTATAAATATTATGTGTATATATGTATGTAAATCGTGTATATACAGTATAAGTATTCATTTCGTATGTAACTTATTATATCAGTCTAGATGTTATACTAGTATGTATGTCATGTAATATATGTGTGTATATATTATATACAATATATATGATGTGCTCATCTATGTATGTGTGTATATATATGTTATGTTATGTGTGTATATACTTAGGGAGTTCACGGTACACCTCTAGGAGATACCTGAATGTAGGTGGATCATTATGACTGTATATGCTATACGCTTAGAATGAGAGGCGCGGAAGAATTCGAGCTGACTATATCTAGTATTGGGATCAATTATTTAGATTCGATTACTATGGTTTAAGATGCTTTTGTGTATGTGTGTAGTATAGAAATGATGCGTTGCGCTAGTATGTCTCTAGATGAGTATTCAGTAGAGCACACGTGTATGAGACGATGTTAGATGAAGTAGTCTCGTAACGAGTTGGAGACTGTATACATAAAATTAAGAGAATAGGTGGTTCGATTGATGGAGAGTAGAGACATCTGGAGTCAATTGATAGTATACCAGTCAGGTGAGATACGCGGTATCTAATCCAGCTCTATGACTCCCAGGGGCGCGGCGCTGTCGAGATTGTTGAGCGTAAATGTCGCAGTCATTGTAGAAAGTCATGGCTCTTAGTAATCAATGAGTCGTATACCTGGGAGGGGTGTTGATGATGACCTAGAGCATAGCCTAACGTATCTGGTTCAGGAGCGAGTGCTTCGACGGTGTAGGGATGATGGTGGCATATACGTATACTCGCAATGCATCATGTATGAATATACTACTAGAACTTGGCTCTTCTGGTGATGAAGTGCAAGATAAGGGCTCAGTGAGAGCTTGTTAACTTAGATTCTTACGTACGCTTGTACGAAAGTACGAGACTGTCTAACGCAGTATCGTTAATCAGTACGCATGGTAACAATGGAAGCTATGGGTAGGTGCTCGCTCACGGAGATGTAAGCCCCTACCAAGGTATATAGTTATTCGCGGGGCAATTCTCACTTAAGGTAATCGTCGCTATGAGCAGAGTATCTGCTAGAGCTCTTGCCGCATGAATGATCAGCCGATAAGCAGTAATGTATAGGGAGAGATCAGCCAGGCAGAATGAGGACATGTGAGCCCAGTGTTCTATCACGGGACGCCAGCAGTAGAGGAGCGGACAGGAGCAGATGAGATACTATGTGGTCAAACGGACGCTCGATACTGTGACACATCGAATACATGCCTTATTACGCTGGCTGGCTGCCGACTAGTGCGGACTGCGCGAGCTCTGATACTGCAGATGGGGTGTCAGTGTAACGACTTGAGGCCTCGTGGACGGCAGAGAAGCGAGCACCCGCACGACAATCTTGTTTGGAATTATCTATATATCGTATGTGAACAAGGTGAAGTACCTCGTTCTACCACGCCCTTCGAGAAGAGCGGGACCAGCTTATGGTTCGTGATGTACGTATCGTCTTGCGATGCAAGCTCGCGATTACATGTGTGATTAGCTCAGCGTGTCGTTTGCATGAACATTTCTCATCACGCCATCTCGATCACAGGCATGCGAGAGAGCGATGCGGACTCGATGCGAGGACGATATGCGCAGTGTCTACACTCTCGAGAGCTTTGTTCATGTCTGTGAGCTCTTTATCTACTGGTCACCGTATCTCATCACACACGAAGAGCGAAACTGGCGCTAAGGAGGATGCGATTATGAGTCGTGTATGCGATGCCGATAATCTCGCTTAGTTCTGAGTGGATGCCGCAGGACAGCACTGTATGGCTGATAATACGCAGCTGTGCTGGAGATTACGCCGATCAATCTGCGGTAGTTATTCTTCGCTGGCATATATGTGATACGCAATACGGTGTAATAGCAGCTCTAGATGCACCGAATCTCACCAGTGCGGTCGATCTGACAAGACACCGTGATACTCGGCATCTGAACTATCCTCACACAATCTCGCGGGCTCCATATTTCTTAACCGTGTGAGGTCATGGTGTATACGAGTATCAGATCGTGAATACGCACAAGTAGCACATAAAAAGGATAAGTGATATAGCAATTGAGGATCTATACTAAAGCTATCACTTAGGTATTGCGTATTATTATATACACGGAGGCGATCATCTGCGTGGAGACATCATGCGAGTTCGAGTGCTTCGCCATGACTGTTAATGAGCTGTAATGACTATAGAGCGTATTACTAGCTCACGCTACGATATTGATGTTGACGCTACATGCTAATCTTGTAAGTGAAAGGAAGATAGAGTATAGACATGATTTCGTTCTGTCTAGGCCACACCTGATAACATACCGCGATATATGGAGTATTAGAATGCATAGGTTCATTCGGACGAGAAGTGAGGACGAGCAAGACTTATAATATCTGCTTGAGCCACTGTACAGGTGATGGTGACATATGCGATAGTGTATGATATACAGGACACTCTAGCATCTCCAATATAGAGAGCAGAGCTGTCAGGACTCTATAAGTCGATAGTTATGATTATATACTGTAGCAGAACACACTCCTGTACAGACTGACTTAATTATATGACCACGGTCCTATGCTGGTGTCTGGAGTGGAGCGCTAGCAAACTAGATCATTAGGTAGTCGATGCTGGAGCAGAGTTCCTCATGTCGAGAATACAATTGACAGTCAGTCTGAGTATTATCTGATCATAGCTGTGGTGCTATATTGATTGATGGTATATAGCCGTGTCGTTGCCGTATCCGCAGTGCGTAGCAGGACCGAGGCAATAGGGAGGGCTGGGTAGACCCACGGATTCGTATTGTGACAGCCGTAGACAGTTGATTCCGTCGTGGTCTGCGTGCGATTGGCACGGCTGGTAAGTATAGGTGCGGTATCACCTGCGTCGAGGCGGCGCGGCTGGCGTCTTATCTTCTATGCATTGCTGGGTCTTCATTATACGCTGGCAACTATACACTTTGCGAATGATCAGGGGCACGCTAGAACAGGTTCCACGTCAGTACGAATTAGACCACATTCATTGATATCTTCTCTATGCTCGTGCATTTGGACTGCATAGCTATATTATGTATAGTGGTTAAGAGCTGCATCTATGTGATCTACGTACTTACACTCTACTCCATTATGATTGACAGTGTATGGTGATACGTTATTGGCAACGTAGAGATCTTCCAAGTAGCGCACGATGTTTGTTGTATATGCGAGACACGTGTGGAGCTACCCGTGTCTTTAGATACGTGAGATTACTGAGTATCTAAACGAGCTTTTACATATACGAGGTATCGGCGTGTTATGTATGTGTTTCGTCGCGGATGAGCTGCACGAGTAAAGCGTGAATCACGAGCAGTTATGGAAGATTCGTCTCGATCGAGTAGCCCCTGCTGATTCGCTAGATGAGACATCAGGTGCTTGTTGACACACGAAGATACAAATGTCATATGCGACGAGTTAACGCACTACTCACACGATGCCTTTAAATAGTAATTTCAGACTGAGACAGTATGTATAGGAGTTATATACATATGGTCGCTTTTTGATTGGAGGCGATCTATATTGATCAGCGATCTCAACATTGAGATCACCTCAGACTTGACAATAGAGGACTATTAAGAGTACGACTGTAATTCTATAATGCATCTGATTGAGGACGCCAGAGGGTGGATTTGGTACATATGATGAGTCGCAGCTGCCAACAGAGTGAGGATTGCGAAGGTGGTCCTCACCGCATATAAGTGAGGGAGTTATACTCTTTACTGCATCGGTTAGCTGCCGATTGCTAGACTCTGAGATGTGGAAATTACTCAGCACCTTGCTGGCAGCATATTAGCCGTCCGGAGAGCGAGTAACGCGTAATACTTTATTGTGGTAGTGATTCTAGTGTGTGTTATCACTGAGCTCCAGTTCGGCGTTGCACGAAGTATGGTATGCCTTGCCTACTGATCGATAAAACGCTGCCGTTCGAGATGATCGGACCGAGGGTTCCCTGGCTAAACGTGGCGGATCACGATTCGAGGTAGACCGATCGAGGAGGAAGGAATGAACTATACATTCACGGTGGAACATATGATATCGAGCGCGGGAGGCCTTGATCAATTGAGCCGCCAGAACCGAATAGAAAGGTTATGATACGTTGGTTGCTAGGGGATTGAGCAAGTACCATATAATATGTCGACACTCGATGGGTATGAGTGCACCCACGTAGTTACGTGTGCAGGATCTGAGAGCCGTATCACATATCAGTAGAGAGTATCTGGCTGCTGAGGATGAGTAGGTAGTAAATGCCTTAGTGAGGTACTCATGTAACTGGAGCAATCGGCTGTCGCGAGACTCGGTCTGTGTCGTTCAGCTTTGTTCAAGCTAGCCCTATCACTTCGCTTCTGGATACTACATATAAAGAGAGTGTAAGTACGAAGTTGGGAAAGATCTAGGTGCTGCCTTGAGATGTGTGAGTTGACTAGACCTGAGAGCGTCTTCGTATGCGCGGCGCAGATTTGCTCTATCTCGTGTCATGGAGCAGATCACGAGTGTAGATGAGGAGAGAGGGTACACGCAGGCGAGTCTGGGTAAGCGTGCACCTCCTGGAGATATACACTTACAGACACTAATATATTGTATACACTTTGTGGGTCGCACGAATGCCGCATGACGCTATGCTGGGAGAGCAGAGAGATATGCGTGAGATAGGGGGTACGGATTCCCGTAAATGGATACTACGCCGCTCTGAGCGCAGGAAGGCACATGTTGATGAGGTGTGATACATAAAGTTGTTGGTGCTGAGCGAGCCATCACGCTCATATTACATGATAAGGTAAGAGTATTGAATAGTGTCATCAAACGCAGGCAGTGCAGGTGGATCGCGCGCGTCGCATGTCATGCGCATGGTAGTCACGTGCGCAGTATCTCAGTCAGTGTACTGTCCACTCTACTTACACTTCCGCTGAGCGTCTGAGCTCATACATCTATATCGAGGGACATTGCACATCGATTATATATATGTATATGAGAGGACCTACGGGTAACAGCCGGTCGCATCCAGCAGGAGGCATTGGAGGAAGTATGAACTCGATTTGACCACTCTCGCTAGATAGTCAAGCTGTCCGATATTTATCCTGACGCAATTTGGTAAACACGAGCGGTCTACGGACGCAGTATCAAGTATGCTGAACTAGTGGTTCACCTACGGACAATATAGAGTCATGAAGCGCGACCGAGTCTTAGGGATCGTACTCTTGGTGCCGCGTTCTACGAGGCAGAGAAGATTAAATACGGTACCGGGTGAGGCAGAGGAAATGATAAGCGTACGAGCAGTGGCGAGTGGTATATAAATCCATGCGACTACTCAGGGATGAAGGTAGTGTGACTGGACGGACGTTAGTAATGCTCGCCTACAGCTGACTGATTCTCAATAGCATCTCTAAAAGTGGGCCGTGCATGTAAAGAGCGAGGCGCAGCTTGGAGGGCGAGGGCGTGATGCAAAGGTGCTGAAAAGGACGATGATAGGACACGTATCTTATACCTGATCTCGGGGAGTGCTCTTAAATCAAGCTAAGGAAGTGTAGATATTCGTGGTTGTTTGTTGTGTTGGCGCGACTCGCGGATTTTATGATTTCACGCATAGAGGACTAACGTCAGACATGCGTAGAGGCACTGAGCCTGATCAGTGCACCTGCCAACTTTCGAGGTGAGTTCTCTGGACGCAATGCATTACTCCTAAATAGTCTGTAACACAGTATTGTTTAATCGTGGGTCCATCGAGTGGAGTGGCTCACTCAGTCGTGAGTAATGCTGCACTCATTCGAGTGATATATTTCACTCAGTCGAGTGTAATCTTGCTCTCTGTCGAGTGAGATGGTTCACTCACTCGAGTGTATTTCTAAAATCGTACGAGTGAGGTGATACACTCATTCGAGTGAAACGGTACACTTATTTGAGTGAAATGGTAGACGCAGTCGAGTATATATATGTATTATTTAATCAACCCTCATTACACAACGAGCATCTTTTTCTCAATATAAAGATATTAAGAACAAATCGTTCTTTATTTCTGAAGTTTTACATTATTATATGGACTTATCTATTAAAAAAGGACATTGATTTTTGAAATCACTTACCACCAATCTAATTACAAATTCATTTACTTTGAATAAAGATTTCCCTTGGGACGACTGACACAACCGAAGACTTTGTTGTGATTTCTGAAAACTCTGCTTGAACTATTTAACGCGTACCAGCACCAGTTCATCACGGGTTGTCAAAAGTTACCAAAAGGAATCTAGATTTTGATTTTTCGAAAGGGAAACCAATCACCTGTACGCGCATTTGTAATGTGATTGTCAGGAAATAACCCCGATATCGTCGAGCACAGATTAAGGAAATTCAGATATAAAAATTAAATATATTCCGTACCGGAAACTGAGTTTGCATTGTATGAATAGTTGGCTGGTTGTTTGGATTTTACGGCGTAACAACACTTGAGTTAAGTTTTGAAACTCATTTTTATATTAAACCCATAGATGAGACCCTAAAAGGTACTACCACTATGGGTTAGAGTAGACCTGGGAGTAATGGTGATGAAGAAGTACTCCACAATTCTCAGAGCTCCAAAATTGGAACTTTCCCATTAGATGAATTTTAAGGTCATACGTAGGACAGTACGACCCTGAGCCACCGCCTTCTAACACATGTATGATAAAAAGGCTTGACATTTTGTCATAAGGACCATAGGGTTGGGACAATGATATAGACGCTAGGGCTGGACATGACCAGCCGATTGATCGGAATGGGCCTCTCCAACCACCCGTCTTGTTTAAGTAAGGGCCAAAGTGGAGTTTTGCATATAATGGACAGCTCACCTACCAAGAATCTGTCCTTAAGCATCACAGATCGCCATCCACGGGCAACAGGTAGCTCCATTCCCACAGCTATTCGCTTTATGAGCGCAAAAGCACTGAACCGATAGAAATTTATCACCAATTAACGGAAGAGTATGCGGAGTCGTGCATCGATGTCAAAAACGTCCGCAAGTAGTATAGGGAGTTTTCAACAACGACGAGTTTCAACGCTTCCGCAACAACATGGTGGTGGGCTGGTATGACATGAGCATACAAAAACTGCAGCATCGGCTACAAAATTGTATCGATCGAAATAGCGATTATGTAGAAAAATAGCGAATAAAACAAGAATGAATAGTACAAAAACGTATTCGGCATAAAATAACCCAATAGGTTGACATGACGTAAAATCCTACCAACCAACCAGATATTCATCTGATCGATCTTCTCTATAGCTTTCATGACTCTTACCATATTTAAACTCGAAAGAATTATCCTAAAATGTTCTTTCAAAATCATTAGTAAAATAGACCACTAATTAGAACTGCGCATACAGGCGAAGTTTAACAGGTTTGAATTCAGAGCTTTCTTTCTCCTAGACTGGTTGCTTAACCAAGTTTAAAGAGCCCAGTCTGTCCTACTATTTACTCATATGTGGAGGTATTAGCGCTATGTGAACTGTAGCTTCAACCAGGATTTGAACTTGGATCGACGAGTCCATTTCCTACGACTCTAACCATTGGACCATACGCCTTCAAATATTTCCATTTCTCTAAAAGCAGATATATCTTAACTAGTGAATACTTCAAGTTTTCGTCGTAATTACTTTTTTTTTAAGTTCTTAAATTACTATTTGCTACTGGCTTTTATCAAAGTAATCTCATCCACGCAAGAGAATTTTATCTAAGGTCAGTTATGTCAAATGCTATCGACTTGTATTAAAGTACGACTCCATTTGCGCATGCGCACGAACCGACTTTATAAATTCAATCATCATCATTATCCACATCATCATCATCATCATCAACATCATAATCAAATGTTGCCAATAGCATGAATTCCTTTGACTGACTCTCTCTCTCTCTCTCTCTCTCTCTCTCTCTCTCTCTCTCTCTCTCTCTCTCTCTCTCTCTCTCTCTACATTGCATCCAGAGTCCGCACCGAGTTGAGGTATGTACCAGGTTAACCCCCAAAGTAACGTCTTCAAGATGATGGGGGCACAGGGGTTCCGTTCTTGAAGCTATTGGTCACACTGTTGTGTTTGTTGTGCCTGCACCTGAGTCTGCGCCTACACCTGCGCACGCCTCGCTGCAACGCTGTTTTAGCTTGGCAGTCGTTTCTGATAGAGCTCCCGATTGACGCTACCTCAATGTGGGAAGTTAGCGCAGTTATTCAGTTTAAAAACGGAAAATGCATTAAATACGTTTTCAAGGTAGAAGTCGTGATAGTCTTTTTCATTTTCTTCAAAAAATTTCCCAAAATCGCCATCTTTTTTGAAAATCCTCTTTGTCATAAATTTTCAAAGCTGACGGAAAAGAGTTAATTGCAGGAAGACAGGAATTTCCATGTTAACTTTCTGGTCATATTTTTTTTTGTTTATTTTTTTTTTTGGGGGGGGGTCTCTAATGGCGATCTGTTTGATAAAGTGATTTGAATATCTCTTTCTTCTTTATTGTGCTGGTAACACAAATAATAATAAAAAATAAAAAATGGAATACAACTACCAAATCAGGAAACTATAAAATCTCTTGATGAAAATGAAAGCTACAAAATACTTAGGAATTTTAGAAGCGGACAATATCATGCAAGCAGAAATGAAAGGAAAAGTTAAAAAAGAATATCTCAGGAGAACTAGAAAACTTCTAGAAACGAAACTTAACAGCAGAAATCTGATCAAAGGAATTAATACCTGGGCTGTCCCATTATAAGATACTCAGGACCATTCTTAAAATGGACAAAAGAAGAACTCAGACAGATAGACCAAAGGACGAGAAAATTAATGACCATGCACAAGGCTCTCCACCCTAGAGATGATAGAGATAGATTGTATGTGTCAAGAAAGGAAGGGGGAAGAGGTCTTGCTAACATAGAGGAATGCGTAGAAACCACAATCCAACAACTTGAAGATTACACAAGGAAGAGCAAAGACAAAATTACTTATGGCGACCAACAATAGTAGAAACGGCAGATGGACAAACAGAAAAACGACAAAGACTAGAAAACAAAAATGGGAAGAAAAACAATTATATGGACGCTTCAAACGACAAATAGAAGAGGTTGCACATGGAAAGACTTGGACATGGTTAAGAAAGGGAAACCTCAAAAGAGAAAACAGAATCACTTATAATTGCTGCACAAAATAATGCCATAAGGACAAACTACATCAAAGCGAAAATTGATAAGACCCAACAAAATAGTAAATGTAGACTTTGCGGTAATAGAGATGAGACTGTTAACCATATACTCTGCGAATGTAGCAAACTAGCACAACGAGAATACAAAACTAGACACGACTGGGTTGGGAAGGTGATCCACTGGGAATTATGCAAAAAATTAAATTTTGACCACACAACAAAATGGTATATGCATAAACCAGAATCTGTTCTTGAGAACAAACGCACAAAATTCTCTGGGACTTTGAAATTAAAACGGATCACCTTATCCCAGCAAGAAGACCAGACCTAGTGTTGATTAACAAAAAAGAAAGAACTTGTCAACTGGTGGATTTTGCAGTGCCAGCGGATCACAGGGGTGAAGTTAAAGGAAAATGAAAAAATTGACAAATATCTGGACCTTGCCAGAGAACTGAAAAAGTTATGGAATATGAAAGTGAAAGTTATACCAATTGTAGTTGGTGCACTTGGAACAGTCCCAAAAGGATTAGAAAAGGGTTTGGAAAGTTTGGATATCAGAGGAAGGATTGAAACCATTCAGAACACTGCACTGCTGCAATCTGCCAGAATACTCAGAAGAGTCCTGGAGACCTGAGGAGACTTGCTGTCACTCAGACTCCAGTGAAAGACCATCAGCTAACACTGATGTGAAAACTCAAATAATAATAATAATAATAATATAATAATAATAATAATAATAATGAAGATTCGGTCTGTATTTGTCTTTAACCAAAACTGCGTCACTGCTTACGTCACATTACCCCAAATTGTCAATATATAGAATAAAGTACAACCTTGTATTATATAAACTCAAAATTTGAGCATGCAACCTTAGACATTCCTCACTGATTTTTAAAGAAATTTTAATAAATACATGCCTGGTACTATATATTTATATATAGTTTATTTTATTATAATATATATTTAAAGTTATCAGAAATAAGTTTCCACTTCAAATTGTTTTATTTTTTTTATTTTATTTTATTTTATTTATTTATTTTATAGAATTTGTTGTTGATAAATTTGATTATTTTACTTACTTATGGTACGAACTCTCTGCCATTGAATTTTTAACTTCCACCTCTTCAGGCAATATCTTTTAAAAATCAATTTTACACCGCCTGGAGGGTGTTTGTTTTTGCTAATAATAATAATGGAACTTACCAGAGAACTAAGAAAACATGGAACATGAAGATGAAGGTCGTGTCAATTGTAGTTGGTGCCCTTGGATCGGTCCCCCAGGTGTCTGAAAAGGAGTCTTGATGAACTGGAAATCAGAGGAAGAATTGAGACCATCCAGAAAACAATCTTGTTAAGATCGGCTATAATATTCAGAAGAGTCCTGGAGACATGATGAGACTTGCTGTCACTCAGCCTCCAATGAAAAACTCAAATGGTGTTCATTATTCTTTCGTCCGTTATCATCTTGCAACACCCTCTGGTTAAAAATGAGACTGTCCAAATAATCAAAGATGAAATGCAAAAATGTAAATACTGATTATTTAATGTCACTTATTTGCCGAATGTTTATTTTTTGAGTGTCGTCACCTCAGCTAAATAATAGGCCATTCTGTTTTTATTGTAAAACACATGCTACACAGAAAAATATAATAAGAAAGAAAGAGAGTAGGAGAAAGATAGAGAGAGGGAGGGAGTACGAACGCGAAAGCAATAACGCTAATCTGTTTCAATCGATGATGTAAAGAAGGGTAAAAAAGATTTAAATCAAGATTATTATACTTTTAACACATATTATTATTATTATGCAATAACTCTTAAGTAAACATATCAAACGTTGTAGTAATTAAATCATCATACTGTGGAATATGCACAGGTCCTGCCAGTAATAATAATAATAATAATAATAATAATAATAATAATAATGATTAAAAAATAGCAGGATCAGTAATATACCACAGTATGATAATTCAAATATTACAACGTTTGATATGTTTACTTAAGAGCAGAATAGTTCAGTATGTAAAAAGTATAATAATCTTGATTTAACTCTCTCTTACGCTTTTTTTCTTTCTTTTCATCTTTTTATCATGTTCGATTGAAACAGATTAGCGTTATCGCTTCCGTGCGCTCACCTCCTCTCTATATCTTTCCCTACTATCTTTCTTTCTTATATTTTTTTCTGTGTAGCATGTCCTTTTTCGTCTCTTTCTTTCTTTACAATAAAAACGGAATGGTCCATTATTTAGTTGAGGTGATGATACTCATAAGAAATAAGAATTTGGATGATAAGCAACACCAAATAATCAAGATTCACATTTTGGCATTTTATCTTGGACAATCCGGACGGTGTCATGTTTAACTAGAGGGTGTTGCAAGATGATAACGGTCGTACAATTAATGAACATGAGTATTGAGAGGTAGCTTTCACCATACTACAAAATGGCATAAGCACCAACCAAAATCTGTCATTGAAATATGATGCATAAAATTCCCTGAGATTTAGATACAAACGGTCCACCGAATCCGGGTAACAAAAGCAGACCTAGCATTAGTTAACTCTGTGTTTACTTTAAACCGCTCACAGTGGTTCTCCCGCCAGGAACTGTTTCTATGCATACCACGCCTAAGCAAAGTACAAAAACTGATGGCTAATTCATTATAATTGAGCAGAAAGACTCAGATTACAATGATAATATGAGATTATTTTAATAGAATGAGTTCTAAGGTAAATTGATAGGGGACTTTGAAATATCTCATCAAACAGGTAAAAAATACAAAAAAAAAACGCTTTTGGTACACCTATGGGGGAGATTTGGTACACAAAGAGTTAACAAGAAATGAAAGTGTCATAAAGGGATTTTGTCGTTTAGCTGACCATAAAGAGAAAATGAAAGAAAGTGAAAAGAAAAACAAATACTTGGATCTTACTGCTGAAAAAGCAGTGGACCATGAAGGTGATGGTCAGATCAATTGTTTGTTTGTTTATTGATTTTAACGGCATATCAACTCGTCTGGGGTTATGTCATCCCTAGCGGTTAGGAAGTGATACATATCATGTATTTATATTTATACTTTTTAGTAATTGGTTTTAACAATGTGTTAGCATTATTGGGGATTATGTTGTATGGTATTGATTTGTTTCATGTCTATATTCTATGGTATAATTTTATTTCCCTCAAAAAAGAGAGAATATCCTCCATGTTGATATTTTCAAACAGATCTTTCATATTGTTTGCTTTAAAATAACGGTTTCTGATGTGAGTAAGAAACCTGCATTTCTTGAATAAGTGTTTAACTGTCAAAGGTGTTTGACATATTCCACATTGTGGCTGTTGTTCTTGTTTGAGTATATTGGAGTGCGTTAGTCTTGTATGACGAATGCGTAATCGGGACACAATGACTTGTTTCTTTCTAGACTTCCTTAAAGTTGGTTTCCAGCCTCCCAAAGTGGGTTTGATTAGGAAGAGTTTATTGTGGATATTGTTATGCCAATGTTGTTGCCATTTTGTAAGAAGGAATCTATTAATTTTAGGTTTCAATCAGTATATGGTATGGTTGGCGCGCTTTGAACAATCGAAAAAAAGGCCTGAAAAAGAGACTGGAGGAATTGAACAGCACTGTTAAGATCAGATAGACTACTTTGAAGAGTCATGGAGACCAGAGGAGAATTGTCACTCAGACCCCAGTAAAAAACAACTAGAATAATCTGGGGTGAAAAATTCGTAAGAGATAATCATAATAATAGAAATGGGAAATTTAAATGAAACAGATCCCCTGATCCTGACCATGAGACCAGACCCAGTTTTAATTATCTGTGGTGATGATAATAAAATTTCATTTCGTTTTTTTTTAAGTTTTTACTTTTTAAATTTGTTACCATACCAATTTTAAAAGGAAACTAATTTTGATAATCTTCCTTTTTTTTCAATTTCTTTGTTGGTGTTTTTTCATCAAACATTAGTGATACCTAATAAGTATTTGAAGATGCAAAAGCATTCTATAATAAAAGCGGCATTTTTATTTGACTCCAATGTAAGACGAAAATAAGATAAAGCTACAAAGAAGTGAGAAATAAAATAAATGACTTAAAAAAAGAAGGAAGAAAGAAAGAAAGAAAGAAAATGGGATTAAAATGGGGAGAAAATGAGATGAAAGGAGGGATTGAAAAATAAGAAAGAAAATGTTAAAAGGAGTAAAAAGAAAGTATAAACTTATTAAAAAGAAAGAAAGACAGAAAGAAAGAAAGAAAGAAAGAAAGAAAAAGTGACGAAGAAGAGATTGAAAAATAAAAAATAGGTATTGAAAAAAAAGAAAGAAAAATATTAAAAGGAATAGAAAGAAAATATAAACTTATTAAAAAGAAAGAAAGAAAGAAAGAAAAAAAGAAAGAAGAGATTAAAAAATAACATGGTATTAAAAAGAAAGAAAGAAAATATTAAAAGGAATAAAAGAAAAATAAACTTATTAGAAAGAAAGAAAGAAAGAAAGAAAGAAAGAAAGAAAGAAAGAGTGAAGAATGAAAAAGAAGAGATTGAAAAATAAAAATACGTATTGAAAACAAAGAAAGAAAATATTAAAAGAAATAAAAAAGAAAATATATTAAAAAATATTTTAAAAGTATTACAAAGAAAGAAAGAAAGAAAAAAAGAAAGAGTTGGATAACTAAAGAAATTTAAAAAATAAACAAAGCAAAAAAGAAGAAAATATAAAAAAACGAAAAATCAGGAAGTAATTAAAAATGAGATTTAAAAAAAGAAAGAACAGAAATTGAGGAGAAAGAAAGAAAAATAGGAATTAAAAAGAAAGAAAGAAAGAAAATAGACGGCATTCTAGGTTTTTCCACCAAATGAAAAATAAGTTAGAGAGAGAGAGAGAGAGAAGGAAGAGGAGGAAGTAAAAAAGGAAGGTAGAAGCAGGAATTTGGAATGACCTCTTCTTTGCCTAATAGTTGCTCGGTCCATTCGATTTCGGCATCATTATCCTCTTCACCTTCAGTCGAACACCTTTCGAAAGAAGCGATGCCATCAGCACAAATTAGTTTTCAAAAAAGTCCGCTAAAATTTCCTATAAAAAATAATTTATCGCTCTTTGAATCTGAATTTTTTTCCTATCCAATCAGGGTCATTAAACTGTGCGCAAATGTTTCATCAATACAAAATAATTTGATTTTTTTTCTGGAGATTTTACAAGGAATTTCAAGTTTCCCATTTGTTATGTAATTCACTTAAGTGAACCGTTTGCTCCCTTTTTAAAATGATATCGGTTAGTTAACGAGTGTGATCGGGTTTCAACCGGATTGCAAGCAATCAAGCTTTTATAAGCCCTAGCATAACTAGCAAATATATGCACCAGCCGTGTGCAAGTAGTTAAGTTCTAATGTAATAAAATACCATATTAAATTAGAAAGGCTAAGGAAACTAAATAAGAATGCAGATAAAAAGATTTGAAACAGCGGTGGGGGTATTCGACAAATAGAACAACTGAAACTTACTCTTTCATCACTCCCGTCCTTCATTGCTAAACTATCCTAATTTTACTACTTAGGAAGTAAAGAATAAAATGACAGGTATTTCTTCTTGTCAATAGATTAGAATATTATTACGACCACTATCTGTAAAGGATCTCTCTCTCTCTCTCTCTCTCTCTCTCTCTCTCTCTCTCTCTCTCTCTCTCTCTCTCTCTCACACACACACACACACACACGTTTCTCTACATTGCCTCCAGTGTTCACACAGACTTGACGTATGTACCAGGTTAATCCCAAAATAATGTCTTCAATGCGATGGGGGCACAGGGGTTCCGTTCGTGTGGCTATTGGCTACACTGTTGTGTTTGTTGTCTCTCCTTCGCTCGCTCTCTCTCTCTCTCTCTCTCTCTCTCTCTATATATATATATATATATATATATATATATATATATATATATATGCTATAATCTGTATTAATTTGAGTCACATGCATATTGTAACTGTCTCTATTGATAATCTGGAGGTTGCAGTTGTTTTTTGGCTCAGTATTTATATTTATCTATCCATTTGTCTGTCTATCTATCTATCTGTTTGGCAGCCTATATATATATATATATATATATATATATATATATATATATATGTGTGTGTGTGTGTGTGGTATAATCTGTGTTAAGAGGAGTCAAATATATATATATAAGTGTTTGTGTGTGTATTTGCCTGTGGATCTGAGAATAACATACATGTATAATCATATAAAGATCTGCTATATACTGAAGAGATAGAAATAGTTACATGGCTTTATATACCCTTCTCCTATCCTTAATCTCGTTGTCTATTGATCTTTCTTTCGTGTTATATCCCAGAATTCCATCGTCATTTCAGAAACTGAATGTGCCATGACAGTTTCGGCTTCCATATTAAGAAAGACGTGTCTATTTCGTTGAAAACAATAATCTACCGTTTTTATTCCGTATCTTTCTTTTTCTTTTCTTTTCTCTCTGGTTTTCTTACCGGATATACTTAACATGACAGGCTGGGCCCTGTGGAGATGCAAGCAAATTCCGGCAATCAGTTTTCAATGGACACTGTCAAAGTCGAAACCACTCAAATTATAAAGTATGGGCCTGGTAGTGATATTTGTCATAATGATTCTTCAGCACTTCATCTTGCCAGCCGTCACTGATATAAGGATCTATTATTTACCAATGGAACACGCTTGGTCGTCTTGACATTATAAAATTGCCTTCTTGTAATATCAGTATTGGACTCAGATCACCTGAAAAATGCACGCATTTATGTTTAAAAGTTAACAGAGCTTAGCATCAAATGTGAATATAAACCATGGGATAGGATAATATGGCGGGCGGCTTGAAAGTAAACGTCTTGTAACTTACAACAGATACAGGGAGCAAAAGATAAAGCAATGGTAGTGAGTTTTCAATAATAAAACACTTATTTTCTATAGTCAGTATCCCCCACCAAACATATGCAGTCGAAATGTATTTAGTTTCGTGACATCCCACCTGGCCGGATTGACAAAAGAACTTTTTAACATGGGGAGCCATGCACAAACCGAAGCTTATTCAGTGGACAGTGCTAAAAAGAGGGAGATACCTTCGGCATTCCCCTTTTTAGGGCGCCTCAGGCACCGGGCAATAAATATGCTATTGAAATGTTTATTAATTTTTGTATGCAACTAACTAGTAAAACAAATATTGGATATTGATTATTATAAATGATTTAATATGATTTATTACTATAGCAATGCATTGGAAATGATTTTTACTATAGTAATGCATTGGAAATGATTTTTACAATATTGAAATGCATTGGAAATAAGTCATACTATAGGAATTTAACGAAAAGGATTTTTACAATACGGATGCATTGTAAAACGATTTTTATGATAGGAATGCATTGGGAAATGATTTCATTGTATAAATGCATTAAAATGATTTTACTTTGCGAATATTTGGAAGTGATTTTACTATAGGAAATCATTGGCAATGATTTTTAGTCTACGAATCCATTGAAACTGATTTGTACTTTTTAGCCGTCAAAAATAAGTATATTTATATATATTCATGCAATTTCATTTCTTGTTATGCAAGTGGTGTAGTTTCATTTTTAGTTGCAGAGAAATCCTCTCCTAATATATATATATATATATATATATATATATATATATATATATATACAGTTTTAAATAATATCATACTTTATTTGGTCATCAGCTAATTAAACGAAAGTAGAGGGATAAACTAAATGGACCTTTCGACCGGTGCATTTTCAAAAGTACTACAACCGGTAGATAGTTTAAAAGTCAAAGTGTATAAATTGGGTAAAAGGGGAATAGGACAATATCAAGGCTGGAGCAACAAGAAGGGGAGGAAAAAAACCTTCACGTCACCCAACTTCAGCAACAATATCCCAGCAAATATTGCCAGGGAATGCTTTAAACGTCGTTGTCTACACAAGACCGGACAGTGAAGAAAATTGTGTAGGCAATCCGACTTAATTCCATCAGTCAGACATCTTCCCACCACGCCATCTACACACCTACTTTTTTAAATGGAATTTTACTGTTATAAACATACAAGCCCACTAAGGAGTGCTCTATCCGTTTTAAAGAGAGCTATTCAATTTTTTACTTAATTGGCGGTCAAAAATTCCATTTCCAGAGAGCTCAACCACCAGGACACTGTTCAGATATTCAGGTTTCGTCAGACATTATTCATAAGAAAACCGATGAACTTGTCCTATAGTACCTAAATAAGGAGAATGGAATCCATTATCATTATTTAGGTACTATATGACAAGTTTGTAATCAAGAATAATCAGAAAAGGATGAATAATTTTTATTTAGTTTAAAGCCAGTCTGTTCACTTCTGAAACGTTATTAAGTGGTTTGTCTAAGCAGAGCCTCAATAATTATAGTTGTTTGATTCACTGGAGTGGGGGGGGGGGATTGACGAGTGAAAATTGTTTAGAAACGAAAAGTAGCAAAACACAGATCAAAGGCTTTTGGCTCGGTAACAGTTTCCACTTTTCGATGGAAAACAAGTCATGTTTTTTTTTCTTTTTGTTTGCGTGTCTTTTTTGTTTTTTGCTTTTTTTTAATTCTTTATTTTTTTGGTCATTTTTATTTTTTTATTTTTGGCTTTAATTTTTTTACTTGAATTTGCTAGCCCCAGACAAGCAAATGCAGATTATACTCAACAAAAAACAACGTTCCACACACACACCCCACACAACTCAACACAACATGAAAAAATCTATATTATCATGCCGAAATTTGTATAATTTTGAGTGCGTGTGAGAATATTGTGTAGTTGTAACCACTAGTATAAAAGGGTGGAACCACGAAAGTCAAATACTTTCATACACTCCAGCCGTCTGAGGTGACACACCAGGTGTGTTTCCTGTCCATTAGGGCAGGGAGGCTTCACCCTCATAGACTGTCCATGTACTTGAAAAACTAGAGCTTTTTCACGCTTACTTAGTAAATTACTCTCACAAATCAATTGTCACTGCGTAATGAATTCGATTCTTTGCTCTCATCAACATTATCATGTCGAGCTGACAGCATAGATTTGCATGACTCTCTCTGTCTCTGTCTCTCTCTCTCTTGTCTCTCTCTCTCTCTTGTCTCTTTCTCACTCTCTCTCTCTCTCTCACCACTCTCTCTCACTCACTCTCGCTCTCTCTCTCACTCACTCACTCACTCTCTCTCTCTCTTTCTCATACACACACACCGATGGTCCCATTTGTCATCGCACCTGGCAAGTCCTCCTCTTGACATCCAGTATCCACACAGAGGGGAATCAATGTAAATCTTTACTGGTCGGCCCACTCTGGTGACTTCGTGTGTAAGTGTCCACATGAGTATGTCCCTTATGGTTTCGTCCTTGCTTCTCCAACATCTTTAGCATATCTTTTTGTCTTGCTCGGGTGATTTGTGTGGTAGGAGGTAAGTGGCCATACAGCTGTGTTTTTGTGGAGTGAAACCCCCAGAATTAGTTCAGGACAACACGCAGAATCCTAGTGTAGCTCGTATCGTCCAAATGGTGCTACCATACAGTACCACTGATATAGCTACAGTTTAGAAGAATTCCCACATTAGAGGGATCAAATGTCCATATTGATCGATATGACAATCCATGATTTTTCTATAGCCTCTTTTGTTTCTATCATTTTCTCGAGATTGTAGGTGAATTCGCCAAGGGACCTGCGCAAACTCCGTGCATTTGACCATTATTGCCTTCGCTGCATCCTCCGGGTTCGATGGCGGCATTTCATTTCTAACAATGTTGCATAGGCTCTACTCAGGCCACAACATCGCACATGGTATATACTGTTGCTGGGTCGTAGGTGTTAGTAATGGAGTATAAGGATTCACACGTAAACATATGTAGTAGTAATACTTTGAACGTTTATTTCTTTTCAGCTCGTGGTGGGTTGGGTGACGGCATGGATCATGGGCACTACCACTGCTGGTGTGGTGGAAGGCGGTGGGCGAGCCTCACTGCTCGCTAGCAGCGCCCGACCGTATCGACGGTCAGACCCTTCTGCTTTCTTCACCGTCTCCTCGGGTCTCTCTGGGGTGTCTCTCCGATGACCTGCTTAAATACTGACGACCGCCCACACATTCTTTTGTTCTTTGACTGGAAGTCCTTTCTCTTTGTTCAAATTAGCGTTTGTCCAGATGAGTCCTTTGTCACACCTCTTTTGTTATACTAAGATTTCTGTCTCGCCTATCTATTGTTTTCCCTGTTCAATTTTCCTTTGTCTTTTCGACTTCCCGCGCAAAACAAACAGTCAATCTGCAACATCAACACTGTTTGGGTAAATTACAGAATCTCCTCCCTCCAGCAAGCTCTTCTTGCGAGACATCTTCGCTACCTCAGTCATGCTCTTCGTCGACAACCCGGCGATACCATCCGTGAATCCATTGATCCAGTACCACCTCCGGGCTGAAAAAAAAACGCTAAACGTGGTCAACTGAAAACTTGGCTCAAATCAGTCAAACAAGATACGAGCTAATCCGAGCCCAGGTCTTTATGGAGTTTGAAGATGGAATCCCGAATGGTTGACGCTCATATCATAAACTACGTTGGATCATCGCATATGGTTGGCCTTCATTCGGGATACGGCGAATTCGTTGGGTTGATTTGGCTCAACTGACCTTGGGTGAATGCCGTCACAGATACAGATACAGCGATTTCTATAATCTTCTTGTTCTTTCTATCTCTGCTATCTGTTAAGTATCTGGCAGCCATCCTTAGTTCCAGATGTAGTGAATAAGTAAACAAGCCAATAAGAATCCGGTGTTATAGTATTCTTTGTAAGTCCGACGTCCAAGAGAATCCAAGTGTCAATGACATAAGTTTAGAATCAGGCCTCTATTAGTACAGCAGAAGCAGCAGCAGCAGTGCCAGTGATTGGACAATAGGAATGCTTTCGGTGGTCACGTGGTATTGAACGAGTCTATATTTAGGAGAAGGCATCTGTCACACGCCTTATATCCAAAATATTCAAACACTATCCTGGCTGAGTTCTTTGGTCTTCTGGGTCATCTTGCGTTGGCCTGGATGTTTCTAGTGTTTCTGATGGCTGGCTGGCTGGCTGGCTGGCTGGTTGGATTCTACGGCATATCAACCCATTGGCTCATTTTATGCCGAAGATTTTTTGTCTTGTTTATTCTTCATGGACTCAATTTTTAACTAAATTTTAAACACTTTTAAAAACTCATTGTGTTCTATTTAACCCATAGATGGGATCAGATACTACCACTCCGGGTCAGAGTGGACCTGGAAGTAACGGTGATGATACGGTACTGTTGCATACCCTCTTTACCGGTACTAAATATCTATATGTTATATACTTCTCTTACTTCTTACTCTGTCGTCTATTCTTCTCTGGCCGGCTTGGTTCTTCTATCATCTATCTTGGTCTGGTCTTGTCGTGGTGTTTCTTGGGGACTTCGGGTCTGGTTTCTGTTGGGGTTTCTCGTTATCAGAAGCCCTGTGTCATTTTTAGCTTTGAGTAATAACCACATGACTTCGATTTACTTTTGATGTTACTTTATTCATAAACCCCAGACCAGACAATGCGCGCGGATCCTTACATCTTGCTAGCTTGGCTTCTAGGTTCTAACTCTAACTGACTGAGTTGCTTACCATTTAAACCGGAAGGGGCTTCTATTGCCTTCCGATTCTCACGATCATCCCCAAAACGCAACGTCAGAGTGAGGTCAAACGCTGTCATTCACTCTCAAGGCCATCAGCTGCACTAATATGATTTCTAGACTATTGTCATAATCATTAGGTATCCAATGATTATGTAACAGTACTCCGGAACTAGAGTTTAACCATCAGATAGAGTTTAACGTGATACCCATGACATTAAGACTCTCAGCCACCGCCTTCTGTCATCTATATGATGAAAAGGTTTGATGCTTACTATAAGGTCAATTGGGTCGAGGCAGTCATATAGGTGCTACTGTAATGTTACGGCTCTCATTTCGGAATGCAGTGATAATGTGTGTTGGGTATGACATTAAACTGCATCTAATGGCGAAGTTCCAATTTTGGAGCTCTGGGAAGTGTGTAGTACCCATTCATCGTCATAACTAACAGTTCCACGTGACCGGAGTGATAGTAACTGTTAGAGTTCCATCTATTGGGTAAATAGAAAAAAATGAGTTTTTTTTATAAATTCAATACCCACCAAGAATGAATAAAACAGAATGTCTTAGGTATAGAATAACCCAACAAGTTTTGAAATGCTATAAAATTCCAACCAACCAACCTTGATAGTTAATTTGCTAAAATTTGGTTTTGTTAATGATTTTCATCAAATCCAATTACAAAAAGTTCAAAGGTCAGTTAATATCTAACTGTATAAAAAAAAAGCCAAAATTAATCAAAATGATGTGGCCCATATAATGGAATGCTGGAATTCTAATATATTTGCTGTCACTTGATCTTCTGTGTATGCCGCCAGATACGACTACTATGAAAGTGGAAGAGGTTTCGCCAATATAGAGGATTGCGTAAATGCCACAATCCAAGGACTCGATGAATACACAAAAAAGAACAAGGAAAGATTAATTACGGCAGCCAATATCAACAGCTGCAACATATGGACATGTAGGTAAACACAAAAAACTAGAAAACAGAAATGGGAAGAGAAACTGGAAGAAAATTGTGTGGATAATTCAAACGGCAAATTGGGAGATTGCACATAAAAAGAAAATTTCAAGAGAAACCGAGTCACTCATAATTGCAACACAAAACAATTCTATATGAACACATTATATCAAAGCAAAAATAAATAAGACACGAAGAACTGAAAATATAGGGTGGAGGTGGCAGAGATGAGACAGTAAACCAAGTATTGTTCTAATGCAGCAAAGTAGTACAACGAGAATACAAGGCTAAGCACAACTGGGTTAGAAAGGTGATCTACTGGGAATTGTGCAAAAAACTAAATTTTGGCTATACAACAAAATGTTATATACATAAACCAGAATCTGTTCTTGTGAATTAAATGCATAAAATGATCTGAGAATTTGATATAAAGACGGATTAACTCATCCTAACCAGAAAACCAGACTGAGTAATCATTAACAAAAAAAAGAGAACTTGTCAACTGGTAGATTCTGCAAAGCTAGTAGATCACAAGGTGAAAAGAAAGAAAGTTTTTAAAAAGTGAGAGAGAGAGAGAGAGAGAGAGAGAGAGAAGGGGGAGAATTTAAATCAAGATTATTATACAATAGCTCTTAAGTAAAGATATAAAACGTTGCAATAATTAAATAATCATACTATGTATATCCACAGGTCCTTCTAGTTCCTATTATTTCTATCTAGTATTTTTATGCGAGACTACGTTCAGCTTTTCAATATGGAAAACGTTTGTGGAGAATTATTATAATTTTTTTTTTTTTTTTATTTTTTGTTTTTGCTAATAATGTGTTTGTGCACTTTTGCGGAAGATTAATATTTTTAAGCGCAACGGAGAAAAAACTGATTAGTTACCCACGGCAATATTTTTAAAACTAATTTTCCTACTTGCAGAAAATTTTCCATCTTCATTACTTAGTAAGAAAAAAAAAAATAAAACTAACATATCACTCCTGCCTGCCACGGATATGATTGATATATTGGAATCGTAGATCTTTCACCAGATCTTTTTTTTTTCTTTCAGTAGAGAATTGGCTTTGGGCGTCTCGCATTGATCAAAAGAATATCATGGGAAATAAGGAAATACCTATTAATTCATTTTCCTTTTTTTTTAATTAGTTTGATGTTTAGGGTAATTTAGCTGTCAGATTTCTTATAAAAAATTGTAATCTCTCTACTATTTCTACGTGTTTACCAAATCCTATTATCATTTACTCAGCTTTATTTTTGGTACAATTTTGTGGATATTTTAGGCTGCACTCTAGAGAGCACTTTACAGTGGAGACCCCTTGTGTTCCTCAGTGTTAGATAGAATCCCTTGGTTGTCCTCGGTGTTAGGCAGAATCCTTTTGTTGTTCCTTAGTGAATAATCCTTGGTTGGGTAGGGTCCTTTGTTTCCGATCCGTTCGTCCGTGTCGAATACGTGCAAATGAACGGCTTTCAAGATCGACGATTAAATAGTTAACTAACTAGGTATTCGAGCGTGTTCATTAACTGGCTTTAATTCACGTGCCCACGCAGAGTCTATAAGTTTAAGTTTTGGGCCACAGCACAACTTATATATCAAAATAATCCAACAACTTTATTTAGGCACTAGACTGAAAGTATGTGGTACTTAAATGAGAAGATGGTTGGTTGGTTGGATTTTACGACATACAAAACCTTGGGTAATTTTATGCCGAAGACGTTCTTGTTTTATTCATTCTTGTTAGGTATTCAATTTTTTTTAAACACAGTCTTTTTTAGGTATATCCAGGACACAACTAGCCAGGTGATTTTGTTTATAGTGGTGATGGCTTATTGTTACATAATCTATGCATAGATTATTGTCAACCCCCTGTATTTCTGAAGGGATGCCCCTTTTCATATCACGGGCGGGACTTTCCATGGAATATTACAGAAAGCTCGCGAAATACGTGAAGTCACGTGGGACCTGGTTGGCTCTCAGTTTCAGCTTGGACGTCAGGCAGACAAGATATATCTGCCCTAGCGGGGACTCACCTGCACACGCACGCCGTGTTAGTTAGAGGAAAATGTTTAGCTAAGTAAATAAAGGTTTGAATAAATGATATGGTTTTGTGGTTGATGAATGTCTTGCCAACAAGACTGACCTAGAAGAAGAAATGAATCAGAGAGATAGAGGTCCAGACGCTAGAGGAAGAACGTAAGATACCAAAGACGAGCAGAAGGATAAGAGAAGTAAAGAAAGAGAGTATACAACATTATGTAGTTTTTGGATAAGCTGATAACAAAAGAATAGTGAAACAGATTTGATAGATAAAGTATATAATTTTAGACATAATAATTTTTATCTATCGTAGTAATATTTTATCCACAGAGAGCGATGTTAATACACGAATAGGAAAAGCATGCTTGCCACAAACAAATTATCAGTCATATGGAAATCCGATCTCACTGACAAACTAAAACAACAATTCTTCCAGGTTATGGTTATATCAGTACTGTTGTATGGCTGCACCACTTGGACACAAACAAAGCGCCTTGAGAATAAGCTGGATGTCAGCTGCACAAGAATGCTGCGTGATGTCTTGAACAAGTCGTGGAAACAGCACCCCACAATGAAGCAGCTGTATGGCAACCTGCCCCCATCTCGCAAACCGTCCGAGTGAGATGGACAAGGCATGCAGGACACTGCCGGAGAAGCAAGGACGAGCTCATAAGCGATTCTTCTGTGGAAACCAACACATGGGTATGCTAACGTGGGCCGCCCAGCAAGGACCTACATTGACCAACTGTGTGAGGATGCAGGTTGCAACGCAGAAGAACTCCCAGGGCAATGAGTGATAGGGAAGGTTGGCGAGAGATTGTGATGGATATCCATGTGCGTGCGCGACATGATGAAGATGATGATGATCGTATCTCAAGGTTTAGCAAATTACCTATATAGGCGATTTGATTATATTGATGAAGACTTGGGTAGAATTAACCACACTTTTTGGATGAGCTGATTCCAAAAGAATGTTGCGACACATTAGATATATAAGGTATATAATTTTAGCCATAATGTATTTTATCTATTGTAATTAATGACCATTCATTAAACAAAAGCTTAACAAATGACCTACACTGATGATTTATTTATTATGTATATAATTTGTCTAGGACCAGCCACACATTTTGATGAATTGATAATAGAATTATAGTGCACCAATGTGCCATAGATTTTCCTAGCAATACTCCCTACCAGAATAATCATACAAGGGTTGATGTACCGTAACATACAGCAAACTAAACCAAACAGCCTCGTTAATGGTTTGAACCAAGCTCGTCAAGTTGATTTCCTAGGATACGAACTGTTAAGTCAAGTGCGCTTCCATCGTACTGTTTAACCTCTATATTACTACTGAGAATACATTCAGCGTATATTTACATTAAATAAGTTGGGAACAATGATTAGATTAAGTCATCTTTTCAGGACATTAATGGCGTGTTGCCAAATTTTCTCAGTAAGCAAATTATATACTTCTCTTTTTTTTTTTCTTAGATACAATTAAATCTCTCAGCTCTCTTCGTACCAATAAAGATTTCCATTTAGTATAAGTGGTTCACCAAATCACGCAGATATTGTTTCACACGTCCCGCTATCCATTCGCTGTTTCTCTAAATGTTTCTCTTTTTGTTATATACCCTACTCATAAACTTTATTGGTTATGTCCCAATCCTCATATACCCTACCAATGAACATTAATGGGTATGTCCCAATCCTTATATACCCTACATTGATAGGAGAGGATTATGCTGACAGTAGTCTTATACCACTAGCAGTGGCTTACCTTCTTTACACCGTGGCGAGTATTTTATTTTATTAATGTTATACAGATTCCATTTCCAATCTCCGTTTGGTTATTTATCATTTAGTAACCTTTGTTAGGTTACAAAATATACAACAGATTATTCTGGTAATAGCAGCAGAGAACAATTCTTGATTTAGTGTTGAACAACTAAAATGAATTTACATTTTATAATTATAATGAAATTTATTGCTTACAGTGTTCAGGTGCAGTACAACCCATCAAAGTCTCATGTCTAGTACATAAAATAATGTAATAATGTCAGGAACATGAATCGTGTACAGTAATAATATACATGTATGTGTGTACATGCGTGCATATGTGTTTGGAGGGGTATCAGGTATAGTGTCGGCGGATTACAGGCAGCATGGAGGCTTTGAGAGATGCAGTGTTTTGGCAGCCAACAATGGATACATGCAGTTTATTCCATGACTCAGCCACTCTGAGCGTGAAAAAGTGTTTCCGAAAGTCATGTGAGCTAAGCTGTTTTCTGACTTTGTAGGCACGTGTGTTAGTAACATGGAGATCGAAAAAATATTCAAGGTTGCAGTTGGTAAGATGACTAATGACCTTATGAGCATGTACCAAGTCAGTTGCCCGAGCCGGAATTTCAACGAATCCATTCCCAGAGCAGCAAGACGTTCAGAATATGTCAGATGCCTAATGAGGGTATTCGTCTGGTTGCACGTCGCTGTACAATTTCCAGGAGGTTAATGTTCCGATCGAGGTGGGGGTTCCAGACTGATGATACACATTCCGAGTTTGATCGCACCATAGTTTATACAATTTTAAATAGATTGCCATCAGCGGCTGACAAAAGTCTTGCTGGGCGACGACAGAACACCTTCAGCCTTCTTGATAATTTATCTAGTGATAAGGAGGCGCCCACCTCCTCTGCATGTAATATGTAACAGATCATACTAGTACCAGCAGGAAGGAACAATTTCTGTCTTGATTTATTGTTGAAGGAGTAATTCTAGGAACTAAAAATTCATTTAACCTTTTTATATTTTATTGGTTGGTTGGTTGGTTTTACAGTATGTTAACCCTTGGTGGTTTATTTAATGCTGAAATCACTCCTATTACAAACAATTATATCTGTCGCTAGAACATTTGCCTAGGAGGCACAATATTCCAGAATCGATACCGGCCTTCAGGGCAGGAATAGCACAGCCTGGATCTATGTAGTAATGCGGGTAGCTGATGACATTTGTGGCGCTCCACCGCAGACGCAAAACCAATTTCCCTTATCTAGCACTAGTGAAAAGGAAATAGACACCCCCATTGATGCCGACAATTGGTCATTCCACTCACATATGATTTTAAGTAACTAATCCTAATAATTACTTGTAAATAAAGTAAAGTCGTCGGGGCGGCCTAATGTCGGTATCGGTAGCGAGGGAATCTATCGCCTTTTCACTAGCGCTAGACCAAAGAGATTATTTTAGTATCTGAGGTGGAGTGCTACACCTACCATCAGCTCCTCACTTTACCGCACAGATCCATGTGCTATTCATTCGCTGAGTTGGCGAGGGCTGGTATCGAACCAGGAACCTTGTGGTTCCTAGCCGAACACTCTACCGACTGAGCTAAACCTCAAGTAACTATTCTTAACAGACATAATTTGCACAGTTATATATTTAAAGTATCCCTCCCTAATTCGCCTAGTGGTGTAGAATACATAGACTGCACCATTGCTGAGGGGTAAGGACTCCTCAATGGGACCACCTGTTGGTATTGGGTAGCGATCCATAATGTCTGAGTATGGAATCCTTGTAGTTGAGTTGTCCATAACCCAGGTACTAAGTGGTCACGTGACATACAACATTCCACTCCGACCCTTCCCTGTGCTAAAAGGGCAGCCGGAGAGTTCCGATCTGATCAATGGACTAGTAATAGCAATCCTTAGCACCTCTATGATTGTCCTGACCGTACACTTGAAATTGCTCTTATTACAAATCCCAAACCCTTTTTATCATATAGGTACAAGATGGCGGTTGCTTAGAGTCACACACCAGTTTATTAATAGATATGAAGTTATTTCGACCAGTTTATTAATACGCATGAAGTTAATGAATAATCTAACATAAAAATTATTTCTAAATGTCAATGAAACCAGTTTATAAATCCAAACCAAATAAAAATATTTACCTACAAACTATTCACTTACAAATCATATATACAAAAAAAAAAAGGATTTGGCATTAAATAGCCCAAAAGGGTTTTAATGCCATTAAACAATAACCAAAACGAAATCCCTAATATTCGTCCTGTCGGCTGGGTTTTTAGAATACACTGACTACCCATGTGTAGAAGGATGAAAAAAAAACAATGGCACCACCTATTGGCCATGGGTGGCGAGCAGTGATGCTTAAGGACGGAATCCTGGTGGTTGATCAGTCCATGTAACGCAACACATATGTAACATATGGGTCTACTGTTGGCAGTGGAAGCTTAAGGACGGAACTTTATTGGCTGAGTAATCCAAGACATGCAACACTGCACTTTGTATCTTACTTAGACTAGACAGGTGGTCGGAGAAGCCCCCTCCGATCAATTAGCTGGTCACGTCAAGCCCTAACACCTATATTATTGTCCCAAAACTATTACCATTATGACAACCCCCCAAACCCTGTTATCATATATGTGCTAGAAGGCGGTGGCTGTGGGGCTTGGTGTCCTAGGTATGAGTGGAATATCCCTTTATCGCCATTACTCCCTGGTCCACCCTGACCCAGAGTGGTAGTACCTGTTAGGGTCCCATCTATGTGTTAAATCGATGAAAAAATGTGAATTAATTTTTTTTTTTAGTTTGAAAAGATATTGAATATCCATCAAGAATGAATAAAACAAAATGTATTCAGCATAAAATAACCCAACAATGGTTGACATGCCGTAAAACCCAACAAACCAACATATCTAATATTAATAATTTGCACATGATTAGAAACCAAAAATATTTGTGTGGTGTAGGTGCTGTTGACTAATGAACAGTAATCAGATGGTCAAAGAAATTTAGCTTAGGTTACCAGAACCTCAACGATAGTGGAATCATGGAATCCAAGCCATAGATGTAAATCCAATTAGCCCTCAGAGAGTATCAGTCGATTTGGGCATTTGACAATCCAGTGTGATTTGTCGCTTTCGTGGCCTCGGCAAAAGTTTTCGAAGCTACCGATTCGTGCCAAACGTTACCAAAATATTATAAAACTTGTGATTCGCCCTCGTTATACAGCTAGGTTTATTGAATACATCTTATAACTTACTTGTAAAAAAAAGTTATCTGGCTTTCGGGTCCTGAGCTCAGTGGCATCGGCAATTGGACCGGTAAGATATATAATATCAGCGTGATCCTAGGGGAACATCCTTCAGGCAACACCTGGCCTATTGATTTAAAGGAGCAGGGCTTAGTTTATTGCTGAGTGTCGGAAGCGACTCAAAAGAGGAATGCCCAAGGGATACACGTATTTGTTAGCACTGAACATGCATGAGCATCGATTCATGCCTGTCTCTCTACGGCAATCGATCCTTGTGTTAAACTGAAATGTTGGGATGTCAGTAAATAAATTCTTGTAATATTAATTTGGCTATCTTAGACATTTGAGCCAAATATCTGTTTCAGATTTAGTGTTCGTTTATTCTTTTATTCATTTATTTATTGAATTAAAAAAAAATTGGTCGTTTCCTGAATCTGAGTAATCCCCTACCTGGGCATTGATTTATTGGGTCATAAAAATCTGCATAGCCTTTTTTTAAAACTTTCCTTTCGCTTTTCTTTTGACTCTTAAAACAATCTTTGTACTCCTTCTAGACCGAAGTCAAAACTGTCCGTCCCTCGATAATCCGCTCTTTATGGACTTGCAGGAAAAAAGCCGAAATCTGCATGCGTCACAGGTTCGTCACGTGGGATTTACACTGAGCATAAGACCTGTTTCTGATAACTTGTATCTTCAGGGGCAGCCATGTTTCCCATTCCGGACAATTTGCATGTCGTTTCTCCTATCATTTATTTATTGTCAGTGAAAAAAAATTATCGGATGCTGTTAGTGTCACAATCGACACTTGTGTGGGTTCACAACCCAGTAGACAATCAATATGCAAAATAAGAAGAAAAAAAAGATTGAGAAAAGTTCACCGTCAAAATTTATCCTTTTTTTCCCCCTGATGAATAAAAAAGAGTCCATCAATAGACAGTAAAAACGACAGTGTGGTCCGAAAGTATTGTCACACCTAGATATTTTTTTAACTTTTATTAGTAATCCCTTTCCCAAGAGCATTAGCACGATGTGAAACGCAAACAGCCTCGTCCAGAATTTGATCTAAAGTCACTAATTCCATTTCCGCCCTGTCGGCTAGGGCTGTAGAATACACCAATGCAGAAGGGTAAAATACCCAAAGGGGTCACCTTGAGCCGTGATGCTTAAGAACGGGATCCGGGTGGCCCTTAGGTTAGGCGTGCGGTTGTGGAGACCTCCTCCTATCAATCGCCTGGTAACATCAGGCCCTAGCATCTATATGATTGCCCCAACCCTATTGCCCTTATGGCAAGCCCACCCCAACCCGTTTTATCATATTCGAGCTAGAAGGCGGTGATTGAGGGTCTCAGTGTCCTGGGTTTGACGTTAAAATGCATCTAATGGTGAGGTTCCAATTTTGGAGCTCTAGGAAGTGTGGAGCATTTCTTTATCGCCATTACTACCAGGTCCACTTTGACATGGAGTGTAGTACCTGTTACGAATCTATGGGTTAAATAGAAAAAATAAGTTAAAAAATGTGTTAAAACTTGAGTTTAAAAAGAATTGAATACCCATCAAGCATGGATAGAAGAAAATGTCTTCGGCATAAAAATAACCCAACAAAGGTTGACATGCCGTAAAATCCCAAAACCCAAACTGATTCCATTTCCCGTGACGATAACTATCACGCTAAACAAGTATGATGCATTAATACAGGTTCTAATTAATCACCAGGAAAAGGGGTCAAACAAGTCTCCGTTATTGAGATCGTTAAGAATACTTAGAAGAGTCCTGGACACCTCAGGAGATTTACTATAACTCAGTCTCCTGTGAAAGACAAACAGTGCCAGCTGATGTTAAAAATGAGACCGTCCAAGTCGTCCAAGATTAAATACAAAAATGTAAATCCTGATTATCTGTTACTTATCCGTCGATTTCTTATTAATATGAAACAGATTGGCATCATTGTTTCCGCGCCCCCACCCCCCTCTCTCTCTCTCTCTCTCTCTCTCTCTCTCTCTCTCTCTCTCTCTCTCTCTCTCTCTCTCTCTCTCTCTCGATATATTTCCTGTGTAGCATGTCGTTTTTCTTCCCTTAATAAAAAACGGAATGATCCATTATTTAGGTGACGACCCTCATAGGAAATAAGGATTCGGTGGATAGGCAACACCAGATAATCAGGATTTACATTTTGCATTTCATCTTGGACAATTTGGACGGTCTTATTCTTAATCAGAGCCTGTTACCAGATGATAACGGTCGTACTTTTAAGGAATGCTAGTATTAATATTTTATAAAAAAGAAGAAGGGCCACAAAATGAATTATGTTTTTAAACGATTTTTTTATTTATTTTACTTCAGCAACACGTGTTTCGGATCTTATAGTATCTTCTTCAGGCTTCGATTAACCACATTCTGTGTCCGTAAACAAATATGTAAGATATTAAAAAGTCTGAAAGTTAACCAGTCTTAAATTATTAATGATTTCTGATTTACAAAATTTTAACTGATGTTGTAGCTTCGGTTCTGGGCAAACACCAAACTATCTTTTTGGTACAAATAATGTTCAATATATGTGAAATATTAATAGAAAAAAATTTGTGTTAGATTCAGTTCCACATGGGAATATTGATCTTGCTATGAAAAAATCAGAAATCATTAATAAATTAAAATTTGTTAACTTTCAGACTTTTTCGATAGCGGTTTTGGATTTCTTGGGTAAAAATGTTTTTATAAACCCATTTTTAGTCGTAGAGAAGCACTAGAACTCATTTTACAGACAAAAATAGATTACAAAAAGTCATTTTTCGCGAACCCCACCAAATTTGGAGAGCTAAAAATCGACATAACTCCAGTTTTTGTAATTGGAAGCTCAAATTTTGGGGTTTTCTTTAACACAGTCCATGCCTGTACAAAATTTCAGAATAGGGTTGGGTGACAATTTTACTTTTTTCTGGATGATTTGACATGGAATTGCCCTATTAATATATAGATAAAAGAAGATAAAAATAAGTGATTAATTTAACTCTACAATAATACGTAGGGGGTGATAAGACTTTTGGACAACCCTGCAGATTCCCACTGGAATTAATTGCCATCTTACAAAGAATCTTTAAATGGAGGGGGGTTGAAGGAATTGTGTGGATTGCTGGCTTAGTGGATGAACAAAGGTAAATTACTACTTCATTGTTTCTTTTGTCTATATACTGTTTTCTCATAGGGTATCTTGGTAAGATAAATTCTTATTTCCTTGGGGGTCAGCATTCGCTCTGTCGATAGAGAATGAGGATTTTCAACTAAAGCAGGTTCTCAAATCATGATGGATTAGCTCAAATTGATCTATCTACACCAATTTCCTTCATATCTTTTATATTTTCTTTCTTTTTTTATATTTCTTTTCTTTATTCTTATTTTCATTCGCTCACTTTTTGATTAAGAGTTTTTATTTATGCCAAAGACTTTTTGTTTCATTCATTCCTGTTGAGCATTCGATTCTTTCAAATTCAATTGTTTTTAGAAACAAATTTTAATACTCATATTTTTATCAATTTAACCCATACTGTTACTACCGTTCTGGGTTAGGGTGGACCTGGGAATAATGTCGATAAGGGAGTACTCCACATAACCCAGAGTTGGAACTTCACCACTAGATGCAGTTTAACGTTATACTCAGACACTGAAAGAAAGGAAATATAAAATACGAATAATAAAAAAAAGAAACTTATATATATTTTATCTTTTCTGTCATTCAATTATTCTTTCTTTTTTAGGTCTCTTTCATGTTTTCCTTCTTTCTCTTTCTTTTAATTAACCTTTAATATTTTCCTTTATTTTATCGTTCTTTCTTTTTTTGTGTCTCTTTCGTGTACTTGTCTTTCCCTCTCTTCCATTCAAACATTCTTTCTTTAAATACCTCCTTCATGTTTTCTTTCTTACCTTCTCTTTCTTTCAATTAACTTTTTTTATTTTCTTTAATCCTATCCTTCTTTCTTTCTTTTTATATCTCTTTCATGCTTCTTCATTCTTTTCTCTTTCTTATGATTAAGCTATTTCTTTTCCTTCATTCTAGCTCCCTTTTTCTTTTTCATGTCTTTTTCATGTTTCATTATTTCCTACTCGTTCTTTCCATTAACCTTCTTTCTTTTTCTATCTCTTTCATGCTTCTTCCTTTCTTTCTCTTTCTTATAATTAAAATTTTCTTTTTTTTTTCATTCTATCCCTTTTTCTTTCTTTCTATGTCTTCTTAATGTTTCCTTTTTTATTTATTTCTCTTGATTAGCCTTTTATATTTTCTTTCACTCTATTCCTTCTTTTTGTGTCTCATTCATGTTTTCTTCTTTCCTTCTTTTCCTTTTAATTAACCCTCTGTTTTCCTTCATTCAAACATTTTTCCTTCTTTTTATGCCCCTTTGATATTTACATTTTTCCTTCTCTTTCTTTTAATTAACCTTTTCTTCCATACTATCTTTTTTTCTTATATCTCTTTCATGTTTCGTTCATTTCCTCTCTTTCTTTTAATGAACCGTTTATATTTTCCTTCATTTTTTCTTTTTTATCTTCGTTTCTTCTTTCTTTCATTTTTTCTTAATTTCCTTCCTTTCTTTTTCTACTTTTCGTTTCCTTGTCTTTTTTCCATTTATAAATTTCTTATTATTTTTCTTTTACATCTTCGTTTCTTCTTTCTTTCGAATTTTCTTTCGTTCATTCTTTCATTTTTTTTCTTTATTTCTGTCTTTCTTTTGTCCGTTTTTCTACTTTCTTTCCTTTCTCTCTTTCCTATTTTCATTTCTCTTCTTCCATATTTTCTTTCTTCTTCTCTTTTCCTGTCTCTTTTTTCTCATTAGTTATTTCTCTATATTTTATAATTTCGTTTCTTCTTTCTTTCATTCCTGTCTTTCTTTTGTTCTTTTTTTCCCTCCTTTTTTTCCTTTTCCCTTTGCTAGTTGCATTTCTCTTCTTTCATATTTTCTTTTATTTCTTTCTTTTTTCTTTCTTTTTTCTTGTCTCTTCCTGTCTATTTTTTTCTTCTTAGTTCTTTCTCTCTTTTTATAACTTTGTTTCTTCTTTTTTTCGTTTTTTCCTTTCTTCCTTCAATTCCTTCATTCTTTTTCTTTATTTTCGTTTTTCCTTCTTTTGTCCCTTTTCCTGCTTTCTTTCCCTTTCTATTTCTCTTTCCTAGTTCCATTTCTCTTCTTACATATTTTCTTTTCTTTCTGTCTTCTTTTTTTCTTTTCTTTTCTTCATTCTTTCTCACTTTTTTCTTGTCTCTTCCTACCTCTTTTTTCTCCTTAGTTCTTTCTCTATTTTTTATTTTATAATTTCGTTTCTTCTTTCATTTTTTCATTCTTTCTTTCATTCCTTTATGTTTCTTCTTTATCTCCGTCTTTCTTTTTTTATCGTCTTTCTACTTTCTTTCTCTCTTTCATTTCTCTTCTTTCCTATTTTCGTTTTTTTTTTCACTTCTTTCTTTCTTTCTTTCTTTTTTCTTCTGTCATCCTGTCTCATTTTTCTCCTTAGTTCTTTCTCTCTATTCCTTCCCATCTCTATTCACTTAATGTGTTTAATAACCTTACAACTAGGAATAGCAAAATGAAAACTGACGTTTCAAGCAAGCTGTTTTTAAACATTTCATTCATAAGTCATCAGAGACTGTAATTTAATTGATTCCCTCTGCAACGATTGACAAGTCGAAGTAACACATTGTAATCAAAGATGCAATAACGTGCACGTCAAAGTTCATTCCACTTTAATTCGACGCTCACTGATTTGTAATTCATTTTCTACTTGTTCAAAGAAAAAACATCAACATAACTCTACACTTTCATCTATTAATATTTTTCTATTTTTCTCTTCTCTTCTTAACTCACCCGAGACACCACTATACAGTAGAGAGCAACAATCCTCCACTTAAAAATAAAAGCAAATGAATAAAAATATCATTAGTTTTAGTAGGGAAGTACGTGTCATGTAACAATTATCGTTATAGAAAATGGACTCAGCGAACGATCTTCAAATTCCGGACGAGACGGTTTGCCTTTCACGTCACATCAACAGTTTCGGGTTGCTTAATTGGTTTGATTTTACGGCGTGTCTACCCTTGAGGGGTTATTTTATGCCAATACGTTTTGTTTTATTCATTCGTGCTGGCTAATCAATTTATTCAATTTCAACTCAATTTTTTTTAAATAATTGTTTAAATTTATTTTTTAGTTAACCCATAAATGGGACTCTAACAGCTACTACCAATCCAGGTTTGAGTGGATCTGGGAGTAATGAAGATGAAGAGGTATTCCACATTCCCCAAAGTTCCAAGATTAGAACTTTACAATTAGATGCCCTTTAACGCCATAACAAGGACACTAAGGCTCTCAGTCACCACCTTCTAGCACATATATGGTAAAAAGGGTTTGGGATGTTGCCATAAGGAAAAAGGGCTTGGGTCAATCATATAAGTGCAAGGGATGGACTTGACCAGCCGATTAATCAGAGGGAGTCAGCTCTAGCTCATGTAAGGGCCAAAGTGTCATGGACTGCTCAGTCACCAGGATTCCGTCATTAAGCATCACGGTCACCAGCTACAACCAAGAGGTGGCCACATTAGAGGGATTTTACCCCTCTGCAAACGTACAGTCCCCGTTGACAGTGCGGAATAGTCTTGGAAAAGCAAAGACATCCCATCGTGGTGTAATGGTTAGCAAGTTAGTCTCGCAGATCCATTTTGGATGAATAGCGAAAAGGGTATTAGCGCTATGTGAAAAGCAGATTGCCTTGTTAAGAATTTGAACTCAGTTCGCCGTGTCGATTTTCTAGGATGATAACAATTATACAAGTCACTCAGTCTTCATTGATGAACCTGCATTACTTATTCCATATCATCGACAACAATTGTGTAATAATTCATGGATAGCCTATTAATTATGTAAGTAGTGTAGTATAAATTTTCAATGAGAGTTCGTTAGAAAATTCGAATCGGAGGGAGATAAATGGAAAATTACCGTTGGCATGATTGACATGATTGAATTGCTTGACCCCACCCCCCTGCGCCGTTTTGGGCTGGGATTATTTTAATAAATGCTAAACAGAAAAAAACCCACTAAATTTGGAGTGCTAAAAGTCGACATAACTCCGCAAACCTTTGGAATTGGAAGCTCAAATTTTGGGGATTATCTAACAGTCCACACCTGGAAAAAGGTACAGAAAAATTGAAGCGGGTGGATGACAATTTTTTTTTTTCTGGATAATTTGACATGGAATTACCCAAGAGTAACTTTCAGTGATTTGTTTCATTTTTTTTTCTTTACTGGCCAATTACATTTAACTCCCAAACACTGTCAATTTTGAAATTTAAAAAAATGCCGTATCGATATTGTTTGATCCTACCTTGTATGTTGCAGGCTTTATAGCAATTGATCGGCTGGGACTTTAGAATACACCACCTGCACGTCTGTAAAGGGGTAAGACCCCATCCCCAGTGAGGCAAATTGTTGGTCGTGCAGAATAGTCTTGGAAAAGCAAAGCTTAAGGATGGGACCCTAATGGCTGATTTGTCCATGACATTGGCCCTTCAACACTAACTTGACCCTTACTTAGGTTAGACGATCGGTCGGAAGCTGTTCACGCCCTATCAACAATATGATTATCCCAACCCTATTTTCCCTAAGGCAAACCCTTTTTATCATATATATGCTAGAAGGCAGTGGCTGAGGGTATAAGTTTCCTGCGTATGACGTTAAACTATCTGATGCTGAAGTTCCAACTCTGGAGCTCTGGGGAATGAGGAGTACCCCTTCATCACCAGTATGGTTTAAATGGAAGACAAAAATGAGTTTTAAAAATGTGTTTAAAAAATAATTTAATACCCATCAAGTATGAATAGAACAAAACGTCTTCGGCATGAAATAACTCAACAAATGTTGACATGCCGTAAAATCCAACAAAACAAACCGAACTAGATTGACCGAGTAAATAGTTCCATTATTTGTTTCAACTTTATAGAAATTAAGAAATTCTAGAAAGTCTAAAAAAAAAATAAAATAAAATAAAAACGCATAAGTATCCAGTCTACAAAAATTTAAAAATTACCAATTTTTATATCTCATCCACAGAAAGCGATGTTAATACACGAATAGGAAAGGCATGGGCGGCCACAAACAAATTATCAGTAATATGGAAATCCGATCTCACTTACAAGCTAAATCGAAAATTCTTCCAGGCTGTGATTATATGTATGGCTGCATTACCTGGACCCTAACAAAGCGCCTTGAGAAGAAGCTAGATTGGACCTGCACAAGAATGTTGCGTGCAGTCCTGAACAAGTCGTGAAAGCAGCACCCCAAAAAGAAGCAAATATATGGTCATCTGCCCCCCATCTCACAAACCATCCAGGTGAGACGGACAAGGCATGCAAGACACTGCTGGAGAACTGGGGACGAGCTCATAAGCGATGTTCTCCTGTGAAAACCAACACATGGACATTCTAACGTAGAACGCCCACTAAGGACCTACATTGACCAACTATGCGAGGATTCTGGATGCTGCGCAGAGGACCTCCCAGGGGCGATGAGTGATAGCGTAAGTTGGCGAAAGATTGTCGTGGATATCCGTGCTGTTTGCGCGACATGATGATATTTGTCATTTTAAAATGAAATAGACGAACATGAATTGTGATTTTTAAACAAAATGAAGTTTAAGAAATGTATTTGATAGGAAAATATACCAACTTTATAGAAAATGAGTATAATACATTAAATAATTGTTTAAAATTGAAATTAATTGAGACGTGCCTCATATGAAATAGTTACATATCTTCCCCTCCTCTCCCAATGTCAGTGTTCAAGCTTCAAATCCTGGTAATGGTCAGTATTTCAACTGGTGATTTTTAAGGCAAAATCTCCTGTGATCAAGAGAAACAACTTATTCTCTGTGCGTGAGCGTGTGATCATATAAATCCTTCATCCTCTGAGTCTCATCTATAATCAATTGTAAAGAATTACAGGAATAATTTCCAATGCAAATCTCCAGCGAATACTGACGTCGTTCTGTTTAGAGAAAGCGAAAAGTCTCAAACTCCGATCCACACAAAGGCGAATCTATAAAGGCATATAACGTGCGTCTGTGGAGAATATAGCAACAAGACAAGAAAATGTCCATTCAATTTTCTTCCTTACCTCACTAGATTTCCTGTTCAATCTATATCATCAATACGGATAGTTTGTTGATATACCCAGGACAAATTGCAGCGGAAATGAAACAACGTGTTTCGTAGAATGTCAAAACTTAACCAAATAATACTGAAGGAAACAGGTTCAAATAACATGCTAAATTCTAATAGTTTATACCCAAGAAGTCAGTGTTACATATGACTATGTAACACACACACACACACACACACACATATATATATATATATATATATATATATATATATATATATATATATATATATATATATATATATATATATATATATATATATATATATATATATATATATATATATATATATATATATATATATATATATATATATATATATATATATATATATATATATATATATATATATATATATATATATATATATATATATATATATATATATATATATATATATATATATATATAGTGGGAAGCGCGTGGTGTAATGGTTAAAGTCATGGGAAATGGACTCGTCGCTTCGAGATCAAATCCTGGATGTGGTAAATGCATTTCACTTAGCGCTAATACCCTTGGGAAAGGTATGAATCATACTCTTCCTCCAGCTATAGATAAATAGTAGGGCAGACTGGGCTCTTTAACCTTGGTTAGGCAACCGGTCTAGGTGAAGAAAAACTCTGAATTCAAACATGTTGAACTCCGCTTAAAAAATTGACCCTGCTCGTGCGGAGAGGTTTGTAAATATATATATATATATATATATATATATATATATATATATATATGTATGTATATATATATATATGTGTGTGTGTGTGTTGTGTGTGTGTGTGTGTGTGTGTGTGTGTGTGTGTGTGTGTGTGTGTGAATTTGCCAAAGTCAAAGAACTAAAAGAATTTCGGAGATCTATATTTGAGATTGCACGCGCGTACGCACGAACGGGTCGGCGATTCACCACGTACATACCCGAACGTTTTCAAATTCACTACAACATCCGGCGTTCCTTTATTTAACATAATAAACAACAAACGTTTGCGCCGGCAAAGTAATATAAGTACTAAAAAAACACAAGTACCTCCAAAAACTCTGAAGATGGGATTTTATCCCGAAAATATTTAGGAAACAGGTAAATAAACATCATTTTCATCATCTATTCCATTGCATTGTAAATTGCTTTCTAATTTCTATTTTAAACACATACATACAATGCCTCAAACAAACTATAACCCTTATATATATATATATATATATATATATATATATATATATATACACATGTGGAATTAAACAAAAGGCAGTTCTCCTGTTTAATGATTTTATTGGTGATCTTTTCAAGCTTTCTGGACAACTTTTTATATTTGGATGGAATTTGTGGATTAGTCTACCGAAGTTCATATCCCGAGTACTTTCCACCAATTCCATCCAAATATAAAAAAGTTGTCCAGAAAGCTTGAAGAGATCACCAATAAAATTGTTAAACATGAGATCTGCCTTTTGTTTAATTTCACATGTATAAATGAAAAGATGCTGCCCAAATACACACACACACACACACACACACATACACACACACACACACACACACACATATATATATATATATATATATGAGTCATCTGTATCTAAGTATCTAATCATTTTTTCATTAATTCTCATATATATCTAAAAACCCTTCGCACCAGCAAGATGCGACACAAGGTCTATTTCTTAAGCGGAGTTTAACAGGTTTGAATTCAGAATTTTTCTTCTCCTAGACTAGTTACCGAGCCAAAGATAAAGAGCCCAGTCTGCCCTACAATTTTATCCATTGCTGGAGGGAGAGAGGTTGGATTCATACCTTTTCCAAGTGTATTAAATATTATCATGCAAAAAGCCTCGTCCAGTATTTGAACTCTGGTCGACATGTCCATTTTCAACGACAAACCATTTCATCTCGCGCCTCCATGTAGACGTTTATATAGACTTATAGACATATACTTAGCTTGTATACTTATCTTCTATAGTATCTTCTATGGATATGGGTCTGTTATCTCTTACCTGTCGTAGTTGGGATGGTATCTATCTCCGGGTGGCAGTTCTTCTAGTCTTTTGTTGTTTTCTTGTAATCCTTGTTCGCAGTGTTTCTTGGTAGAAAAGAATGTAGTATTAATATTATCTGCGTTATTCGGACTATTGTCCCCATCTTCATTGTTATTTGTACAACGTTTTGGCCGATATACCCTCCGGCCTTCTTCGGGTATTTCTTGTCGGATTCGGGAACCTTCTCGGACTCGGGAACCTTCTTTTCGAACTCGGGAACTTTCTTGTTGTATTTGGGAGCCATCACGGAACTTTGAACCTAACCCTTTATTTGGTCCACGGGGGTATCCTGTTCTCATTCCGCTAACCATAGCTGGGTAGGAGTTGTGTTGATTAATTATTTTTCTAACTGCTTTCACTCAGGATTGAACTCGGGTTCCAGAGATAACTGTCACTTAGAACTGTCTTAACCTAACTGCCTTATCCATGCGGCCATGTGTCCAATTGGACAATTGAGTGTGAATTTAGTAGATCTCTTTGTAATTTTAGTCTGTAGTATTCCTTGAAATCCAAGGTAGAAAAGAATGTAGTATCAGTAGATCTCCTTGTAATCTTGGTCTGCAGTGTTCCTTGAAATCCAAGGTAGAAAAGTTTGCTCGTTTTCTGTGATCGTTTTTCTCTTGCTAAATTGTTACTGGTAGTTCCTGCTGCTGTTGGGAAAGTTCATAAATTGGAGTGGTGATTTAACATACATCTTATACCGAAATAAGACAAGTATTACATAGCCTTGTGAATTATGGAAAAAAATGACAAGATGAAGAGATGAAAACTATCCTGATACGTGGTCATTGAAAAAACTTCACTCACTTTATTATCGGTGTTGCATCCTCCTTTTGGATGGGTCTCAAAAACAGGAAGATGGTAATCGGTATTCTCCAGTCGATAAAAGAAATATCTATTGGTTGACAAATTGTAGCCTACATCCAGTGGGGGGGTGCTAGACCCGAAATTTAGGACGTTATATGTCACTCGGCCCGTAAAAGTGTGTCATGTATTCTCCCACCTACCGCGTGAGATCAATTGATTGATCTCTTTTGTCAGCCACACAGCTGGGCACCAGGATCACTGGTTGTGGGAAGCGACCATTGTATTACATGTATAGCGCTTTGGAATTCCCTTCAGAACCATCGGTTGCGTTAAGAGGAGGAACCGGCAGTAGGGACAGCTAGGTCCTCTAAGAGAATTAAAGGTACTTCGACCCGTCTATGATTATTTTATGCCTGGGAGTTAGGGAATCGCGACTGATATTAGAAAACTGTTAATGGTATTGATAAATTTTAAGAACAGTTTATTTAAACTTAAATCTTATCTGCAGGGCCCTTATGGCAAGCCGCAACCCCTTTTTATCATATGGGTGCTAGAAGGCGGTGGCTGCGGGCCTACGTGTCTTGGGAATGACGTTAAACTCTATCTGATGGTGGGGTTCCAGTTTTGGAGGTTTGGGCAATATGGAGCACCCCATTCATTCCCATTGCTCCCTGGTCCACTCTGACCCGGAGTGGCAGTACCTGTTAGGGTCGCATCTATGGGTTAAATAGAAAAATTTATTTATAAAAAAATGTTATTATCCATTAAGAATTGATTTATTTCAAAACTTTATTGGCATTAAATGACCCACTGAGGTTGATATGCCGTAAAACAAAACAAACCAAACCAAACCGAAAAAAAAAATCATCTGTAGGGAGTGTTTTCAGAAAGCTTTCTGAATTTCTTTGTTTTTGTAGTTTTTTGGTTTTATTTGTCTAAATTTTTGACAATAAACACCTGAAGAAGGCCGGTATGCACATCGGCCGAAATGTTGTGTATACAACAATAAAAATGAGGAAAACATTCCGAAAAATCCAAATAATACAAGTTTTGTTGTGTGTGTTGTAATAATGATTGTTTTTAATTATTTACGTCTGTTTTTTTTGTTTTTGTTTTTATTTATTTAATCAATTCACATATAAATGCGATGAGGCGACACGTCATCTTTAAGGATTTAGTGGTCACCTCTTGCTTCCCTGTTACTCTATGAAAAATAACGTGGCTGTCACAAGCAATGAGAGATATTTTGCAGAGTATAAAAGCGTTGCCATGAAATACTTGGTCTTTTTAGTAAAAAATATGAGTGTTATATTTGCTGTCCGTTTCTAGAACAATATTTGTCAAAGTGAACATCAACGCCTAACAATACTGAGAGGAAAAATTAAAAAAACAACTATAAACGAAGAATCCGTATAACTATGCCGAAACGATGCGGTTTTTGTTGAAATCTGTTATAAAAGGAGGCTGTTAAGGAACCTTCAAAAAGACATGCTTTTGTGGTGAGAGTATGAGGGAGGGTGGTAAGCCGTTTATGCAGCACGAGAATTCTCAAAGAAAAATGAAGAAAAAAAATTGTTTACAACTATTTCCTTCAGCAAAAAAATAGGAAAGAAAGAAAAAAAAATATGAAAACATCACATTAATTTTTTTAAAGCAAAAAAAAAATTTTTTAAAAGCAATCAAAAATATAGCAAACAACAAAAAAAAAAAGACAACGCGTGCTGTTTTTTTCACAAGTCCTCTTAATTGTTGCCCTGAGGACGATATCAGCTAATTTTCAATACAGATTCAAATTTAGAAAAAGAAGGGGCAGGAGTAGATGAGGAACTGTCAAATTTAAAAGCTGTTTGGGTGAACATACAACATAGTCTGACTCGGGATCTTATAATTTACGAGTTCAAACTAGCCCATAATACTCGAAAAGCAACGAATTTTGCAACAGGTGAAGGTGCAATTGATCACAGTACAGTCAAATGGTTTAAGATTTTGGTTTGGTTTGGTTTGTTTTACGGCATATCAACCGCGGTGGGTCATTTAATGCCGACAATGTTTTTAAATAAATTCATTCTTAATATTTTATAAACTCATGTTTTATAAACTCATGTTTTTCTATTCAACACATAGATGGGACCCTAACAGGTAATTACTCTCTGGGTCAGACTGGACCAGGGAGCAATGGTGATGAAGGGGTGCTCCACATTCCCCAAACCTCCGGAACTGGAACCTCACCATCAGATAGAGTTTAACGCCATTCCCACAACATTAATACCTCAGTTACCGCCTTCTACCACATATATGATAAAAAGGGTTGGAGCTTGCCATAAGGGCAATCATATAGGTGCTAGGGCTTGAAGTATGGTTTGAGAAATTTGGGTTCCGAGGCGGTGCACTAAACTATAGAGGCAGATCTGTCAATTTGAGATTGGAGAGTATCAGGATAGTTTGGCATCTCAAAGTCCAATGTGTTTCTTTACCTTCAAGACCTCAACAACAACATCTTGAGCTGCCAAATTGTGCCTTGACTAACGAGGGGATGGTACCTTTGGTCTGAATTCAGTTTTCTTTCTCAAAGACGTGTTGCCCTATCAAGGTCAAATAACCCAGTAGGCCCTACTATTTACCCATAGCTGAAAGGAGAACAGTTGGATATCCACTAAATGTATTATCATGATGTAAAATAAAATCTCTCATACAACATTTGAACCCGTGTTGCCATTTTCTATGACGATGACCGTTACAAACCGAGCGCCTCTTTAATCAATATATTTTCTTCAGCAAACCTGCATTGTTTAGATCAGTGCTTCTCAAACCTTTGGGACCGGTTAACATTTTTTTCAATCGATGCATGGATCAGTGCATAAAATTATAGAATTTGTTAAACTTCGAATAAAAAGTATTTTTGTATGCATGTTAAAATTAGATTTATAGATACAGAAATTGATCATCAATCTAAACTAAACCCTAAAGTACAGTCATGTATGTAATGGAAACATTTGTCAAGTTTTGGTTTGATAGAATAGAGTGCCACTTATGTTTCCTTTGTTTTAAGTGATGAGGATTTGCACTCAATAGCTGCCCTTCCGCTTTGGAGACCAAGGTGGTTGTGCTGAAATTTACTAAAAGAAAATTAGGTTTCTATAAAACAACGTAGGCAAAAACATGGTAAAATAGCCATCGTAGTAAAGAGCAGAAAATGAACAAACTTGATATTTTTATAAATATAGCAAATTATTCCGGGTGCAAGTATTTCCAGATTTTGAGTCTTTCATTTTTATTTTTTCTAATTTAAGTACAGTTATTTCATCTTGTTAATGGATTTCATTTAAGATTCATTGAAGAGATTGTTGCTTATATTCATTAAAATAAAACCAAACAGATACAAATCAATAATACTAAGTACATATTTATTAAATTCGATTTTTTAATATTAATATGCAAATTAGCCTTCCCGTTCACATTGTAAACCACTATTTTGTTGTATATATAAATATAATTGCATGTTGTCAGTATGTAGACATAGTTAACAGTATTAATAATGTAAGACAATTTTATTAATAATTGAGGTTTAGATGAGATTGTGACCGGTTACAGACAGAAAAACATTTTCCAATTTTGTTTATATGTACACTCCAAAACTATACAAATTTAGTTTAATATTATATTCCGTCCAAAAGCAGGCTATTTAAGGGTTATAAATGAATTTCCGGTGAAATTTTAACACATAAACACGTGCCCTTTGTGTGAGTTAATATATCTTTGGATAAATTTGTACAGTTTATTCCAAATGTTGACGTGGGTGGCGGGCAATTTAGCCCACTCGGCTGGTACTATTTAATAGCTAGGGACATAGGGGGTTCATATCTTTCCCAAAGGTATTAGTTCGAAAAGTACCGTTACAGTCCAACACGTTAGCCATTATGTCACGATGACTACCCCCCACCCACCCCAGGCGTAGACACACAAATTACATATAGAAACTAAAGCCAAATAAAAACAAAAGACTAGAAACTATTTGTAATGAGCAAATGAACATAACTTGCTAGTTATATCCGAACGATTCTCCGACCAAGGAAAACTGAAATGGCGTGCAATAACAGGAAAATCCTACAAAGTGTGGAGTTAATCCTGTGTAAAATTGCTGTTTGGATTTTCATTTGTTTTTTTTTTCCTGACATCCCCAAAACACCTATAAACTATAATTACAGTTTTTGATCCGAACTGATAACGGTTTACATCGAGATATAATGATACGAAACTGTGCACGATTCAGACAAAAAAAACCCTTTGAAGTGATCATTCTATACTATAACAACTAACCTACTACAGAAACAATAAATATTCTTTATTACCTTTACAAAAACATGCATTGCAGCGTGTCTGTTTATATATATATATATATATATATATATATATATATATATATGTGTGTGTGTGTGTGTGTGTGTGTGTGTGTGTGTGTGTGTGTGTGTAAAAATGGAAATTGGAAATGAATCCGACAATATGAGGAAGAATGAATAAAGAAAAGAAAGAATAGAAGGGATAATAAAAGATGAATTTAATCAATATCACTTACACATGTGTTTCGGTCAGTTCATCTCTGTGTACACGGTTCAAACTATTATTATCATTAAATAAACAAATGAAATGAAATAATAATAATAGAATAATGTGAAAATATTCCGCACATAGAGAAGATTCAACCTTCATCAGAGTGAAATTTTATTTTGAAAGAAAAAATTCGTTGGGGAAAAACGGAGAATTTTTTTAGAAATGTTGAAGAGAATTTTTTTTAAATCACTTTTGGAACGCTGAAATAGAACCGTTAGAATTTGAATATATATATATATATATATATATATATATTATATATATATATATATATAATAATAATAATAATATATATATTTTATTATTATTATTATTATTATTATTTATATTTTTGCTTGACGGCAATTACAATGCGTATATCGTATAAAATTCGATGATTATAGAAAATAACCATGACAAGTGAATTTGGCAAACGATTATGCGATGCTAGAACATCGTACAGTCTGTTTCAACATTATCAAGTCTCCTCAGTGATGTATACTAACAATTTCCCTTCAACAGAAATCGAAAACGGTAGTCAAGCAGGCAAAGTCAGTGACTTTACCGCTCAGCCAACGGTCTGCATTGTACAATCCCTGCGAAATTAACCTGTCAATGATAATAGCACACCAAATAAACAGACTGTACAATGTTCTAGCATCGCATAATCGTTTGCCAAATTCACTTGTCATGGTTATTTTCTATGATTATCGAATTTTATACGATATACGCATTGTAATTGCCTTCAAGCAAAAATATAAATAATAATATATACTTTATCCAACAATGCTTCTAAAAACAAACATCCAAAAAATCTTATATATATATATATATATATATATATATATATATATATATATATATATATATATAATATACGGTGTGTCAAAAAGGTATCGAGATTTTTGTACGTTTTGACACACCTAGTATTCTGAAAAGAATAACGTTCCATTCATTAATTTTTTCAAAATACAAGGTATGTTAAAAATGTACCAAGTTTAAAGCTGTATTTTCCAAGATAGAAATGAAGAATGAATGGAACATTATTTTTATTTTCTGAGTACAAATTGTGTCAAAAGGTACAAAAAATCCCGATACTTTTCATACACACACACACACACACACACACACACACACACACACACATATATATATATAATATATATATATATATATATATTAAATACCGTCGGATTTATTTTCATATTTTTCCACCCACATTTTTTATTTGAAAAAACAGAAATTTGGATAAAAAGTTTTTTGTTCGGAGTAAAAAGAAATATATAAAAAATTAAAAAGAAAAAAAAAGAAAAAAAAAAAAGAAATAAAAAAAAAGAAAGAGGAAAAGAAAAAGTGAAAAAATACAAACTGGTATGTCCTCAAAATATGAGAGAAACTTCGCCGACATATCTGATTGGATGTTGGAGTTGCTCTACAGCTACATAGTTGTAAATATGTCAATTGTTCGAGTTTGGGACAGGTTACACCACTGAGAGGATATAATGCTATAGACTTGAAATCTTCCATGACCCAATACATTTTAGCATCGAACACCCTGACAGCACAGTTTAGTTTATTTTTTAACGGGATAAAACATCTTGTCCTATAAGCTACACACATACACACAAATATTATATATATATATATATATATATATATATATATATATATATTATCAATAAAGGAAGGAAGAACTCAATACAGTAATCCCATAATAAATTTATTTCGACGAAAATTGGGGCCCATATAAATCTAAGTTGATTTAAACCGGCTCCCCAAATTTTCGTCTCATCAGATGGGTCTCAATCAATCAATATAATCTAAAAGGTTATTTTACATTGAGCTCTCTTTAGTGATTTAAAGATTCGCTGTATTTTATACATACTGGATCATCAATATTAGTACAGTGGATCTTAGAAATCACATATAGAATCATCCCTTACTACCAAGTTTTGGATAAATCTCTTATATATATATATATATATATATATATATATATATATATATATATATATATATGGGAATAAAAAGGCCTTAAATACCATGGTTATCGTGGTTATGGACCATAATTAAACATTGAGCTCTCAGGGTGGAAATGGTCCATAACCACGATAACCATGGTATTTAAGGCCTTTGTATTCCCAAATAACTTTGCTCTGTTTACAATAATTAAACATTGAGCTCTCATACGGAACCTGAACTCTACAACAAACTACTGGTAGAGAATTAGAACCCACCTAGAATCACCTTGTACCAAGAAACTTGGTACCGCACCAAAGTATATATATATATATATATATATATATATATATATATATATATATATATAAACAAAACGCAAATGGGGTCTCGATATTTAAAAATCAAAACAAATGAAACGACAGTTAAAGATCAATAATAACACTGCGTTCCTTTATATGTGCGTCGGAACTGCTTTAATCTTTTTGTTTACATCAGTTAGTTTTAATCAATTTAATCAATTCCATGCAGTATAGTCCTGATGATCCTTGTGGTAAAACATGGGTAGACATATTCTGACTTTATCAATTTCTGAACCAGCTCTACAAAAGTATTGAGCACTTTAATATTCATTCATAACTCCAACTTGTTCGATGATTTTTATCGACAATCAAAATTGCCACTTGCTCAATTTTTCGCCTTCTTTAATTCCTATTCAAAAAAACACACACTCTTTTTTTCTACCAGAAAAGACTGAGAGAAAGAAATTGAAAGAGAGGGAAAGAGAAAGAAAGATCTCCAGACCAAATACTTCGTCTGTAGATCGCATTGGCAAGAAACTGTCAGTAACCAGGCGCCGTTGACTGTATGTCAACGCTACTTTAACTTAGATATAAAGCTCTATCTATGATATTGATCAGCGTTTACATATAAATATAGCATCCATTTTATCTATATAATGATTTTATATATATATCCTCGCCAACTCAGCGTATGAGTAGCACAGGGATCTGTGTGGTAAAGTAAGGAGCTGATGGTAGGTGTGGCGCTCCACCTCAGACGCCAAAAAACAATCTCCTTGGTCTAACGCTATTGAAAAGGGATAGACTCCCTCGCTGATTGGTGATACCGACTTTAGGCCGCCCCGACGACTTTACTTTTTTTACTTATATGTATATAGATAGATAGATAGATAGATTATTATGGACTCTCTCGTCGATTTTCGACGCATGAGGGTTCACACACACAATGAACACCCACACAGTGATTTGTTTATGGTGGTGAAGGTTTGTGTTGGACCATCCCCTCTTTGTGGCACAGTCGATAGGAAAGAATTGGTGCATCAAGGGTTACCACAAACCCAATCAATAACCGACCTCAGGAATTTTGAATTCAGAGTTATCCCTCTCTAGACTGGTTTCCTACCCAAGGCTGAAGGGCCCAGTCTGCCCTACTATTTAACCCATAGCTGGGGGGAGAATATATGGATTCATACCTTTCCCAAGTGTATTAGCGCTATGTGAAATGCCAACAGCTTCGTCTAGGAATTGAACTCGAATAGACGAGTCCATTTCCCACGACTCTAACCACTAGCCCACGCGCCTCCATATATCGACGCATGAGGGTTCACACACACACTGACCCTTACACACAAAAATAAATATACACACACAGACTCACACATACACACACGCAGAGAATTTGGAATATATATATATATATATATATATATATATATATATATATATATATATATATATATATATGGCTACCACCTCTAGTTAAAGAATGGCTATCGCATGATAAAGTTTTGCACGGTATCTCAAGCAACACCTGTGACTAAAGCTTTTCATAGTTAGAAAAGTCGTGAGGAGATGGAAAGAATTATCCACACACCACAGGAATTCTAAAAACCCAGAATCATAGATGGATATTATGTCTAGAAACTTTTTTTACCGCAAGTGGACTGAACAACAAACGAAACCACAAGAAAAAGTACTCTTTAACCCTAATGTACTTTTTAAAAAGTTTCTTTCTCAAAAATTCGTTCTTTAAAAACACGTTACCATTTAGAATAATATTCCTACTTAATGATATCTCCGAGAAAGAATAAAAAAGATATTGGAAAATGTTTATAAACACGTGAAAAATCGACTGTTTAAATAGTTAAATTTTAAATTTCAAATTAGATTTACATGTGAAGCAAAACGTGTGTCATAGCTAAACATTTCAGGGTTAAAATGGAAATTGACATTAACTTAACATAATCGGTTGGGATTAATAAATTGTTTTATTTTTTCTTACATCTAGATGTTCATTTTTTCGTTCATAACCACTCCCTCCCTATGTTTCTTATATATATATATATATATATATATATATATATATATATATAGTGCGGGATTCACTTGTCATTATATTATCTTCTATAATTATCGAATTTATGCGATATTCGCATTGTAGTTGCCTTCAAGCAAAAATATAAATATATATATATATATATATATATATATATATATGTATAATATATTTATATATATATATATATATATATATATTATACTAAAGCTGAGCAAATCAATTTTTGCCACCTAAAGGCTTTTTCCTCTGTAGTTAAATGACAGAAAACACATCCCAAAATATGATTTAATCCTAAATCTAATTAATGTTTGAAAAAAATTCCGTTTCATTTGGTTCTAATTAGTCGTAATTTGCAATTATGTCAAAAATCCACCATTCTCTCTCTATACTTCAAGTCTGTTTCTTTCTTCCCCTCTTTATATATTTAGAATACCTTCTCGGCCTTACTTTCTCTCTTCGCATCAATGTGTGAGTGAGAGAGAGAGAGAAAAGAAATTAACTTCCGTTTCTAGCAGACAATGCGACTGACTGCTGATCGACTCTCTCTCTCTCTCTCTCTCTCTCTCTCTCTCTCTCTCTCTCTCTCTCTCTCTCTCTCAAAAGCTCTACTTAAAATTTGATAATTGTTTGATTTCTAAAAAAATGTTAATAAGATTCGTACACAATGTGACTTAAAATTGTTTTCTTGGTTGTTAAAAAAAATAAATGAAATTGATGACATGTTTTAAAATAGATTTTTTTTAAATTACTTTAATTATTAATTTTTTAAATTCAAAGGAGAAAACAAATAAAATAATTGTGAGTAAAAATTTAGGAAGAGGCTATTCAGGTAAAATACCTACTTTTATGCTTATTTTACCGGCCCTGTAAATATTTTTACTATGAATGCAAGTAATGTTGAAATAACAATACAAATTTAACACAAAAGTTTATTTATGTTCATTTACATTTATATTTTGTGAAGGATAAAGATACAAAAAATTCTTCTAAATGAAAAATATTAGGCACTGGCAAAGTTGTCGTAAAATCCATATTTTACAAAATAAATTACCAGAAATCAGGGAATTATCCGATTTGAATGAAATTTTCAGTGTTGATTTATCAATAAATGCAGTTTATAATCCAGTTATTTTATTTCAAAACTTTCTGATTTTTTTGAGGTCACTTAACTTTGACCCCCGCCATGTTTTTTTTTGTGGGGCGCAAAATATCGGTGGGGGATATGTAAAGTTGAAACTAATTATAGTATAAATAAAAAGACAAAAGACAGAAGGTGTAAATAGTAGAAAAAAATTAAGGAAGCTATCCTGGTAGAAAATAAGTACCGAAAATTGGAAAATAAAATGTAAAATAAAAATTAAAAAATGATTTTTGTAGATCTTTTTTTTAATCTTTCTGATTTAATTGGCTATTATCTTATTTTAAAAATATACATAGATATTTGTTCTGTTTAAAAGGAAGGGGGCTACATTTTCAATAGAGTGTTTCTACAAAAATTATTAGATAACAGTAATAAACTAAAGTAGCTATTAAATAAATATTTGTTCTTAGAATCTAAAAATATCAAATTTGAAACTTAAAATTAGGCGTTTCATATTTTAAAAGAATTTCATATATTAATTTACCATAACAGAAATACCTAATTAAGTCAGAAAGTTTTGAAATAAAATAACTGGTGCATTATAAAATTCATTTGATAAATTAACACTGAAATTTCATTAAAATTATAAAATTCCCTGATTTTTGGTAAATTTTTTTCATTCGGAGGGGGGTAAATTTATTTTGTAAAATACAGATTTTACGTCATCTTAGATAGCGTTGACAGCCATGTGTACGATAAATTTGAGCAAAATTGACCTAAAACTAGTTTAGAATGTATTAAAAATGAATTACATTATTGTGAATATTTTCAACAATCTAACCCAAGCTCAATGGGTGAGCCAACGGGTCACGTCTTTTCTAGTATATATATATTATAATATATATATATATATATATATATATATATATAATACAAGATTTTAGAAACAAGAAATAAATGTATTTTAACTCAACAATACACACACACACACTATATATATATATGTATGTATATATATATATATATATATATATATATATATATATATATATATATATAGTTAAGAATTAATGGAAAAAATGAATGAATGAAATAAAAAATGAATGGAATAAATGAAAAAAATTATTTCCAAAGAACCTCTCTCAAGGAAAAAAAAGATATCTTTGAGAAAATCCCCAATGGAAAACTATTTCATTCTCACTGGACTCTTTTTGAAGCATTACATCTTATTATAATGGAGATTGTGTGTTTTTCTGTCTGTAACCGAAACTATATTACTACTCAAGTAACAATTCCCTTTGTTATTTACGTCACATTCTCCATGATTTTATTTTCATTTAAACCTCAATTATTAATAAAATTGTTTTTAGATTATTAATACTGTTGACCATATCTCCATACTAACAATATGCAATTGTATTTATATATACAACAAAATAGCGGTTTGTGGTGTGAACGGGAAAGTTAATTTGCATATTGATATTAAAAATTTGATTTTAATAAATATGTGCTTAGTATTATTGATTTCTAATTTTTTGGTTTTATCTTAATGAATATGAGCAAAAATCTCTTCAATAAATCTTAAAAGAAATCCCTTAACAAGAAGAAATAACTCATATTATTCCTTACTTCCTATTTTAACTAAACAGTTAAATTAGGAAAATTTACCAATGAAATACGGGAGTAAGGGAAAATGATGGAATAGTTTCAAAGTTGTTCTATTTTTCAATCTTACTCCCTCTGTTCCAAATCTTTTTATCTACATTCTTTTCAGTTTCATTAGCCTTTCTAATTTAATATGATATTTTATTATATTAAAACTTAAATACTTGCACCCGGAGGGTGCATATATTTGCTAGTTAATATAATTAATATCTGAAATATTGAAGAAGATAATGAGAAATGTAAAACTTAAAAATCAAAACTGAATAGAATTAAATAGATGTCTTACCTTTGTGAAGTTCTGTTGAGAAATGATTCGAATTACTTTTATCGTAGCTAATGTTGTTTCCGGTATCTATTGTAAATTAATGTATATATTTAGATTTAAGATCAAATAAAATAACTCGTGCATTAAATTGTTTATTCATTAATATATAAACACTGAAAATTTCATTAAATTCAGTTAATTCCTTGATTTTTAGTTTTTTTCTTCTTTCGACAGGTTGACATACGATGGTGGAATTTATGTCCGTTAAGTAGGATTTAACCTGTTCCTCATTTTACTTGGAGGTGGGAAGGAGTGGTCATTTGATTTTTTAGAATGAGATTCTAATGTATGTATTTAATCGGCCAGCCAGTTTTGGTTTTTATG
>CM042140.1:61850209-61945209 GCA_023376005.1 Doryteuthis pealeii | reverse complement strand
CGCAAGGATTGTTAGCTGTGTACTGTGGCCGAGGCGATATGGTCTTTGACTATGCCTGCTGAGGTCCCGCTTTCGATTTCTGTCGGAGGGAAGTCGTTAGTATACATCGCTGATGAGACTTAATAAAGTCGAAACAGTCTGTACAATGTTCTAAACACCGAGCGATCCTTTGCCGGGATTTCACTTGTCAATTTCATTTTCTATAAAATAAAATGTGTCAAATTTTATGTGATACATGCATTGTAGTTGCCTTCAAGCAAAAATATAATATATACTTTATTCAACAATGCTTCTAAAAAACAAACATCCCAAAATCTTATATATATATATATATATATATATATATAAGGGTTTTATAATTTGCTTGAAGCATTGTGTATATATTGGTTTGGGGATTGGTTTTGAAGGCTATCACAATGCAAGTGTAAAGAAAAAATAAGGTAACAATGGTGTTGTTTGTTAACCTGTGATTTATTCTTAATATTTCGAGATGAAATCTCTTCAGAAGAAGAACACTGGAACTGAAGTAGTTGTCGTCTTACTATGGCATTTTTTAGGTTTACATAAAAAATGCTATAGCAAGACGACAACTACTTATTTAAGCAACACATACCATTTGGAATGTTTCATTTTTAAAATTGGATGAAATAAAATGGAACAAATAAGAAATCTGCGATTAAACGACACCTGCTATTCTGTATTCATATTTGCATTTTGGTCAATTTGGACGGTGTCATTTTTAACCATTGCGTGTTGCAGGATGATAACGGGCGGAAGATTAAGAAAAAGCGTATTAATATAAAGATAATTGAATTTGATAATTCGATATCTAAATTGGTTAGATATCGTAAAAATCATTTTTCTGAGTATTTCTTTAATATATGTGAATATATTATTAATATATTTTCACGTATTCTACACTTCAAAATATATGTTTGAAACATTAATAGGACCCTAACAGGTGTAACCAGTCCGGATTAGAGTAGTCTTGGGAGTAATGAATCTTCACTCTTTCATAGCTCCAGAATTGGAGCCTCATCACCAGATACAGTCTAGTGTAATAAATAATTAAACACTGATTCATGATCGAAATTTAAACAATAACTATTTTATTTCAGAAAACCGACAATTTGTGATAAATTATGTATTTCAGGAGTAAGAGAGAGAAAGAAAATAGGTGAGAGGAAGTAAAAGGGAGAGAGGATGGAGAGTAGATGAGAGGGAATGAGAGATAGTAGGTGAGAGGGAATTATATATATATATATATATATATAGAGAGAGAGAGAGAGAGAGAGAGAGAGAAAGAGAGAGAGTGTGAGAGAGAGGGGTGTGGGTGAGTGAGTGGGAGAGAGTGAGTGACAGAGAAAGAGTGGAAGTGAGAGACAGAAAGTAAGAGGGAGAGAGAGAGAGAGTGGTTGAGACAGTGACAGAGTGTGGGAGAGAAAGAATGAGTGATTATATATATATATATATATATATATATATATATTATATATATATATTAGAGAGAGAGAGAGAGAGAGAGAGAGAGAGATGTAGACAGTATAGATTTACTCCAATCAGTTCTCATTTGGATATCTTCCATTGAAGAAATATGGCGCACAGGACGACCGACATGTCGCCAAATGGTAAGCTCTAAATTAGTCTCTCGTGTCTCGGCCCAGTAGGAACCAAATCACTGCGGAGTAATACATCCATAATCCGGCCACACGAATCAATCATTGTGCGAAGTCAGATGCTTCATTCGGGTAATACGATCGCTGAAGCGTGAGTCTTGTTTTTGTAGGATTTGAACTCTAGTCGACAGAGATCCAGAAATGGCGACCACTTGGGTATCTGTTCAGAAATAGCTGTAATGTGGTTTTAGATCCGGTTTTCAAGGGGCAGCGAAAAAATGATTGAAGTTTTCGATAAGTTTGGTGAACCCGGTAACTTTTTATAGACTTTAATAAATCCATGCAGACGAGAAACTGTTATTGTCGAAGGAACTAGATGCGGCGAGACGAGTTCAAATACTGGACGCGGCTGTTTGCATTTCACATTGCGCTATTGTAATATAATAGTTGGGGGCAGGAGAGCCAGGATTGTAACCTGACGTGTAAATTAGTGCGGAAAAGTGTGTAGGAAAAATTACATGTAGATTAGAATGGAAAAGTTTAAGGATGAATCATGATAAAGCCACATGTCATTTTTCTATTCGACGAGAGGTGAGACATGGCGAAGGGGTAGAGAGGAGGAATGAGAGGTGAGAGTGTGGAGTGTATCTGGTACGATGCATTGAGGGTGGGACATGGACTCTTGCTCTCGGCAGTTGCGACTTGGGGAGAAAATAAAAATCTCGCCTTAAGTCGCCTTACTAAAAATGGCGCAGGGCAAGATTTTCCCAGCACCCACGGTTGGTTTCCAGACTCCAAACCTCCAAGAATTGAGCATCGGCCCAGTAACCTGGATTCAAACCTCTCCACGTAGCACAGAAGATGGGATAAGTATACACCTATGATTATTTTACTATTAACACGTCATCACTCCATTCTTACAAAGAGAGCATAACGTCACACTAGTACCCTTGGGAAAGGTAGGAATCCAACTATTCTCCCTCCAGCTATTGTTAAATGGTACGACAGACTGGGCTCTTTAAAATTGCTATGGCAACCAGTCTAGGAGAAGGAAAACTCTGAATTCAAACCAAAGGGGCTCTCTTCTTGTTAGTCAAAACTACTTTGAGAGCTCTTCATCATCATCATCATCATCATCATCATCTCCTCCTATAGCGAATCTGAATCTGGGGTGATATGATGAAGAAATGAAATCACAATTGATTCATCACACTTTCCGGGTTATATTTATCCACCTTAGAAATACAACTGTATCTTGACTTACGAGTGTCCCAATTTACGGTTTTTTTCGAGATACGAGCTGTTATTCAGTCAATTTTTGTTTTAAGTCGTGAGCTAAAATTTGAGGTACGAGTGAGCTTCAGATACGTTTATAAGTTCACTAAAAACATTTAAGATTCCAAATTTATTACGCTAAAAAACTTATGAAATAATAAACATTTTTTATTTACTAAGCAACATACATACATACATTTTGCATAAATTTTTTGCAAAGAGATTTTTTTATATGAGACGGAGCTCTCAAAGTAGTTTAACTAACGGGAAGAGAGCTCCCTTAAGGTCAAAGAAACATTTTGTTAGTATTCAAATTAAAAAGAAATATCACAAAAAAAACATATTCTGGTTTAAAAATTTGTTAGATTTTGGTTATATTCGGGTTCGTGGCTGGATTGTTTTGAATATCTTTTTATATAGCTTTATTTTTCAAACTTTGATGAGGTTTTCCAATCGAGGTTGGAGACTTTAAGGTTTAAAAATAATTATTTTTAACCAAAATACGTTTTTTCTATATGAAATTTTAAAAGATATTCCAGTCCAGAACGTGAGAGTTATTTAGACTTCTTGTGTCAGCTGTTAATTTCCCTTTCATCATTCCTATAACTGTGCTCTGACGAAGACGAATGGTTTATACAATGCCTTTTACTACTGCTTTTATTCTACTTTTTTAAAATAATTTCATTTGGATTACATTCTATAAATCATCATAAAGTCAAAACAGGCGCAAAATCTATACTATTGTTTTTCCTTTTATCATTTCCTAAAATTGTCGGATTTAATTCCATATAGTATAATCAACAATATGTGTAATATTACAATTTTCAAAATGTTCAATAAATAAATATGTAACTACATAAAGTTATACAAAAGAACACAAACATTAAATCAAAGCTTTGTTTATTTCCGTGGAAAATCCAGGGAGCACAATAACACCATCTAATAGAATAATATTTTAGCTATAGAACACTATTTTCTCATATAGTCACCAGCACTTTGCATACAGTTTCGTCATTGATTGACAAGAGCCTATACTTGCCCCAAAGGATGATTGGCTAGATTTTACGGCATGTCATGACTTGGGTTATTTTATGCGGAAAACGTTTTTGTTTTATTCATCCTTGTTTGGTATCTAATAGACTACTATTCAATCGTGGGAAGGCAATATGAAATTTTAAAAGTGCATACTTTTAGAAATAACGTTCCATTCATTATTTCTTTTCAGAATACAATATGTGTCAAAAAGTACCAAGTTTAAAGCAGTATGAAATGAAGAATGAATGGAATGTTATTTTCTTTCAGAATACAAGGTGTGTCAAAAAGTATAAAAAATCTCGATACTTTTTTGATACACCTTGTATAGCTCGATTGGGTTGATTGGTTTTACAGCATGGCAACCCTTTTTGGGTTATTTAATGCCGAATTCAATGTTAATTATGGGTTGTTTAATTCCGAAAATTTCCTTCCTTAGCAAAGGTTGATTATAATAAAAACTATATTTTCACCGTTCCATTGCAATCATTTTTATTGCACTTTTTTTTATTCATCTATAATACTAATTTGTTTGCATACAGTTATATGGTTTCAAGTGTTCCTATATTATACTGATAATTTATACACAATTATATGGTTTCAAGTAAACATTCTTATCAAATCATTTGTTTATACAGTTATATGACTTCAAGTATTCCAATCTAATAAGTTGTACATAACTATGTGATTTAAAACATTTCATGTAATTATTTTTATTTATTTATTGATATACGGAAATACATTTTGCATTCGATTTCGTTACAAGAGATGTATCTTTTAACATGAAGTGGATCTCGTGAAATAGTTTAACGAAGGAGAAAATAGATCCCCTAAAGTTCAAGGAAACGTTTTTTAATATTATTCAAACTAGCAAGAAATATCAATTTAATTCAACAATATGTGTAATATAACGATTTCAACAATTTTCAATGAACAAATATATACGTACATTAAAACAGATTACAACAATTAATTCATTACATTCTATTTTATTATGTTTTTATCCAATACAGTGATATTTTTTCTTATTTATGAAAACGTAACAAGAAAATTAGAGGAATGGATTAATGGCAATTCAGTATATTTCAATGAATACTTGATAACGTCAATCAGGAGCTCGATCAGAAACGACTACCAAGACTGTGCTAGGCAGCAAAACGCAGCTGTGTGCAAAACAAACAAAACAGTGTCGCAGATAGATCGAAACCAGTCAGAGTCCCAAATCATCGGCTCATCAGCACGCCCACGAGCAGTAAAGAGAATTAATACAGATAAATACCCTCCAGAGTGCTCAACCTACCCGGGATGTGAAGCAATATTTATTCATTCGCAGACAGTCCTGTTTTAACGTATCACGTCTCCTTATGAAAATGACATGGCATATATAAGTAAAGTCAATACCCAAAAGAAAGTGTTGATAAAATATTAGGTTCTTAAAATTAAAAGCCACTGAAAATAAAGCATTAGAAAAATAATGAATAAATAATTTGCTATATTTCGAGAATCCTATCTCCTTCTAGGGATAAGAATCCCGAAATATAGCAAGTATTCCTGAAATCATTCATATCTTCTATTTATTCCAGATAATTTATTCCAGCAAATCGTTTATGAATCTTTTTTCTTCTGCTTTTAATTTTCCATCATCATCATGTCGTGCTAGCAGCATGGATATCCATGACAATTTCTCGCCGACCGCCCCTATCATTCATTGCTCCCGGCAGTTCCTCTGCTCAGCATCCAGTATCCGCGCAGAGCTGGTCGGCCCGCACTGGCGTTCCAATTTGCTGGCTTCCACGGGAGAACGTCACTTATAAGTTCATCCTTGCTTCTCCAGCAGTAGCATACGTGGAACTCACACTCCTAGATAGATAGACAGATATAGATAGATAGACAGACAGACATAGATAATTTTAGCAACATATAGACAGGTATGATATTAAAACAAGGGAAGTATTGCTATATTCAGTTTGTCCGTCTTTTTTATTGAAAATATGAAATATAAAGGTATCATGTTCATGTCGCGCCAGCAGCACGCATATCCATGAAAATTTCTCGCCACCTTTCCCTATCGGCTATCACCCCCAGGAGATCCTTTGTGCAGCATCCAGAATCTGTAAAGAGCTGATCTATGTAAGCGTGTCCATGTGCAAGTTTTTACAGGAAAATGTCACCTATGAGTTCGTCTTTGTTCTTCCAGTAGTATCCAGCATGTCTTGTCAATATTACGTGGATAATTTCTGTGATAGGTGGTAATTTCCAGTAAAGCTTCTTTAGTGTGGGGTGTTGTTTCAACGATTTGTTTAAGACATAATTAATAATAAAGTTATACGGACAAATACTTCTTCAGTAGATAAGAAGAAGGACACAATCATGGCAGTTGTGTTAAACACAGAAAATGATTACAACATTATGGCATTCAGTATTATTTTGATTATTCGGACTATTGTCCCATCTTCATTGTTATCTGTACAACGTTTCGGCCGATGTACCCTCTGGCCTTCTTCAGGTATTTCATGTCGGACTCGGAACCTTCTTTTCGGGCTCGGGAATCTTCTTGTCGTAATTGGGAGCCACCACGGAACTTTGAACCTAACTCTTTATTCAGTCCACGGGGTATACCAATTATCAATAATACGAATTATCAAACTTCATCTGAAAAGATTCCGAGAAATTATGTCATTCGTTGTTGTATTTTGTTGGTGTTGTTTTTTGTTTTTTTATATGACTGGCTAAATGCTTTATTTGAATTTTATCTTCAACGAGTGCACCGATATTGTGACCCTGTACCAGACTAAACTGAACATGAAAATAACTTATTTTGATAAACCTGCTTAGTCGATAAGGTAGAATTGTATTTCTTACTGCTAGAGTGTCGAATACTGATTTTAAAGATCGGCAGATAGACTTAATACTACATGTATATGTATATATAGTATTGATTTAAATAAATAACATCTCTTTGAACTGCACTTTTAAATACGTGCTATGTTGTATAACATAAAAGAAAGAGAATAGCTCTTTAAATATTTTTAAAACAAAGTCTGTCTGTCCAACATGTGATGAAGTGTTTTGTTTAAACAGGTACAAGGTGATACTCGGGTGACAATACGAAAATCTAAGAAAATTCTTTTTGTTATAAACCGACCAGATGTATACAAATGTTCTGCTTCAGATACCTACATTGTTTTTTGTGAAGCTAAGATTGAAGATGTAAGTCAGCAAGTACAAATGGCTGCTGCTGAGAAATTCAAAGCTCCTGAAAACCCAGCAACATGCTCTGATGGTGCACCAAATCCTCTGTCGCAACCAATGCTTGGAGAATCTGAAGAAGAGGAGGTGATTGATGAGACTAGGATAGAACCAAAATGTATTGAACTTGTCATGTCACAAGCCAGTGTATCTAGAGTAAAAACAGTGAAGGCATTGAAGAACAATAATAATGACATTAACAATGTAATGTCTGTAGCTGAGATTGGACGTTGGTGTTGTATGGAATATTTTTCCTCTCAATCTGATTTGAATCCATTTCTCATGTTCATGAATAAAAATACACAAGCACAGAGAAATACACACACAGAGAGAAACACACACACACAATTATTTGTACAATAAATTTTTGTTTTTTGTTTATGCTTTAATACTAGCTTCATTAAGATCCCGCTATAAAACTCAAATGCACAAGTCAAGTCAGTCTCTCCTTCCTTGCATTAATGGGATATCATCTCTTTTCTTCCTTGTGCTCGATCTATCTCTCTCAAGTCTTTGTAGATGGTATAATTTTAGTCGAAGTCATTTGATTATTTTGACATGCCATTTTAGCCGAAGTGATTCTTGAAATTTATAAAACAACCTTTTTTTCATCCTCCTCTCTCGGTTTGTGCCTATTCTCACTTTTTCACGGAATTTTTAAGATGAGGCTTGATAATTAGTAGGATTTTTATTATTTGGACTATTGTCCTCATCTTCATTGTTATCTGTACAACGTTTCGGCCGATGTGCCCTCCAACCTTCTTCAAGTATTTCTTGTCGGACTCTGGAACCATCTTGTCGTAATCGGAAACCTTCTTGTCCGAGAAGGTTCCCGAGTCCGACAAGAAATACCCGAAGAAGGCGGGAAGGCACATCGGCCGAAACGTTGAACAGATAACAATGAAGATGATATAATGAATAATACAAATAATACTCTTCTCATTTTGTTTTATTCTCTAGCCGGCTGTCGTCTCTATCGTTGCTATCTTGTGCTCATGACCCAAACACTAATCTAGCTTGGTCACTTTTTATCATTTCTATCTCTCTCCCCCTTGGAAAATTAATTATTTAAGATCTCACTTCCTACCTCAATGTACAAGGCAAGGCAGCCTCTCTTTAGTTGCATTTGCTTACAGCATTTATTCCCTCCTTACTATAGTGCCTTGTACCAGACTAACATCAGTTTTGTATATAGCTATGAATATTGAGACAATATGAGCAAAAATGTCAGAAAAGTTTAACCAACATAATTCTTATGGTATTGTATATTCACTACCACAACCTACCCACCACCAGCACAGGATGTGACACGGGGTCAAATTCTCTCCGCAAACCGGTGAGTGGTGCTAGAATTGCTCAATTTCGTCGGCGTTCCTCTTTGGGGCGACTCCGACATTAGAAGCGCTTCAGGGATCATGGGATGACATGGACACTCCCAGTTTTAATATAATTGGAGGAGGTGCTACCTGGGGGTACGGCTCACTGACACTGAAGCAGATAATTATAGCTGGTGTCGGAAGACCGGAGCTTTTACCTGTGGCAAATCACTCTCATGCAAGGTGATAAAGTTACACTTTTCGTATTGCATGTCTAAGAAATATTAAGATAAACGCCATTTATGCAGTTTTGAGTTTTCAATCTTGCAGAAGAAAAAATATGACGATAGAACGAAACACCTCTGGGATTTCATCTTTGTGTTCTAACCACAAAAAACTAACATATATATATATATATATATATATATATATATATATATATATATATATATATATATACCAACCCCTCCGCCTGAGCAGGAAGTGACACAAGGTCTATTTCTTAAGCGGAGTTTAACAGGTTTGAATTCAGAGTTTTCCTTCTCCTAGACTGGTTGCCTACCCAAGGTTAAAGAGCCCAGTCTGCCCTACTATATACCCATAGCTGGAGGGAGAGTAGGATTCATACCTTTCCCAATGATATAAGCGCAAAGTGAAATGCAATTACCACATCCAGGATTTGAACTCGGGGCGACGAGTCCATTTCTCATGACTTTAACCATTACACCACGCGCTTCAGAAAACTAACATATACGCACGCAAAATCATTTTTACGTTAAAAGAACCACTACCTCTGTGCAAAAGTTATGAAATTAACATACTTAGATGTTCACTTAATTAGGCTTTTTTTAGTTAACAATAAATAAATTAATCTATATATTAATACTAGTGTTCCTATGTACAGCCGTTATCATCTTGCAAAACCCTATGGTTAAAAATGAGGCCGTCCAAATTGTTCAAGAGGAAATGCAAAAATGTAAATCCTGATTATCTGGTGTTGCTTATCCGTCAAATCCTTATTTCTTATGAGTATCATCCTCAGCTAAATTTTGTTTTTATTATAAAGAAAGAAATGGAAGAAAAAGAACGTGCTACACAAAAAAAAATATAAGAAAGAAATAAAGAGAGTAGGGGAAATATAGAGAGAGTGAGTGAGTGCGAGGAAGCGATAACGCTAATCTGTTTCAATCGAACATTAAAGATGAAAAGAAGGAAAGAAAGAAAAAATGGGAGCATGAGAATTAAATCAAGATTATTACACTTTTTTTTACATATTGAAATATTTGTAATAGCTCTTAAATAGACATATAAAACGTTGTAATAATTAAATTATCGCACTGTGGTATATCCACAGGTCCTACTAATAAGATACAAGACCCAAAACATTTTAAAGTAGACTTTTTAAAAATAAATTGAATTAGTGGTATAATTTCCCAGTCATGCATAAGTAAATATAGAATAACTCAGTATTTTGGAAATAAATATGGAATGACCTTGTACTTTGCATTATTAAATCAAGTCAAAAGTAGGTACCATACTGTATAAACCGGAAGTCTAAGACTAACAAGTACTTAATCTCCTTAGACTAGTACAATTTACACAATTAATCGCAACGAAGCGGGTAAGTCAGCTATATTTCGGGATATTAGCCCATATAAATTCTTAGTTTCACTATTTTTTCATGCTTAGAAAAAAAGCAGTACATTAATTTTTATAACATTGTCATCAAATATGTGAAGCATACAGGTAACCCTTACAATTATATATATATATATATATATATATATATATTATATATATATATATATATTCATAATATAGTATATAGTATATATAATAATAATAACAACAATAATAATAATAATAATAATAATGATAACCTAGATATGTTAATCGGTATAGACTTAAAAGGCAGTCCTTGCAAATCACAATATATATTTACCAACTCCTTCGCAGGAGCAGGATGCGACACAAGGTCAGTTTCTTAAGCGGAGTTTAACAGGTTTGAATTCAGAGTTTTCCTTCTTATAGACTGGTTACCTAGCCATGGTTAAAGAGCCCAGTCTACCCTGTTATTTACCGATAGCTAGAGGGAGAATTGAATTCATACCTTTCCTAAGGGTATTAGCGCCATGGTCGACGAGTCTATTTCCTACTATTTGAACCATTACACCACGCGCCCTGATTGCATTCTTGCAAACCACTATAAGTGGTTGGTAATATCTAATTGAAAGGAAGTATGGTTCGAATAAAAGGAATGTCAATTGAAACAATGTAAAGGATCGTAAAACTCATAGACCCCACCCTTTGATGACGATATACGAGTCACCCAACAGTTCTTTCAAAGATATGAACCGTTGTTTAGTGTTGAAAACTTATGTAGGTCAAGGGTTATTTATGCCGAAGACCTTTAATTCAAATTATTCTTGTTGGGTATTCATTTTTTTTTCAAACTCAATATTTTCAAACTTATGTTTTATCTATTTAACCCATAGATGGGACCCTATCAGGTACTACATATATATATATATATATATATATATATATATATATATATATATATATATATATTATCATTTTATACTAGCAAATGTATTCACCCTCCGGGTGCAAGTATTTAAGTTTTAATGTAATAAAATATCATATTAAATTAAAAAGGTGAATGAAACTAAATAAGAATGCAAATAAAAGGATTTTAAACTGAGGGGAGTATAATCGAGAAATAAAACAACTGAAACTTTCTCATCCATCACTCCCGTCTTTCATTGCTAAATTTTCCTAATTTAACTATTTACTTAGAATAGAAAGTAAATAAAATTAGTCATTTCTTCTTGTTCATGGATTTCTTTTAAGATTTATCCGATATTTTTGCTCATATTCATTAAGGTAAAAAAACAAACAATTAGAAATCAATAATACCAAGCACATATTCATTAAAATCAATTTTTTAAGATCAATATGCAAATAAGCCTTTCCGTTAAGACTAAACTGCTATTTTGTTGTATATATAAATACAATTGCATGTTATCAGTTTGTAAATAAGGCGAACAGTAATAATAATACAAAATAATTTTATTACTAATTGAGGTTTAAATGAAACTAAAATCATGGGTAATGCGATATAAATAACTAAAGGAATTGGGACTGGTATAGTTTCGGTTATAGATACAGAGACACACAATCCCCATTATAATAAGATATATTCAACCCAAAGATGGAACTCTACCGAGTGGACCTTGAAGTTATGGCACTGAAGGGATACTCCACAATCTTCAGATTTCCAGAATGGGAGCCTAACCATCTAATGCAGATTAGTGTTATACGAAGAACAGTCCTTTTTTGAAAAGCGACGGTTTCTTACCTCTTCGCAAGGGAAACAATCAGAATATTCTATTCCCCGCTGACAGCGGCCATTTAACTATGTGTAAACAAACGATTATTAAACGATAGTTACTTGAAACCATATAATTGTATCTGAATTAATCGTCTTAGAAACACTTGAAATCATATAACTGTCTGCAAACTACTTGTATTAGATATCAATATTTGATATGACTGGGGGCAGACAAATTATAATAGACATAAAAAAAGTGCAATTAAAATAAACGCAATAGAACACTGAAAATATAGTTATTATTACAATCAAACATTTACAATTGATTCAAATTTCGGCATTAAATAATATGTAAACGAAAGCCATGTGTTCAATTACAATTTTTATATATTTGTATTATAATGCCTAAAAATATGAATATATAGCTATCCAAAGCTACGGTTGATATATATATATATATATATATATATATATATATATATATATATATATATATATATATATATGTAAAAACAAAATTTTTTTGTGATGAAACAAAGAAAATACAGTGCTCAATCACAAATTGTAAGAGCTAATATTTATTTATTTTACAAAGTTTTCACAGATCAATGTTCATTATAAACAGCGACCCAGGTTTCATGCTAAGGGGCGATCATCAGGTTGTTGAGCAAGATCCCATGGTGTTTGTTGAAGTTCTTTACACAATGTCACATTTTGGACTGTAAATGTAAAAGTAGTTTGCAGACAGTCCAAAATGTGACATTGAGTAAAGAACTTCAACAAACACCATGGGATCTTGCTCAACGGCCTGATGATTGCCCCTTAGCATGAAACCTGGGTCGCTGTTTATAATGAACATTGATCTGTGAAAACTTTGTAAAATAAATAAATATATATATATATATATTATATATATATATATATACTAGACAGAACGTGACAATTTGGGTCCCGCATTGAGTTCTGGGTAGATAATTGAGATTAGGGAAATGAGAGTTTGCAAAGCGAATTAAATGTTAAAAAAAAATAAGTACGACAGGAGAATTTAAAAAACATTAAAATTATTTTGTAAGAAAGGGAATATTTGACATAAATTAAATTAATTAAGACCAAAGATGTTGGCCAAGCTGGCTGCGTATGAAACGTAACATACAAATACATTTCGCACTCACCAATCTCTCTCTCTCTCTCTCTCTCTCTCTCTCTCTCTCTCTCTCTCTCTCTCTCTCTCTCTCTCTCTCTCATACTGAAAAACTAACATATATAACGAGATCAAGATATACATTAAGAAGGGAAAAGTGACAGTCAGAATGCAAAATAAGAGACGGGTCAGTTTTTTACTTCATTGCAAATTACGTCTGATTAAAACTAATTAAAATGGAATGTTTTTACAAACATGACTCAATCTTAAAACTAAGGACTAATTTAGTATAACTTTCTTGTCATTATACAAATCAGTAAAAAAAGCCTTTTGGAAACAAAGATTGATTCTCTCAGCTTTAGTATATAAACTTGCCAAATTGAGGGATATCTGCAACAGTAACTTAAAAACGAGCCATTTTCTACTATATATATATATATATATATATATATATATATATATATATATTATATATATATATATATATATATGTATATATATATATATATATATATATATATACATATATATTATATATATATATAAATATATATATATACATATATATATATATATATATATATATATATATATATAGAGAGAGAGAGAGAGAGAGAGAGAGAGAGAGAGAGGGAGAGAGAGAGAGATTTGAAGCGTTTACACATATGTGTCTATAGGTGTATTTAACAATGTAAATCTACTGATAGAACTAATTGCTTGAAATTATATCGTTCACTCCAGTTCACTGTCAATCCGTCAAAAATAAAGTATTAATTTCGATTCGAAAAAAATTTTTTTAAAAAACAATTTCAAATCAGAATTGAGAATAAATTAGTTTATATTCTTTCCTATATTTCATTTTTCTGTCTTATTCTTATTACAAATCTTCAGTTTTGTTCACTAATTGAATGCGATAATTACGCATGCGCAAACAGTATTTGAGCAATCAATGGATATTTTTCTCTTTTTATTCAATTTTATAATGAAACCTTTGTCGTACGCCTTAATAAAAATACGCATCTTTTGTTGAAAATACTACTTTTTTATCTTGTCTATTTTTACTTGTGGATAATACAATAGATAGAATGACAAAAAAGCAAACAAACAAAAAAAACAATATAAAAAAAAAAAACATTTTTTTTCTATACAATTAAGTAATCCTGAAAATATGATATTTTCATGGGTTTTCATTTTTATTCATTCACAAAATTACACGATCGTTTCAGATACGAATACAACAAGTTTTTAGATCTAATGAAGGAAAAAGCTTCACGCTAAAAAAAAAAAAGCAAGAAGCAGATGATATCTTTTAGAAACTATTACAGATGTGGACTACGCAGATGATCTAGCGCTTATCACAAATACACATGTACAACTCGAATCCCTGTTGCTTATCTTAGAGAAAGCAGCAAGATGTATTGGTCTCTTTGAGAACTCAGAGAAAACGGATTTCCTGTGTTTTAATGTAGTTGAAGACATTTGCAAACTGGATAGCAAGATCAGTCCAGGTAGTAATATCTTATCTATAGAAACCGATGCAAATATACGCATAAGAAAGGCATTTATATATATATATATATATATATACGAGAAAAAAAGTAAAATCGGTGGAATGACCTATTGCCCGTATCAGTCGGGCAGCTAGCGCTAGACCAGCGCTAAAAAATACACACTATATATATATATATATATATATATATATATCGGATACCGTGTTTCGATGTTTTTTGTGTGGCCTTTAGGGAAACCGACTGGTTTTCATCTATTCCTTAACCCCGAGAATTCAATTATGTTTAAAAGTAAAATATTTATATATATATATATATATATATATATATATGTGTGTGTGTGTGTGTGTGTGTGTGTGTGTGTGTGTGTGTGTGTGTGTGAGAGAGAAAACAGAATGAGAACTATAGTGATATATTCATAAATATTATATCATGATGTCCGGGGCATTATTGTATACTAAATAATCTTAAACTACTAAAACACATAAAAGACTGTTTTCTTATATGTATCCCCAAGATATGAAATATTTCTTCAAATATCCATTATTAATTTAGAATTTTTTACGATCCATTATAAATGTAAAATTTATGTACGATAGTTGATTGATTACAAAGGCGTCTAGCACGTTTTTCTTTCATACCGGACAGAAATATGAAACTGGCCTCAAAATGAACAAAATTTAATTGTCTTGCAAATTGCAAATTTATTTTCCATCTATTCAATATTTACTGCTGTATATCTTCAAAGAATTTATATCGATTGTCTCATTCGGTTACTGAATATAAATTTATTGTATACTGATGATCTAATTGCACACAATAACTTTTGTAGGATAAGCTCACTATTTCTGGTCATATTCTTAAACTTATCTTCTTAGGCAGTCGGATCATCTATTCTGTGACCCTATTTCCCTTATGAAAAACCTCAACCCTTTCTTTATCATATTTGTGCTAGAAGGGGGTGGATTATGGTCTGAGTGTCCTGTATAGGGCATTAAACTGCATCTACTAATGAAGCTCCCATTTTTGAACTCTGGGTAATGTGGAGTACTCCTTTATCGCTATTACTCACAGGTCCACCATGACTCCGAGTGATAGTACCTCTTAGGGTCCCATCTATGGCTTATATAGATGAAAAAATATTTCTTCAAATATCTATTATTAATTTTTTTTTAATTTTACGATCCATTATAAATGTAAAATTTATGTACGATAGTTGATTGATTTTTTGGGAGGCGCGTGGTGTAATGGTTAAAGTCATGGGGAAATGGACTCGTCGCCCCGAGTTCAAATCCTGGATGTGGTAATTGCATTTCACTTAGCGCTAATACCCTTGGAAAAGGTATGAATCCTACTCACCCTCCAGCTATGGATGAATAGTAGGGCAGACTGGGCTCTTTAATCTTGGTTAGGCAACCGGTCTAGGAGAAGGAAAACTCTGAATTCAAACCTGTTGAACTCCGCTTAAGAAATTGAATTTGTGTCGCATTCTGCTCGTGTGTGGGGGGTGGGTGAATATATATATAGAGAGAGATAAAAAAAACGAGTATTTAAAAAACGAGCATTAAAACAAAAATTAAAACAGCGTCATCCATGATTTCAACTCGGTTCGACGAGTCCGTTTCATACAACTCTAACCATTACCCCAGGCGCCTCAACATAAAGCCAATACCCATGGATAAAAACAAAATAAATTTGGCGGAGTGATCTATTGTTCGTATCAGGCGAACAGCGAGAGAGTATATCCCCTTTTCGCTAGCGCTAGACCAGGAAGTTTTTATTTGCTGAGATTGAGCGCCACACCTACCGTCAGCATCCCACTTTACCACACAGATCAGAATATTCAATCTGTGCTACTCATGCACTGAGCTGGCATGGACCGGTATGGAACCAGGAACCTTGCGATTCCTAAGCGGGTGCTTTGCCGACTGAGCTAAACCGGTCCCATAATGGACAAAAAAGAGCATGTGAAAATTCCTTTGGTTGGAGTATGTACGTTGCATGTAAGCGCCTTTCAAATTTTGTGCATTAGGTCCAATTTAAGAACTCGGATAATGTGTTAGAATTAGAATTTCTATTCGATCCATATTTAGGCATCATTGAAAGTCTGACTGGAATCGCCCAAGAATTTCTTTCAGTCAAAGACGTACAACGAGATTATGAACATTAGTAGAATGACCAAATTAAAGAGATAAGGAATTCACTATCAATGTACTTAAATTAATGACCACCGCCAATGCCACATCTTCCATTTACCCTATTCAGATTATTGCACATTTCTCCGACTTTGCCAATAACTAGCTGAGTTCTGGAATAATCTTTTAGCCGACTCAAGCACGTAAATTTCTACCATTGTCTGGCTTAGCTTACTTAACTTAGCACAGATCTATCTTAAAAGAGTTAGCTACAGTGGTCCATCATAAAAATAGCTACATCCGCAAAAACGAGTTGAATGAATAATTAAATAAAACATATCTTCCGTATTATTTTGATTTTTCGGACTGTTTACCTCATCTTTATCGTGATATATAAAAATATAATGTTTCGGCCGTTGTACCCTCCGTTAGAATTCTTGTCGCTATGGTTGTTGATTAACACCAGTCCGTAGGTTTCTATTGTGATATGTATCAATCTACGGGGTGGGGGTCCAGTGGCTTCGGCCCTGGATGTTTACAAGTTAATAGCGTCGATCCTAGGGGGCTGTCCCCACAGGCAATACCTGCCCCCTTGATTTAAAGGGGCAGGGCTGGGTTTATTGCCCAACGCCTGAGACGCCCCCTTGTGGGGGAATGCCGAAGGGATCGACGCAATTTTTGTTCTTTCCCACCCATGAGCTTCGGCTTGTGGGTGGGTCCACGTTAAAACGAGGCCTTGTGCTCAGCCCATACAAGTGGGGTATGAGGCAAATACCTGTATCAATCTATGATGTTCCTTGTAAATCCTAGTCTGCAGTGTTTCCTTATAATTCTCGTATGTGGATTTCCTTGTGATCCCAGTACGTAGTGTTTCTTACAGTTCTTAGTATGTAGTGTCCTTTGTAATACCAGGGTGTAGTGTTTCCTTGTAATACAGGTCTTGCTGACAGAAGGTTCAATTAGCAATTGATTTGATGACAGTTACCAATGATCTTAAATGCTTTTTATGTTCGCCGCTGATTAGCTACTTTTTACTGGAAGTGCCTGCTGCTGATGTTGGAAAAGTTCATAAGTATAAGTGGCGATTTGGTGTACATCTTATACCAGAGTTATCCAACACCTTCAGGGCTTTCTCAAGTGTACATTTTCTATCCGAGCATAGCAATGATTCAACCTGGGAAATAATTTTGAATAGTGTTGTGGGGTTTTAAGGGTAAAAAAATAAGACAACGACTGGTAACAATGTATACAATGTATTGAATAAAAGGAGTAGGAATTTACAGCAAAGAAGTGGAGATTGCGTCCGACCAATACAATTACGAGCTGACTCGCATTTGCTTCGTCTCAAGCCACAATTGTTCCTATTACTTATAGTAGCCGTCGGCGCATTCCATTTATGTCAATAGGTTATATCACCTATAACAAATAGTTTAACCGTTGAGCAAACAAGGCCTTTAAGAACTCATGAAGATCTCATCCAAATAATGATGTCATTGTTTTTGCATGCACATGGAATCTGAGAAGCATCGGGATCATTTAAAAAAGAAGAAAAAATAATGATTGCAATGCTTCTTTGATTGATGGGTGGGCAAAAACAATGATATCATTATTTCAATGAGATCTTCGGACACAGTAAACCTGAAGAAGGCCGGAGGGTACAACGGAAAAAACGTTGTTTTTTATGTATCATGGTAAAGATGAGGACAACAGTCCAAAAATCAAAATAGTGCATATCAAGCTTCAGCTCAAAAATTCAGACAAATAAGCTCATTTGTTGTTTATTTTTCCTTTTCTTTGCAAATTCTAAGTGCATTATTTCATTTATCATTGGGTCACATCCTGCTCATGCGGAGGGGTTGGTATATATATATATATATATATATATATATATATATATATGTATATATATATATAAACAATTTTTCGGCTGTTTTATCTTCTGGCCTTCTTCCGGTGTACCTTATTGGTTGAGCATAGCAATGATTCAACCTGGGAAATAATTTTGAATAGTTTGACTGTTGAGAAAACAAGCCTTTAAGAACTCATGAAGATCTCATCCAAATAATGACGTCATTGGCTTTGCACAACCATCAATTCGGGAAGCGTCACAATATATGTCAGATCATTAAAAACATTAAATGTTTATGGCATTCGTTGGAAATTCGAAGCATAAAATCCAATTGCATCAGTTTATTATAAATAATATTACAAATATCTTTTTAAATTTTTAAAGGAATTTACTTTAAAAACAATTTAATCTAACTTTTTCATTTAGTGTCTACCATATTATATTAATCTTTATACTTAGTCTACTCAAGTGTCATAACGCCCAAAATATTGTATTTTATGTATCACGTTAAAGATGAGTTTAATGGTTCAACAGATACATACTAAGCTCAATCTAAAAAAAATCAGATAAATAATATTTTATAATTTTCTGATTTCGAATACAAAATAACAGTTGTGAAGAGTGAGGAAAATGACTAGAGATTGAAGCTTTAAATCCATGAGAAAATTATATAAGTGAGGATTTTATTCATGTAAACTGCAGCCAAGATATGTCAGTGTAAATTTGGAGAAAAAAAAAGATTAGATTTTTCATAGTCGGTTGGGAGAGTTCAATGTATGACAATTTGACAACAAAATACAACTACTAAAATCCGGTTGCTATTACTATTGTTAGCGATTACACATATTTATTTCAACCAAGCTTCTCTTTAAAAAGAAGTTCAGACACCATGGAGAATAAACAAAAAATAAGATTTTGCTGTGGACGTTTTCTCTGCTTTAAAAAAAAAAGTTTGTTCTTATTTACGTTTAAATTCTTGGGCTTATATTTTGTTTGAAGGTTTTAGTAGAAAACATAATTACTTTCTTCGTATGGCACATGTTTAGATTTTTAAAGCTTCATGTGAATTTTTTTAATGACAACTTAGCGCAATCACAGTTTGAATATATATATATATATATATATATATATATATATATATATATATATATATATATATATATATATTATTTATTAGAACTAAAGATTTTTGTGTCACACCGACTTCCTTACCTGACTGAGTTCTACGTGATCTTTTCTCCTTTCTAACCCCCCCCACACACACGTGTGTGTGTTTGCATTTTTTATTCATACACACACACGTGTGTGTGTGTGCTTGTGCGTGTGTATGTGTGTGTGTGTGTGTAAAAAAACGCTGCCAACGGATAAAGAATATCATGCCCCAATAGTTTCTCATCACTCGTTTTATTTCGAAAATATGTCCATCCCTGTTTAAAGAACACTTTTTAACCTAAAGTCCTGATGAAGATTTAATAAAAACCTAAACATTCTAACGGCGACTTCACCATCTATCTTTTCAGGAATACTTTGATTTTTCTATTTTGTATATATTATAAGATTTATTTCCACATTTCCACCCATATATATATATATATATATATATATATATATATATATATATATATATATATATATATATATATATATATATGGCTGGTATATTTATATGTAAACAGTGCTCATTATGGATAGACCATTGTTATCTAAGTCAAAGTAGCGCGGAGTCAACAGCGCCTGGTTACTGTCAGTTTCTCGCCTATGTGTTCATCTAACCAAATTCGTAGTAAACAGATGCCATTGACTCCATGTCTACGCTATCTTAAGGAATATATATATATATATATATATATATATATATATATATATATATATATGCTTAATTGGAGTCGTACCAAATTTTGAAAATTAATTAATTAATAATGAATTAGGCGGGAATACCTATTAAATGTATGGCTAAACAAATCGAGAAAAATCAATCTCTGTATGTACATTTCGGCCTATTAGGCCTCATCAGCAGAGCTATAGATCGGAAGACCGCCCTGTGCGTGATTTGAAACCGGACTGCCAAGCTGACAGGCCGAAGCACTTATTCTCCCAAAAATTATCGGCAAAAAGCCATTCAAACAAACCGTGTTTACAACTTATCATATCGTCGTGTAATAAAAGTCACTAGAAGTGGAATATTAACCTACTCTAAACAAATCATAAAATCTAAGAGGTCCGTTTAGTGTACAGGTTATGGGATCGGCCTGTCAGCTTGGCAGTCCGGTTTCAAATCACGCACAGGGCGGTCTTCCGATCTATAGCTCTGCTGATGAGGCCTAATAGGCCGAAATGTACATACAGAGATTGATTTTTCTCGATTTGTTTAGCCATACATTTAATAGGTATTCCCGCCTAATTCATTATTAATTAATTAATTTTCAAAATTAGGTACGACTCCAATTAAGCACTTATTCTCCCAAAAATTATCGGCAAAAAGCCATTCAAAACAAAACCGTGTTTATATATATATATATATATATATATATATATATATATATATATATATATATATATATTCATTCATTGGCATTTCAGTCTCGGAAGACTATGATAAAGTTTTTTGTGTGCCCTGAAGTTACAGCGCCTCCAGTGACTGTGAAGTTCGATGTTTGAAAAACATTCGCGACCACAGATTTTGCATTTGAAAGCTGTCCCTGAAGATGTTGATGTTCCGAAGCTTTGTTGCCGCTGCTTTCTTCTGGGCCTCTTGGCTTCATGGTGTTGTGTCAGTGTGACATCTGACATGAGCAGTCCTCTATGGAGATTCGGTCGCTGAGAAAAAACAGTTGCGATGAAAACTGAATAGCTTTCATCTTTCAAGCACTTAGGGAGCTTCACAATAAGACGACAAATCTCATGTTCTGTTCTTAAATCTCGTGAGACTGGAGGAGGAGATAAATATGATTGAAATGTATCGCTGGTTAAAGGGCGAAGTTTATCATGATGTGTTTGCACGTTTAAATCTCTCAACCAGAAAATTTCTTGGAAATTTGTCTTCGCATATTAGCCTTTTAAGATGTTGTTAAGTAGAGGCTTCCATACTTCTGAACATCTCCAGTATAAGAGGCATTTAACGAAGTTACATTTGATGCGAAACACTATGCGTCAGATCTTGTTTGAATTTGAGAACTCTCTGATCAAACCCGCTTCCCTAAATTAGATATACAAGCTTTGTCAATGATATTGAGCTCTCTTTACTTAAAAATATAGCAAATATCAACGAGTATATATATATATATATATATATATATATATATATATATATATATATATATATTAAGAAATTTGAAAAAGCAAGTGTTCCAAAAATAAGATGAATTTATTTATCGACGCTTAAACGTTTCAGTTTCTTTAAACCTTCATCAGGATGTATTATGGGGTGAAGAAATTGATGGATGTTTTATAGATGACAGGAGATAAAAAAATCTTTATAAAAAAAATTTATAAAGATTTTTTTATCTCCTGTCATCTTTAAAACATCCATCAATTTCTTCACCCCATAATACATCCTGATGAAGGTTTAAAGAAACTGAAACGTTTAAGCGTCGATAAATAAATTCATCTTATTTTTGGAACACTTGTTTTTTCAAATTTCTTAATATTGTCGGATTTATTTAAATATTTACTCCCATATATATATATATATATAATATATATATATATATATATATATATATATATATATATATATATATATTGTTGTATACTCTCTTTCTTTACTTCTATTATTCTTCTGCTCATCTTTGGTATCTTACGTTCTTCTTCTAGCGTCTGGATATCTATTTCTCTGTTCTTGCTGATTGGTCGTCCTTGATTCATTTCTTCTTCTAGGTCAGTCTTGTAGCCAAGACATTCATCAACCACAAAACCATATTATTTATTTAAACCTTTATTTACTTAACTAACATCTTCCTCTAACTAAACACAGCGCGCGTGTGCAGTGAGCTTCAGTTAAGGCAGATAGGCCTTATCTGCCTGACGTCCAAGCTGAAAACTGTGAGGCAACCAGGTCCCACGTGACTTCACGTATTTCGCGGGCTTTCTGTAATATTACATGGAAAGTCCCGCCCGTGATATGAAAAGGGGCCATCCCTTCAGAAATACAGGGGTTGACAATAATCTATGCATAGATTATGTAACAATATACCGTGGCTTGTCTTCGTGATAGACGTTGACAATAGGCATCTAAATCATTAAAAATATAATTTTGAAACGCAAGTTGGAAGAAAGGTTTGGAGTTAGGGGTTAGTGCTAGGGTTACGGTTATGATTATTCATTCAAGCAGATGCGCTAGATTCATATGTTTCTGAATTCTTGAAGCGAGAGAACAAAGAAAGTAACATTTTCGATCAAATTCTTAGTGATATAGTTGATTCACAATAAAGCATTTTTCAAATCCATCAATCGCTTAATGGTATTATTTTTTTAGGCATAAAAATTTACTGAACACCGCTACGGTCGACAAAGTTCAAGAATACCAAATAATACTAGAATAAATAAAAAATAATCGATGAAATTAAGTAACAGAGCACAAAGTTGATACAATATAAATTAGAACGCCCTTTCCATAAACTAAACCTCGCTTCTCAGATTTCTCCATAAACTTAATCACCCTTCTCACGATGCACCACAAAACAGTAAAAAATACGCACGTACTTAAATCAGTATTATCTGTGTTATTCGGACTATTGTCCTCATCTTCATTGTTATCTGTACAACGTTTCGGCCGATATGCCATCCAATTGGAAACATGACCTAGTGGATAAGGTAATTAGGTTAAGACAGTTCTAAGTGACAGTTATCTCTGGATTCCAGGTTCAATCCTGAGTGGCGGCAGTGAAATAGAAAAATAATTAACACAACTCCTACCCCAGCTATGGTTAGCGGAATGAGAACAGGATACCTCCGTGGACTAAATAAAGGGTTAGGTTCAAAGTTTCGTGATGGCTCCCGATTACGACAAGAAGGTTCCCGACTCCGACTACGACAAGAAAGTTCCCGAGTTCGAAAAGAAGTTTGCCGAGTCCGACAAGAAATACCTGAAGAAGGCCGGATGGCATATCGGCCGAAATGTTGTACAGATAACAATGAAGATGAGGACAATAGTCCGAATAACGCAGATAATACTAATCATCAAGCCTCGTCTCAAACATTTAGAGAAATAGTACTTAAATCATTTGGTTTGAAATTCGCATAAGCGAGTAACTGATAGATACCAATCGCCATTGACGTTGTGCGTTGAATGCGCTACCCTAAATTAAGACAGGAGTAAGGCGTGGACAGGATTGGAAGATCTCGATGGTTAAACGGAGAAGTTACTGATGTTTTGACGTGTATCGCCAAGAAAATCAAATAGATGCTTCCATACTTTTGGAAAGCTCCAGTATAAGAAGTATCTAACGGGCTTTCAACTGATACAGAAGGCTGCATGCGTAAGATCTTGTTTGAACTCAAGAGCTGCCTGATCAAACGTTATCATAGCGATTCAAGCAGCTTCCCTAAATTGGATATACAGTCTATCAATAATATTTAGCACTCTTTACTTATAAATATAGCAAACTACATATATATATATATATATATATATATATATATATATATATATATATATATATGAGAGTAAGTAAACAAACAGTGTGTTTATTTGATAAGGCTTTTAGCCGACAATTTTTGGAGGATATGTGCTTAATTGAAGTCATACCTAATTTTGAAAATTAATTAGTTAATAATTAATGAATTTAGGCGGGCATTTATTTTCAAATGTAAGGGTGACATTTTCTCGATTTTTTAGCCTTACATTTGAACATATATGCCTGCCTAAATTCATTAATTATTAACTAATGAATTTTCAAAATTAGGTATGACTTCAATTAAGCACATATCCTCCAAATATATATATATATATATAAGTTAATGCAACATGGATATGATGTCAAAGCGCTTGGTGGTTATTAGTTCAGTCGGTAGAGCGTTCAGCTAGAAACCACAAGGTTCCTAGTTCGATACCGACCCTCGCCAACTCAGCGTATGAGTAGCACAGGGATCTGTGCAGTAAAGTAAGGAGCTGATGTTAGGAGTGGCGCTCCACCTCAAAACAATCTTCTTGGTCTAGCGCTAGTGAAAAGGGGATAGACTCCCTCGCTGATTGGCTGATACCGATTTTAGGCCACCTCGATGACTTTACTCTTGATAAGTATATAATAACATAACAAGACACCTTTGCATAGAAGAAAAATCCGGCAACCAAGTGGTGTTGACTCCATGTCCACACTATCCTAACTTAAATATACATTCTCTGTCAATGATACTAAGCACTCTTTACTTATAAATAAAGCAAACTACTATCTATCTATCTATCTATCTATTATCGGGCATGTTTATAACACCAAAGATTAATCGTAAACTCGATTAATTTAAAAGTAACCCTGAAGAATCTATCGATGAAACTCGAGTAGGTTACTCATTTCCATTCTTAAATAAAGTTATGCTCTACATTGTATTGAGCACTTTGTATTTGTTTTTTCTCAACCTTAACCTCTGGATATTGTGCGCTTCCAACGATCGTTCTTATACCCACCGGTAAGTTAATACTTATACATATACAAATATCGATATATATATATATATATATATATATATATATATATATATATATATGTGTGTGTGTGTGTGTGTGTGTGTGTGTGTGTGTGTGTGTGTGTGTGTATAGATGGATAGATAGATAGATAGATATACATTTTCATCTTGAAAGTTGTTAATGATTTGTCCAAAAGAGTTTTCATTATTAAACAAGGACTTTCAGAATTGTTCTGAACCATATTTCAGGCTGTTTATTATTTGTTATTTATCTAAACTATTGTTTTGTTTTCGTCGCTAAAGTGTCGGTAAATAACGCTAGTGGTTTATTTTTTTTAAATATATCTAACGTGCTAACCAGATGGGATTTAGAATAGAAACTTGTTCTATTTAAAGCATTTTAGAATATTGTTGCCGGTTTCATAATTATTCATATTAATAGGGGTTGTCTAAATTTTATGTCTAGAGCTTTTATGTATAAGAAAGACGGTTAATGACGTATTTTTCATAAAATATCACCATTCCTTGCTAGAATTATATTAAAAAACTTCAATATACATCACTAAATTTCATAATATTTAAACATCATCTTCCTAATTTTTAAAAATCTTTAATTTCTTTCCTTATACTCTTCCTATTTTCCCTTTTCTCTAAAAGTTTTTTTTTTTAATAAATAAATAAAAACAATTCCCCTATCTATAGTAAATTACATTGTTCCTTTTTTTCTCTTGTCACCGTCGTTATCATCGACTTCATCCTTGCATAATATTGTTTTTACTCTCCTCCTATTAATATGAAATAGCAAATTTGTTTTATGTTCTCTAACATATTTAAATACTCATTTTGATTTGACTAAAACAACAATTTTATTTATAAAAATCACTATAATGACTTTATTAACAAATCAATAAATTAACACCAACAAATCACACATACGTATAATTTCTATTTAAAAAAAAAATAAATAAATAAAATTCCTCATGCTTTGAAAATTTAGAATTCCACAAAACTTCTCTCCGCGTCAAAATCTGTTCGCATGCAATATGACGTCATTAACCGACTTTCTCGGCCGCGTCTGATCGTGAATTTTTTTAAAAAAAGTTATTTTTCGAACATTTAAAAAATTCTCCGCTTTTTCCAACGAATTTCATTTCAAATAAGGATTTACTCTGATGAAGGTCGATTTTTCTTTGTGTGCGGAACATTTCTACATTTTTCTATCATTATTATTTCATTTCATTTGGTTATTTAAAAATAATAATAGTTTGAATAATGTACAAATAGATAAACTCCTGACCGAAACACGTGTAAGCAAAATTGATTAAAATATCCTATTTTATCCATTCTATACTTTCTTTCCTTTATTTATTTCTTCAACATACCGTCGGATTCACTTCCAGTTTCATTTTACACACACACGCACACACACGCACACACACACATACACACACATATATATATATATATATATATATATATATATATATATATATATATATATATATATATATCTCAATAAGAAAAATTAGCTATTATTCGACCGGTAACTCAATAAATGAACTCAGTTTCAGACAGTCAATTACATAATCTTATGTAATTGACTATGTAATTTGATTATGTCAAAATATATTCATAATAGGCAATTGACGGTTTGTTAAGTTTTTCGTTCTCATTGAAAGTGTAAATATCTTACATTGAGCTCTCTGGGCGATTTAAAATAATCCTAGTATAAATCTATAGTTGTGCATCAGCATGGACATGTATTGTGGAGGTACAGAGGATATTGATGATCCCAAGTAGAATCATCTCTAACATACCGTTCAATTGGATACTTTATATATATATATATATATATATATATATATATATATATATATATATATATATATATATATATATATAAGTATCCAATTATAAATAAAGTCATTATAAACAAAAATTAAGTTAAAAAAACACACACACAACACCTATCAAATATCAGAAATCACACATATACATATTCTGCCAAAGTATAGTTATTCAATGCCAGAAGAAGATAACATACCTGAAACACGTATCACATATGTGAGTTAGATTTTTTTGAAAATGTTAACATAGATATCATTGTGTCCTTCTTGCGAGAAATAAAACATAACGAAAATTAGGAATTGCATATGAAATACGTGAACGCTCCTAAAAAGCTATATAGATTATAATCTGTAATCTCGCACTCTATCAATTTGTTTTAGAAGAAGAAAATACCACAAAATAATCCCTTACAAAACATATAATATGTAGCTTGTGTACGTTATATATATTTTATGTTAAATCATACGTTATATTGTTGAGTCTTATGCTATATTCTCAGTCGGTAGAGCACCCGACGACGAATCGCAAGTTTCCAGTTGCGATACCAGTCACCACCAACTCACCGTTTGAGTAGCACAGATTGGGTAATCTGATCTGTGTGGTAAAGTGTGGTGCTGACGGTAAGTGTAGCGCTCCACCTCAGCAAAAATAATCCCCCTGGTCTAGTGCTAGTGAAAAGGGGATAAACTCCCTCGCTGCCAGCTGATACTGACAATAGGCCTCTCCGCCAACTTTACTTACTTATATATATGGCACGTTATATAATATATATGTAATATATAATATATAATTTAATATATATATGTAATATATATATATGTAATATATATACATATATAATATATAATATATGTAATATATATAATATATAATATAAAATATATATATATATAAATAATATAATATAGAATATATTATATATAGGAAGCACTTGGTGTAATGGTTAAAGTCATAGGAAATGGACTCGTCGCCCCGAGTTCAAATCCTGGACGTGGTAATTGCATTTCACTTAGTGCTAATATCCTTGGGAAAGGTATTAATTCTACTCTCCCCCCAGCTATGGGCAAATAGTACGGCAGACTGAGCTCTTTAACTTTGGTTAGGCAACCAGCTTTGAAGAAGGAAAACTCTGAATTCAAACCCGTTAAACTCCGCTTAAGAAATTGACCTTGTGACACATGCAACATTAAACAGTCCTCATTGTTTTTTAAAACAAGTTTTAATAAATACATGACTGGTATTATATATCTATATATAGTTTGTTTTATTTTAATATATATTTAAAGTTTACATTTCAAATTGTTTTATTTTTTAATCCTTTAATGAATTTGATGATTTTACTTACTTTGAGTACAAACTCGCTGACATTGACTTTTTCCACCCCCAGGTAATATGTTTCATCGCCCGGAGGGTGTTTTTTTATTTTGTACTAGTATATATAATATATATATAATATAATATATATATATAATATATGATACTTTATATATATATATATATATATATATATATATATATATATATATATTATAAAGTGTTGGCATTAAATAACCCACTGGGTTGATATACCATTATACCAAACGAAACCTGCATTTCTCTTTATTATGATCAGGCTGACTATGCTTCCGTTCTGTCCACGCATTTCTTTCCTATGAATATTGTAATTAACTGGCCACCTCCGATGATAATTAGTGGCTAATGTAACAGCCATAATTGTGTTGATGTAAATAAACACTTGTTTGGATTAGGCAGAAAACCGAATCATTGCTATCTTGTAAGATTCGCAAATTGAAAACATTCGTTGGGTTTCTTTAGATTAATAGGAAATTTAACGCAACTTTAAATCATAATTTGTGTTTTCGTGTTGGATTTAACGTCCAAGTCAAATATTCATAAATGTTTGTATTGATAATATGCTAATAAGATTCATTTTAAACTATTAAAAAAATTATTAAAGGTAAGAATATTTCTAGACTTACAGTATTGGACAAAAACATCCATACCCAAAAAATGGAATCATTTTTGTCATTGTAAAAAGGTTTAATTAACTCTTTGCCTACTTTAAACCGCCCACAGCGGCTTCCCCACAACTCCACTGTGATCGACGCTGAAATCGCCGGTTATCTTTACATCACCGAAGTTAAGCAGCAATGAGCCTATTCAATGCATAATTGGGTGACCACCTAAGCAACATCAGGTAATGTAAGACAACTGAGTCCTTTGTTTATAAAAATGTCTTGATTCGACATCAAATTAACCCTAAAGTGTTGATATGTCGTAAAACAAAACTACCAACAAACAATCATATAATTTGATCACTGAAGTTATGCAGTAAGGAATCTGTTCAATACTGATCACTAAAGAAACAGCAGATACTGTGAATAACCTGAGCAATTCTGTTTATCAAAATGGTTTGATTCAGCATTAAATGACACGAAAAGTGTTGATGTGTCGTAAAACAAAACAAAAAGAATCCAATTAATCATAGAACCAAAGTTTAGCAGTGAATAACCTGTTCAATAGTTTATTGGGTGACCACTTAAGTAACAGCAGGCACTGTAAGCAACCTGTGCCCTTTGTTTATAAAAATGACTTGATTCGTCATTAAATGGTCCGAAAAAAATTGATATGCCGTAAAAGAAAACAAACAACCAAAAATCTTATAATTAAATCACCGAAGTTAAGCAGTGATTAACCTGTTCAATAGTTTATTGGGTGACCACATAAGCAATAACAGTTACTGTAAGCAACCCTAATCCTTTGTTTATAAAAATGACTTGATTTGGCATTAAATGACCCAGAAATGGTTGATAAGATGTCAAACAAAAACAAAACAAAAACCAAAGAAATTAATATGTTCAATAGTTTATTGTGTGACCACTTAAGCAACAAAAGCTACTGTAATGAACCATACTCCTTTGTTTATAAAAATGATCTAATTCGGCATTAAATGACTCAAGAAGTGTTGATATGCCGTAAAACAAACAAAAATCAAAATAAAACCAAAAACAACCAACCAATCATATAGTTAGATTACCGAAGTTAAGCACTGATGAGCCTGTTCTATACTCAATTGGGTGACCCCTTAAGCAACAACAGGTACTGTAAGCAACCTATGTCCTTTGTTTATCAAAATGACTTGATTAGGCATTAATGTCCGAAAAGGGTTGATATACTGTAAAAAATTTAAAAAATAATTTTAAAAAAATAAAAACAACCAATCATACAGTTAGATCGCCAAAGTTAAACAGCGATGAACCAGTTCAATAGTTAATTGAGTGATTACTTAAACAATAACAGGTTTGGTTTGGTTTGTTTTACGGCATATCAACCTCAGTGGGTCATTTAATGCCGACAAAATTTTGAAATAAATTCATTCTTAACGCATACTCAAATTGTTTTATAAACACATTTTTCTTTTTAACGGGCACTACCACTCCGGGTCAGAGTGGACCTGGGAGCAATGGTGATAAAGGGATGCTCAACATTCCCCAAACCTCCAGAACTGGAACCTCACCATCAGTTAGAGTTTAACGTCATGACTAGGACATGATGACCCTCAGCCACCGCCTTCTAGTACATATATGATAAAAGGGTTGGGGTTTTCCGTGAGGATAATAGGGTTGGGGTAATCATATAGATACTAGGGCTTGGTGTGGCCAGCCGATTGATCGGGGAGACCTCTCCGACCGCCTGTCTAGCCCAAATAAGGGCCAAAGTGGAGTGTTGCATGTCATGGACTGCTCAGCCACACGGGTTCCATTTTTAAGCATCACGGGTCGCCACCCACGGCCAACAGATAGTCCCATTGTGGGAGTCTTACGCCACGGCCGAGATGGCGGAGCAATAACAGATACTGTAAGCAACCTGAGTTCTTTGTTTATCAAAATGACTTAATTTGGCATTAAATGACCCGAAAAGGGTTGCTATGCCGTAAAAATAAATTATGTTGGAAATTATTGGATGCAGTTTTAAGATATATCCATAAAGCCGACTAATGAATACGATTCAGGAAAAGAAAAGTAAAAATGATGGGGTAACTCGTTTTGATTATAATGTCTCACAACCTTGCAGATTCTCATTGATAAAAAACCCATATACTATAAAATCACACAAGTACATTATTTCCAAAGAGAATCCTTGTATATCATATTAAAGCAATCTGAATACAACATAATAAAAAGCCATAGCACTGTTCACAATCATTTATATACGAGCTTACAGAATAACCTGTGATCAAATTTGATGGCTTTTCACAGAGATAATCAAGAAAATCGAAATAAAACGAGATATCAAATCGTTTTCTGTGTTATATCAGTGAAATAACAAATTGCAGGCTCTCCTGGAAATTGTCTGTTATCCAAATGATTGTTTCATAAAGGCGAGTTCAAAGTAAATGGGGTCTTATGTTTTGCAACCAAAATGGAAATGTATCCGATCAGAGCTAATCGCCACTCAGTAACACCATCTTCATCAATACGACAGTTTTTCAACGAAACTAATAAGGAAAACTAATACTCTGGCTAGAATTGCATCCTGATCAGTATATATATATATATATATATATATATATATATATATATATATATATATATATATATATATAACGTGACCTGTTTGGTCACTCATTGAGCTCTGGGTAGATAGTTGGGATTAGGGAAAAGTGAGTTTCATTTAAATCAACTTTAGGTTAGATTCGAGATTCGATGAATCTCACCTGAAGATCGCTCACCTGAAAGCATTTGTGATTTATTAACATTGACCATACTTTTTTTTATTATATATATATATATATATATATATATATATATATATATATATGTGTGTGTGTGTGTGTGTGTATGTATGTATATATGTATATATAAACGAAAAACGTATATCAGCCGAAGATGTATATAAAAATGTAAGAATATCAAGAAACTAAAAGGTAAGATTAAGATTAGTTAATCACGACTTTTCTAGTGAGCGATCTTCAGGTGAGATTCATCGATCCTCGAATCTAACCGGAGGTTCAGTGACGACCCTCAGAGTCGTTAGTTACTAATATTAATCTATTTCTCTTTCTCTCTCTTTGTGTGTGTGAGTATACCTGTACACGATAAGTGTATAATACGGTCGACTGTGTATATAATAATCTAAGAATATTAAAAAGAAACCTAAGAAGATAAGATTAATATTCGTAAATCACGACTGCTTTCATGTGAGCGATCTTAAGGTGAAATTAATTGAACCTAACGTGAAATTAATCGAACCTAATGTGAAATTAATCGAACCTAACTCGGAATTCAGAGTCATTAGTTGTTAATATTAATATTTCTCTCTCTCTCTCTCTCTCTCTCTCTCTCTCTCTCTCTCTCTCTCTCTCACACACACACACACACACACACACACACACAACATATACTTTCTCTCACCCTCTCTCACACTTTCTTTCACCCTCTCTCACACACACACTTTCTCTCACCCTCTCTCTCACACACACACACACACACACTTTCTCTCACCCTCTCACGCATTTTTCTGACTCTCTCTCTCTCTCTCTCACTCTCACACACACACACACACACACTTTCTCTCACCCTCTCTCTCTCACACACACACTTTCTCTCACCCTCTCACGCAATTTTTCTCATCCTCTCTCTCTTCTCTCTCTTTCTCTCCCTCTGTCTCTCTCTCACACACACACACACACACACGCACTTTCTCTCACCCTCTCACACACTTTGTCTCATCCTCTCACATACACGCAAACATACTTTCTCTCCCTCTCCTTCTCACACAAACACACTTTCTCTCCCTCTCTCTCATACACAAACACACTTTCTCTCCCCCTCTCTCACACATACGCACTCTTTCTCTCCCTCTCACACGCTCATATTTTCTCATACTTTCTCTCACACACACACTTTCACCCTCTCACGCAATTTTTCTCATCCTCTCTCTCTCTCCCTCTCCCTCTCTCTCTTTCTCTCTCTCTCTTTCTCTCACACACACACTTTCTCTCACCCTCTCTATCACACACACGCACTTTCTCTCACCCTCTCACACACTCTGTCTCATCCTCTCACATACACACATACACACTTTCTCTCCCTCTCCCTCTCACACAAACACACTTTCTCTCCCACTCTCTCACACACACGCACTCTTTCTCTCCCTCTCACGCGCACATATTCTCTCGCTCCCTCTCTCTCTACCCGATATAATATAACAGCAACGACCTAAAGTCAAATGTCATGCCCTAAGCCCCAAATAAAGATGTACAATTACAATCTGTGATAATTATCCCATTAACTGATATTTATAATTCATTCTCTCGACGATACAAACCAATGCTCTACGGCAGGAAACTTTCGTTCATCGCTATTTTGTCGACCGACATAAATGTTGTCGACACATTGTCTGCACACAAATACGTGCAGTAAACGTTAATCGAATAATGTACAGCTACTTTAATCAATTTAGTTGGATACTGCGTGTCAGTCTAATCCTCCTAATGCTCCACAACTATTAATGGAACAGCAAAAAAGAATTGAAAAAACATTGTCTGTTAGACGTAAAATTATGTTGTGCCAGAACGAATCACGTACGTCATTATTTACTACGTACTCAGAATTGTCCTAATACGGGCACTTTCTGAGATAGATGTAAAGTGGAATATGGGTCAACCAATGAGAATCGAACTCGCTAATTACGAATTAGATGTAAAATGATACATTGACTTAGAAGCTCTGTCGGCTGTGGCCTTAGAATACCCCGACTGCACCTCTGCTGAAATGTAAGAACTCCTCACCCCAAATAGGGCAACCTGTTGACCGTGGGTGACGACGTGATGCTTAAGGGCGGAATCCTGGAGGAAAAACACCAAAATATCTTCCATAATTCACAATTTTAATATTACAAAAAAACAAACACATAACTTTTTAAAAATTCATTTTAATTTCACGTTGGGCATTTAAGCGATGCAAGACCATTTGGAAGGTTTTATTTTAAAATTAGGTGAAATAAAATGGGACAAATAAGAAATCTGGGATTAAGCGACAGCAGATAATCTGTATTCACATTTTTGCATTGCATCTTGGACAATTTAGACAGTATAATTTTTAACCAGGTGTTGCAGGATGATAACGGATGGAAGATTTAGGAACGAGTGTATTAATATATATATATATATATATATATTATATATATATATATATATATATATATAGGGTTGTTGTGAAGTAATTCCCTATTTTAAAAATCTTTAGATTTAAGAAGCGAAAAAAAGTAACTACATATAAAAAATTATAAATAGTTTAAAATGGGGAGTTATTTTTCAATCACCCTGTAATATATATATATATATATATATATATATATATATATATATAGTCATCCACATATACTGTGTTCAGACGTATCGCATCTCTTCAGTGTGGCTAGACATTAGCAAACTACCTTTAGCCGGGATGGAAACCCGATCAATTTATCAACAGTCAGACTTAACCACAAGGCCATCAGCACCTACAGACTGGAACGAGGACTTTAACTGATAAATACATACATCTGTATACATCAAAACGCCACTAGAAAGTGCTACATCTATTATATATATATATATATATATATATATATATATATATATATATATAGATGAGAGTTATCCAAAACTTGGTAGTGAGGGATGATTCTATATGTGATTTCTAAGATAGACTGTATTATTATTGTATGATCCAGTATGTGTAAATACAGTGAATCTTTAAATCACTAAAGAGAGCTCAATGCATAATAAACTTTTTTAGATTATATACAGAGCAATATTTATCTTAGAAAGGAAGGAAAAACTCAACACCGTAATTCCATAATAAATTTATTTCGACCAAAATTGGGGCCTATATAAATCCAAGTTGATTTAATATAGCTCCCCAAAATCCAGTCTCATCAGATGAAAGATCTTTCATCTGATGAGACTGGATTTTGGGGAACTATATTAAATCAACTTGGATTTATATAGGCCCTAATTTTGGTCGAAATAAATTTATTATGGAATTACGGTGTTGAGTTTTTCCTTCCCTTCTAAGATATAGATATATACACACACACTCATATATATATATCTTATTATAATGGAGATTGTGTGTTTTTCTGTCTGTAACCGAAACTATATTACTACTCAAGTCACAATTCCCTTAATTATTTACGTCAAATTCTCCATGATTTCATTCTTTTAAACCTTCAGTTATTAATAAAAATTGTTTTACATTATTAATACTGTTGACCATATCTACGTATTAATAACATGCAATTGTATTTATATATACAACAAAATAGCGGTTTACAGTTTGAACGAGAAGGCTAATTTGCATATTGATATTTAAAATTTTATTTTAATAAATATGTGCTTGGTATTATTGATTTCTAATTGTTTGGTTTTATCTTAAGAAATATAAACAAAAATCTCGTGGATAAATCTTAAAAGAAATTTATTTACAAGAAGAAATAACTGTAATATTATCCTTTACTTCCTATTTTAACTAAATAGTTAAATTAGGAAAATTTACCAATGAAAGAGGGGAGTAATGGAAAATGATGGAATAGTTAGTTTCAAAGTTGTTCTATTTTTCGATTATACCCCCTCTGTTGCAGATCTTTTTATCTGAATTCTTATTCAGTTTCATTAGCCTTTCTAATTTAATATGATATTTTATTATATGAAAACTTAAATACTTGCACCCAGAGGGTGCATATATTTGCTAGTATATATAATTTAGATGGATACATGAAATAATCTATGAAGAAAGGGTCTGTAAAAAAGAAAAGAAAAATATATTTCCATACATTCCAATAAAAAAAAACTTCGTTAATTTCTTCTCATCTTAAAATCCAATTACTGCAAATACTGCCAAAAGAAATCTATGGTGTTCGCTGCAACATTGTATATGATTACTATCTCTCACTTGTTCAGTTCTTTTATAATAAAGATTAATACACAATAATTAATACAATTAGCAGAAACAAATAAATAGAAATAATTGCCGGTATTATCAATGACCCGGTGGTTCTATCATAGTGTAAAGCTAATATTCAATAATATTCGCGAAAATAACAGATTCTCTCTGCAAGGTTTGCCCCATTAATGTAACCTAGTTCCCCAATGAATAAAACTGTACAAAGCCAAAAATAATTTACACACTAATGCCTAATCCACCTCAATACCCTACCAACAAAATTTAAATTTACCTACGACTCGTCATAATTTAAGAATTATCCAATTTACTTTTAGTTAATATATTAAATATGTATGAGCTTGATACTTTTTAATTTTTTTAAAGGATTTTTGTCCTTATATTCTTTGTGGGGGGTCAGGGGATAAATACAATATTGTGGACTCTGAGGGGATTATTTTTCTCTTAGAAGATTTTGTGCTGTGCTATTTTGACACGATATTTAGCATTAATATATACTAGCAAATATATGCACCCTCCGGGTGCAAGTATTTAAGTTTTAATGGAATAAAATATTGTATTAAATTAGAAAGGCTAATGAAATTAAATAAGAATACAGATAAAAAGATTTGAAACAGAGGGAGTATAATAAAAAATGGAACAACTGAAACTTACTCTTCCATCACTCTCGTCTTTCATTGTTATTTTTTCTAATTTAAGTATTTAGTTAAAAGAGGAAGTAAATAATAAAATGACAGTTATTTTATCTTGTTAATGGGTTTCATTTACGATTCATTGAAGAGATTTTTGCTTATATTCATTAAAATAAAACCAAACAGTTAGAAATCAATAACACTAAGCACATATTTATTAAATTCGATTTTTTAATATTAATATGCAAATTAGCCTTCCCGTTCACACTGTAAAACGCTATTTTGTTGTATATATAAATATAATTGTATGTTCTCAGTATGTAGACATAGTTAACAGTATAAATAATGTAAGACAATTTTATTAATAATTGAGGTTTAGATAAAAATAAAATAATAGAGAATGTGATGTCAATAACTAAGAGAATTGTGACTTGAGTAGGAATATAGTTTCGGTTACAGACAGAAAAACACACAATCTCCATTATAATATGATTTGTTTATTTTTTTCGGGTAGGGGGTGAGAGCTAGTATAATGATATTGCATGATATTTAAGCGATTTTTTAAAAACGTACATTTATATTAAATTTACGGTTAGCTAAGGTACTTTTTAAAAATTTAAACGATTCTTTTATATTTAAACGTGTTTTATTTTCTTGTCGAGTTGTATTAAGAGGTATTTCAAACGATATCTTTGTACCGGAATTTTTTTTTGCGGGGGGGGGGGAATTGGTATTAGGAGGGTGTGTTAGGTGTTGGTTTCCTTTATTTTTTATAGTACTTTCAAAGTATAAATTATATTCTTCTCGACTCTCATTGAATTATTTTTAAAATGTTTTATTTTAAACTATACTTGTTTTAATTTTCTCGTATTTTTTTTTTTTTGTCGTTTCGGATCAAGTTGTAGTTAAGACATTTTAGACTGTATGTTCGTACTGTTGGAGAGTCGTTTTAAAAAATACTTTTTTTTATACTATTGGACTGTTCTTTTTTTAGCAATACTTTCAAAAAGTATTTTTTCAAAAAAGAATTGTTTTCGTCTCGTATTAAATTCTTTTAGGTTTTATTTTACACGATACCTTCGTAATTTTCTTGTGTTTTTTTTATTGTTTTGTATCTCACCATCAGCTAGAGTTTAACGTCATTCCCAGGGCATACAGACCTTCAGCTACCGCCTTCTAGCACATATATGATAAAAGGATTGATATTTGCCATGAGAGCAATAGGGTTGGAGCAATCCTATTGGTGCTAGGGCTTGACATCAGTCTATTGATCGGCACGTCTAGCCTAAGTGTCTAGGTGGAGTGTTGCATGTCATGGACCGCTCACCCCTCAGGATTACGTCCTTAAGCATCATGGGTAGCCACGCACGACCAACAGATGGCCCTCTCTGCAGAGATACAGTCTGTTTATTCTAAAGCCCCACCGATAGGGCTTGTGTATTCCTTGAAAGGAAAGTATGTCATCAGAAGCAAATAGTGAATAATAGTAATGATAATGTTTATTGGGGGGGGGGTTTACTTATTTATAAGAATGAATAGGCTAAGCCATTGATCATGAAACACTCGACTCAAAATAAAAAATTATTAAAATTGTTAAAAAATCTAAAAATTTATTATCAAATGGAAAATGTGCAAATACAATTAATTACTATCACTGATTGAAAATTATTAGAATCAGATAGGAATACGGGAAACCATAATTGTGTACCAACAAATAATTATTAAATAGAATTATTAATGTTTGATAGAAATACCATTTGGCTGTATAACTTATCTGTATTAGATAGAATAGTTGATATCATCATCCCCATGTCGCATCGACAGCAGGGATTCCTATGAGCCTCCTTCTCTTTCGCCAATCGTCTCTATCGGCTAACGCTCTTCGCAGCTCTTCTACTTATCAAATAAATCAAGTCTACGAGTAGCTCATTGTCAGTATCAGCCAAATAGCATTGGAGTCTATACCCTTTTCTCTAGCGCTAGACTAGGGAGATTGCTTTCGCTAAGGTAGCGCGAAATACCTACCATCAGCTCCCATATGCTTTCCCGCTCATATCTATCCGAGCGGTGCTGAATTGGCGGGGACCGGTATCGAACTCGGAACCTTGCGATTCCTAGGCGCATTTAATTATCAACTGATATAAGACCAGGATTAAATGATTTCTGTAAAGTCTCTCGGTGGGGATCATAGTCTTTTCTGTTATGTAATTTTCGTGAATTTTTCATGGTGATCGTGCAAGACCAGCCCTGTCGGCTGGGGCTTTATAATACACCAACTGCACCTATGCAGAGGAGTAAGACCCTCCAATGGGACCCCCTGTTGGCTGTGGATGGCGACCCGTGATGCCGTGACGGAATCTTTGGCCCTTACTTAAGCTTGACGGGCAATCAACGAAGTCCCCTCCGATCAATCGGCTGATCACGTAAAGCCCTGGCACCTATATGATTGTCCCAATCTTATTGCTCTTATGGCAAGCCCGAGCTCTTTTTATCATACATATGCTAGAAAGCGATGACCGAGGGTCTTATTGTCCAAGGTATGACGTGAAACTCTATCTGGCTGTGAGGTTTTAGTTCTGGAGCTCTGGGAAATGTGGAGTACCCTTTCATCCCCAATACTCCTTGGTTCACTCTGACCTAGGGTGGTAGTATATGTTAGGGTCCCATGTATGGGTTAAATAGAAAAATTAGTTTGAAAAATGTGTTTACAAAACTGAGTACCATCATGAATGAATAAAAAGAAACGTCTTCGGGATAAAATAACCATCGACAGGGGTTGACATGCCGTAAAATCCAACCAACAATAATGGGAGACGTGGGATTTGAAAACAAAACGAGCATGTTGTCTTTGTTTCCGACAATGGGTTTGTTACGAATGTCAAAGGAAAAAGAAAAAACAAAAGTAGTTGAGCCAAAGGGCAAGGAAAAATATTTCTAATAACAAAAATAATACTGTTACAAGGTTAATTATACCAAAATGGCTTGTTCAGATCGGCGCTGGGTTTGTTTTTTTCATTGGAATCTTTGTTAATGGTTGCCTTGGGGATTCATATTGACACTTGTCTGAATTTGTCATATTATTTGTGTGGTTGACGAAACATAAGGGAGGGAGAAGAAAGGAACTCTAACAACAATGATAGTGATAATAATAATAATCTATTAATAATGGAGATTCGCTTCTGGTTTTTGTCTGTAACAAAAATTACGTCACTGCTTATGTCACATTACCCAACATATAATCCAATGTCATAACATAGAATAAATATACTCCAAATGTGAGCATGCAACGTTAGACAATCCTCATCGTTTCAATAAATAGATGCCCGGCGTTATATATCTATATATAGATTGTTTTATTCTAATAAAATATTTAAAGTTATCGGAACTGTTTCCATTTCAAATTGTCTTTCTTTCTTTCTTTTTACTCCTTTGATAGATTTGACGATTTTACATACTTATGGTACACACTCTATGACATTGAATTTTCAGCTCCCATCCCCTCAGGAAATATCTTTAAAAAATTATTCTTACAACGCCCGAAGGGTGTCTTTTTATTTTGATAATAATAATAATAATAATAATAATAATAATAATAATAATAACCATATACTCTGCGAATGTAGCAAACTAGCACAACGAGAATACAAAACTAGACACGACTGGGTTGGGAAGGTGATCCACTGGGAATTATGCAAGAAATTAAATTTTGACCACACAGCAAAATGGTATATGCATAAACCAGAATCTGTTCTTGAGAACGAAACGCACAAAATTCTCTGGGACTTTGAAATTAAAACGGATCACCTTATCCCAGCAAGAAGACCAGACCTAGTGTTGATTAACAAAAAAGAAAGAACTTGTCAACTGGTGGATTTTGCAGTGCCAGCGGATCACAGGGTGAAGTTAAAGGAAAATGAAAAAATGGACAAATATCTGGACCTTGCCAGAGAACTGAAAAAGTTATGGAATATGAAAGTGAAAGTTATACCAATTGTAGTTGGTGCACTTGGAACAGTCCCAAAAGGATTAGAAAAGGGTTTGGAAAGTTTGGATATCAGAGGAAGGATTGAAACCATTCAGAACACTGCACTGCTGCAATCTGCCAGAATACTCAGAAGAGTCCTGGAGACCTGAGGAGACTTGCTGTCACTCAGACTTCAGTGAAAGACCATCAGCTAACACTGATGTGAAAACTCAAAAGGAATAATAATAATAATAATAATAATAATAATAATAATAATAATAATAATAATAATAATAATAATAATAATAGTGATGAGAGAGAGAGAGACTAAATAATAGAAGGACAATTTAAAGGGTGAATATGAACGTTTGAACCGTTGAAGTACTCGTGGGCGAAAGAGACAGAAGGAGAAAATGAGAGAGGGAGAGAAACGCAGTGGGAGATTTAAAAGGGAAAATGAGTATAAAAGTTAGAATCGTTGAAGAAAACTACTTGTGGGTGGGAGAGAGGGATAAAAGGTGTGTAAAAGTTTGAAACGTTGAAGAAAAGTACTAGTGGAGAGGAGAGAGGAAGAGAAATAGATATAGAGACTAACAGGTACCACCACTCCGGGTCAGAGTGGACCTGGGAGTAATGGTGATGAAGGTGTACTCCACATTCTCCAGAGCTCCAAACTGAAATTCACCATCAGATAGTTTAACGTCATATCTAGGACAATAAGACATTCGGCCACATATATGATAAAAATAGTTAGGGCTTGCTATAATGGCTATAGGGTTGGGACAATCATATAGGTGTGAGGGCTTGATGTGACCAGTTGATTGATGAGGGCGCCTCTTACCGCCCGTCCAGCCTAAGTAAGGACCAAGGGGGAGTGTTGCATGTCATGGATAGGTCAGCCACCATATTTCCATACTTAAGCATCACGAATCGCCGCCTACGACCAACAGGTGACTTCATTGGGGGGATTTTTCCCGTCTGTAGAGGTGCAGTCGGTGTATTCTGAGTCCCCATCCGATAGGACGGCTATACTGAATAAATCCTTGAAGGTAACACCCATCGAAAATGTCTGTTTTAGGGAGGAAAAAATATCGTAATATTTTCTGTATATCTAAAAATATCATGAAAATGCGGAATTGTTTTTTGTTGTTGTTGTTGTTTTCCAATTTCACATGGTTCTATCCAAATATCCACAAAATGGCCAATTTAGATGATTGTAGCTTGCTGGCTGGTGTGTTGAGACCCTGGCTACACAACTAAGCGAGAATTTTTACAACCGTTTTAATTTGAAGTTTGTGCCGCAAATTATTTGTATTAGAAATGAATACTTGAAACCATATAACTGTTTGCAAACAAATTTCTACCAATAACAGTCCACCGTACCATTAAAGCCTTTTTTTTCTAACTCAATACTTTGCGATATTGAGAGATAAATGAAGCTTTCAAGAGCGGAGAGAAAAATATATTTCATGAGAAAAAGAAAAATTTTAATATTAGGTTTTAACGATCTGTAAAATCTACTGAGTAAACCATAGCATAGGCCATAGTGGTAATTAGAAATAGTTATGTGAAACCATCTAATTTCAAAATAATTTCACCTATCCTGAACACACGATAATACGCAGTCAAAATTTATGATAATGATTATTATTATTATTATGATTATTATTATTATTATTGGAGATTAGAGGAAGAATCGTGACCATCCAAACTACGGCATTGTTAAAATCAGCTAGAATACTTAGAAGAATCCTGGAGACCTAAGGAGACTTGCTCTCACTCAGCCCCCAGCGAACTACCGGCTAAAGCAGGTGTGACAAACTCTAATAATAATAATAATAATAATAATAATAATAATAATAATAATAATAATAATTTTAACCATAATACAACATAGTATATTCACTAACTAGAATCCGTTCTTAAGAATGAAATGCATAAAATTTTCTGGGACTTTGAGATACAGACGGATCATCTTACCCCAGCCAGAAGACCAGAACTAGTACTGATTAACAAGAAATAGAACTTTTCAACTGATAGATTTTGCAGTCCCAGCTGAACACGGATGAAAAAAAATGTTCAAGTAACCGGAACATGCAAGAAAAAATGGATTTTTAAAGTGAAAGTGATACACCAATTGTGGTTGGTGTACGGGGAACGGTACACAAGAGTATAGTAAATAGACTGAAGGAATTGGAAATCAGAATGAATTGAGACCATCAGCAACATCATTCTTAAGATCCGCTAGAATACTCAGACGTGTCCTGGAGATCTGAGGAGACTTGTTGTCACTCAGACTTCAGGGAATGAACTTCATCTAACGCTGGTAATGAAAAACAAGGATTGAAATAATAATTATAGTGAACAGTCCTATAGGGTTTTAAAATATTCTGGATGAATTAGAAATGAGAAAGAATCGAGATCATCCAAACTATAACATTAAGATCGGGTAGAATACTTAGAAGAGTCCTGGTGACCTAAGAAGACTTGCTGTCACCATCAGCTAAGGCAAATGTGAAAAACTCTCATGGAGTTAAATAACAAGAAAAACAACAACAACAACAACAACAATAATAATAATAATAATAATAATAATAATAATAATAATAATAATAATAATATAATAATCTCTGACTTTGAGATGAAGACCGATCACGTTATTTCAGCCAGAACACTAGTCATAGTATTGACTAACAAAAAAAAAAGAACTTGTCAACTGGTCGATTGTGCAGTTCCAAAAAAATCACTGGATGAAGATGAAATAAAACTAAGAGATAGACAAATACCTAGACCTTACTAAAGAATTGAACAAATGGAGTATGAAGTTGAATGTGGTACCAATTGTAGTTGGAGCACTTGGAACGGTCCCGAAAAGCTTCGAAAACAGATTAGAGAAGCTGGAAATCAAAGGAAGTATGGAAAGACCATCAGCTTCTGCTGGTGTGAAAAACACAAATAATTAATAGTAGCATAGAAAGACTAATTACAGCAGAAAACAAAAAGAAAAGAAAGCTTTATTTTGCCTGTCCGGCTGCAACAGAAAACGAAAAAATAAACAAATACTTGGACCTTGCCTGAGAATTGAAAAGAACTGTGGATTATGAGGGTTAAAGTGATAATTGTAATTAGTGTCCTTTGAAGGGTTTAGAAAACAGACTAGAAGAACTAGACAATAGAGGACGAAACTAGACCATCCAGACAACAACATTGGAAAGATCGGTTAACGCTGGTGTGAAATAATAATAATGATGATGATGAGTAAAGTCGAAGGGACGGCCTAATATCGATATTGGCCAGAAAGCGAGGAAGTCTATCTCCTTTTCACTAGCGCTAGACCAAGGAGATTGCTTTTTAGCGTTTGAGGTGAAGCGCCACACCTACCATCAGCTCCTTAATTTACCGCACAGATCCCTGTGCTACTCACTCGCTGAGTTGGCGAGGGCCGGTATCGAACCTGGTACCTTGTGATTTCTAGTTGGTCGCTCTACCGACTGAGCTGAACTGACCAGCACAGAAAGATAACTTCATCAGTAGCCAACAACAACAACAACAAAAATCTCTATTCTGCCTGTACGACTCAACACAATTTCATATTAAAAATTAAATATAATTAAATATAAATAACTTATCTATTAATGTGATTAATTTATTAGTTATTAGTAATAATATATTTATGTATTATAATGGCAATACAGATAAGATAAATATTATAATGACCTAAATATTATACATTTGTATAAGTTTTATATATAAAAGTTATAGTTATCAAATATACTCTATATAAATTAAATAAAATTAAATATGAATAAAAATCTAGCTTAATTTTTTAAAAAAATAAATTGAATAATGAATGCCCCCATTTAATAGGCTTTATCATAGCCTCCATTTTTTTAAAATGAATTTTTTTCCTTTTTTTTTTTCTTTGTTTTTTCAGACTTACCCAGATAAAAATCCAGCTCAAATGGTCACCCCATTTAATTAATAAATTCAAAATAGGTTCTTCTTCACTTAACCAATCAAATAACGCTGTGCGGATTTGATTGTCAACAGAATTAAAAAGAAGAAAAGAAAAGAAAAACTGCCATAAAAACAACTTTTCTCATCGTTATCTTTCTTAATAACAAGCAAGCACTCAAGTGCCATATTTGTTGTTTAGATGACCTTTTCCCGCTCGATTCTCTGGGTCAACTTTTTGATTGACAAGCTGTAATCAGCAATTTTAAGTTTGTGATGTTTTCTGTCGTAGCAACGTCAGCATCCACTTCATCTAATCCTAAAACTATTGAAATTATTATGTTTTTTTGTTTTTATTGTAGTCTCATCACAGCAATTCTCTTCATATCATCACCCAGGACAATGGAGGAGGTACTTTGAGGCGCTCATTTCCTCTCTAAATAATATCCGACGGTTTATATATATATATATATATATATATATGTGTGTGTGTGTGTGTGTGTGTGTGTGTGTGTGTGTGTAAGTTAAGAGTGAGGAAATGAACCCGACGGTATATTTGACGTCTCCACGAACTGTGTATTGCATGCGACTTGTAACCTCAACTCGTTTTTCCAACTGAAATAACCTTAACGGCCCAGCGCCCTGATATTATCATTTGGTCTGTTAATCAAAAGAAAGTTTTTATCGTTGAATTGACAGTTCCATTTGAAGAAAATCTTGATTGGGCCCATCAGCGGAAGTTGGAAAAATATGAACTCCTACGTGAACAATGCCTCAGAAACGGATGGATAACAGATGTATTTCCCATTGAAGTCGGATGTCGGGGATTTATTACCAACTCAACCTCGGCATTTTTGTCTAAACTTGGACTTTCTCCACCAGACAAGAGGAAATACTTAAAAAAGATTCTGGAGAAAGCTCTAACCGCATCAGCGTGGATATGCAGTCCTATATTGTGACATCAAAACCGACAAAGTCTGGTGGTATTATAAGATACTGCTGGGGTGCTCTGGGTTAGTGGTACTGATGCTTCGGCCCCGAAACCATGCCTGAACCCAGAGTCATCATCTGATGAAGGCTTTGTTGGTTGCAATGCTACTGTGTAAATAGCAGTCATTGTATGAAGATTATTATAGATAAAAGGGTATGAAAAACACAATATGTTGTTAACCATTTTTGCATTAATTTGTATGGTTCTTGGGACTACTCTAAATCTCAAATTAAGAAGTTTTCACGATCGAGTGGTTACTCGACTAAACCAGCCAAACAGAACTGCTAACAAGTCAGCTAAGGATTAAGGTATTGTCTATCATTTTACTGGGTATTTTCCAATGTCTTTTGTTTCTTCTATGTTTTTAATGTGATTATTTTCTTCTAATCTGCGACTTCTTCGGTTAGTCTTCGGTATTTTATCTCCGTGCTCATTCTTGTTCTTATAGATGAACACAAAACTTTGTAAATTTTAAACGTTTTTATTTCAAAACCAAAGTTCCCAATGGTAATGCGAGGAAATAATCATTTTCCCGTCTATTCACTCTGCGCTTGGGACTACTCTAAAAACTCTAACCCGTTCTCACGATCGGGTGATTACACGGTTAAAGCAGTCAATAAAATAACTGGTAACAGGTCGTTTGGTGGGTTTGTTGGATTTTACGGTGTCAATCCTTGTTTAGAAAGCTAAGTTTTGATCATGCCAACAAAATGGTATATGCACAAACCAGAATTCGATCTTGAAAATGAAACGCATAAAACTTTCTGGGACATTGATATACAGACATATTACCATATGCTAGACTTAGTGTTGATTAACAAGAAAAATGAATTGTCAACAAGTAGATTTTGCAGTCCCAGCAGATCAGTGGATAACGATAAAAGAAAACTAAATGATAGAAAAATACCTTGACCTTGCAAGAGTATTGAAAAAAAAAACCTGGAATATGAGGGTGAATGTGATACCAATTGTAGTTGATGCCCTTGGAATGGTACCCAAGAGTTTATGAAACAGACTGGAGGAATAGGAAATCAGAAGTAGAATCAAAAACCATCCAGACAACAAAGAAAGAAATGTTTATTTTCACACATTTATTATACAATAAAACACAACAAATGATTAATGGGTGGAGGATGATCCCTAATTAGGACTGAGCCTATTTTAGTAGTGACCACCTCTGCTATTTCATAGGTTTTCAGCTTTAAAATATTTTAACAGATGTGCTATGATAAAATAATTTCCTCATCTATGTTGTTTTAATCTCTGTGTCTAGTGGGTTTTACAAACCTTCTGATAATTCGAGGTGAACACTATCCTTCAGGTAGTGAGACAAGTTTATATCCATTTTTTCTGTTTTCTCTAGAATTTCATGTCGGAAATTAAAAACTGTAAGACGTAGATAAATCCGTTTTACGGAGCTTCGAAAGACCACCGCTTTGTAAAGCTCGGCTAGAATACTCAGAAGAGACCTGAAGACCTGGGAATACTCAAACTTTTGAGAAGACAACCAGATATCGCCGGTGGGAAAAACACAATGAGTGAAGTAATAATTCGTTTATATTGATCCAGATTTCGTTTTTCGTTTAACAGAAAATAAACAGTTAGGCTTTCTTTGCCATCCTCTTGCCACAATTGATTAAGTTTAAACACTTTTTTTTATAATTTGATATGGAGGGAATTTATAGGTTGCTCATCAAAGACAAATTTCATTATTTCCAAAGAGAAATGGTACAAACAAAATTGCTATAAAAAAGATTAGCATTTCGATAAATCAATTTCAATTCATCAACTCCAGATAATGGCTTTGTAGTTATATATATATATATATATATATATATATATATATATATATATATATAACAAATTATATTGAAAATAACAGAATCAAAATTGTTAAGTTTTCTTTTGTTCAATCTTTTTAGTAATTTTTTTTTAAATGTTGTCGTCTTGAAAAGAATTTATAAAATACCCAAAGAGTTATCAAGTAACTTTCGGTTCTCCTCTGAGCTACTATCAAGGGTGTTAAAACAGGTCATCATTTGTCTATATTTATCTATGTTATCATTTTTTGGTTCGTGTCGCTAAGGTGACGCTAAATAACGCAAGCAGTTTATTTTGGAAGCTTTAAATTATAATTTTCAATATATGTAACGTACTATACAAATATGATTTAGAATAAAAAATATTTTATTAATTTAAGACCTTTAAGAATATTATCGCTGGTTTCGTAATTAATTCTATTAATAGTGGGTCTATCTCTCTCTTTCTCTCTCACTCTCTCTCTCTCTCTCTCTCTCTCTATATATATATATATATATATATATATATATATATATATATATATATATATTTTCACCGATAAAATAATTATGTGAATTGTTTATACTTACACGAATCAATAAATCTCAAATGACAATTTCTACTGTACGAATAATTTTGTCTTTGGTATGTTGCATAATTCGCATGTCATATTTGTTGTATTTAGAATATGGTTTCTGAAAACTGAGTTGCATATTACCTATTTTGTGCTTATTAACATAAAAAGCTGACATCATGCGAACATTAGATTCTTAGAAATACATACAAATATCTAACATTGATAGGTGTACGATTAATTTCGTTGTTCACACACACACACAGACACACACACACACACACATATATAATATATATATATATATATATATATATTATATATATATACTCATACAGTCAACGATGAAACAAAGTGTCTGTGGATGACTATGCTCCCAAAACTCAGTAGAGCTCTCTAGGGGTGACTTAAATCAACTTTCCCTGCCAGAATATATAAACCAATTATCGTCTGTTCACAGACTGGATCTCTCTGTTGATTGTAAAATATATAAACAAAGTATGTATTTAATAGTTTAAACACCATCCCTTTACGGCAGCTGTCAAATGGCCCAGGGGGTTAAGAAATCGGGCTTGCAAAAGGTCAGTCGGATTTCGCTCCTGGTCAGAGGTATTTGGTGTGTCTAGCCACACTGAAGAGGCGTGAAACACCGAAAAACGTGTCTGTGGATGATTATATATATATATATATATATATATATATATATATATATATATACCAACCCCTCTGCACGAGCAGGATGTGACAGAAGTTCAATTTCTTAAGCGGAGTTCAACAGGTTTGAATTCAGAGTTTTCCTTCTCCTAGACCGGTTACCTAACCAAGGTTAAAGAGTCCAGTCTTCCCTACTATTTATCCATAGCTGGAGGGAGATTATGATTCATACCTTTCCCAATGGTATTAGCGCTGTGAAATGCAATTACCATGTCCAAGATTTGAACTCGGGGCGACGAGGCCATTTCCCATGACTTTAACCATTACACCACGCGCTTCCTATCTATATATAAAAAAAGTAAAAGTAAAGTCGACGGGGCGGCCTAAAGTTGGTATCAGCCAGTCAGCGAGGGAGTCTATCCCCTTTTCACTAGCGCAAGACCAAGGAGATTGTTATATTCAAACAGATTGTATTAAGGTGGGAATTTTTGTAGATTTCTGTGACAATTTTCTTTTGTTTTCCAACATCTTTGCGGGTGTTTGGTTTCAATTTTTGTAGAAATTGTCCAAACCGTTAAAACGTTTTGGAATTTAATAAATATTTTTAACGTTTTATTAATGAAGACATTAACACGTGAAAAGTATTCATTTCAGTTTCTAACATTTTCACAATTGCTGCAGTAAGACCTAGGTGGTGTGCTTAGCGTAATGCTTACTGGAGGCCTGAGTTCAAATTCTGGCAGAGGCAATGTGCATTTCACGTCGCATTAATGCCTTTCAGAAAGGCGTGAATGCATCAATGCTTCCCTCAAGTTATAAATAAATAGTAAGAAAGACTGGGTTCTCTAACCTTAGTCAACTAGTCTAGGAGGAAGACATCTCTGTATTTAAATTAAATTCCACTATTATATGTATTGTAGGTAATCGCATATAAATCATGTTATAAGGGTTAAAAGTCTTTTTAGTACATTTCTGGGTCAATGTAATAAAACCTTAAAAATAAAATAAAAAAAAGGTTCCTTGCGAGATATCTCGTCTGCCACTCCAATAAAAACATCGCTTTCCATGTTTTCATGAATTAGCTACAATCAATGTTCAATTCACTGTCAGAATAATGAGAACTAGCAGTACCTGCGGATATAACAAAGTATGATGATTTAATTATTACGTTTGATATGTTTACTTAAGAGCTATTGCTAAATAGTTCAATGTGTAAATAATCTTCATTTGATTTCTCTTTCTTTTTCTTTCCTTCTTTTCATCTTATGCTCGATTGAAACATAGCGTTATCACTCCTCTTTTTATTTTTCTCCTACTTTCTTTTTTTGTTTTGTGTAGCATGTACTTTTTCTTCCCTCTCTTTTTATAATAAAAACGGAATAGTGCATTATGTAGCTGAGGTGACGATACTCATAAGAAATAAGAATTTGGCGCATAAGCAACACCAGATGATCAGGATTTACATTAGATTTGAGACGATTTGGACGGCCCATTTTTAACTAGAGGGAGTTGCAAGATGATAACGGTTGTACAATTAAGGAACACGAGTATTAATGTATAGACAATTAGAAAAAAATCCTTGCGAGATATTTCGTCAGACGCATGAATAAAAAAATCGCTTTTCCTGTTGTTGTCAACACCCTAACCAGATTGTTTTGACTCGCTATATAACTTATTGCCGGGTATTTTACCGAAGCTCACCGGCCCTCGCCAACTCGGCGTATGAGTAGCACAGATCTGTGCGGTAAAAGGAGGAGCTGATGGTAGGCGTAGCGCTCCACCTCAGACTCTCAAATAATCTCCTTGGTATAGCGCTAACGAAAAGGGAATACTCACTCGTTGTATGGCTCATACCGACATTAGGCTACCCTTACTTTTTTTTAAATTTATCAGAACTAAAACATGTTTAATAACAAAGGAACATGATAAATGATGAGGCCGATCTTAGACTTTTGAACTTGGTTACCTTATTGCCTAACCTGTCTTCGAGTTTACATCAGTTCATTTAGTGGAACATATGAGAGAAATACCCAAAAAGTTTTATATTAGGTGCGCAAAATTTAACAGTAATCGCTTTAGAGTGAATATAGTTAAAACCGGTTATGAAAATTAGGGAAATATTTATGCACATTTTTTACGCCCTTATGCAAATTAATTGAAACAACAGCTTTACTTTCTTTATATACAGTCAGTTTTAGACCCACTGGAGTGACGGTGTGTAATCGATTTCTAGTTTTTCCTCAGATTATGCCATTTGCAGTGGCATACAATAATATGAATCTATTTTCGGGGTGTATGATGAAATTTGTTTGGCCGTGAAAAATATTTGTAACGTTGCATGAATCTTGATTTTTATAATGCATTTTGTTGGATTATTTTGTACGTATAGTTATTTACTAAGCTTAGCTTAGATGTGGTACAAGGCCAGAAAGTATGGGGCACCCAATGAGAATCGAACTCACTAACAGTGGTCTGCAAATCTAGCTTGCTAATGATTACACTACGTGAGGTGCGTATAAGGTGCGCTGAAGTTTACGATTTATATTTATAAACTATTCCAATTCCATATTTGGCCAATTAAAAACGCCCAAACATGTATTTAATTTACTTTTTAAAGGCGTTGATAAATTGTCCTAGAATTACTCGCTGCGAAATAACAGACCAACAGACGAGAATTATACACCTCTCAAAAGATGGATCAGCGAACAAAGATTGAAACTGATACTACATCTTTCTACTTAAAGAAAGGATCAAACTTTATGCCACAAGTGATCCCCACTGTAAAATTAATTTCAACTACACCCCTAAAATGACTACACGAATCGTAACACATTTATTCAAGGTTGAAGTTAAAAACATTTAGTGAAAATATTAATTCATCGTTAAATGCAATGTTGAATTTACATAGCAACTAGTCTAATTGAAATATCCAGCTGCGTCGACTAAGAATTCAACACTTGAATTAAACTTTATTAGAATATCAGTGAAAAGATTATTTTTTAGTTTAAACTAGTCTCACGTACGAGAGTTACGACTGAAACATTTTTGTTTTTGTAGCAAAAATTGTTGGATTTATCTGTATGTATATGCTGTACGAAAAATCACCACTTATATTTATGGACTTTACCAGCATCAGGAGCAGACATTGACCAATCAAAAACGACATAGAATGCATTTCAGGTCGTTGGTAAATTAACCTAAGTCAGTTGTTAAGTGGACTTAATACCAGACGGACGACTGGATTGTCTGCTACAAGTACACTGTTGTTTTATCTAGGATTGCAAGGACTAAAACTGGACCTTCTACTACTGAGACGACTGGATTCTCTACTACATGTACACTATTGTTCTACCTAGGATTGCTAGGACTACAACTCGACTTCCTATTACTGGGACTACTCCCTCTTTTTACCATTGAATTTACCAATAGGAGACCTAAACGCAAAACATGACAAGAATCGTAACAAAAATGTCAAAATCATTGCATCAGAAAATGTTTATCATTTGTTGGTTTTTTCCCCAGAAACGTCGGGTAGTTCTGCTAGTGCTATTTAAACATGTCCATCTGGTTTATTGCTCATGTCTGTCCGCTAACAGAATTTATATTCCAGACCTATTTTCTCATATTTTTATACAATTTTCTCCTTATTAAATCAAATTTTAAACTAACGAACAAACAAGGATAACAAGAAAATCATGAATACATTTTGGAGACTATTAGTGAACGCGTTACAGAGTTAAAGTGAACAGGCTGGAGCTAATTAGATTTAGAATTGCTTGAAATCACTTTGAATTCAAATCCCAAGATATCTCCTCCGTGTGTCAATTCATTCGCGACACGTATTCGGTCACGATGACCTACCAATCTCCCAAAATGCAGCTTTCGAAAAATCCCCGTTCAAATTATTTTTTTCAGCGTATGCGCTTCATTATTTCTTTATAAAAATACCAATTACTGATGATTTCGAGAACGAATAGAGATTTATTTCAAAATGCATAGAATTAATCAATGGTTCGCCTAACAATCTCAAAAAGGTAATTATGAATTTCTTAAATATAGACATTCAAAACGAAGCCCCGTGCTATAAAAATATAATAAAAAGGCGTTCGTGTATTAAAATATCTATTAATAATGGAGATTGTCTGTATTTCTGACTGTAACAAAAACTACGTCATAGCTCTACGTCACAGCTTACATCACAATATTCTTATGCTATATACACCCAGAACTTGAATAAGCAATTTTTTTAATTATTTTTTACACTCGGCCTTTTTTTTTCTTTTTTACAGTAACAAGAAGTTAACTAAAAAGTTTACAAATAAATAAATACCTACGATTTTGTGGAAAATATTCAAAATAGTTGTTTGATTATTACATGCAGGCAACATTTTATTTAAGAGGGACGGGGCTCAGTTTTCATTTCAAATTATTTTATTTATTTTTTTTACTCCTTTAGTAAATATGAGGACTTTGGTTACTTATTATACTAACCCTCTGACATTGAATTATTTAACTCCCACCCTCTCAGGCAATATCTTTCAAAAATGTATTTCTACATTGCCCGGAGGGTGTTTATTTTTAATTTTGCTAGTCTAAATAATGAAGATTGTGTGTATTTCTGTCTGTAACAAAAACTACATCACATCACTACGTCACTGCTTACGTCACAATATTCTTGTGTTATATACACTCAAAATTTGAGTAAGCAATTTTTAAAATTGTTTTTTTTCCTCTCGTTCTTTTTTTTTCAGTAACAAGAAGTTAACTAACAAGTTTATGAATAAATACCAACGATTTTGTTTAAAATTTATGTGGAAAATATTCAAAATAATTGTTTGATTAATAATTAATATATGCACGTAACATTTTAGTTGAGGGGGACAGGACTAAGTTTCCATTTCAAGTTGTTTTATTTTTTAACTCCCACCCCCTCAGGCAATATCTTTTAAAAATTAATTTTTATACCGACCGGAAGGTGTTTTTTGATTCTAGTTCCTATAATATCTTGTTGGCTGTCTAATGGTTATCGTCGTAGAAAATGGACACGGCGACCAAAATTCAATTCCTGGGCAAGACTGTTTGCATTTCCGCTTAGTGCTAATTACCTTGGAAAGGTAATTATTTTCCTGAATTCCCACCAGGTCGGATTAACATAAGGTAATTTTAACGTGGGGAGACACGCAAATACCGAAGTTCATGCGGTGGCCAGGTGCAAAAAGTACGTGATCTCTTCGTCATTCCCTTTATGGGGTGCTTCAGTTACCGGAATATAAATCCGATAGAGGAGTGAGCAGGTGCTGTCTAGTGGGGACGAACCCCTGGAACCACAGGATTAATTTTACCTCACTAAGCCGAAGCCTACGAACGCAATACCCATGGGAAGAGAATGAATACAAATATTCTCCTCCCAGCTATGTGCAAATAGTAGAGCAGATTGGACTCTTTAACCATGGTATGGCAACTGGTATAGGAGAAAAAAAATCGAATCTCTGAAACTATGCCTAGAAAATTGATCTTTTGTCACATCCTACTCTTGTTTTTAAATTTTTAATCGGAATTAAAGTGAAGAGATATTATTTTCAAAATTTTAAGAAAATAATATTTTTTATTTGGATAATCTCCAGCTATAGTTAGAATAGTAGCGCAGACTGTGCTCTCTATATTTGATTGGCAACCGGTTTAGGAGAAGGGCTATTTTGAACTTCGACGACGCTGGTGCCAAAGAATATTAGTTCTTGAGCTTTTTAACATGATAACTGGGAGAAGGAAGATTTGTACACACACACACACACACATACACATACACACACACACACACACACACACACACACACACACACATTTTATACAAATTTTGTTGAACTGTACAGACAATTCTTTTCGGACAAGATTTTGGTTGATCCTTTCTAATTTTCGGGCCAATTTTTTGGTGTCGTTTCCTACCTGATGATGGCAAACTGTATTGCCGAAAGTGCTCGTTTCGAAACCTTTGGTGGACTGTTACACCAGTTACACTCCGACACCAAAAAGATGGCCCGAAAATTAAAAAGGGTCAACCAAAAACTTGTCCGACAAGAATTGTCTGTACAGTTCAACAAAACTTGTATGTATATATATATATATATATATATATATATATATATGTGTGTGTGTGTGTGTGTGTGTATGTATGTATGTATGTATATATATGTATATATATACATACATATATATATATGTATAGAGAGAGAGAGAGAGAGAGAGAGAGAGAGAGAGAGGGAGAGAAATTAAAGTGTGGGGCCATGTATGCTTCTTATATAAAGGTAATAAAGATGACATTGCCTATATATGGAAATAACGCTAATATCTCAAAGAAACAGATGAAAAAATCAAAGGCTTTTGGAAGTGAAGCATCTAAAGAATTTCGCTTTATGTCGGAGATTCTGTTTCTTCGTCTGGCAATAAAAATGTGACCAGCATAGGCGTTTGGGCACCTGCTTTCGACAAGAGGTCGTTGCAGTTTTAGTTGTCGGGTTGCTAAGAATGTATCTGTATTTATGTTTTATTCTTAACAATTATAGCATCTCTGCCTTGCATAGGCGTAAAACCGACAGTTCCCAAGCGCAGTTGACTTTCTGTCTATGATGTCCTAACTTATATCTATCTATCATATAGGGTCCGTTTAGCTCAGTCAGTAGAGCGTCAGACTAGGAACCAGAAGGTTCCAGGTTCGATACCGGCCCTCACCAACTCGGCGTATGAGTAGCATAGGAATCTGTGTGATAAAGTGGGGAGTTGATAGGTGTGGCGATCCCTCTCAGACGCTAAAAACAATCTCCTTGGTCTAATGAAAAGGGGATAGACTCCCTCGCTGTCTGGTTGGGCCACCCGATAACTCATATATATATTACAGGTAATTTTGAGCCTTATATGAAACCAAATGCTGACCTAATATATGTTAACCCGGGGTCTAACCACCCACCCTCGATAATTAAGAACACCCCAGACTTAGTAGAGTACAACAGAATTAGTAAAAATTCTTCTAATCAGCAAATGTTCAATAGTGTTAGTGATACTTATAATAAAGCACTATATGATAGCGGGTATACTAGAAATAAAATTAAATTCAACAAAAAGCAACAAAATGATAAACTAAATAGGAAAAAAAACAGAAATAGAAAGATTTTATGGTATAACCCACCATTTAATCTACAGGTGATAACGAAAATAGGAAATATATTTATCAATTTAATAAATAAACATTTCCCAGTTAACAACACTCTACATAAAATCTTTAATAGGAACAACTTAAAGATTAGCTTCTCCTGTCTGGACAGTATAGATAGGATAATTAAAAAACATAAAAACAAAATAATTAACAACCATGCAAATAATACAAATAAGGAAAAAGACAGACAGAAAAACTGCAATTACCGAAACCCAGACATGTGCCCGGTAAAAGGAAAGTGTTTGACCAAAGGTGTAATTTACCTTGCATCGATAACGTCTACACAGAAACCGAACATTATTAAATCTTACGTGGGTTGTACAGAATCAGATTTTAAAACTAGGTTTACAAACCATAAACACTCTTTTTCTAATATTAAACTAAAAAATGTAACAATCTTAGCTAGCTATAGTTGGAATTTAAAGCATCAAAATATAACACCTATTATCAAATGGGAAATATTAAAGAGATCAAATATCTGCCGAAGTTTAATTGATCCATGTTTATTGTGTTTACAAGAAAATTTAGCGATAATTAGATTCCCGGATAGGAAATATTTATTGAATAAGAAAGATGAATTTCTGGGGGAATACTGCCATAGATTGCATAACTCATTAATGTATTATTAAGTTTAATATAAATATAAGACATGTATTAACTATTACAAAAAAACTCCAACTTAATAGATTTATCTGAAGACTTGAATTTCAGAAGTACACATAAGTAAGATATAAAACAAGAGGAATATTTAAAAAAAGAAGATAGGAATAAAAACAGCTGATAGATAGAATTACAAATTCCTTTTGTAACCGTGGTAGAGAGAAAAACCTTTCTACAACTATAAATGCTCTAAATTTTACGAGATATATTGAGCCCTTTTGGGTAAACTACTTATGCTACTGAAATGAAAACGTAACTTTCTGAATGTATCTGGACAAAATGTCTCTGCTGCATAGTGAATGGGGTAGTCTATTCATTTTGTAATGTAGTATGAAATATTTGAATTTAACGGTTTGCATATGAGTCATGGAAAATACAGTAAGAATCTTAATTGTCCTGGACGGGATATTCTTATTGGTCGAAAATGTCCAGTGATGGCCAAATCTGTGATAGTTTACCCATTTAGTGAGTTGAGTTAAAGAGCTATTCGAAGCTAGACGCGTATTGGTATGCTCTTCAGAATTAATTCTTCTACACCCGTATACATTTTAGATGTCGGGAAAATGAATAAAATGTATGCTAAAAAATACAGAAATATGTTTTATATTTTTCTGTGTAGCATGTCTTTTTTCTTCCCTTTCTTTATAATAAAAACGGAATGGTCCATTATTTAGCTGAGGTGACGACACGCATAAGAATTTAGCGGATAAGCAACAGCAGATAATCAGGATTTACATTTTTGAATTTCATCTTGGACGATTTGGAAGGTGTCATTTTTAACCAGAGGGTGTTCAAAGATGATAACGGCCATACAATTAAGGAACACGAGTATTAATATATAGATTGACCACCGAATTATTTCTCCTCAACTCGGCATGTTTATGTAGTAATTTATGCAGAAGTTATTAAGTGCATTTTCAGGTCTAAAAAATGAACGGAAACCAAATATCAATGTTATTCTAAGAGTGACTAGCAAAGGAATTTCCTTTAAATGTTTATTTGTAAACTGAACATATTTCTTTCTTCCTGTGCACACAAGGGAAATAATTCCCAAACGAACTGAATAATCCGGTGAACAGCAGTTTTTAAAACCATTCCAAGAAGAACCAATAATGACAGATCTTAGAGATGATATAAACAATTGAAAAATACACATTAAAATAGAGATCGTTAATCGCCTATAAACAACACAATTCACTGTAATATTTTCAGAGCATCTTTTGTCCCTTGTGAAATATTTTTAGAAGGATGACAAAAGCGTTGCATCTAAATATATGCTTAAACACGGAACAATTATTTTCAAGTTCTTTTGTACTATTTATCTGAATTTTTAAGATGAGGCTTGGTAGTTTGCATTATTTGTTTGCATATAACGTTTCGGCCAATGTACCCTCTGGTCTTCTTCAGGTATTTCTTGTTGGACTCCGGAGCCTTTTCGAATTCTGAAACCTTCGCATCGTAATTGGAAGCTATCACAGAACTTTGAACCCAACCCTTTATTCAATCCACGGAGGTATCCTCTTCCCATTCCACTAACCACAGCTGGGGTACAGGTGTTTAGCTGTTTCTCTGAAATTTAAAGATGAGGCTTGATAATTAGTATTATTTGGATTATTCAGACTATTGTCCTCATCTTTGTTGTTATCTGCACAACGTTTCGGCCAAAGTGCCCTCCGGTCTTCTTTATGTATTTCTTGTTGGACTCGGGACCCTTCTCTTCGAACGCTGGAACAGTCATGTAATCGGGAGCCTTTACATAGAATAATTAACACAGCTTAACACTTGTATCCAGTCGGTGGATTGGATAAAGGATTAGGTTCGAAGTTCCGTGAAGTCTCCCGATTACGACATGAAGATTACTGAATCCGACAAGAAATACCTGAACAAGACCGGGGGGGCACATCGACCGAAACGTTATGCAGTTAACTAAAAAGATGAGTACAATAGTCCGAAAAAACAAATAATACAATTATTTTTGTAATGAATATTAAGTATGTTCTTCTGTATGTTGAAGTATGTTCTTCAAGCTAGTCTTGCAGATCCGTTACTACTGAATAACGAGTTCGATCTTTGCTGGAAGACTCATACTAGCGATCTTGTGCTTCTTACTCTATCTTCTGTATCTGCCGGTATCCAACTCCTCACTTTGTTCTTTGTCTGCTCGTCCATGCTCGTGTTTGTTTACATGTTGTCATCTCGTTCTACTCACCATATCATCGCTTCTTGTCTTGTTCCGTCCTATCCACACTGGTGAGATCAATAACACGAGACCACATTTTTATATGCACATAATTTCTTTATTTCTTTGACATTTTCATCTTACCGACGGGACGCATATCGAGAGTCAGAAGGAACATTCCCGACCACTCTTATCACGATTCTCATGCTACTAGACAAACTTTCTAAATTTCTAGTGTCGCTTGATCACGTGACGTTCGATCAATGAAAGCCACGGTCTCAAACGACCTCTGGGGTCATCAGTTAGCAATCAACTTAGATGCCCTAATGTTGTTGTTTGTTTTTGTTTTTTTCAACACAGTCTTAAACTGCTATGCTGTTATCTGTCAAATAATATATTACGCCAATATATTATTTAATTTTCGATGTATTATACATAGCCTGTTTTTTGTGGCTGGCGTAAACAGAAGAAAACGGCAACAAAAAAGGGAAAAAATTCCAAACGCTCGCAGCAATTCTTGGAGTATCATTTACTCCATAATTTATATGCCTTCAGGTCTTAGTCTCAAACCTGAAATTACAATTCTCTCTGCGTTGTAGCGTTGACAGCTCTTCTATCATTGGTTACCACTCTCTCTCTCTCTCTCTCTCTCTCTCTCTCTCTCTCTCTCTCTCTCTCTCTCTCTCTCTCTCTATATTATATATATATATATATATATATATATATATAAACCTTGATAACTATTTCCAGACAGATTTAGGAGATTTTGTTGATGAAATGTGTCTTTGTTTATAACCGGATTTAATCACACCCCTGGGATTTACTTTGTTTCCCAATTCAAAATGTTTTTTTTAATTTAAAAAAAAAATTTTATTTTGATACTCTTTGTGCGATAGCATGGTTATTTACTCAGTAGATCTTAGCTTATTCTGCCCTGCAACCGAAATGGTAGGATACCTAATGATGGTTGATTTCACAACACAAACGCCTATTTAGATACATCTTCACAAGCCAGATCCAAGGCAAGTTATTATCTATATATAATACTCGTGTTCCTTAATTGTACGACTGTTATCATCCTGCTACACCCTCTGGTTTACAAAGAGATCGTAAATATCCTGATTATCTGATGTTGCTTATCTGCTGAATTTTTATTTCTTATGAGTCCGTCATCTCAACTAAATAATGGACCATTACGTTTTTATTATAAAGAAATCAAGGAGAGAAAAGTGACATGCTACACATAAAAATATAATAAGTAAGAAAGAAAGAGTAGGGGAAATATATAAGGAGGGGTTAAGCGCGCGGAAGAGATAATGCTAATCGCACATGATGAAAAAGAGGAAAAGAAGGAAAGAAAAAAGAATGAGAGAGAGAGAGAGAGAGAGAGAGAGAGTTAAAGTTAAATCAATATTATATTTTTATTCTTAGAGAAAGATTCATGTTCTTGTGATTACCTGAAGATGCCGTATTAATACGGTTGAAATGAATTATTGTAATGAAGCAAGTTTAAAGTTTTTTTCCTTCATTTATTGTATATATATATATATATATATATATATATGTGTGTGTGTGTGTGTGTGTGTGTGTGTGTTTGTTTGAGCTGTTGTGCTATAGAGGTTATTACAGAATCAAGTTTAAACCCTGAAGGCTTTTTGCATTACATTATTGACTATGGGAAATACAAGAATTTATCAAATCTCGCCTTCCCCACCCCAGCTATGCGTAAAATGGAAGACAGGGATGTTTCGTCTTCATACAGTAGCGTGTCTATGAGAAGAAAAATTGAATATATATAAAGTAACCCGGTAAGTTGTTGGTGGGAATGATTCTAAAGAGGACCTTTTTTAATATCGAAATATCAAAATTGGTATAAGCCATATTGAGAGCACAATGTATGATAATTGTGGATTATATAATGATCAATATAATTAATGTATAAAAAGCTTAAATATTAATCATATTATGTTATAAATTTATTTCAACAGATATTTCGATTCGAATTAACGGCATCTTCAGGCTTTTATATTTGTAAGAAAGGGAGAAGATTTGTTTAAACATAAGAAATTTGAGAAATAGACTTAACAGTTTCTCTGAATCTTTTAGATGAGGCTTGTATTATTTGGATTATTCGGACTATTCTTCCTTTATGGGATGATGGTGAAGTAATAGAGAGGGAAGACCATTGGAAACGACGCCTCGAAGAATCAGCTGATATGATAGGCCATAGTAACCTCTTAAGTAGATCAAGTATAGACATGAAAACCAAATGATAACCTATAATTAAAAAGGCTGGTCTAGCCTTTTTAATTATAGGTTATCATTTCCGATCAATCGGCTGTTCACGTCAAGCCCTAGCACCTATATGATTTACCCAACCCTATTGCCCTTATGGCAAGCCCCAACCCCTTTTTATCTATGGGTGCTAGAAGGCGGTGGCTGGCGGTCTACATGTCCTGGTAATGACGTTAAACTCTATCTGATGGTGAGGTTCCAGTTTTGGAGGTTTGGGGAATGTGGAGCACCCCTTCATCACCATTGCTCCGTGGTCCACTCTGAACCCGGAGTGGTTAGTACTTGTTAGGGTCCCATTTATGTATTAATAGAAAAATGTATTTATAAAAAAATTGTATTATCCATTAAGAATTGATTTATTTCAAAACTTTATCGGCATTAAATGACTCACTGAGGTTGATATGCCGTAAAACAAAAAAAAACAAACAAAACAAAAAGGCTAGATTAGATTTTTTTTAAACAATGAGTCAAGTTAAAAAATCATACATATTCTAGGGAAAACAAGGCATTAAGTTCTTAAAATTCACACTGAATTGGACACATAGCGTAGTGAATATAGGCGTTGAGTTAATACAATTCAAAGGGACAGTTATCTCTAGGCTGCAGGTTCAATTCTGGTCAAGGGCGACAGAAACATAGGATAATGATTAACACTTCTTAACACCTGTCATGGTTAGCGGAATGAAACAGGATATCCCCGTGGACTGAATAAAGGGTTAGGTTAAAGTTCCGTGATGGCTTCCGATTACGAAAAGAAGGTTCCCGAGTTCGAAAAGAAATTCCTGAAGAAGGCCGAAGGGTACATCAGTCGAAACGTTGCACAGATAACAATAAAGAAGAGTACAATAGTCCGAAAATACAAATAATATAGACTTTACGGCTCTTGCCTTGACCTTCAAGTTATTTGTATGTTTATACGATTGAAGGCATTGTGGGTAGGATGTTTGTATTTTAGGCAAGGAGAAAAGTTAGGGAAAAAGTAGAAGGGTGTTCAAAAAGATAAAAATGTTAGCAGTCCGCAGTGAATGGACTACAGCCCATTACCAACTTAGTTATTGTTGCAGCCTCCTCATCAGCATCATCATTATAGTCCTGACGATATAATTATGATGTATTTTTATGGACAATACAATATATATATATATATATATATATATATATATATAATGATCCTATGTATGTACATAACTTACGGGTATCAGGAACACGTACTTTTTGTTCATTTCTTTTAGTGTATGATTCAATCGAAAATCGATTTCGTGTTAAAGATCACCTTCGCATACATTTTGACGAGTATTCAGAGAGACGTGTTAGTTTTATTGCATTTTTATGGGTAACACGCCTAAAATACTTAAAGTCAAAATTGAAAAACCTGACGTAATACTATAAAATGTCTGAAACGAATCGATCATATTATTAGATTGTTCAATAACTAATCTACATGTATCGATCAATGGACATTAAAACTCAACAAGGGCCTATATATATATATATATATATATATATATATATATATACTAGATAAAACGTGACCCGTTGGGTCACCCATTGAGCTCTCGGTAGATAATTGGGATAGGTAGGTATTGCCAAAAATGACGTCAAATCTGTATTTTACAAAATAAATTTACCCCCACCCAAGATTGAAAAAAAGATTGATAGAATTATCCGATTTTAATGAAATTATCAGTGTTGATTTATCAATGAATGAAGTTTATAATGCATCAGTTGCTTTAATTCAAAACTTTCTAATGTTTTTAAGGTCTCTTAATTTTGACCCCCCCCTTAAATTTGGGGCACAAAATATTAATGTGGTTATATTAAGGCGAAACTAATTAGACTATAAATAAAAAGACAAAAGACCGAAGGTGAGAATAGAAGAAAAAAAAGAGATCGATTCTGGTAGAAAATAAGTACCGAAAATAGAAAAATCAAATGTAAAAAATTTTTTTCATTTTTTTTTTTACTCTGTTGGTTTTGTATATAATTAGCTTCCAGAATATCAGTGAAAAATTATATATCGATATTTTTTCTATCTAAAAGTGTGGGGGCCTAACTTTTCAATTGAGTTTTGTCCAAAGATTATTAGATTACAATACTAAAGTAGACTCTTTATTAGATAAAGATTTGTTTTTAGAATTTGAAAATTGAAACTTAGAATTAAGCGATTCATATTTTAAATGATTTTTACCTATTAATTAGGCATATAAATTGTTTGTGCTATGGTAGGTAGAAATGATATATTTATTTTAAATCATTTCTATTTATTTCCGTTGAATCAGTTTGATTAAAACGATTCAGTAATTTTTTAAAAATTCGTTGATTAATAAGTTAACACAGAAAATGTTATCAAAATCAGATAATTCCCAGAATTTAATAATTTTTTTTCATCAACAACGACCTCCATACAATGATAGGTCACGTGACATTTTCTCTCGGTCATTTCTCTTTCGTAAAGAGATTCACAATATTTTTTTTTAGATCGTCCTTTTTTCAACGTCTTTAGACCAAAAAGAAAAGGACATTTCATTTAAAAGTTATTAATTCTTCTGTAATGAGTGTATTCATTATTTGTTATTATTGATTTATAAGAAGAGGCTGTTATAAGTATAAAATGCCTTAATGATATATTTCTTTTAGTCCGTAAATACATAAAAAGTGAGCATGTTTGCAATATACTTGTGCAAAATTGACTGAAAATAATAGTATAAAATAGGCACTGCCAATTCGTGTTCACTCATTTTCATTTTAAAAACGAGTTAAAATTAATTAAATCGATTATTTAAGGTCAATTTTCTTTCGAAAAGTAGTGACATAGTGAGCCTCAGTAAAAAAAGATAAATGATAATATATCTAGTTTTAATTAACAAGAAGAAAATAACTTTATATGTATTGAATCTTGCCATGAGTGAAAGTGAAGGACCAAGCTGAACAAATACCGAGACCTTGCCAGAGAGACGAAAAGCTGTGAACATGATGGTGACAATACCAATCTTAGTAAGAGCAGTTGGAACTGTCTCACAAACCTAGCAAGGGCACAGACTGACACACACACATACACATTTTTTTTAGAAAGGAATAATTTAAGATGACGTAAAGCAAAGAGAAAGTGGGAAAGAAGGAAAGAAAGATATAAAAGAAGAAAGAAAGCTTTAATAGAGATCACACTAGGACAAGAAAGAAAGAAAGGAAAGAGGCTCAAGTCTAATCTATTGCGAATATATGCATGTCTCGTTCGGTCGGTAGAGCATACGACCCGGAACCACAAGATTCCGAGTTCGATACCGATCCTCACCAGCTCAGCGCAAGAGTAGGACATATGCGAGAAAACTGTCAATTATCAAGCGCCGTTGACTTTAGTTCCACGCTACTCTTATATATGTTGTGTATTTGGGCAGCAAGTTATTTTTAGGCATGTGCTATTGAACAGCACGGAGTATTCTTTCTTCAGTTTTTGGATTTGTATTTTTTCCAGTCTTCTTGCGATCTTTTTTGAGTCTGGGTCCAATTGGTACATAATATTTCCCATACTGTTATCCCGAGCGCTTTTGACTGTTTCGCCAGTCATCATCATGGGGTATATAATTTGGTTTTTAGTTCATTTTTTTTTTAGTTCTTTTGTCTATGTTTTTATTAAATTTGGAGAGTCTATTATTTTTTAAGAAGGGGCTGTAAGTTAAGTGTGTTAGTTATTAAAGATATTTAATACGTTGTATCCGACTTTGAATGCTATTTTATTGATTTTAGGTTTTTTTATTTTTATTACTCTTATATATATATATGTATATTGGCGGAGTGTCATAATGTCGATATCAGCTGGAAAAAAAAGTAGTCTAGCCCCTTTTCGCTAGAGCTAGATCAAGGAGATTGTTCTTGCTAAGGTGGAGCGCCACACCTACCGTCAGTCCCCGACATTATCGTACAGATAAGATTATCCAAGACTCACCCGCTGAGTTGGCGGGGCCGGTATCGAACCCAGTAACTTAAGACCCCAGGCGAGTGTTCAGGTAGAGACCCCGTAGTAACTACAAGGGTCCGGATTTTATATTTGTCCTCACCAACTCAGCGCATGAATGATATAGCTTAGATCTGTGAGTTCAAGTGGGGAAATGATAGTAGATATGGTGCTCCATCTCAGACACAAAATTCTCCCTAGTTTAGCGCTAGTGGAAAGATGAAAGTCTCCCTCTCTCTGACTGATACCGAGGATAGGCCACTCCGACTACTTTATTTTACTGGGGATAATTTTTTATTGACAGATCGAAATGATAAAATACAGGAAACAAATTCCAAAAAATTATCCCTAGTCTACTGCTAGGGAAAAGAGGATAGACTCCTTCGCAATCCGGTTGATACCGACAAAAGATTGCTTCATTTTACTGGGGACAATGTTTTATAGCCAAATCGAAATTGTAAAATACAGGAAAACGAGCAATGATAGGGCTATAATAGAGCCGTAAGATCATTCATTTTCAGCCATGCGATTCACCAGGGAGGGAAAAAAATCTGGTTTTCAAAAATGATCGATGGTGTAGAATATGTATATTTGCTAAATGAATCGTATTCGCCAAGTTCCAGAAATCGTCACAGCACCAATCCCATTGAAGACAATTTAAATGTCCATATCAAATATGGGGATAAACACTCGTCAATATCATTTGACTTGTGCTTGTCGATCCGTGTCCTTGTCAGCTAATAAATCGTTAAAAATGATCACTAGTATGTAAAAGAAATGCTCTTCGTGTCTTCCATAACAACGTTGCATCAGGTTGGAGCGCCTGTTATATTCGATTTTAGAGTATATGTATATGTAATGTATAATATTATAATGGAGATTGTGTGATTTTCTGTCTGTAACCGAAACTATATTACTACTCGAGTCACAATTCCCTTAGTTATTTACGTCACATTCTCCATGATTTTATTTTTTTATCTAGACCTCAATAATTCGTAAAATTGTTTTACATTATTAATACTGTTGGCCTTATATACATACATGTAATTGTATTTATGTATACAACAAAATAGCGGTTTACAGTGTTAATGTGAAGGCTAATTTGCATATTGATCTTAAATATTTCATTTTAATAAATATGTGTTTGGTATTATAGATTTCTAATTGTCTGGTTTTATTTTAATAAATATGAGCAAAATTCTCAGATAATTCTTAACAAGAAGAAATAACAGTAATTTTATTCTTTACTTCCTAATCTAACTGAATAGTTAAATTAGAAGAAATTTGCAATGAAAAACGGGACTGATGGAAAATAATGGAAGAGTTAGTTTTATTGTTGTTTTATTTTCCGAGTATACTCCCTCTGTTTCAAATCATTTTATCTGCATTCATATTTATTTTCATTAGTCTTTCAAATTTAACATTTCATTATATAAAACTTAAATACTTGCACCCGGAGGGTGCATATTTTAGCTAGTCTCTATAAAAAATATTAGGTATTCGATAGGAGTTCAGTCGGTAGAGTCTTCGGCTAGGAATCACAAGGTTCTTGGTTCGATACCGACCCTCGCAGCGAATGGGTAGCACAGGGATCTATGCGGTAAATTGAGGAGCTGGTGGTAGGTGTGGCGATCCACCTCAGATGCTAAAAACAATCTCCTTGGTCTAGCGCTAGTGAAAAGGGGATAGACTCCCTTGCTGTCTGGCCGATACCGACATTAGGCCGCCCCGACGACTTGACTTACTTACATGATGCCATATAAATGTAAATCATTTGTATTAAGAATAGTTATTAACTATACTTTCTTGGTTTGGTTTCTTTGTTTTAAGGACATATCAAGCTTCGTGGTTATTCAATGCCGATGCCAAAGCCATCCTTGTAGAAGAACAGTAGTGGTACTATTTAACCAATTATTTACTTGAAACCATATACCAATGTATAAACAAATGATTATCATTGAATAGAAGTAATTACTTGAAACCATATTCGTATTAGACAGGAATATAACTGTGTTAAAATGTTTTGTATTAGATATTTATATAATATCAAATATTCCTGTGAGAAAATCTCTGAAGAAATAACTACTGAAAAACTTAAATATAAACATACGCAATTCCCTAACGTCAAGGCTCAAAATAAACCTACACTATTTGAAATGTCAAAATCAATAAAATCAGTCAACCGTTATATGGCTTCAAACATTCCTTTTAAAAAGATATAGCCTACCCATAGATTTAAACCTAACATATACTAACCCTCCTTGTCAGAGTGGACCTGAGAGTTAAAGCAAAGAAAGAGCTACTTCACACTTCTAAGTGCATCAGGTTGGAGCGACTGTTATATTCGATTTTAGAGTATATGTAATATTATAATGGAGATTGTGTGCTTTTCTGTCTGTAACCGAAACTATATTACTAATCGAGTCACAATTCCCTTAGTTATTTACGTCACATTCTCCATGATTTTATTTTTTTTATCTAGACCTCAATAATTCGTAAAATTGTTTTACATTATAAATACTGTTGGCCTTATCTACAGGTATTTGCCTCATACCCCACTTGTATGGGCTGGGTACAAGGCCTTGTTTTAACGTTAAAGGAGTAAACATTCCTTTTAAAAAGATAAAGCCTACACATAGATTTAAACCTAACATATACTAACCCTCCTTGTCAGAGTGGACCTGAAAGTTAAAGCAAAGAAAGAGCTACTTCACACTTCTAAGTGATCAGGATGATGATGAACGTTGAACAAATAAACTGCATCTGGTGGTGAGGCTACAGTTCTGAAACTTTTATGGTGTTAGGATTTGCCTCTTTGTTGCCATTACTCCCAAGTTTACTGTGGTTTGGGGTGGTAGAATTTGTTAGGCTTCCATCAATGGATTAGATAGTTTTGTTTCAGTTAAGTGTTTATCTCTTTAAAAATGATAGTGATATGCACCATAAATGGATATACTGGGTGTTCGTCATTAATAACTCCAAGACGCGTGTGTAAATATACATGTTTATTTGTCAACAACATTTAAAGACAGCGTCGCCGTGAAGGCTCCTTAAGACCTTACAGATATTAGGGCCGCTTATGTATATAAGTCGACCAACATCCCCTATACATACAAAAAGTCTGAAATGTTTATTTTATGTGAATTGCCATTCACCATAGCGGTTAGGTGTCTTGTCTGCTGTGGCTCTTTTCAGACGTGGCTGTCTTTCAGCCATGTCTGGTTGCTGTTGTTTGGTGATATCATGTCTACGGTTTGTTCCTGTCATATTTCTATGTTTTGGTATGTTTGTGTGTCTTAAATGTCTTCTGTTTCTCACTAGTCTTCTTCCATTTTCTAGTTCAATCATGTATCGCCGGAATTCAAGTTTTTCTACTACGATTGCTCTTTTCCAATATTGTCCATTGCCGTATGGCTGTACAGTCACTTGGTCACCTTTTTTTAGTTCTGCCAGGTCATGGGCGTTCTTATCGTATTGTTTCTTTTGTTGTTGTTTTGCCTTTCGTATTTTGGTTTTGTTTCTTCCGCATTGAATGGGGATAGGCATTTCTTCATCGTTGGCAGTATGCTTCTCAGTTGTCTCCCGAAGAATCTCTGTGCTGGAGACATTCCCATGGGTTTTGATGGTGTGTTGGTAAACTCTAGTATGGCTAAGCAAGGGTCACTGTTTTCATTGTTGCATTTTTTAATAATGCCTTTTATTTGTTTGACCGCTGATTCTGCCATTCCGTTGGAGTTTGGCATCTCTGGTGAGCTGGGATTCCATTTAAATCCGTATTTTCGGGCCAGTTCCTTCATCATTTGGTTGTCAAATTCGGGACCCCCATCGCTTACAACTTCTTCTGGAATGCCATGCCTCATGAAGTGCTTCCTCATCAGTTTGACTGTGCAAACTAATGATGTTCCTTGGAGTCGATCAACCATGGTATAGTTCGAGAAGTAATCCACACACACTAGATATTTTGTTCCATCTAGTGTCATGGTATCGAGACCAATACGTTGGAATGGGTATTCTGGCACTGTTCTTGTGATCATCGTTTCTTTACTGTTTCTTGCAGAATATCTGCTGCATTGTTCACAATTCATGTAACACTCTTGGAGTTCATGCCTCATTCCAGGCCAGAATATTGTATCTAGGGCTCGTCTCATGTTACTATCAACAGCTAGGTGGCTTGTGTGTGCCTTCTTCTTCATATCCTCTCTCATTGAGGCAGGTATAAAGACTCTGTCTTTGTAAAATATCAAACCATCCTTGGTTGACAGGTAGTCTTTGAATTTGTACAAGTGCTTCAACTGAGGTTCAATGGTTCTGTATCGCATTGGGAAGCCTTGTTTGATCAGTTCTATGATCTTTTGTAGATCCTCATCTTCCTTAGTGGCTTTGATTAGCCTCTCTTGGTCTGCTCGCTTACAGCAAGGAATTCTAACAGGTTCACTTCACTGAAGTGAAACTGGAATTTATCAACCTTTACTGGGGCTCGTGAAAGAGCATCAGCAATGATTACGTCGGTGCCCTTCCTATAGGTTATGTTGTAATCAAATTTTTGTATTGAGAGCATCATTCGTAATAGTCTTTTGGGTGCTTTACTTAGGGGCTTGTTGCTGATTGCTTCTAGTGGCTTATGGTCTGACTCTATTGTTACATGTCTTCCATAGCAATAGTCGCTGAACTTGTGTAATCCAAACACAACGACTCTCATCTCTTTTTCAATTGGTGCATAGTTCTTTTCATAGCCATTCCAGACCCTTGATGCGTATGACACTGGTTTCCCGTTCTGTAGAAGAACAGCTCCTATACCTACATCAGACATGTCAGTCTGTATCGTGACTGGTTTCTCCAAGTCATAATATGCTAAGATAGGCGTGTTTGCTATAGCCTTCTTAATATCATTAAATGCCTTTTGTTGTACTTCTGCCCATTGGAAAACCTGGTCCTTCCGTGTTAACCTGTTTAGAGGTTCACATTTTGTTGTCAATGAATGGTCAAATTTTGAGAGGTATTTGACCATTCCTAGAAAACGTCTCAAGTGATGCAAATCGTGAGGTGCTGGGAATTCTGTGATCGCCCGTACTTTTTCTTCATCAGACTTCAGACCTGCATTAGTCAATGTATGATCCATGTAAGTAACTTCCTCCGCGAGGAATTTGCATTTGTCCAGGTTAATCTTAATATTTTTTCTCTGCATCTTTGCAAGTATGCTCGCAGGTTCTGGTTGTGGTTGTTGATAGCTTGGTTTGGGTTGTTTCCAAATCCCTCCACCAGGCAGTCATCTTGGATAATGCTGACCCCATTAACCCCTGAAATTGCTCGATCATTTTTGCTTGGAATGCCTTACTGGCTGGTGTGATACCCATGGGTAATCTTTTGTATCGGTAGTTGCCCTGGGGCGTTCCAAAGGCGGTCAGTTCTCTTGCTTTGTCGTTCAGCTTGCAATGCCAGAATCCGCTTCTTACATCCAGTTTGCTAAATTTTATTGCTTTTTTATTTGCAAACCTGTGTGTAATGGATTCCAAGCTTGGTACTTGGCAGTGGTAGTTGTTAATCAGTGCCTTATTTAATGGTTTGGGGTCTAGACATATCCGGAGCTTTCCGCTGTGTTTTCTTTCAATCACATAGCTATTAAGCCATGGGCTAGGTCCTTCCAGTTTCTCAATTATATTGTCTCTCATCATTTTTCTCAGTTCCTCTTTGAATTGTTTTTCCAATGCAAATGGTACACCTCTTATGGGTTGTTGAACAGGGACTGCATCTGTCTCTGTTTGGAGTGTTATTTCACCTTCGAATTCACCAACTTTCTCTTCAAAAACATCCGGGAATTCTAATAAAATCCCTTTGATGGAATCCTCAATATCTAATTTTCTGATGTTTTCCAGGGCTTGTTCTCTGAGATAATTGCATTCTGCAGCTGAAACCGTAGATTCAAACTGATCCAGGTTGAACTGCATTAAGTTTAATTTTTGGCAGAGACTGCAGCTTAAAATCGGTTGTACCTTTTCATTCACAACCATAGCTGAGGCGGTTATTTTTCTTTTGTTGACAGGGTTGGTAAATTCTACCCTCATAGTTCCTTCAGTTCTAACTTTTCTTCCTCCATATACTGAAATGTCGAGTTTATTTCCTTTTTCTAATAAATGCTCCATTTTATTATCTTTAACGAATCTTGCCGGAATTACATTCACAGTTGCTCCGGAATCCAACATAAACTTAATAGGTTTTATTTTTAAATTCGTGAATTGTCTCCCCTTCAACATGAAAACATTCATTTACTCTTTGTTCTCTGTAGTTTGAATTACTCTTGCAAACTCTTGATGTTGCAAAATGGTTTGTTTTTTTGCATCTATAACATTCCTGGCCAAAAGCCGGACAGTTTCTTATCCCTTTCATATGATTTGTATCACAATAAATGCAGTCATATTTTTTTCTATCTCTTCCTGTTGCATTGATATGTTTATCGTATGTGTCGTCAATATTTAGTTTGTCAAATCTTTCAATTCTTTCTGATTGAATCTTGCTTTGCTCAGCAGCTCTGCATCTGTCAATGCACTGTGATAAAGTTAAGTTTGGTTCCCTCAAAAGAATTTCTCGCGTCTTTCTATCCTGTATTCCTTTAATTATTAGTAATTTAATCATGTCGTTTTCAGAGACATTGTCCCATTCACAGTCTTTAGAGCTCGATTTCAAATTTAATAAATAGTCTTCAAAGCTCTCATTTTCATTTTGTTCCTTTCGTAGGAATTCTACTCTGTCTACTGTCAATGTGTTCATGGGTTTACAATGATCCTTAAATGCGTTAATGACCATGTCAAGAGTTCGTTCGTCATCATTATCAACCGTCTTTCCTTCTGCGTCTTTTACTGTTAGTGTTTCGTAAATCTGTTGGCCTCTTTTTCCTAAGAGATAAATAAATAAACTTTTTTTCTTTTTTACAATACTAGCGGCTTTAGCGGCATTATCTTTGCCCTCGCCTTCAAATTTCTGAAATTCAAAAAATAAAATCACTTCTTCCAGCCACTCATTGAAAGCTTTGTTTAGATTTCTCGCTGCCCAGTCAAACTTTTCCGGTGGGTTAATTGACATCATTTTGTAACCCTTTATTTATTTATCTATTTTTTTTTTTTTTAAATAACAAGTGGTACTCACTCGGATTTTATCTTTGAGTTCGGTTATCTTCTGACACCATGTTCGTCATTAATAACTCCAAGGCGCGTGTGTAAATATACATGTTTATTTGTCAACAACATTTAAAGACAGCGTCGCCGTGAAGGCTCCTTAAGAGCTTACAGATATTAGGGCCGCTTATGTATATAAGTCGACCAACACTGGGTTGAATAGACATGGGCTTAAGATAATCATTGATAATCCCCTACTTTATTCCTGACCATCCATTTCTTTTGATTTTCAGTGTAATTGCATTATAAAATCATTAAAAATGCACTTACGTTATTTAGATTCTGCGTAAATTCCCTGTTTATAAAGACTAGGTCATAGGGAAGTGATGTTCAGCGCTTCCATGACAGCTAGTTGTAAACTGAAACTAGCATAGTCAAGTATAGAAAACTTGTTGCACAAGTTTTCTGTACTTGACTATGTCTGTTGGAGCTTACAACTAGCTGTCTTAGAAGTGCTGTACATCTCTTCCCTTAGATGTGTTCTTTGTAAGAAGAATGAATTTACGTATAATCTCCAACCAAAGTAACTATTCAAGCTTAACTTCAACCGAGCCAGAGTAATTAAAATGGATTTTCACCCATTTTCAAATTCGTATTTTTCTATATTTCTTGATAGATTTTCGGCATTCTTTTTTTGCTGTTTTCTATAACAAAATTTTCTCTGAAGAGTTGTAAACGAAAAAAAGATCTTTTTCGAAAGATGATTAAAATGCAGAAGATGAATCCGCTTTTAAATGTCATTTTCAATTTTTTTACACACAGCAAATTATTAATTTACATTGTATATATTATGAACAAAAAGCCTAATTGTATAATAACATGAGTTATATAATCGTCATATCAAATGATGCCATAATAAATGTAATAATATAATAATGTTAATTATATTGATAAATTATAAATAATTAAATATGAAATAATGAACGTTAGATTAAAGTCAATCGCTTAATTCTCTTATTAACACTTGTATTAATTCCTGACTACTGAGAATCCCTTTCGTTTTCAGTGCATTTCTTTGTTAAAATCACTAATAGACTTACAACCAGATCCAGTTTAGTGTCTCACCCAAGTCGCCTGTATAAATCGGGGTGGTAACCTCTTCCAAGAATACAGTCAGCGTATTTCAAGAGACGCTATGTCAGACTGAAGTTTAGTATCATACTCAGGAAACCATTAGTAGAATGGCTTCTTGCCTGAACAATATACAACAAGAAATGGCTAATGTACCTAATATTGTGTCCGCAGAAAGACTTTTGATCTCTATGTGGAATCATCTTATTATTTCACTCTTTGTGAGTTTTTCACACCAGCTCACGCTGGTGGTCTTTCACTAAAGACTGAAGGACAACAAGTCACCTCAGGACTCTTCTAAGTATCCTTGCCGATCTTAACAATGCCGTTGCCTGGATGTTCTCAAATCTTCCTCTGATTTCCAATTCCTCTATTCTGTTTTCTAAACCGTTCCAAGTGCACCAATTACTATTGGTATCACTTTCATCCACATATTTTGCAGTTTTGGGGGGGCTTTGGGTTTTTTTTTCAATGTTGTGGCAAGGTCCGGAAATCTTCACTTAGTTATTTCTTCTATCCGGGCTGAGTGCTCTAGTCGTCTCGTTCTCTAGATCCTCTTGTGTCATACATATTCTCATCCATCTTCTGTTAGTTTTTAATAATGAACTCGAAGACATAGTTTGTTTCAGACATATTTATTTCTCCCAAAACCCAACATTTCCTGAACACGGGGAAAAAAACTCACAAGAGTTTAGCGTTAGGCTTCTACGAGCACCTAAGCCTAGCTCATCTAAACTTCTAAGCTTCTCCCACAGATTTCACATATCACGCGACACCCTGTAATAAGTTGTAATAAGTTGTCGATAAAATCTGTTATTTTCCATGACTCTTCTAGCGAATTATCAGTTAACTTTTACATTGAAATATTACACCTCATTACAAAATAAATAGGCTACACTATTCATTATGTAATATCTGCGGTATTTCTGTTTTATCACAGTCTCTTTGTAAATGAAATAAAAGAGGCTAGTTTGTGGTAAGATAGCACATAGCCAATTCGTAATAAGATTAATTGCTCTCTACCGGAATAAGATTAATTGATCTCGAAAATCACAGGGGAAAAAATTACCTTATGTCCATTGATGATATCGAGATTTTTACCAAAACTGAAAAAGAACTGAAAAATCTTGTACAAGCGATAATATAGCACCAGGGTATAGCAATGAAATTTGGCATCGAAAAGTGTGCCATTCTCATGATGAAAAGGCGAAAGGGAAACAACGGAATGAATAGAACTACGAAATCAGGAAACTGTAAGAACTCTCTCTCTCTCTCTCTCTCTCTCTCTCTCTCTCTCTCTCTCTCTCTCTCTCTCTCTCTCTCTCTCTCTCTCTCTCATACATATATTAGGATGAAATAAAACGAAACTTAATATCCCACAAATTGAGTTTCTTATATTTCACATCCAATGCTTCATACGAAATCACAAATCATATATATTATAGTCATTTATATATGCATAACATATAATATATACACACTGAGAACCAGCCTCGCCAGATATATATATATATATATATATATATATATATATATATATATATATATATATATATGACCAGTTAAATCGGGCACTTTTAGTACTTTGTGAGATTCATACAGTCAACAGACTAAATGCTGAGGAACGGGTTCGCGAAATTATAGGCTTTTAGTGTAGTTAACTGACTCTAGCCAAATACAAAACAAAGAACCTGCAGACTTTACCATTAAGGCAAATGTGGCCACGCAACTTACCTTTGTCCATTGGGCAAGGAGACATATGACGGTAATTTGTTGTTTTTTTAACTCTTTACTTATTCTGCAGCTTTCCCATTCCACCTTCTCACTGAACATAGTTCAACGCTTTGTTGGTTAATTTTAACGGCATGTAAACCCATATAGAGTTATTTTATGCAAGAGGTTAGAGAATCATCTTCATTGTACGTTAATATTTACAATTTTTGTGTAGATGTTCCTTAAGATTTTTTTTATTGCACATGGTTCTATTGAATACCAATAATTTATAAACAGATTGACCCATAGATGAAAGCCTAACAGGTACTAGCACTCTGTGTCATGTTGGCCCTAGGATTAATGGCAATGAAAGGGTTATGGTCCCATCTATGAGTCAAATATATTTGTTTAAAAATTCATATTTGTGCAGTTTCATGATTATTTTTTCTTTTTTGCGATCCTATCAAATACGAATATCTTTAAAGCAGATTTATTTTACCCATAAATAGGACCTTAACAGGTACTACCAGTCCGGGTTTGGAGCCTTTTCCTTCGTTATACCTAATGATATTCGTAGTACATAATCATAGCAGATTATAAATTAAAATGGTTCTAACGCATCTCAATTTAGGTCTTCAGCAACAATGTCAAAGAACTCTCTCGCCATTAGGCAAAAAACCATTGCTTTTAAGTTTTTGTAGCGCATCATTATAGTAGTAAGAATTTCATCTCGAATACCATATGCTAAAAGTATTTGCTCCATCTTTTCTGTGTATAGAAACAACCGCCTTGAAGGAATCTACAAATATGTGTTGCAACACGTTTTCTTTTTCTTTTTTTTTTTTTTTTTTTTTTTCTTGAACCCAATCGACGATTCAAGAAATAGTCAAAATCTGAGAGGTTATGGACTGATTTTTTTGTAACTCATTTTCTTTGAATTTTTTTAGATGAGGCTTGATAAATAGTATCATTTGGATTATTCGGACTATTATCCTCATCTTTATTATCTGTATAACATTTGGACATATAGTGTAGTGGATAAAGGCGGTGGATTATTACAGTTATCTCTAGGCTGCAGATTCAATCCTAGTCAAGGTCGACATTAAGATCAGAATAATAATTAACACAGTTTAACATCTGTAACCCAGCTATGGTTAGCGGAATGAGAATAGAACACCCCCGTGGATTGAATAAAGGGATGGGTTCAAAGTTTTGTGATGGCTTCCGATTACGTCAAAAAATGGCTCCCGAGTTTGAGAAGGCTCCCGAATCCGACAAGAAATACCTGAAGAAAGCCGGAGGGCACATCGGCCGAAACATTGTACAGATAAGAATAAAGATGAGGACAATAGTCCGAATAATCCAAATACCGTTTTGATTTTTCCAAGAGTATTTTCTCTACTTCAGGTGAGATGTGATTGTGAACAAGGGCATTATATATTTTAGTTGTTATGTCAGTAATAGTTGTACATCTGTATTTCTTAGTGATTCTGATTTTTTCATTGCGTAGAGTTACTTTATTTATGTTATAACAAGCCATAACCTTGTCAATTTATTATACTCTTCGTTATCTGTCAGACTTATTTCCCGCTTTTTAGCAGTTACTGATACTCTAGTAATGTCTGTCAATTTTCTTCAATGTCTTTTGTCATATTTTCTTGATTGATCTTGGCTTCTGTCACCATCGCTCAGCGCACATAGCTTCACATTCTTTTGTATTAAATACTATTCCATCTATTATTAATAGAGATTCGGGCTCTTTTTGTCTGTAACCGAAACTACGTTACTGCCAACGTCATAGTTCTTTTTTTAAATTCTATGAAATTAAGTCAAATGTTTTTCACGAAAAATTGGATGCTCAAGTTTAAAATAGTTTTTTCTTAAAATATATTAGTGGAAATTTATTTTTATTAGATCGTCTTCCCGCTCTCTTATTTCATTTTATGAAATCCGAACAAAATATATTTTACTCAAACGGTATTTAAATTTTTCTATAAAGATAAGAAGAATCTGAATGAATTAAATTAAAAAAACAACTTTTAGAAACGTTTTGAAGGTCTTTACTATCTCAGTGGAGGGAATAGGATGCTTTTTCAGTAATTACTATTTTTTAAATATTAAACGTTCTAGTTTTATGCATATAATTTTGTCCAGTCCCCTCAGGTAATATCTATCAAACATTTCTTACACTGCCCGGAGGGTGTTTTTTTTGTTTTGTTTTTATGCTTTTTTTTGTTATTGATAATAAATGTGACACTGTCTTCATCGTAAAATGTTTAAAGAGAATCTAATGAAGCTGCAATTATCGATAGTCTGAAAAACTTACCTCTTTCGTCTACAGCAACGGGAAAAATAATTCCCAAGGATTCAACAACATCATCATCAATATCATCATAATCATTACCACCACATAACCAGCATCATTATCATCAACACCACTAACATCATTACCATTATCACCAAAACAGAATCAACTATTTGATCAACATTCGTATATCTGCAACGAGTAACTTTGCAGTCAGCTTATACGAGAGTAATTCCAAAATATTTAGAAATTACAGAAACATTTGTTTATTGCCAATGATGTTTACGTCTATTTTTCTAGATAATCGCCATTTTGTTCAATGCATTTTTATAGACGCTGTGGCAGTTTTTGTATGTCCATGTCATACCAGCCCGCCACCTTGTCATTGAGAAAACTTTGACCCACGTCGTCGTTACAAACTCTCTAAGTCACTTGCGGATGTTTTTGACATCCATGCACGAATCGACATATACTTCCGATAATTGGCGATGAATTTCAATCGGTTTAATGCCTTTTTCATTTCATAAACCGAATAACTGCACGAAATTCACACGTGGTGGAAGTGTCAATCGGGCGTTTATCAAAAACGGCTGCCAAGTTAAGACTGAGTGTGACAGCGTGGTGCACTCAGGCACAAAAGCAAGTGCATGGACAACAAACACAACAGTGTTGCCAATAGCCAGACGAACTTTTCCCATGTATCCCCATTGCTTTATAGATCTTACTTTTTGGGATTATCTTTGTATAATGACGAACATTTACATTACGTCAAGTATTATAGCAGCCCTGTCACCTGTCACGAAGATATGTATTTGACTTGACAACTCAAACCGCTTTGAATAACTTCACACTGTTAATATTTGAGTAGCATCCTCGACAAAACTAAAATAAAGATTTATACCCTCACGTGTCCAAGCCAGACTTTTTTTCTGAAACGAGGAGATTTTTTTTTGTTTTTGTTTTTGTATTTTTAATCTTTTTTAATTCTTTTGAAGTCATGGAATAAAAGCTAAAGGCACGAATATATATTTTTCAAAGTTAATGCTATTTTTATCATTATTATCATTGTTTTTATATCATTCAATTATTAGAGATTGCATTCAGGTATATAAAAAAGACTATCGATAGCTATGTTAGGCATACTACTAAATATTGGGAGAAGAACAACTGAAACTTACTTTCATCACTCCCGTCTTTCATTGAACATTTTTCCTAATTTAACTATTTAGTTAAAATAGGAAGTGAAGAATAAGATTAGTTATTTTTTTATTGTTAATGGATTTATTTTAAGATTTATAGATGTTTGCTCTTATTCATTAAGATAAAACCAATCAATAATACTAAGTACATATTCATCAAAATCAATTTTTAATTTTGATATACAAATTAACCTTCCCGTTCACACTGTAAACCGCTACTTTTTGTATATAAATACAATTGCATGTTAGTAGTATGTAGATATGGTCAACAATATTAATAGTGCAAAACAACTTTATTAATAATCGAGGTTTAAATAAAATCATAGAGAATACGAGGTAAATAACTAAAGGAATTGTGACTTGAGTCGTAATATAGCTTCGGTTATAGGCAGACAAATATACAATCTTTATTATGATAAGATATATCCCTCTTGAATATTGCAGCATTGAACATACAGATGTATCTCTCAATATCGATGAATCATATTGTTTGCAAAATGGCAGACATGTTTTGCTGGAGAATAAAAAAAATTAAAAAAACAGTAACAACAAAAAAACAAATAAGCGAAAAGTTTCCACTGAATAATTCTGAGATCCTTTCGAAATTATTCAATCAGAAGTGATGCATTTTTCACTGTATTTGTTTGCAGTAAGAGTTAATTTTATGTGATTTAGACGATTCGGCGCCATAGACAAAAGTATACATTTGCTAAAAAGTATTTTAGAATAGATTTTTTTTTATTTCACTTGTAAAAAGATATTTCCAATTTTCCCCGGGTGTACCGTTGTCAATATATGATTCTACTTTTTAAAAAAAGATGTAAATTGGAAGAGACGATGTTTTTTTTATTGGAATAAAGACGGGTAACTGAGAAACTTACGATGGGAAATAACTAGAATTCAGTAGAACAACAAAAAATACTGTATTATATAGACTTGTGTGATAGGAGGCAAGTGGCTGTATTGCTGCTGTTTTGTGGGGTGCTGATTCCAAGAAGGGCGAGAGTAAATTTTTTTAAAAATTTGTAATTAAATTGATTACAAATTTCGCAAATATATTTTACCATTTAAATTAATTATTTTTAACTTTTTAATTAATGTCATAGTTTGTTCATTTAAATTGTCATTATTAAAATGAAAAGGATTCAAAACTTGAATTATAAGGGACAGCTTTTATTTTATTAATATTATTTGTTCTTTATTCCATGAATTGACAATTTTGGGTATTGTGACGTAAGCAGTGACGTAGTTTCGGTTACAGACAAATAGACTGTATCTCCATTATTAGTAGATTAGATATGAATACTTGAGCCTATTAATCATTAGTATTATCATACAGAAATAATTGTTTGAAAGCAATAAGACTTTGGCATTGAATAATACAAAAGGTTGACACATTGTAAAATCAAATATGTCTCGTTCTGTTGCTATTGTGGAATATTAAGTGCCTTGCAAATAAGATTAGAACTAGCAAGAATATGCGCCCCTCCGGGTATAAGTATTTAAGTTTTAATGTAAGGAAATCTATTAAATTAGAAAGACAAACGAAATTAAATAAGAACGTATTTAAAAGATTACACTTATTTTAATTATATCTTAATTAGTTTCTATATAAAAATCTTTCATATGATTGATTTTAATTTGCTGGAGAGTGAAACAATAATATCAGAAATCAATAACACCTTGAAATCATGTATTAAATCCGCTTTTCTCAAAACCAGTATGAAAATTAACCACATGATATATTAAATAAACCTTTATTTCTTGGTGACATTTCGCAGAATTTTAAACGGGCTAATTGTTATATACCAAACATCGGGTATATAAACGGTGATAATTCATCTCGCGTGACAGAGAGAGAGAGATAGAGAGACAGAGACTCACATTACAGAGGAATGGTCTTGCTTTATTACTTGTTGCTGGTTCCTGATATCTTGTCTGGCCGCCATTGTCTTGTCTAGTTGAGTTCTATCTAGGGGTTGATTTCTTTCTTAGTTCTTCCATCTTCTTGGGTTGACTGGGTATTGCTTGTTTTTACATTTAATAAACTAACAAGACTTGGTTTTACTTGATCAAGTTTTATTATTCATGAGCCCATGATTTCCATGCATTCCACCGCGGGGTATGAGATGACCCGGGAAGGAAGACTACCACGTCTTTCTCTTTCCAAAGCTAGGGTCGAATTTAATCTAATCTAAGCTAACTATCACGTGTCTGTCATGGTGCGTGAAATCCGTGCTTCTAGGGGTCAAAAGTTACTAACAGTCCCGGTAGTTTTCCATGGGGACTCCCTGATTTTAAATCGACAGACCTCAATTTAATTTCTAGTTAAAGTGTCTGCTCACAATTCATGACGTCATATGAATTTTAATATAGTAACATGGGCTGTTTGGGGCAAACCTAACTCAGATTTTCATAGTGACATCGTTAATAAATAAGATATTTATTTTTTATTTTATGTATTAATCATTTTGAAAATAACTTAAATACTCATTGATAGACGTACGCAATTCTTAAGGGTATTGCGACGTAAACAGTAACGTTGTTTCGGTTACAGACACAAACATCGAATCTCCATTATGATAAGATATGAGAATAAATTGAAATCATTCAGGTTATAGCTTTGCTAATGTCTTGAGGAATACCATGGCGACTTAATGCCATTTGATCTCCAGTAAGGGAAACCAGATACTAGTGAGAAAATTCCATAGGGATGATAATGAGGAATTATAATTGGCCCCCTATTGAATGTGTTTTAATGTTTAGCAATAGTTATATTCTTTCACAGGTTATTTACACTAGTTTTTGGGTGTTTGTTCTGGTTTTGGGTGTTCTTGAGGCATTACATCCGGTTTAGGTAAAAGAATATCTAGCACTACATTAATTCTAATAACTAGTTAAAGATGGATATTACCCATCGAAAGTTTTACCGCAAATGGACTTAACAAATTTACTCCCACACTAAAACTATTACATTCACCCCAACCCCTGATATTCTTATTAATGTTCAAATTAAAAATATTAATTTGTCTAAATATTTTAGATGAAGCTTGATAATTTGTATTATTTAGATTTTTCGGATTGTTGTCCTCTTTTTATTATATACACAACGTTTTGGCCATCATGCACTCCGGCCTTCTTCAGGTACTTCTTGTCAAACTCAGGAACCTTCTTGTCAATCGTGTATTGGCTGCAGCTCCAATCCCGACTATATACAAAAATAACATAGCATACTTAACATAGCTTAACACTTGTACCCAGCTAACGGTTAACGGAATGATAACAATCTTCTGCGGTGGATTGAATAAAAGGCTCTGTCCGAAGTTCCAGGAAGGCTCCCGATTATGACATGAAGGCTTCCAAGTTCGACAAGAAGGTTCCGGGGAGCACATCGACCTAAACGTTGTGAATACAATGAAGATTATGATAACAGACCGAAAAATCTAGATAATACGAATTATCAAGCCTCATCTAAAAAAAAAAATCAGACGAATAATATCAATTGACGTTTTCAGTCAAATTAATCCCATGTCCCAAAAGTCTAGGATTATAACCATAGCGATTTTGAGACAGGACCTCATTTATTATTACTAGCAAATATATGTACCCTCCGGGTGCAACTATTTAAGTTTTAATGTAATAATATATCATTAATTCTAATGAAACTAGATAAGAATGCAGATAAAGATTTGAAACAGAGAGGTGTATAATCGAAAGATAGAACAACTGAAACTTACTCTTGCATTACTCCCGTCTTTCATTGCTAAATTATCCTAATTTAGTTATTTAGTTAAAATAGGAAGTAAAGAATACAATTACACTTATTTCTTCTTGGTAATGAATTTCTTTTAAGATTTTTCCCCGAGATGTTTGCTCATAATCATTAAGATAAAACCAAACAATTAGAAATCAATAATACTAAACATATATTTATTAAAATCAATTTTTGATATCAATACGCAAATAAGCATTCCCGTTTACATGTAAACCGCTATTATATATATATATATATATATATATATATATATATATATATATATATATATATATATGAATATATAATGAAAAACAAACGATGTTACAACTGAAATAGGCTCATCAGAAGAGAAAGTGTGCAAACCGTTTCGGGGCCCAATTCTCTTGACGGTTAAAAAAACCGTCAAGAGAATTGGGTCCCGAAACGGTTTGCACACTTTCTCTTCTGATGAGCCTATTTCAGTTGTTAACCTCGTTTGTTTTTTCATTATATCTTATTCATACTGTCGGATTAATTTCCATTTTATTTTCACACATATATATATATATATATATATATATATATATATATATATATTAAATGATGCGTAGTGTGCCACAATACCTCCAAACTACGGCGAAAAATAACCAAATATAGGTATGTCAAATTTATCCCGAAACACCCCTTATATATTGACCGGTCAGCACGAGCAGGATGTGATAATGTCATGTCTTAAGCAAAGTTTAACAGGTTTGCATTTAAAGCTTTCCTTCTTGACTGGTGGCCGTACAAAGGTTAAAGAGCCCAATCTGCCTTACTATTCACATATAGCTGGGGGAGGAATAGTTGGATACATACATTTCCCTATGTGAAATGCGAAAAGGCCCATCTAGGATGTCAACCAAGGTCGACGATTCCATTTTCTACGACCTTAATCATCATAACATTTATTTCATATATGCACGAAAGTCTTTAAGTGAAGTGGAGCAATTATTTTTAAATGAGCAATTTTTCTGATTTTCTTTCTCTAAATGTAAATTCTGCATTATTTGGGATTGGTTTATAGCAAAAAAATAATTTAATCTCACAGAAATATTTGTTTTCAGGCTAAATGTTGGCAAATTAAGCAGAGTGCCTGGGGCTTTAACAGAAATCTGTCATCAAACTATTGGCAGATAGGTTGTTAGTTGGCGGAGCGGCCTGTTGTCAGCATTAGCCGAACAGCGAGGCAGTCTATCCTCTTTTCGCGTGCACTAGACCAGGGAGTTTTTTTCTGAGGTGAAACGCCACATCAGCCGACAGCTCCCCATTTTGTTGCATAAATCAAATTACCCAATCTATGTTACTGATTGGCTGAGTTGGCGGGGACCGTTATGGAACCATGGACCTTGTGATTCCCTGGTGAGCGCTCTACCGACTGAGGTAAATCGACTCTTTTTGGTTGATAATAAATGCAAAACATGTCAAAAGAAGATTGTGTGAAGTGAAGGGAAAATGTTTAAAAATGGTTTAAACATGGGTATGTCAGTGCAAAAAAACGGTCCAGTAGGAAAGACACTGAAGTCTCCAGATAAGAAAAAGTTCTGGGCGCAGATGCGAGTAAAAAAGATCATGCTGACAGTGTGCTGGGGCATAAACGGACACATGCCTATTTGTTTCCTTGAAAAATTGTCCACTGTAAACAATGTTTCCTATTGCTAATTCCTTAGGCAAAATTTATCCTATTTACTGAATGGCCCTTGTAATTCAAGTAAATCCCTCTCTGAATTTTTTGAGTTGCGTAACGCAAATTCTGAGTTCAGAATATTCATGTAGAAACAAAGGTATATCGATATTTCTTTAGAATTTTAGTCCGTTCATAAATGCAAGGAATATACAGAATTGCAAATATTTACATGCCTTGTAGCAATCTATTGCGAGATCGAATATATTCTAATATATAAATCTATTAATGGAGATTCGGTCTTAATTTGTCTGTAACCGAAAATACGCTACTGCTTACGTCACATTATCCGAAATGTCAATACATAGAATAATGAACAACCTTGTATTATATTCACTCAAAATTTGAATATGCCACCTTCGACGATCCTTATTGTTTTTTAAAACAGGTTTTAATAAATACATGCCCGGTATATATATAGTCTATTTTATTTTAATATATTTGTAAAGTTATCTGACGTAGAGTTTTATGAGAAAATTATTTACGAAAGAGAAAGAGTCATTTTGTCAGTATCAAGAGCTTAACTAAAAAGTTTACAAATAAATAAATTCCGACGATTTTATGTAAAATTTATGTGTAAAATATTCAAAATGATTATTTAATTGATAATTGATAGATGCACGCATTTGAGGGGAACAGAACTAAGTTTCCATTTCATATTTTTACCTCTTTTAATAAATTCGATACTTTTACTTGTTTATACAAACCCTCTGACATTGAATTTTTAACCCCACCCCTCAGATAATATCTTTTTAAAATTATTTTTACACCGCCCGGGGTTTTTTTCTTTCTTTTTTTTTTCTTCTTTTTTGCTAATGGTTTAATAAAATTGATTAATAAAGAGAATAAGGACAAAGATCCTTCGTAGCTTAGTCGAAAATTAAGTCGGTTCCCACGTCCGGTTCTGACAGGAATTGAGGAATTCCATTATGATCAGTGTCCTGGATATGACAGCATCTATTGGTGGGTTTCCAATTCTTAAAAAATTGACTTTGAAAAAATAATTGAATACCCATCAAGACTGAATTAAACAAAATCGTCTTCAGCAAAAAAAATAATCCAAAGATTGACATGTCGTAAAATCCAACCAGTCAACTAATGTGATCATGTGGTCGAAAATTGGGAATAGGGGAAAAAACACGCCTAGAAACAGGGGTCTGGGGTGTAAATGACCAAATATGGATGTTGGTTGTTTGTTTTTTACGGCTTATCGACTCTTTCCGAGGAAATATAGAATCAACCAATGAAAGAACTTGTTGCTTAGGACTTTAAACATTAAAAGTCTCTCGACTAGCACGAACTATAGATTAATAAAATTCAAATTTATTTTAAAAGTTTTAAAATATTCATTCTTTTGTTGAAATCATATCTAATTTAAAGTATTTTACCAAAATTAACCTTTTAATATTTTGGTGAGATTTTACTTAGGTATCTGCAGATCTATTATCTCAAAATATTTATATCCTACGTTTAAAGAATCTTGTAATAACGTTCTCCCAACTGAGTCGTCCACCCGTTGCCATAGCCAAAATACTACTGCTAGCTGTTACACTTTTCTCGATAAGGTAATATTGTCATGCGCCTCTAGCCGTATGCATATATGCACGCCCGATCTCGAGAGAATTTGCATACGTGCAATCCCACTCTCGCTGGTTCGAGATCGCCCTTCGTTAAATATAGTGCTTACAGCAGACATATTTCCTTCCCGCGATGACCCTGCACGCCAGACTCGTCCGCGCATGCTTTGAGCCTCGAGGCATGTCATTTTCATTACATCCACAAAGAAAATGAAAGATACTTATATAACGATTTTTTATTTTAGATGAATTTTGAATTTTATTAAAAAAATGTAACATGCAAGTTCTTAATCCTTTTTATCGATAGGATTTTTTTACCGTACGAAAAGAATGTTTCAATTTTTTGTTAAAGACTTGGAGCGACCATAGTCAATAAAAAAAAATCTTTAAAATGTTTTTTTTTCAAAAAGTAAAAAAACAAAATTAATTAAAAAGTATTAGAAAATGCTGAATAAAAAGTAAAAGTTAAAGAATATTTTTTATTTTTTATTTTAAGTTTTAAAAAAGTTAAAAACAAAATTAAAAGGAATTTATATCCCACGTTAAAAACTGAAACATGCGCAAATGCCGACTTTTATTTTTGATAAATTATAAGTTTTATACAAAAATTAGCATCAACGTAATTTAATACTTTACATTTAAATCTGAAAAACTATTTATAATCCTTAGGATTCTTTATCGTACGAAAAGAATGTTTGAATTTTTTATGTTAAAAAAATTAATTAAAAATTGGAGTGGCCATTGTCAATAAAATATTTAATGTTAAAAAATGTTTTTTTTTTATTTTAAGTTTTTCAAAAAGTAAAAAATACAAAGAATTTATATCCCACATTTAAAAAAAAAATGAAACGCACTCAAAGAAAACTCAAACGCTTACTTTTATTTTAGGTGAATTGTAAGTTTTATCCAAAATATTTAACAGCCAATTTATTGAAACTTTAAATTCACATTTCAAAGACTATTTTGTTACGAATAGGATTTCTTTATCGTACGAAAAGAGTGTTTGATATTTTTTTAACTTACAGAATTTAATTCCGAATTGGAGCGACCATAGGTAATAAACATTGGTGTTAAAAACTTTTTTTTTCATTTTAAGTTTTCCGAAAAGTAAAAAAAGAATTGATTAAAAGTATTAAAAATGGAGAATAAAATGTAAAAATCGGAGCGACCATACTCAATAAAACATGAATGTTAAAAAACTTTTTTTTATTTTTTCATTTCTTTATTTCAAGTTTTTTTTTAATGTGAAAAATGTAAAAGAAAAGTTTAAAAGTAAAACAAAAAAAAAATTAAAAAAAGATGATAAAATGTAAATTTTTTCCTTCCTCGATGTCCACACAGTAAAAAGTGAGACACATTTTTACGACGTCAGAAAAGCGCCGTCGAAATTGATTTTGATTTGAAAAGATGTCTTTCGCTGTTATTGATATTCTCAATTACGAAGCGACACCTTTCATATCAGATTGATTTAACACAACCTGTACTTTTTTCTATACAATTATGCCATTATCGCAGTGTCATATAGTCCACCTTTTTTTATTCTGTCCGCAACAAAATTATCTACTCCTCCAGCTCGGCAGAAATAAGTAGCTGATTTCCATATTGTTACGGAGTGAGAAGAAGAAAAAATCATTATTGATGGCTCCATGTATGATATGTCTAGATAAGATGATGTCTTCCGTCTTGTTAGAATAATAATGCACTATTGTTTTCGAGCAAATCCGGCGCCTTACTATTTGTACAGGAATCGATTAATGGTCTGAATTTTTGCACGTTTGTTTTTTCTGTAAATACCTGTACTGATCCTATCAAACACGTTATGTCTACAGTGGAGGCTCGCTTATCGTAACGGTTATCGTCACCGGAATTAACAATGTTAATTGTATTATTATTATTATTATTATTAGCAAAAAATTATTTTTTAGAGATTTTGCCTGAGGGGTGGGAGTTAAAAACTCAATGTCCGAGGGTTTGAATCATAAGTAAAATCATCAAATTTATTAAAGGGGTAAAAAATAAATAAACAATTTGAAATGGAAACTTAATTCTGTTGCTTGCATATATTAATTAGTTTGAATGTATTTATTTGTAAACCTTTTAGTTAACCTCTTGATATTGAAAAGATGATTATTTCTTGTTTGAAAATAATTTTCTCGTAAAACTCAATACGTTAGATAACTTTAAATATATATCAAAATAAAACAAACTATATATAAGTATATAATACCGGGATGTGTTCATTAAAACTTTTTTTTTAAACAATAAGGACCGTCTATGTTTGCATACTCAAATTTTAAATGTATATCATATAAGTTTGTTCTTTATTCTATGTATTGACAAATTTGGGTAGTGTGACATAAATAGTGATGTAGTTTCGGTTACAGAAAAATTGAAATCGAATCTCCATTATTAATAGATTATTATTATTTCATTCCTTGTGAGTTTTAAACTCCAGCGTTAGATGGTGGTCTTTCACTGGAGTCTGAGTGACAACTACATCTAATGATGAAGTTAAAGTTCTGGAGTTCTTGGGAGTCTGGAGCATCACTTCGTAGCCATTACTCACAGGTCCGCCCTAACCCAGAGTGATAGCACCTGTTAGTTTCTCATGTAGGTGTTAAATAGATCAAAGATAAGGTTTAAAATGAATTTAAAAGGATTGAATATCCAACAAGAACGAATAAGACTAAATTTTTTTTCGGTAGAAGATAACTCGTGCCGTAAAATCCAATCAACCAACTAACCTAGTTATTTCACCACGACGAGATACGCGTATAGGGATTTGGCCCCTATATATTTACATGCATGTGGAATTAAATAAATTAAAATAATTAAGTTTTCTCAAATAACTAGTTTTACAATTGTATGTCATGAGTTTAGAATTAGGTAAACAAAAATAATCGAAATAATATTAGTTTGGAAATATTTTAGAAAACAATAGAAACAATGGTTTAAATTCCATGGGAAAAATGTACGCCATCGGAATGTACCAAAATCATTCGATATTGCATCATTGCAAATCACCAGATATTTGATGAATATTTTAGCTTAATGATCACGTAGACAATGACAAAAAGAAAATTATAAAAAGCCCCATAGAGATGAAAAACAACAGACAGTGGGGCTTACGCTCTTTCCGACTCGACAGAGTTGGAGCTGATGCTTCTAACTCGATAGTAGGAGCGAAAGTACTCCCCACATCGACACAATGGGGAGAAGTCGATGCCCGAAGACACAAAATGATATATCAGGTTGGTCTCTTATTTTCGTTTCCAATTTTCTTTATCTCGCTCAACAACAACAAATTTCAATCACAAGTTTCAATCACAGACAAACTGCTACAATGTTGACACAACCAAATCGTACAAATATAAACAATACATGTCACACTTTCACACACAACTACGTACAGACACATACAGTCGGCAACATCACTAAAAGAACAATTGAATATACCAATTGTATATTAATGTATATAAAGTTTGTTTCTTTTATTAATTTTGTCTTCTTTTGTTTTCTATGGAAACTTCATTTCCGTAGTCTTATACATTTAAATTGTGGGGATCAAAACTCGGATATTCTTCACACTCACACAAACACCAAACAACAACGGTCCCTACACGCGTGAAGGTTTGTAGAGTCTGTATAAATAGAGTGCTATCCCCCTGTGTGTTGGACTGGTCTGCCCTTGGAAGAACGGCCATAAATAAAGAGCCGAGAGGCGGCCATTTGCAAACGGTCGACCGACGTTTGAACTACTTACAAAGTCGTACGTACTTTAAAGATTCTATTGGCGCGACTTTGTTGATTGTATTTTTTTCTTTGCTACCATTCGATGTAAACAACAAAGCTTTATGCTACCTAAAAGCCTCTGCCAATTGTTGTATAGGCATCTTCTTTTCTCGGTCTATCGTTGTCTTCACTCGTCGTCTCACGCTGCTTCAAATTCTCTTCTATTGGTATGAATGGCAAAGACATTTCCCAGCCCTGTCAACCGGGCCTGTAGAATATGCCGACAGTCCAATTCTGGTGCTCTGGGGAATGTGGAGTACCACTTCGTAGCGATTATTCACCAATCCAGTTGGCCCGGAGTGGTAGTATCTGTTAGTGTTAAATAGATCAAAAATTAGTTTTAAAATAAGTTAAAAATGATTGAATATCCAACAAGAACGAATAATACAATGTCTTCGATATAAAATAACCCAAGGGTTGAAATGCCGTAAAATCCAACAAACCCAGTCTTTTTACCACGATATGGTAAGCGTGAAAGTTTCAGTAGATTTTATTTGTGCGCCTTTGTTTGTTCATTGTACTAGCAAAATATTGCGCCCTCGGGAACAAGTATTTAAGTTTTTATATAATTAGATATTATATTGAATTATAAAAACTGTTGAAATTAAATACGCACACAAGAATATACATATTTTTACTTTATTCTAATTGGTTTAGATATAAAATTATCCATAGGATTGATTTTAATACGTTTGAGCATAAAACATTATTAGAAATCGATAACACCAAGTAACTATTTATTAAACACGGTTTTGTTAAAACTGGTATGCAAATAATTCACACCATATACTAAACATTTATTTCTTACTGATATATAAACAGATCGCAGGATTTTAAACCCTTAATAGCATGGGCCTTTCGGGGCCTGTGTCTAAGTTTATTAATGAAGTTAACCAGGTCGATCCCAGGGGCTACCCCCCAGGCAACACCTGCCCCTCGATTTAAAGAGACAGGGCTGGGTTTATTGCCCAGCGCCTGACCCCCTTAGGGAGAATGCCGACGGGAGCAACGGATTTTTTGTGCCTACCACCCATGAGATTCGGCTTGTGGGTGGGCCCACATAAAAATGTCCTTGTGTCACGCCCTCATAAGTGGGATGAGAGGCAAATACCATAACATGTGCCCTTCGTGGCTTGTGTGTTCGGTGGCTTCGGCCACTGGACTGTTAATGAAATTAACGGTGTGATCCCAGGGGTCTGCCCCCCACCCTAGTTAATACTGGTTTTGATTTAAAGTGCGCTCAGTATCTGAGTCGCCCCCAGCGCGGGAATACGGCATCCACGCATTTTTTGTGCCTGTCAGACCATGAGCTTCGGTTCGTGCGTGGCCTCACATTAATTGGACCTTGTGTCTGACCTACCTAAGTGGGATGTGTGGTAAATAGCACATTGGTAATATGGGCTGTTTTGAGGCAAAATATCTCAGCTAGACTTTTATAGAGACATTGTGTATGAATAAGATGCTAATACATAACCAAGGAGATTAGTGGTGACGTAGTTTCGGTTACAGAGACAAACGATCTCCATCTATTATTGATAGACATTCAGTCTTTATTTGTCTGTAACCGAAACTACGTCACTGCTTACGTCACAGTCATTTCGAGAATTAAGTAAGTTTATCAATGAGTATTTAATTCATAGTCAGTATCATTACTACATAAAACTATTAGAATTCGATGAAAAATCAATTGTCAATTTTTCACGAAAACTTCGATACTTATTCACCTTTAGATGAATATGTTTTAAATACTTTTTTCCCTGAAATATGTTAAGGGAAATATTGTTTTTAATTCAAATTTATTACAGTCCTTATTAAATTTTTTTTTTACACGGTGCCCCCCCCCCCATTTAATGTTATGAAATCCAAACAAAATATATATTACTCGTACGAATTTTAATTTTTTTTCTCTCAAGATAAGAGTCTGAAAAATTAAATCAGAATTTTTAAGAATCGTTTTGGATGTCCCTACAGTCGTAAAACAAAACAAATAACTCAGTAGAGTGGAGTTAAAATGATGCTTTTTAAATACGTAATTAATTTTTATTTTTTGAACATTAAACGTTTTATACTACTTAATTTTCCCGACAACCTCTGGCAATATCTTTAAAGAATTTATTTTTACAACGTTACACTTTTTAAAAGGCATTTTTATTTTTCATTTTGTTTTATTTTGCTAGTTATAATAATATTTGTTCGTTGCTAACATTCGATATCAACAAGAATTGTTATTTGATTTTCTTTAAATCTGCATCTATTTTCGTCTTTCTGTAGACAGTTTAATTCGTCTATGATAAGAAAACCAGAAATGTTGCTTATACTGTCTGCTTCTTCAGTGGAAGTTTCTGTCTGGCTTGACTTTTAAGATCCAAGTTTGCCAATAAACACGCTCTAACAATAGAACATAGTCTGTACGTCTTCGGTGCCCGTATAATGCCAATTTCATTTTGAGCGTAAAAAATAAGATAAAACATACACACATATCTTTTAATCATTTATTTTTAACCCATACATGGGACCCTAACACATACTACCACTTTCCACTGAGCTCTAAAAGGGGACCTATCCAACCACCCGTCTAATCAAATGTTCAAAGTAGGGTTGCATGTCATGGACTGTACAGCTACCAGACCTCAATTCTCGTGGGGAGTCTTAACCCTCTGCAGAGGTGCAGTCAGTATATTCCATACCCCCAGCCGACAGGAGTGCGTACGTCTTCGATGCCCATATAATGTCGGTTCAGTTTATTTAGTAAAAAAACTGATCTTTTTTAATTACTTACAACTAAGTTTTTAATTCGATTTTATTACAGTCCTTATTAAATTACTAGCTTAATTGTCGCAAAACAAGGAATTGGCAGGGCAAGTTTGGCTCAGTCGGGATCGCAAGATTCTGAGTTTTATACCAGTCTTCGCCAACTCAGTAGCACAGATTCGGTAATCTAATCTGTGCGGTAAATAATGGAGCTGATGGTACATGTGGCGCTCACCTCCGCAAAAAATCTCTCTGATCTCGCATCAGAAGGGAGAGACTCTCTCGCTGTGTGGATGACACCGACAAACGCTACTCGACCTACTTTTGGGGAAATTATTAGGTTTCGTAACATTTTTTTCCTATTTTTAATGACTTTAGCAATAATCAATTTCCACTGTAAGTAAAGTCGTCAGGCGGCCTAAAGTCGGTATCAGCCAGTCAGAGAGGGAGTCTATCCCCTTTTCAATAGCGCTAGACCAAGGAGATTGTTTTAGCATCTGAGGTTAAGCGCCACACCTACCATCAGCTCCTTACTTTACCGCACAGATCCCTGTGATACTCATACGCTGAGTTGGCGAGGGTCGGTATTGAACTAGGAACCTTGTGATTTCTAGCCGAATGCTCTACCGACTGAGCTAACCCGGCCCCTTACATTGCTTTGGAGGTTTGGGGAATGTGGAGCACCCCATTCATCACCATTGCTCCCTGGTCCACTCTGACCCGGAGTGGTAGTACCTGTTAGGGTCCCATCTATGGGTTAAATAGAAAAATGTATTTATAAAAAAATTGTATTATCCATTAAGAATTTATTTATTTCAAAACTTTATCGGTATTAAATGACCCACTGAGGTTGATATGCCGTAAAACAAACCAAACCAAACCTTACATTGCATTTGGTCCCTATTTGTTTGTTTAATAACTTAGTCAAACTATAGCCCAACATTCATTTCCATTTACTTGAAGATAGACGCCCAGTATCCGAAAAACTTAAACACGCATTTGATTATCATCTCTCGTAAAACAAAACAAATAGGCATTATCTTTCAAAAATTAATTTTTACACCGCCTGGAGGGCGTCTTTTTTTGCTAGTAAACATAAATAAAGAGCATTATTTAAGGAGTTTGATTCTTATCAGGTGCTCATATCTCTGGTTGGTTGATTGGTTAGTTCTACGACATGTCAACACTTGTTGGGTTATTTTATGCTGAAGACGTTTTGTTTGATTCATTCTGATGGGTACTCAATTTTTTAAACTCAATCTTCAAAAACTCACATTTTTTCTATTTAACCCATAGATGGGACCCTAAAACCTACAACCGCTACGAGTCAGAGTGGACCTAGGAGTAACGGGGATAAATAGGTCATCCACACGCCCCAGAGCTCCATAATTGAAAATTCACCATATCTCTGGCGTTGGGACGAAATAAGCTTAGTAACTGATTACTTCACTGGGAAATAAAGTAGCTCTTTGATCTCTCATTAATATTTCGTTCGTTCTTTAAGAATGGCATTTATCTCACTACGTTGCCGAATCTTTTTCGTCGTGTTTCGTGCACTGACAGAAATACAAACATTTCCGTGTAATTAATGTCTTGCGCATGAAAATAATCATTGAATCGTTAAAAGATACCTTTCCAATGTGCATAGTGGAAACTATGCGATAAAATCAACACAGGACCCAATTCAGCATAGATCAGCGCAGTTAAAATGTCTATGTTCAATGAATCTTAGCGTAGCAACAGCTGTCCACGGCACTTAACGATTATTTGATGAACCCTATCGATTTCTATCGAAAGAGAAAAATGAGGAAATTACACACAACACACACACACACACACACACAACACATTATATATATATATATATTATATATATATATATATATATATATATATATATCATATAAGATTTGATAATTAACGTTGCCAGGCTCTGTTTGCGCCAAACAAGACTAACAGTTTGATAAGATACCATAAAATGTTACACTGTTAGTTATTCCTTTATATTTAACGATGAGAAAACATTTCATAATTTTAAAATTATCTCTTCGAGCCATAAACAAAACCTAAATATACGGAAAAGAAATCAATAAGCTCTGGTACTTCTAAATTATTAGATACTATATTTTTCTTCACTTAATGAATTCAATTTATAAATATCACACATACGCACACACACACACACACACACACACATATTATATATATATATATATATATATATATATATATATATATATATATATATTTTATAAAAAGAAGGTCGCAAAATGTATTTTGTTCTCAGAAAAATTTTTAATTCTTTTTTGTTTTGTAAAACAAAAAGAATTAAAATTTTTTTCTGAGAACAAATACATTTTGCAGACCTTCCTTTTTTATAAAATATTGAATTTCTCCCGTTGGAACCAGAACAACACTTTATATATATATATATATATATATTATATATATATATATAATATAAGTAAAGTCGTCGGGTAGCCTAATGTCGGTATCAGACAATCAGCGAGGGATTCTATCCCTTTTCACTAGCGCTAGACCAAGGAGATTATCTTAGCATCTGAGGTGGAGCGCCATATCTACCATCAGCTCCTTACTTTACCGCACTGTGCTACTCATACGCTGAGTTGGCGAGTGCCGGTATCGAACTATGAACCTTGTGCTCTACCGACTGACCTAACCCCCTCTCTCTCTCTCTCTCTCTCTCTCTCTCTCTCTATCTATTATCTATCTATATATATATATATATATATATATATATATATATATTTAGTATATCCAATTGCTGCTTTAAACTTTCCGTTGCAGTGGCATCAGTAAACAATCCAAAAGTACTTAATATATTAAAAACATAGAGCAATAATATTAATAGAGGAAAAGAATTAAGGGTCTACCATGGTTTCAATCCACTAATATATATATATGTGTGTGTGTGTGTGCATATATGTGACTATATATGCTTCTCACCCTGCTGTTTTGAGCTCTCAGGGAATGAAATTCCCTGTTGGCAGCTAATTATGATAAAATTACAAGGTTCCCCTTAAAGCATTCTCAGGAGTATTTCACATGTACGTATTTATCAGTAATATTCCCTGTGCAAGTTGGCTGTGCAGATGGATAGGGGTTATGTCTGAGGACAAATCGGTTGAGTCTCAATCCTGGCTTGAAGCAGTCTGCCGCGTTGAAGAGACGTGTACAAGCGAAACCGTACTGCATATGAATTAAACAAA
>CM042140.1:61820209-61845209 GCA_023376005.1 Doryteuthis pealeii | reverse complement strand
GCATTCTTATTTAGTTTCATTAGCCTTTCTAATTTAATATAATATTTTATTACATTAAAACTTAGATACTTGCACCCGGAGTGTGCATATATGTGCTAGTATATATAATATACATATATTACACATATATACATGGCATATTTACATACATATATACATATATATATATAATATACCTATATTACACATATATACATGGCATATTCACCTATACACATACATATATATAATATATATGCATATTACACATATATAGATATATTGGCATATTCAGACACATACATATGTATATATATATTACACTACATATATATATATTGGCATATGCACGCACACACACACACACACACACACACACACATATATATATATATATATATATATATATATATATATATATACAATACATACATAATATATTCATACATATATATGACATATTCACACACGCATATATATGTACATATATTGGCATATTCACTCACACACACACACACATATATATATCCATATATATGGCATTATTCCCCCCACACACACATAGATATATGTATTCACATAAATACATATAATGGCATATTCCCCGTACGCATATATATATACATATATTGGCACATTCCCCACACACACAGACATACATACACACACACATATATATATATATATATATATATATACATATATATATGCACATATATTGGCATATTTCCCCCATATATATATATATATATATATATATTCACATAGATACATATATTTGCATATTCACACACATACACACTCACACATACATATAGATGCACATATATACATATATTGGCATATTCATACACAAACACACACACATATATATATATATTTATATATATATGCATGTATAAATTTTGGCATATTCTTACACGCACATATATATGTATGCTCATATATACAGATATTGGCATATTCACACACACACACACATGCATATATATATATATATATATATACATATATTGGCATATTCACACATGCACACATATATATGCTCATATATACATACATTGGCATGTCCCGATACGTTGTACAGATAAAATATACAAATATTGTTCTATGAAAAAGCAGTATATGAAAGGGGTACAAAAACAGTCATTCTTTGTCAATGATTTGCGGTAAAACGGCTGTCGTGTGATTAGTGGGGAACGTATCTACTGTTCAGAGAACAGAAGCAAAACTGTAGGTCTTTACTCTTTAAAGAAGAGGGAAAAGAGACCCTGATGAATTCTGGGATCGTCACATATGACCAAGTGTTAACCAATGGAAACGAACCATTCTCAAAGGGAGTTATTGTTTATTTTTTGTGGTAGCTACACTTGGTAGAGAATCGCCTAGGAATCACAAGATTCCGGGTTCGTACCGATCCCCACCAACTCCTCACACAAGTAGCAGAGATTGGATAATCTGAACTGTGCAGTAAAGTGGAGAGTTGACGATAGATATGGCACTCCACCTCAGCAAAATGTCTACTGGTCTAGCGCTAGAGAAATGGGGATAGATTTATTTGCAGTCAGGCTAATACCGACAATAAGACACTCCAGCAACCCCAATTCACACTTGCTCTATCTAAGGGCGCTATTGCTCTCTTTTATCTATCTTCCTTGGGAAATAGGTTAAGGAGTGAAACTCGTATTTTTGGCTAAAAATTATTTCGGTTTTACACGATAACAATAACACAAGCCAATATAAAAGTGACTGGAAGCGATTGAATATTGCGTTGAGGGGATCTCCTCATGCGCAACACAGAATTCCACTGTGTGTGAGAAACAGAGGGAGAAAGAGAGAATGTTCCTAATGGATACGAATCATTCTCCAAGAGAGATGATTATTTATTGTTTATCTTTTTGTGGCAGCTTCACTTGCTCTATCTAAGGCTCTATGTTGTTCTTTTATCTATATTCCTTGGAAAACAAACAGGGGCACAACTCGTTTCTTTAAAACCATGCTCGTAAATATTACTAAGTAAATATGCTTTCGATTTTACAATATAACAATCTTACAAGCCAATATAAAAACCAACTGGAAGCGATAGAATATTGGGGTTGAGGGGATCTACTCCAAACCGACCCGAGTAAGGTGAGTTCTTCGATACCGTAAATGTCATTGCCCGTTTTATAAAGACACAATTTATACCTCAGTGAAGATTTCTGCTCGAAGAGTTTTATCCCTTTACTTTGAATTACAGAATCATAAGATATTATGTTTCAAGCTCTTTTCATGAACACTGTCGGCTTGGGTATCCATTAGTTGAGATCATTCAAGTGACCCGAATCAGAAATTGTTTACCTTTGCAAACCAGACAATAGGTCTTCACTCGATATTTTTGATAACATTATAAGGTGCTCCTTCATGGAGGTGGGTGGTGTAATGGTCAGTCATAGGAAATGGACGTGTCGACCATTATATTGTATTATCTACTCTTTAAGAATATTGGTAAGGTGTTGGTCGATGCGTTTCTATTTGCAATAAATATCTACCAACATTATGTGTCTTGCTACTTCATTTACAGGATATTTGCCCAATTTTCTTACTGATATTTACACACACACACACACACACACACACACACACACATATATATATATATATATATATATATATATATATATATATATATATATATTATTATTAGGAGACGCGTGGTGTAATGATTTGAGTCTTAGGAAATGAACACGATGAGACGTGTTCAAATTGTGGACGAGCTTGTTTGTATTTTACATAGCGGTAATACCATTGGGAAAGCTATGAACCCAACCAGATCCAGCTATAGGTAAATAGTATGGCATACTGTGATATTTACCCTTTGTTTGGCAACCAGTCTAGGAGAAGGACAATTCTGAATTCAAATCTGTTAAACTCCGCATAAGAAATTGATCTCATGTAGAATCCTGCTCGTGTAGAGGGGTTGGTAAATATATATAAGGTGCTCCTTGTGTAATGTTTTCGTCGTAGGAAGTAGTCACGGATTGACGAGTTCCAATCCTGAACAGCTTGATGATTTACACAGAAAGAGATAAATAGATAGATAGATAGAAAGTGAGACAGAGTAAAATTATATCCAAACCATAGATATGTTTTTTAATTGTTTCTATAAGACAAAAAAGTTTAAAACGTGATTTAACACATTGCCTACATTTTTCTCAAGTGACAGTTTCTCCTCAGTGACGTTGCCACATTTCCTTTATTGCATCAATTTTGAAAGTATTGCTGGTATACGGAGTGGGCCAATAATGTATCATACCTCTGTGGTATAATATACCAACGCACGTACGGCAATAGTAAATTGACAGTTATTTATTGGTACATATTTCGCACATGTATCTATTTGTGATTTATTTATGATCAGGGTCTATTTCATACTATAGGATATAATAACAATATGTAATATAAAAAATGATTTGTAACAGGTTATAAGTTATATAAATAAATATTTATTTATTTGGCTGTGAATGGATTCCTATTTTTGTTTAATTTCTATATCACTTTCTGAATAAAAGTTTTAGTTATGACTTAATTTTTTGTATTGTTTCTACCTCCTTTAAGTTGTATATGTAGATGCTATGTTATTATGAAAGTATATATTCTAAATATTATTTTAACAAAAAGTGAAATATTTGCAATGGTACATATATGTACCACTACGTACATTAGAAATATACATATTGGTACATATGTGTACCAATACTTGGTCAACATGTTAAGCGTTTGTGAATTTTAACGCGCCCGTATGTAAGTATCTCCATAAGAAATGGACTCGGCTATCCGAGTAAAAATTCTGAACGAGGCTTTTTCCATTTCACATAGGGCTAATACCTTTGGGAAAGGTATGGATCAACTATTCTCACTCTAGCTATGAGTAAATAGTAGAACAGAATTGGCTCTTTAATCATGGAATGGTAACCGTTGTAGGGGAAGAAAAAAACTGTTAAACTTCGCTTTAAAAAATTGACCTTGTGCCACTCCTGTTTGTGCGGAGGGGTTTGGTAAAGGCATATACCCATATGTTCACTTAATGAGGATAGTGAGACGAATACCTCAGTGTAAGAATAAAGAGTTAGTTTTTCTAATTGATTGACTGATTGATTTTAACTGCATGCCAACACGTCTAGGGTTATTTTATACTTAGGGGTTAGGGAATCACGTTCATTGTACATTTGTATTATATTTTTTGTGTAGTTGTTTCTAATGAGTTTGTTTTCTAACGCTCTTATCGAATACAACTAATTTTTAAACAGATCTATTTGACCCATAGATGGGACCCTAAGGGATACTACTACTCCGGGTCAGATTGGACATGGGAGTAATGACGATAAAGGATTACTGCACACTTTCCACTCCTCCAGCACTGAATTCTCCCTTTTAGATACAGTTTAGAAGTTTATACTTCTTTTCGGGGGGTGAGGGGTCTTATTCCTCTAAAGGAGTATAATCCCCGACCTTTACTCAGCGTATGCTAAGCCCCAACGATAGGGTAGGCCCAGATTTACGCTCTTTGGAAAAAATATATTCTTTGTCGTCAACATAATCCACGTATTAAGATGTTCATCTTTATATCCTAAAATTGTTTTAAATCTTTGCCTACCAATTTTCCCGCACGGCTGTACCAAATTTGTTGTCCTATCGGCTGGGGCAGAAGAATACACCGACTGCACCCCTTCAGAGGGGTAAAATCCGTGAGTAGTGACACGAGATTGTTAAGGACAAAATCCTGGTGCCTTCATGGCATGCAATACACTCTTTGGTCCTTACTTAGGCGAAATGGACAGTCGGAGAGGTCCCTCCGATCAATCGGCTAGTCACATCAAACCCTAGCACCTATATGACTATTGCGACCCTATTGCCCTTATAGCAAACCCCAATTCTTATGTGCTAGAAGACGATGGCTGAAGGTATTAGTATCCTGGGTATGACATTAAACTGCATCTAGTGGTGAAGTTCCTAGTTTGAACTTCTTGAGTGTGGAGTACCCCTTCATTGCTATTACTCCGAGGTTCACCAAGATCCGGTGTAGTAGTACATGTTAGTCCCACCTATGGGTTAAATAGAAAAAAAATGAGTTTAAAATGTGTTTAGAAATATTTTCAATACCCATCAATAATGAATAGAAAAAAATGTCTTCGGCATAAAATCACCTAACGAGGATTGACATGCCGTAATATCCAACGACCAATAACCTGTACCAAATTTTCTTGGTACTTTTTACCTGTATGATGGGATATTTTAAAGTTCACTCTCTATTCACCTCATCTGGCAGGGGTGTTCACGTAGTGAGTTTTCAGTGCAAACAAGTGACACGTGGCCCTTACTTAGGTGAAATGGACGGTCGGAGAGGCCCCTCCGATCAATCGGCTAGTCACATCAAACCCTAGCACCTATATGACTATTGCGACCCTATTGCCTAGTGGTGAAGTTCCTAGTTTGGACTTTTTGAGAGTGTGGAGTACCCCTTCATCGCTATTACTCCGAGGTTCACCAAGACCCGGTGTTATAGTACCTGTTAGTCCCATCTATGGGTGAAATAGAAAAAATGAGTTTAAAAATGTGTTTAGAAATATTTTAAATACCCATTAATAATAAATAAAATAAAATGACCTAACGAGGGTTGACATGCCGTAAAATCCAACGATCAATAACCTGTACCAAATTTTTTTGGTACTTTTTACCTGTATGAGGAGATGTTTTAAAGTTCACTCTCTATTCACCTCAGATGGAAGGGGTGTTCACGTAGTGAGTTTTCAGTGTAAACAAGTGAAACATGTGAGAGCCGCTGCCAGTGGTTTGCAGTGGTGGAAGAACCGAAATGATCGGCTTAAAGTAGCCAAGGTTTCGTGGCGGGTAATTCCCCTTCGTGGTATCACTTTCTGGGCGAGGGCGAAATTACTTGGTCTTACCCATTTTTCTCAAAGTAACACGTGACAGATTATTCATAGCTACTGCTGATATGGACGCGATCGTCGTGTAATGGTTATCGTCGTAGAAAATGTACGTGTCCCTGATTTCAAATCCAGGACTAGGCTATTTGCATTTTCACATACATCTACTACCCTTGGTGAAAGGTATGAATCTGATTATTCTCCTTCCCCCTGTGGGTAAAATATTATGGTGGACTGGGCTCTTTAATGTTGGTATGGCAACCAGGCTACGAGAAGGAAAACTCTGAATTCAAACCTATTAAACTTCACTTAAAATTTGACCCTGATTAAGAAAGTAAATCACCAACTGCGCTGTGTACGTAAGAGGAAATAGTTTTATTGCGTTGCTTGGGAATAGGGAAGTTATTTAATTCAGTAAAGTCCAATATCCGCATTAGTAAATTTAACTTTGGTATGGCAACTGGTCTAGGAGAAGGAAAACTCTGAATTAAAACCTGTTAAACCCCGTTTAAAATTGACCTTGTGTCGCATCCTGCCCGTGGCGGATAGGTTGGGTAAATACATTTGATTGATTTTAATTTAGTATTGTTCCTTCTTCTAGACCGGTTGTCTTACATGTAGCTAGGGAGAGAAAGGGTGGGTTTGCACCTTCTTTAGATACACAATTCATACATGATGGACTTTCCCATTTAGTCGAGTAACCCCTAACAACAGTTCAGTATTAGCATTTGTATATCCAATGATATCCACTGAATGAAGAGAAGTGAAGACAAAACAAGTTTATTTCCACATATAAAATTAAAGTCGGTGGAGTGGTCTATTGTCGGCATCAACCGAACAGTAGGGTATATGTCTCCTTTTCACTAGACCAATCATTTTGTCAGGTATTGTGTATTGTAAACAAAGAACACGAAACGAAATACACAGAGAGTGAGAGAGTAAAGACAGGGACACAGAGAGGGAGAGAGGAGAGAGTAAAGACAGGGACACAGAGAGGGAGAGAGGAGAGAGTAAAGACAGGACAGAGGAGGGAGAGAGTAGAGAGTAGAGAGTAAAGACAGAGACACGGAGAGGGAGATAGTAAAGAGAGAGACAGAGACAGACACGGAGAGGGAGAGAGAGAGACAGAGTAGAGAGTAAAGACAGAGACACGGAGAGGGAGATAGTAGAGACAGAGACACGGAGACGGAGAAGGAGAGAGTAGAGAAAGGAGAGAGTAGAGAGTAAAGACAGAGACACGGAGAGGGAGAGAGTAGAGACAGAGACACGGAGAGGGAGAGAGTAGAGAGTAGAGAGTAAAGACAAGAGACAGAGACACGGAGAGGGAGAGAGTAGAGACAGAGACACCGAGAGGGAGAGAGTAGAGAGTAAAGACACGGAGAGGGAGAGAGTAGAGAGAGAGAGACACGGAGAGGGGAGAGGGAGAGAGTAGAAGACACGGAGGAGAGAGAGTAGACACGGAGAGGGAGAGAGTAGAGAGAGAGACAGAGAGAGGGAGAGAGTAGAGACAGGAGAGGGAGAGAGTAGAGACAGAGAGTAGAGACAGAGACACGGAGAGAGTAGAGAGTAAAGACACGGAGAGGGAGAGAGTAGAGAGTAGAGACAGAGACGCGGAGAGGGAGAGAGTAGAGACACGGAGAGGGAGAGAGTAAAGACATAGACACACAGAGAGGGAGAAAGTAAAGTCAAAGACGGAGATAGAGAGAGAGAAATAGAAACAGATAACGATGAATAGGAAGGAAGGTTAGAAGGAGCTATGGGAGGAAGTAATGAAAGAAAGGGGGTTATGATCGAAAGTGTGGGAGTGAAGGGAGAACTGATATAGGTTTAAAGATAGATAGAAAGGAGGGAAGGGGATGGAAGGGAGTGAAGGGTGTGACAGATTGAAAGAGGGGGAGTGAAGGAACAACTGAAATAGATAGTTTGGTAGGAAGGGACTGTGGTGGAAGGAATGAAAGGGTGGAAGAGATCAAAAGAGGGAGAAAGAAGACAGAATTGATAGATTGGAAGGGACAAAGGAAGGAAGGAAGGAAGGAAGGAAGGGAAGAGATAAAGAGAGGGACAGATTTAGAGAGAGAGTAGGAAAACTGAAAAAAATTATATATATATATATATATATATATATATGTATATATATATATATATATATATAGAGAGAGAGAGAGAGAGAAGGAAAAAAAGCAAGTTAGGAAGGGAGGAAAGAAATTGGTGATAAATGAATGAAGGGAGGAAATCAGAAAGTTTTGAAATTAAATAACTGATTCATTATAAGATTTATTCATTGATAAATCAACACTGACAATTTCATTAAAATCGGATAATTCTTTGACTTTTGGTTTTTTTTTCAATCGGGGGGGGGGGGGTAAATTTATTTTGTATAAATCTGTGTTGTAATTTTAGCATTACTTGCATTCATAGTAAAAGTATTTACAGGGACGGTAAAATAAGCATAAAAGTAGGTATTTTACCTAAATTTTTACTAACAATTATTTTATTTGTTTCCTCCTTTGACCCTATGAATTCTAAAAATTAATAATTAAAGTAATTCTAAAAGTCTATTTTAAAGCATGACATCAATTTTATTTGTTTCATTTTTTTTTACAACCAAGAAAAAAATTTTAAGTCACATTGTATAGGAAACTTATTTAGATTTTTTAGCAATCAAACAATTATCTTATGTTTACCCTCCCTCGATAAATTTTATGTAGATTTTTGAGCTTTGTGTTGCAGATTGACTGTTTGTTTTGCGCGGGAAGTCGAAAAGACAATGGAAAAGCGAACAAAGAAAACGTGTAAGCGTTTGAGAGCAACAAAAGACTTCACCTGGACAAACGCTAATTTGAACAAAGAGAAAGGACTTCCGGTCAAGGAACAAAAGAATGTGTGGTCGGTCGTCAGTATTTAAGCAGGTCATCAGAGACACCCCAGAGAGACCCCAGAGAGACGGCGAACAGAGCAGAAGGTGAGAGATAGAACGAGAACGTGCGTGACCGCGCTGGTCACGCACCATCGCAGCCAGCGTCAGTGAGGTTCGCCCACCCCTCTTTGCCTCAGATCCTAATAGTAACAGCAGTAGTAGTTTCCATTGTCAGCGCCGTCACCCAACCGACCACGAGGGAATTAAATAAACGTTAAAAGTCTTACTACTACATATGTCTACGTGTGAATCCTTATACTCCATTACTAACACCTACGACCCAGCAACAGTATAGCAACATGTACGATTTTGTGGCCTGAGAACTGAGTAGGGAGCGAGAGCCCTATGCAACACTTTGTAAATTGAAAGTTTAGAAAAAAATCTTTAAAAAAACTTTAGAAATATAAATAAGGGGGAACGCACTAAATTCTTCAAAACATGTCAACTGATCATCCAATTTTACTAAAATTTTCTGTATATGGAGTTATAGATAAAAAGGCTAACTATGTTTAGAATTGTGATTCGTTTGCAATGCGAATAAAATTTAAAAAATAAATACAACTGGGGGATTAAAAAAAACATTAGTCTTCTCTCTGGGTAGAGAGAGAGAGAGAGAGAGTCGCATTCAGCAGTCATTGTCTGCTGGAAAACGAACTTGAATTTCTCTCTCTCTCTCTCTCTCTCTCTCTCTCTCTCTCTCTCTCTCTCTCTCTCTCTTGACGCGAATAGAGAAAGTAAGACATATAATGAGTAGGTATTCTAAATATATTGAGAGGGGGAGAAAGAAACAGGCAGGAAGTAAAGAGAGGGAATGATGAATTTTTTACTTAATTGCAAATTACGACTAATTAGAACCAAATGAAATGGAATTAATATTTTGGGATGTGTTTTGTGTCATTAAACTGCATTGGAAAAAAGCCTTTCAGTGGCAAAAGTTGATTCGCTCAGCTTTAGAATATATATATATATATATATATGTATATATATATATATATATATATATATATATATTGTGTGTGTGTGTGTGCGCTCGCGCCTTGAAAATAACTAGGAACAATTCCAAATAAAATGTAATTCTGTTTGACAACCTTTTTCTTTTTGCACTCCAACGAAAGTCTTTTTTCCCCTTCGGTGATCCTTATTGAAGACTGCACAGGTTGAAACGTCGTTCGGTCAACAAAAATGAGTTTTTACATGTCAAAAGAATTCTTTGAATGGACCTTTTTACTTTCTGTTAAATTCTTTTCGTGATTTTCATTCTACTCTCCGCTTTTGACCCCAGTTTCTACTCCTGAACGGTGTGCTTCTCTCAGCCCCTGGGATTTTCTAACCCTTCATACACCTTGGAGAGCGCATCAGTTATTTCTAGTTGTATTGCTTCTTACTACCTGCAGATTACCGATAAAAGTCGGTTCTATCTTTTTATTGAGTTTTATTTCAAACTATCTTAATTGGCGGCTTTTACGCTAGTTAATAGATAATTTTGTTGCCATAATTTTAGTGATATTTTGCCATAGATCATCATCTCCAGCATCATGTCGCTCTAGTAGCACGGATACCCATGACAATCTCTCGCCAATCGTCCCTATCACTTATTGCCTTCAGCTGTTTCTCTGTGCAGTATCCAGTATCCAGGCAGAGCAGGTCAACGTCTTTTCTGGACGGCTCACGCTGGCGTGCTCATGTGCTGGCTTCCATAGGTGAACGTCACTTATAAGTTTGTCCTTGCTTCTCCAGCAGTGTCCATCATGTCTTGTTCGTCTTATCTGAATGGTTATAGCATTGCCATTTTTTTATAATATATGTGCTAGATTTAGTCTTATAACACTTTCCAATTCTAGTGGAGTACCCTTTTTATAATTACTCCCAGGTCCAATAACCCGGGGTGGTAGTACCTGTTAGGGTCCCATCTATGGGTTAAATGAAAAAAATGGAAAAACTGAATACCCAACAAGAATTTTTTTGTTGATTTATGTTTAATTAAATAGAAAAAAACTTTTATAATAGAGGTTCCAATACTCAAGTTATGGATTTCCAAAATTTTCACCCCATTAGGGTGTCTTAATATTATTGAAATTTGCTGCAATTTTTGAATAGACACTATGTGTTGTCATTTACCTATGGTTTTTATATAAACTGAAGATAGAAAAAAATTCAGTGAGCTCCCCCCCCCATCGCTACGCCTTTGTTTAAAATGAAATATCCAATTACCCTGGTGTTTGGTTTCGGTTTGTTTTGTTTTACGGCATATTAACCTCAGTGGGTTATTTAATGCCGACAAAGTTTTGAAATAAATCAATTTTTAATGGATGATACAATTTTGTTTATCAACTCATGTTTTTCTATTTAACCCATAGATGTGACCCTAACAGGTACTACCACTCTGGGTCAGAGTGGACCAGGGAGCAATGGTGATGAAGGGGTGCTCCACATTCCTCAAACCTCCAAAACTGGAACCTCACCATCAGATAGAGTTTAACGTCATTTCCAGGACATGTAGACCCGCAGTCACCGCCTTCTAGCACCCATATGATAAAAAGGGGCTGGGGCTTGCCATAAGGAAAATAGGGTTGGGAAAATCATATAGGTGCTAGGGCTTGACTTGACCAGCCGATTGATCGGAGGGGGCCTCTCCGACCGCCTGTCTAGCCCAAGATAGGGCCAAAATGGAGTATTGCAAGTCATTAACTGCTCATCCACCTGGTTCTATCCTTAAGCATCACGGGTCACCACCCAGGGCCAACAGATGGCCCTATTAGGGGAGTTTTACCCCCCTGCAGAGGTGCAGTCGGTGCATTCTAAAGCCCCAGCCGACAGGGCAGCCACTTACCCTGGGTAATGTTGTCTCAGAATATAGTTATGAGGTCTGTCTCCAAAACCTCTAGTCATAGAAACCACGACTTGTCAATATAGCAGGGTTTAACTACCATCACAGTGTCTGAAAATTATTAACATTTGTTGATATTTTGTGAATAGGCATCATTTCCATGCTATTTACCTTGGTTTAAATTTCATTTGAATCGAGGTATTGGCCTCACGGGACCCCCTTTGAGAAAAAGGAAATATATTCATCTAAGCACGCTGGGTAATGTAGTTTCAGAATATAAATGTTGGGAGGACGTTGTGTACATCGTAGGAAATCGAATACAAGACGCATTCCCATAGTGCTAATAATTTGGGAATAAATCCAACTATTCTTCCTCCAGCTAATAGAGAAGACTGGGATCTTTAACGTTGGCATGATCACCAGGAAAACTCCGAACCCGTTAAACTTCGCTTAAGAAATTGAATCGTGTCCGATCCGAAGGGATTGGAAAAGAAAGAACGAAAATTCAAGTTTGACGGAAAGAAAAAAAGATAAAACAATTTGGAAAGAAAGAAAGAAAAAGAAAGAAATATAAGTTCGAAAGAAAGAAAGAAAGAAAGATGGAAAGAAAGAAAGAAAAAAAACAAAATGTAAGTTTGACATAAAGAAAAAAGAAAAACCATAATATAAGAAAAAAACAACATAAATTGGTAAGAAAGAAAACTAAAAGAAAGAAAAAAAAGAAAAAAAAAAGAAAGAAAGCGAAAGAAAGAAAAGATAATTTGCAAAGAAATTGAAGTAATTTTTTAACATCAATGGCATAGTATTACGGTCAAGTCATACTGAAAGCACCGGTTCCCACTAGATTACCGATGTTAAGCAAATTGTTGACCATTTAATCAATAACAGGTACTGTAAGCAACCTGAGTCAGTTTATCAAAAATCACCTGATTCGGCATAAATAACCCGAAAATGGTTGAAATGCCGTAAAACAACACAAACAACCGTAGTCTTTTTCGGTTTCATAACACATTTGTTTTGGAGGGTTTTGTGTATGTATGCTTGTTTTATTATTTTTCTGTTTTTATTGGACTGTTTGTTTGTTTGTTTTTTGTTGTTGGTTTTTTTTTGGGGGGGTGCCTTTTTTTTTTTTTTTTGATTTTTTTTTTTTTTTTGGTTCTTTGATACATCCGTCTTCCCATCGTAAAATGAACATTTCAGTTCGACGTTAATGAATATTCTGCCAATGAAGACGTACTTTCTGCGTGAATTTCTGAGATGAGGAATTATTATTGCCATTCTCTTATGTCCTCCACCCTGTTGGTGAGGCAGAGAATATGCTGACTGTATCCCTTACAGAGAGCTAATACACCTCCTATAAAAGGGGGTATGACATTAAACTGCATCTGATGTCGGGGCTAAAGTTTGGGATCTCTGGTTTGTGTGGAGTACTCCTTCATTGGCATTACGCTGAGTTTCACGAATTGGTATTACATGCTAGGTTCTAGTTAATGGTTCAAATAGATTTGCTTCAAAATAATCCGTATTTGATAGGAATACTTGATGCCAGATAATTGAAAATAATATTAAATTATATTATTGAAGCTATAATTGTTTGCTAAGGATTATCATTATTAGTTACTTGATACCCTATAATTCTGGAAGATTATTTGTATTAAGAATAGTTACTTGAAACTATAATTATTTACTAAGGATTATTATCTTTAGTTACTTGAAACAAATTGGGGCAAATTACTTATATTAAGAATAGTTACTTGAAGCTATAATAATTTACTAAGGATTAATAATTACTTGAAACCATATAATTGTGCGCAAATAAATGATTATCATTATTAAATAGAAATAATTACTTGAAGTCATATAGTTATGTATGGAATATTAGTAATATAAATAAATAGTTAAAGAGATAAAACCAATTTGAATACCTATGAAGAATAAATAAAACAAAATTATTCGGCTTAAATAAACCAACAAGGGTTGACATGCCGTGAAATCTAACAAACAAACCAACCAACTGTTTGCTCGTTTGTTAGACTTCTCTGTAATCATCTAGTTGCAGACTTAGTGATTACCGAGTATCCAGATACCAATATTCATAGCTGTCAAATCGTGCACACACACACACACACATATATACATATATATATATATATATTAATTTTTTTTTACTTGAAGGCACTTACAACGCATGTATCGCATAAAATTCGATACTTTTTCTTATAGAAAATGAACTTGACAAGTGTAATCCCAGCAAAGGATGGCTCGATGTGTAGAATACCGTACAGACTGTTTCGACTTTATTAAGTCTCATCAGCGGTATATACTAACGATTTCCCTCCGACAGAAATCGAAACCGGGACTTCAGCAGACACAGTGAAACACTAGTGAAACACTTTATCGCCTCGGCCACAGTACACACAGCTGACCATCCTAGCGAAATTAAGCTTGTCAAATGATACTACACGCCTCTACCATAATAGGTAAGGGGGCGTTATTGAGAGAATAATAACAACAAACAGACCGTATGCCCTTCGGCGAAGTGAATATATATATATATATACCAACCCCTCCGTGACTGGTTAACAAGCCATGGTTAAAGAGCCCAGTATGTCTGCTATTTACACATAGCTGGATGGAGAATTGGATTCATACCTTTCCTAAGGGTATTAGCGATGTGTAAAATGCAAACAAGCAAAATCGTCCAGGAATTGAACTCGGGTCGACGAATCCATTTCCTAAGACTCTAACCATTACACAACACTCCTCCAAATCGTGCATATACGTGACGCATCTTGGAATTGGACAATCTTGATATTTGGATGAATTCTTCCGAGACTGACGAAATTGTTAATTGACCAAACCAAGAGGCACGCATCGCCGCGTTCACCAGCGAACAATAAATGTCAACGAATTTTGGTGACATTCGACAGCCGTTGAACCATGGACGGGCATCATTAGATATTGTTCGAAACGTCTTTGTCAACAAAGTGACAGGGACGAATATTTGGTTTCGTTCACGATCACCGTTGATGACTACCAGTCCCTATTCTCTCATTATATTTTCATCCCATCCATCAACTAGGCGACACCATCTATAGAATAGGTAGACAAAATCGGAAAGCTCGACTTGCTTATCTGAAAAGACAATTATAGGAAATACAGGTCGAAGTTCTAAGGTTGACTCTCTGAAATGAAAAAAGGCCAGTTTCCAGTCCGATTTCAACACCTGCATCTAGTGTGGCTTGTGTGTTTCATTGTCTCTAGAGATATCATTATTTTAAAGAAAAGAAAAAAGGGACATTAAACGTATACTGTAGTAACTTGACTTACGAGTTTTAATTCTTGCCGCTCATAATTCAATTTCCTCGTATTTCAAATCAATTTTCCCCACTGAAATAAACTGAAATGCCATTAATCCATCCCAGACCTATAAAAACACATTACCTTTTTGTATAAAAGAATAGATTGTAATGAATATGTAATATTGCAGAGCCTGTAGATATCCCACAGTATGATAATTTAATTATTACAACGTTTGATATGTTTACTTAATAGCTATTGCTAAATAGTTCAATATGTAGAAGTATTATTGATTTAACTCTGTCAATATTTTTCTTTCTTTCCTCCTTTTCATATTCTCATTAATATATCAATTGAAACATATTAGCGTTATCGCTTTCGCGTGCTCACCACCTCTTTCTATTTTCCCTACTCTCTTTCTTTCTTATATTATTTCTGTGTAGCATCCCCTTTTTCTTATATTTCCTTCTTTATGATAAAATTGAATGCACCATTATTTAGTGGAGGTGTCAACACTCATAACAGATAGCAATTCAGTGGATAAGCAACACCAGATCATCAGGATTTACATTTTTGCATTCAATCTTGGATTATTGAACGGTTTCATTTTTAACTAGAGTGTTGCAAGATGATAAAGGCCGTACAATTAAGGAACACAAGTAATAATATATAAATGTTTATTTTTATAGATAATATTTTATTACAGGGGGTGGGGGAAGCGTAGCAATAAAAAGATGGAATTGGATGGGGGCTTGACTTTTTCTATCATTTCGGGTGTGATGCAATCCTGCTTCATACTGCAACCCTGCTTCATACTGCAATCCTACTTCATACTGCAAAATTCGACCGTGTGACAGTTCGCAACTCGGAAAACTCGTATGTTCTGGTACTCATAAGTGAATGTACCGCCATTGCATACTCACTTTAAGTCGACGCGTCTTATCCTTTCTGTTGGGTGATATAGTACACCTAACGGAATAGAAAGACAACAAAAGAATGAGTGATAAGAATGTCCTTATATGGAAGGAAAGACTCTTTAGCATGATAAGTAACAATACTGAATAAGAATATGAAGACGTACATCTTATAGTGTGCTAAATGACATGAGTTGTTGGTAGGCTCAAAGTCCGTTGTCCATGGACAGGAACGCAACTGGTGTGTTACTTCTGTTAAGGAAGGAAGTGTGAAGAAACGGTTTGACTTTGCCGTGCCTTCTTTATATGCTACTATCAACGTAAAACCATGCTAAAAGCAGTTACTCAGCGAGTTAAACAGCGATGGCCTGTTCAATACTTAATTGGATGACCACTTAAGCAACAGTAGGTACTGTAGTCAATTGAAGTATATCAAAATTACTTGACTCAGCATTAAATGACCCGAAAAGGGTTGATATGCCATAAAAAAATAAACCAACCAGTCTATATGCTACGTTGATCACACCACCTTGTGGCAATTGGCAGACACTTTAGGTAAATGTCTTTCGTGGCTACATACATGAGTACTCGTCTTCCCGACTTAGATAATTGTATGTCTTTTCTTTTAGCTTGGGTTGGTAGCTTTCGGTTAGTCCCTCGCTATCTGGCTGCTTTTTCTATCTTCTTAACTGGTGTCTTCTTAACTTGGCTGGTATCTTATTCGGGATCTGTCTGATATGACCTGTGTTGTGTGTTTGTTCTTAGTAACAACACAAGACCTTAGTTTTATTTCTTTTTAGATCCACATCCCTAACACGTGGTGAGAATTGGCTGATTGAACAATTGACACCATTATGTCAGTCTCTTTCAACGGTTACCCAAATACTGATTGTCTAAGCTCTCTTCCTGCGGTTCATACTTGAGAACGGAAGTGTAGGTCAACATAGAGTTAAGGGATGTCACTCTCCGTATCTCTCCGTAAACCGTTATCTTAAAGTTTACGCTACTGTATATAATTAACAGGTTAGGCATCAATTGTGTAGCATGCATATATATATATATATATATATATATATATATATATATAAAGATAGCAGTTGTAAAATAACGTAGGTCGATTTTTCACTTTTTTAAATTATCAAATTGTCCATCTATGCAAATGTTGTGTATTGGTATACTGATACTAAATATTAGATCTTTTAGATGTACCATTGTTTGAGGAAATAGCGTCAAAGATCGTCTACTAAAATGCCCTAAAATCCTTGTTTTCACAAAATTTACCCTTGACATTGGTTAGAAAATTTACCGTTTTCAATATTCAGATCAGAAATATTATTTTGTTTTATCAGAATTAAACGATTTAAATATTATAAATAGAATTCAAATTGAAAATGTGTCCCCCATCACCACCGATATGCTGCTTTTTACCTCATTAATTAAGCTATAACAGACGATCTTTAATGCTATTTCCTCAAACAATGGTACATGTAAAATATCTAATATTTGTTATCGGTATTCAATATACTAACACAACTTTCTCGTAGATGGACAATTTGATATTTTTAAAAAGTGAAAAATCGACCTACCCTAATGTAAAACTAAGTTTCACAATTTCGATACTCAGGTGAGCTAGTGTTCAACATCTCTGACATTTTCAACTGAACAAGTGAACTCTACTTTTATACTTTGTGTCACGTGACTATTACGCGGACGGCCTAATATACATTATGCCTACGCACCGTAACTAAGCGACGTTCTCCCATGAACTCCTACGCATGGGACACCTCAGCGAAAACGTACATTTATCAGCTCTGCCTGGACCCTTGATTTCGTCCAGAGAATTTACCAGAATTATGTAATTGAACCATTTTGTTTCTTATCGTTTTGCCCGGACATCATCAAGTAACCCGGCTTTTATGTCACTGCTCTCCACCTTTTATGACTTGCCAGTTAATCAACATGCAAGAAATGAATACTATTACGTCAATGTAACTCAGCGTAATGCATATTTTATATACGTGTACAGGAAACAAATATTTGATAATTGAAATTGAAGCGAAGATGTTATTATTTCTCTATTAGAGCAAAATGGTCCAGCCATTCAGTGAGGCATGTGATACCATCTCGTCGATATTATTGGTACAATAATAGAATTGACTTGAAAAAGAAATCCACCAATGGGGGGACGTCTACTACTCAATGTCTGTCTGTTGTGTAAAACGCCATCTGGACGGGATATTGAATTATCAAACGACCAACATGAAATAATGGCTGAGCAATTGTATTCGGTCGGAGGGTTAAAACAGTTTGGACAACATTAGCGAGAAGTGAGAATAGATTCTGAGAGCGTTGTCAAGTGGGAGGACGAACTGATGCGTAAAAACTAGATTTCCGGACGTCTGAACAATTTCCTATTAGTCGATGACCATTGTAAGAAGAAAATCTTAGAACTTGCAATCCGCTAAATGAATAGATTCAAAGACAGATATGTGTGTGTTTAAAAATGTGAGGATTTAGCGTATGCTTCAAGTATTATCTGAAAAAGATATAGGAAAATATATGTACTGCCTTTTTTCGAAGCATAGAAACGTGAAAATAAAAAAAAATAATTTTCAATGTTTTCACTCTATTCAATTAATCTTGTTATATATATATATATATATATATATATATATATATAGTGTGTGTGTGTGTGTGTATGTGAATAGAAACATTTTAGTAAAAACAAAATATTTTATTAGTTTGCTGACAGATCTGTTTCAACCTTTTAATAAAGCGGTCTTATTCAAAGCAACTATATTTATGAGGAAAGACAGAATAAATAAGTCGTTAATCATGAGGTATGAATAAACGCTCTCGTTCAGGGCCGGATTTTTTTTTAAAAAAGGTCGAAACAGATCTGTCAGCAAATTAATAACATCTTTTGTTTTTTCTAAAAAATTTCTATTCATACTGTCGGATTTACTTCATATATATATATATATATATATATATATATATGTTTAGTTCATATTTATTTTCATTGGAACAATTTTGCTACCACTAGTTTCTTATAGTGTAGCAGTCATCGTTGCCTGATGACTGCTACACAGTAAAAAACCAATGATAGCAAAATTGTTCCAATGCAAATAAACTAAAATATTTATTCATCTATTAACGCTCTATTACAGATATTGAGCACTCTTCTAAAAACACTGTACGTTTATTATTACTGCCTCTTCAAGTATAATAATGCAGTATAATAAACACATTATATATATATATATATATATATATATATATATATATATATATATATATATATACCTCAGTGGCAACAAAAATCGACTAAGTAAATAAGTATACAGCCTTATTCACTTCAGGATTTTTACACTAAAATCAGTAAAAGTACTGAATATAAAGAGCTAAATAGGCGATTAAAATCGAATGGTTTAAAATATACAGACTCGAGTTTCTGGCATTAGCATCAATCTTCGGGGTATTTTTGTCTGCCATCGTTATGAAATATATGGGTTGTACCCATTTTTGTATTGCACAACCGCCTTCACCTTTTACGTAATGCCGGAATTCACTAGACAGTTTGTTTATTTTTATGTCTGCATTTGTTTGTTAAATCTGCCCGAGTGTTCAATATCTGCTCTGGGTCACTAAATTCTGCTTTTTTAATTTTTCTTGCAGGCACAGTATGCGTGGATTATCATTCCCTTTGTGTGAGGTGCTTTTTTGATAATTTTCCATTTCACCTCTGGTTCTTTCTTCTGTTTTTTTTTTTGATGACTACACATGTTTTGCAAGAGTTGTTGTCACACAATATTCTTTTGTCCATTTGAATGATAACTTCTGCTGAGTAATGGGTTGTTGTGTAGCCCCAATATAAATTTTAGTATTTTTTGTGTTAGCAAACACTTTTCTTGTACCGGGCATGGTTTTGACCTACAATTACAGGCTGGAACATTTTCCTTTTGATCTTCTTTTCCAAGTTGTGAATGGTAATTATTTTTTTATATATTATTAGTACAGCTGTAGCTTACTTTTAAATTATTCCTATTGAATAGTTTTTTTAGTAATGGTGAACCAGAGAAATTTTTGTCGACCAATCTGAGGAAAGTTCCTAAAATATATATATATAAGGGTATGAAAACACACAATATTGTTAAAATGAAAATATTTTATATCATTTTCATAGCTAATATTGAACAATATTTCGATTTATAAAAAATCATCATCAGAGCATGTTTTTAATCCGGACTCATCGAGTGAGAAGCGAAAATAATTTAAATTCAAACCGGAAGCATTGTTGTTCCAAAAAGCGTGTAAGCTATGCGATCACTTCGTTATTTGTACATCCGCTGCGTATTTTTCCGCTAACGTCAAGAACATGTTGCTACATTATATATATATATATATTTTTTCCTTGATTTACTTTTGCCCTAACTTACGGGTTTTCCGGTTTGCGAGGTGTCACTCGGTCGATATTTTTCTTTGTGTTTAGAGATAAAATTTGACGGATGAGCGAACTTCAGATACGCTTATGTTCACTAAAAATATCTAAGTTTAAAAATTTATTATGCCAAAGAAAAAATATCATTTATAAAAATATATATAACGGGAAAAATATTTTCTCTAATACTTTCTCATTTTTTTCATTTTCATTTTGAACAAATTTTCTAATTCAGGTTAGACAACATCCTACTTATCCATTTTTTCTGAAGGTTTTAGGGAAAAAACCGAAACGTTTTAACATCGACATTACCATCTACAAATAAATTAATCACTTGGAATACTTTGTTTTTTGTTTTTCTTGTTTACATTTCTTTATACCGTTGTATTTATTTTATATATTCTACACACACACACACACACACACACACATATATATATATATATATATATATATATATATATATATATATATATATATATATATATATATATATGTTTATCTGTTTACCCTCTGCACGCGCAGGAGTGGCTTAAGGTCATTTTTTTAAATTTTAACAGATTTGAATTCAGTTTACCTTCTCCTAGACTGGTTGCTTTACAAAGGTTAAAGTCTGCCTTACTATTCACTGAAGGTGGGATAGTTTGATGCATACTTTTCCCAATGATATTAGCGCAATATGAAATGCTAACAGCGCCGTCCAATATTTGAACTCTGGTTACCGTATCCATTTTCATACAACGATAACCGTTATACACGAGTGACTTGTGTGCGCTCACGCGTGTGTGTGTGTGTGTTATGTCTGTGCTGGAAGGACAAAAATCAATTAAAAACTTTGTTCTCAAGTCAATAAACAGCTTAAATACTGACAAAAGCTAAATAATTTGACGTCTCGTATTTTTATGTTGGTTTCATTACATAAAGTTTCATATAAAGCGGTCATTATCAAAGCACATTTGTGCCACGTTATTAACGATCTATTTATTTCGTCTTTTCCTATTATACAATGTTGCTTTGATAAAGACCGTTTTATATGGTCGAAACAGATTTCTGCCAGCAAAACTATTAATATCTTGTTTTTCTACAAACTTTCTACACATACTGTCGGATTCATATCCATTTTACTTTTCATAAAGTTTCATGTATTAAAACCAATCTTCAGATTCCTCTGAAGTTTTTTTTAGATGAAGCTTGATAATTAGTATTATTCGGACTATTGTCCTCATCTTCATTGTTATCTGTTCAACGTTTCAACCGATGTTCCCTCTGGCCTTCTTCAGGTATTTCTTGTCATTACGGAACTTTGAACCTAACCCTTTATTCAGTCCACGGCGGAATCCTGTTCTCATTCCACCAACCATAGCTGGGGTACAGGTGTTAAGCTTTTGTTAATTATTATTCTATGTTACTGCTGCCCCTGCCGAGGTTTGAACCTGCAGTCTAGAGATAACTGTCATTTAGAGCTGTCTTACCCTAACTCTTTAACTGTGTCCAATTGGAAGGTTCCCGAGTCCGACAAGACATGTTGTATACTCTTTCTTACTTCTTATCTCTGGTCGTCTTTTCTTCTGGCCGGCTTTGGTTCTATCTTCTAACATCTTGGTCTGGTCTCTTCTAAGGTCTGGACTTTCTTGGTGACTTCGGATCTGATTTCTCTTTGGGATTTCTCCTTATCAGAAGCCCTGTGTCATTGTTAGTTTTTAGGTAATAAACACAAGACTTCGATTTACTTTGATGTTACTTTATTTGTAAATCCCCAAACCAGACATCTGCGCACATCCTACGAGCTCAGCTCCTACTTGCTAACTGACTGAGTTACTTACATCCTTAAACCGGAGGACAGGGTCTTCTATGCCTTCCGGTTCTCACGATTTATCCCCGGAAGGCAAGGTGAGAGTGAGGTCAAGCGCCGTCACTCACTCTCAAGGCCATCAGCTGCACTAATCGCCATTATGTTTATACACTACCTTATATAAGTATTAGGGATCCAATAATTATGTAACATACCTGAAGAAGGCCGGGGGGTACATCGACCGAAAAGTCGTACAGATAACAATGATGATGAGGACAATAGTCCAAATAATGCAAATAATATTACCAATCATCAGATGAATCACAAAAATTAAAGGACCAAGAAAAGAATTATTGATTCTGAGTAGAAACGTACTTAGTACTCATGAGCATTTCGGTAATAGCTAGGTTTTATTAGATAAACACGTTTTTTTCTCTCAGCTGGAATTCAATTGCCTCATAAGGGAACAAATCTCTCGGAGCAATTAGATGAATTGTTAGCGTCCACACTAGCAGAAAATAACATATTGCAGCCGGGAACCAAAATCATATATTCTCGCATAAAATTAAGAAATATACTTACCTCCCTTCCTCTCAGGGGAAAGAGATTTTGTTTTTTGCAATTATATTCAAATAGACATATCAAATATGTACTGAATGTACTTGTCTATTGATAGTTCAAGCGTATATTAAAATATGTTCTTCTAAACAATGGTAACAAATAGGGATCAATCCCAATTGTAACTCGACTAAGATTACTGAAGAGCAAAAAAATAATCGCCCTAGACCAACAATAGATATACAATGATTACCATTGCTTTGCTTATGTTTTTTTAATAAAAAAATAACTCTGTATTGTAAAAAAACATAATATACTGATTGTTTTCTGTGTAATTAACTGAATGGAGTAAATGGCGTGGAGCGGAAGTCCAAAAGGGGAGAAAAACCAAACATACACCCTTCTCCTATTACAAAGTACAATATCAAAATTAACCCTTTTTGATACCGGCCCTCGTCAGCTGAGCGTGTGAGTAGCACAGGGATTTGTGCGGTAAAGTAAGGAGCTGATGCTAGGTGTGGCGCTCCACCTCAAAACAATCTACTTGGTCTAGCGCTTGTGAAAAGGGAATAGACTCCCTTGCTGATTGGCTGATACCGACTTTAGGCCACCCCGCAAAAAAATCTCCTTGGTCTAGTGCTAGTGAAAAGTGGATAGTCTACCTCGCTGATCGGCTGATACCGCCTTTAGCACCCCCACCCCCCAACGGCTTTACTTTTTTACTTTTACAACTAAATATTATCTGAATATGATAATCATGAAATGCTGATTAGAACCGTTGATTCGATTTCAATGCGATAACAATGAACTCTTCACGAAATATAAATATAATTACAAAATGCTATTTAGAACCTTTCACTCAATATAAATATGATTACTATGAAATGCTAATGAGAATACTTCACTCACTTTGAATGTGATTACTATGAAATGCAATGTAGAACCCTTCAATATATATATATATATATATATATATATATATATATATATATATGACAATTATGAAATGCTAATTAGAATCCTTCACTCAATATAAATATAAACTATGATATCCTAATTAGAACCGTTCAATCAATATAAATGCGATAACAATGAAATGCTAATAAGAACACCTCAATTTATATAAATTTGGTAAATATGAAATGCTAATTAGAACCTTTTATAAATATAAATGTGATAACTATGAAATACTAATTAAAACCCTTCACTTACTTTAAACGTGTCAACTATAAAATACTAATTAGAATCCTTCGTTCAATATAAATAATAACTGCGAAATTTTAATTAGAATCCTTCGTTCAATATAAATCTGATAACTATGAAATGTTTATTAAAATTTTTCACTCGATATAAATGTGATAGCTACGAAATGCTAATAAGAACACTTCACTCACTATAAATGTGATTACAGCGAAATGCTAATTTGAACTTTTCAATTGATAGAAATGTGACGACTATGAAATGCCAATTACAAGATTTCACTAAATTCAAATGTGATTATAATGAAATGCTTATTAGAAATCTTCACTCGATATAACTATGAAAAGCTAAATAGAACTCAGTACTAAATAGAAACATAACTATAAAATGATAATTACGACCCTTCATTCAATATGAAAATCATAAATAAAAGACACTAATTAGGGCCCTTTATTCAATACTAGAATCTACTACCCGGTATTGCCTGCGTAGAGGGTTATAAAAAGTTAGTCTCGCAGATCCATTGATTGTTTTAGTCTTACATAATTGATTTGTTTTAATAATGAATGCAACCAATGCTTTTCCCTTTTTCAAATCCTAATTTCTAAATATCTTTCCATATATAAATGACACCTTTATTATTTTTGCACAATAAACAAGCTCTGGTGATAGTGAATGTATTGTCGTGAATTGTTTTATTTTCATAATTTCGTCCGGACATACATACACACACATACATACATACTCCCAACTGCCATTTATATATGTATAGATAAATGTGATTACTACAAAATGCTAATTAGAAGATTTCCATTTTTCCTTAATATAGGCTTCACAACCATCGCCGATTGCAATAGAACCCAACGAGTGTGTGGATAGTCTAGTAAACTACTAATCCTGTATTTACATTATTGCTAAAAGAGCCTCAAGCTTTGCCTGGGATTTTTTTTTTTTTTAGAATTATAACTTCAAAAAAATCAATGAATATTAAATGGACAGATGATCGATTTTTTAAACTTTAAAATATTTTACAAAAAAAAATATAACAAAATCTGTTTTCATTATTTAAAAAAAATATGAGCGTTTTCTCATCCCTGAATATAAGTAAAAATCTATATTCTTTCTTTTGGTTATTTCAAGTATTA
>CM042140.1:61810209-61815209 GCA_023376005.1 Doryteuthis pealeii | reverse complement strand
AAATACCTAGACCTTGCTACAAAAATGAAAAAAACTGTGGAATATGAGGTTGAAAGTTATACCAATTGTAGTTGGAGCACTTGGAACTGTTCCCAAAAGCTTAGAAAAGAGACTAGAAGAACTGGAAATCAGGAAGAATTTAGACCATCTAGACAACAGCATTGTTGAAATCAGCTAGAATACTCAGAGTCCTGGAGATATGAGGAGACTTGTTTTCACTCAAACTCCAGTGAAAGACCTTCAGCTAACGCTGGTGGGAAAAACTTAGAATAATAATAATCCAGACAACAGCATTGTTAAGTTCTGCTAGAATACTCAAAAGAGCCCTGGAAACCTGGGGAGACTTGTTGTCACTCAGATTCCAGTGAAAATCCATCAGCTTATGTTGGTGGGAAAAACTAATAACAATTAAGTTAATTTCAAATAATGCGCAAGCACAATTAAGAACACATTTTATGATATTTTGTTTAAAACATGCAGTTGCATTGATTCGGAAAAAAAATCGTATTTTTAATGTAGATTTACGGTGAAATGAAAATGGCTGACCAAAACATAGGGCTTCTTCAAAGTGAAATAAACAAGAGGAGTTACTCATTTATGTAGCTAATGTTCAGATTACCATTCCAGGATGTTGACAGAAATTAAATTATTCTGAGATTTGTGGAATTAAAAAGAAATTACAAGGAGATTTTGGAGGAATTGGATATCAGAGGAAGAATCAAGACCATCCAAACAGCATTGTTAAAATCGACTATAATACTCAAACGTGTAGTGGAGTCTCTACCTCCAATGAAAGACCACCAGTCAATGCTTGTGTGAAAACCTCGCAGTGAAATAATGATAACGATTAATTAAAAAGAAAACATGGCCCAGAGTTATTTAATGATTTGTCCACTTCGTAATCATAAAGTCCGGTTTATTTTAATTTCAAATATAAACACCAAGAAAAAAATTTAAGACAACTGATAAAAGCTTCTTAATTCATGTCAAATTGACAATTTATATTTTTTTAAATGTTTACATTTTAAATTATCAGCTTGGCTTAACCTCAATAAATCGTTATTTAATACACTGGTCTTTGTATGACATAGTCATATCTACAAATAGTTAGTTGAACGGGTTGACGTGAATTTTTTTTAAGTGGAGAAGACCTGTGCGCTTAGAAAATCAGCATTCGAACTTGCTGCTTTTTATCTGGACTCTAAGATCAATTGGGAAATTGAGAAAAAAATGATCGCCTCAGTGAGAAACCATTGAATATAAGCCACAAACCAGTTAAGCCTTTATTTAGATCCTAGTGTTAATTTTGGTTATGTTAGATTTGTCTGTTTTACATTATATCAACCCTTTTAGGGTCATTCAATCCCGAAACAAGTCATTTTGATAAATGTTTCTATGTTTCAAGTTCTTAATATCTTCAAATCTTATTATAATGGAGATTGTGAGTTTGTCTGTAACCGAAACTATATCAGTACCCAAGTCACAATTCCCTTATTTATTTACGTCACATTCTTCAGGATTTTTTTATTTAAACACCAATTATTAATAAAATTGTTTTACATTATTAATACTGTTGAACTTATCTGCATACTAATAACATGCATTTCATTTAAAGTGGCAGGGCTGGGTTGATTGCACGGTGCCTAAGGCGCACTTTAATGGGAATTCCGAGGGAATTCCCGAATTTTTGTGCCTGCCATGCAATGAGATTTGGTTCGTGGGTGGTCCCCACAAAAATGGACCTTTGTGTCTGACCTGCATGGCGGGATGCGGGAAAATAACAATATCTAAAGAATTTTTAAGCTAAAACCAGAAACGAACAACAGCCACAGATGGGCAGTTATGTAGTACAACGAACCAAATGACGGGTAACAAGCAATAGCAATTGTCGAGTAAAATACATTAGCTTTTTTATTATTAATGTAAAAATGATAAAGGGTGGCCTAAAGTCGGCATCAGCCAAACAGCACGATAGTCTATCCCCTTTTCACTAGCGCTAGACCAAGGAGATTGTTTAGGCACCTGTGATGGAGCGCCACACCTACCATCAGCTCCTAATATACTTTAATATATGGGTTAACAAATCAAAAACGTTTTGCTCCATATAGTGAAGTTTCGAATCGCTGTCTGCCTCAAGGGGAAGTTGTTGTCGCTGTTGCAGAAATGATAGGAGATGCACTATTGTCTTATTGTCTTAAGCTCTCTCCTCCACTGAACACCAAAGTTTCTAATAATTTATCACCTCGTATTATGCTTTGTTTTAAATAAATATATCGAAATAAATCCAATTCTTATTTTGATTATTCATTTTAATAGTTCATACTTTTTATCTTCATTTTATATTTACTCTTTTTTTTTTGTTATTATTTATGTTGTCTTTGGAGTCGGGAGTTTTCAGACGGCAAAGTATGAATTTGTTTGCATGACTACATTTATTTACGAGTTCTGATTGTTTTTTTAGGAGTTTGTTTTGTTCTTGGAAGGTTAGTGTTGGTGTTATTTTTTACTCTCCATGTTATTTTGGTCTGTTTTGGTTTACATTCTTGAGATCCAAAATGTCTCAAAATGTTGTGCTGTGTAATTGTGAGATTTACAGAGGAATGATGTTCACGCAGAAACATGTTTTATTCAAAAGCATGTTTATAAATGGGCTATGCATGTGTTTATCACCATGAACCTGTGTAGAAAAGACAGTTCACGGAGAGGTAAAATACACTATCCGGAAAATAAAATGTTCCGTGTGCAGCGGCCAATAAATATTCTTTAGAATCTTATCACTCTAATCAAGAAATGCCAAAGACGCGAAAACAGTTGAGTACCAAAACACTTCCACAGCAAAATGAAGGCCATATCAAATATTCGGTGCCAAGAAGGTCGTATCAAAACAGCGACGCCGAAACGCATCGAACCCATAGCAATCTGACTTCCGAACGAATCGACTTACGACTGGTCGATCAAAACCTAACCCGATCAATGACTATCTGCATTCTGTTATTTCTTCTGTTAGTCTTGTAGATCCATTATTACTGAAAAGCGAATTCGATCCACACTGGATGCCCCATACTTGTGACTTTGCTTAAAATCCTACCCGTGTCGTAGAGGTTTGATTTTTTTTTTAATTATTTAGAGTTTTCGGTCGTAAATCGATGACTATCTGTATTCTGATATTTTTAAGCAAGTCTCGTATGCCCATTACAACAACTGAAAAGTGAGTTTGATCCTCGTTCGATGCCCCACACATGATTTGGCGTTAAATTTTACTCGTGTTAAACAGGTAGGGTAAGTAGATTGTTTAAAATTCTTTAGAGTTTTCAGTCGTAAGTCGACGATTGTCTTCTATTCTGTTATTTTTAAAGTAAGTATCTTAGATCCATTACAACTGAAAAGCGAGTTTGGTCCTCGCCGGATGCCCCACACTTGTGATTTTGCTTCAAATCGTACTCATAGGAAACGGCTTGACTAAATAGTTTGTTCGTTTTTTTTCAAAGTTTTTTTTTGTCTTTCGGTCGTAAGTCGATAACTGTATATTTTTTTTAATTTTGTACATTCAATACTTTTGATTTTTCGGTCGTAAGTCGTTGACTATCTGTATTTTTTTTTTATTTTCTACATTTAATTTTTTTTAGTTCGTTAGTCGATGACTATCTGAATTTTTCCTATACTTAATTCTATTCAGCTTTCTGTCGTAATTTGATGACTATTTGTTTTTGTTCTGTTTTTTGTTTTCTAAATTTAATTACTTTGCTTTTTGGGATGTAAGTCGATGTCTATCTGTATTTTTTCTATATTCAATTCTTTTGAGTTTTTCTGAGTTTTTTTCCCCCGTTTCGTTCTTCTCTTTCTCAATAAACGGCGCGAATTAATCACGAGCTATAAAGCCCACAATAAGAATCATTTCATGAGTTGTTTCGGCTCTAATAACGGTTGACAGGCGCCGTTGTTAAAACAAACAAGACATTACTTGGTTTCGTCTGACACACAACCTCTTGAATACAGTATATGCCAGGCATGATTAATGATTTGGTATAAATTCGAACTCAAAAGAGGCAAACGCTAAGGTCAATCAGGCGAAAGAAATACCCTGAAGATCGTGCCAAACAAGTACTCTTTTGGCCGACCTCGGAACAAGCACAATCAATCATTGACAATTCGACAGCACCTGCTGTTCTCATATTTTTGGTGGAGGCCCGGGTCAAGGGGGAAGGAGAGGGAGCTAAAATTTCTTTGGACAGATTTATCTTCAGATCCGCTATCCATCTTTAAGATATTTTCTGCCATTGACTTTTATTCCATTTTCTTCATTTTTTATTTAAACAGATATTTTCAGACAATTGTTTATAGTAGATGGAACAAGCAGATGAATGAATTAGTTACGAATTATCAGAATAATGGTTAAGAAGCTAGTTGTGGGTTCGATCCTCATTGAATGCCCTGGTTATATGACCTTTTGAAAGAATGCAATTTTTTATTACAGAAGTGTTGGAATGACAATTTAATATTTTAATCTAAAAGAAATGAAGCGTTAATATGTTTTTGAAATTGAAGATGCTAGTATTTTCTTTTCTTATTATAATGGAGATTGGGTGTTTGTCTGTAACCGAAACTATATCACTACTCAAGTCACAATTACCTTTTGTTATTTACGTCAAATTCTCTGGGTTTTTTTTAAATTTAAATCTCAATTATTAATAAAATTGTTTTACATTATTAATACTGTTGGCCATATCTACATGGTATTTACCTCGTACCCCACTTGTACGGGTTAGGCCCTATTAACGTAGGACCACTCATGGGTGGCGGGTGAAAAAATTGCGTTGATCCCGTCGGCATTCCTCCTCATGCACTGGACAATAAACCCAGCCCTGTCCCCTTAAATCGAGGGGACAGGTATTGCCTGAGGGGATAACCCCTTGGTATCAACGCTGTTAATTGTAGCCGCCGTCCAGGGTCGAAGCCACTGGACCCCCGCCCGAGGACAGGACGTATCTACATGCTAATGA
>CM042140.1:61710209-61805209 GCA_023376005.1 Doryteuthis pealeii | reverse complement strand
TCATAATAAATCAAAGAACAAAAATAGCAAACGTTTGTTGGTTTTATATGAATTTTAAAATTGTGATACTAAGATTCTAGGTGTTTCCATTATTTTGGAATAATATATATATATATATATATATATATATATATATATATATATATATATATATATATGGAATTTGATAATTTGCTGTTCTCATTGTGATTTTTTTTTTTTTCTGTCTCTTTTTTTATCCTTTTTTTTACCTTTTTTTCACCTTTTTTCTTGGGATTTCTTTTTTCAAGGGGCTTTTTCAGTTTCTCTCTCTCTCTCTCTCTCTCTCTCTCTCTCTCTCTCTCTCTCTCTCTCTCTCTCTCTTCTCATGCTTTTTCTTATGCTTTTCATTCATTCATTTTCTTTATCTTTTTCTCTTTTACTTGTCTCTTTTCTTTAATATCTTCTCTTTTTCCTTCTCTTCGTTTTTTTTTAAACTTTTTTCTTTCCTTCCTTCAGTTACCTTTCTTCTCTTTTTCGTTTTTCCTTTCTTTTCTTTTTTCTTTTCTCTCCTTCCCTTTATTCCTTCTCCCTTTTCAATTTAACATTCATTTCCCTATTGCTTTACTTTCGTTTTTCCCTTTCTTTTCTGTTTCCTTTATTTCTTTTCTTTTTTCTCTTTCTTTCTTTCTTCCTTTTTCTCGTTCGTTTTTTCTTTCGTTCCTTCTTACTGTTTTTCTTTTTCTTACCTTCTGTTTCTTGTTCCTTTTCAATTTAACATTCCTCTCCCTATTGCGTTTCGTCCGTTTTTTTTTTTGGGGGGGGATCCTTTTCTGATCCCTTTCTTTCTCCGCTTTTCTTTAATTCTTTCTCTTTGCTTCTTTCATTCTTCTCTCTTTGCTTCTTTCATTCTTTCTCTCTTTGCTTCTTTCATTCTTTTCTCTCTTTCTCTCTTTGCTTCTTTTTTCTTTCTCTCTTTGCTTCTTTCATTCTTTCTCTCTTTGCTTCTTTAATTCTTTCTCTCTTTGCTTCTTTAATTCTTTCTCTCTTTGCTTTTTCATTCTTTCTCTCTTTGCTTCTTTCTTCTCTCTTTGCTTCTTTTCTTTCTCTCTTGCTTCTTTCATTTTTTCTCTCTTTGCTTCTTTCTTCTTTCCTTTGCTCTTTCTTCTTTCTTCTTTCTTTTTCTTTCTTTCTCTTTCTTCTTTCTTCTTTCTCTCTTTGCTTCTTCTTTCTTTCTTCTTTCTTCCTTCTTTCTCTCTTTCTTTCTTTCTCTCTTTGCTTCTTCTCTCTTTTCTTCTTTCTTCTTTCTCTCTTTCTTCTTCTCTCTTTTTCTCTTTGCTTCTTTCTCTCTCTTTCTCTCTCTTTCTCCTTTGCTTCTTTCTTCTCTTTCTTTCTCTCCTTGCTTCTTTCTTTCTTTCTTCCTTGCTTCTTTCTTTCTTTCTCTCTTCTTTCTTTCTTTCTTTCTTTCTCTCTTTGCTTCTTTCTTTCTTTCCTTCTTTTCTTTCTTTCTTTCTTTCTTCTTCTTTCTCTTCTTCTCTCTTCTCTTTGCTTCTTTCTCTCTTTGCTTCTTTCTTTCTTTCTCTCTTTGCTTTTTCTCTCTCTTTTTCTCTTTGCTTCTTTCTCTCTTTGCTTCTTTCTCTCTTCTCTCTTTGCTTCTCTTCTTTCTTCTCTCCTTGCTTCTTTTCTTTCTCTCCTTGCTTTCTTTCTTTCTTTCTTTTCTTCTCCTTGCTTCTTTCTTTCTTTCTTCTTTCTTGCTTCTTTCTTTCTTTCTTTCTCTCCTTGCTTCTTTCTTTCTTTCTTTCTCTCTTGCTTCTTTCTTGCTTATTTCTTTCTTTCTTTCTTTACTTCTTTCGGTCCTTCTTATAATTTATTCTTTTTCCTACCTTCTCTTTATTTCTTTTTCCTTTTCAATTCAACATTCTTTGCCTTTACTTCCTTTCTTTTCTATTCCCTATCTTTTATTTGCTCCTGTCACATGTTATCGAAACACATATTGTATGTACAGACTTTTTACAACTGAAAAGAACCAACATATCTGACTTACAAATCAGTTTCAAAGCCGAACACAAATGCAAGTCTTCAAATTCGATTGTTGCGAACAAGTTCACTAAAATGAAACATTGAATTGTTGATTATAGTCGAGGTTGGCAGCATCTTGTGAAATACGAAAATGTGGCTTAAGATTATGGCTTAAGATTTCTCGTCGATTTTAGGTTCATCAAAGAAATTAAAAGGGCAGAGATGCTTTCAAGCATCTTATCGCTATTTCTTGCATCTCACGATCGAGAGATTGTAGAATGAATTCAAGATTTCTCATTTATTGTTCATAGAGTGGCACTAATCTGATTCATAAACACACATACACACATATATATTCATACACAAATATATATTTATATACGTATATATAAGGTGTGTCAAAAAAGTATCGAGATTTTTGTACTTTTTGACACACCTTGTATTCTGAAATAAGTAACGTTCCATTCATTGTTCATTTCTATCTTGGTAAATCCAGCTTCAATCTCGATACGTTTATGACATACATTGAGTGTATATATATATATATATATATATATATATATATATATATATGGGTAATTCCATGTCAAATCATCCAGGCCATGTCACCCACCCCTTTAATTTTACTGAAAATTTGTCCAGGTGTGGATTATGATAAAGTTGGTCAATGACTAATATATATATATATATATATATAATATATATATATATATATATATATATATATATATATATTTAATCTGCTTCTTAACAATTCTTTAGATGTTACAATCTTGAAAGGCATTAATTATTTGTCCGAAAGAGCCATTATTGCCAGACTCAGTACTTTCGGTTCTTTTCCGAACCCTTATCAAGGTAGAGTATATCTGTCTATCATTATTAAAACTGTTTAATATTCAAATAGTTTTGTTTTTTTGTCACTGGAACGTTATTATTTTCAGATACAAGGTGTATCAAAAAGTACCAAAAATCTCGATACCTTTTTTGACACACCTTATTTATATATATATGTAAAAAAAAGTACAGAAATTTCTGTGTACTTTTTGATACACCTTATATTCTGAAAAAATAAGTTCCATTAGGTCTTCATTTATATATATATATAATATATAATATATATATATATATATATATAATATATATATATATGAAGACTTAATGGAACGTTTGGTACTTTTTTACACCTTGTATTCTGAAAAAATAACGTTCCATTAATTCTTCATATATATATATATATATATATATATGTGTGTGTGTGTGTGGCAACAGAACAGGATTTGAGACAATATAAATTTTTGAACCGAGCACAACTGTCGTCAATTCAGAATTTCCCTACTCCTTGACGGGCTGCTATAACCAGATAAAAAAGCTTAGTCTTTTCTACTATTTACCCATAGCTGGAGGAGAAGAAATGGATATTTCCTAAGGGCATTACTGCAACGTTAAACACAAACAGCTTTATCCCGGGATTGAACTCGAGTCTCTGTGTATACTTCCTAAGACTATAACCGTTACGCATACGCCTCCATTAACTGCATTCGAATACACGCGAACATATACACAAACACACACAGACACACATATATATATATATATTATAAATTATATTTAATGTCATATCAACTCTCTATGGGTTATTTTATGTCGAGATTTGATTCATTTGTAAATGTTTGATTATAATCATAATTGTATTTTCAACGTTTCATTGCAATCATTTAAATCAAATTATTTGTCTATAATAATAATAATAATAATAATAATAATATAATAATAGGATTAAAAGACTAGTCCCGACTGGGTGGGAAAGATCTTCTATTGGGAACTGTGCAAAAGATAAAAATTTGACCATACTAACAAATGCTATTTGTACAAACGAGAATTAGTCCTAGAAAATGCCACACATAAAATTCTTTATTATTCCTTTACTTATTTATAAAATAATAATCTAATTTACCCTAAAGGGGCCGGTTTAGCTCAGTCAGTAGAGCACCCGTTGAAATCGCAAGGTTCCAAGTTCGAAACCCAGTGCATGAGTTGCATAAAATAGTTAATCTGAACTGTACTATAAAGTGGGGAGCTGGCGGTGGGTGTGGCGCTTTGCCTCAGAAAAAAAGTTTCCCTAGTCTAGCGCTATCGAAAAAAGTATAGCCTCCTTCGCTGTACGACTGATACCGACAATAGGTCACTCCAACAACTTTACGTTTTACTTTTATTTTACCCTACTAGGTATGGGGTGGACCTGGAAGTAATGGTGATGATCCTCTTTACTGAATACAATTTATTTTCATTACAAGGACAGATTTTCTTTTTCCTGTCGGGGTGGGGTATCTTAACCTTCTGCAGAGGATGCAGTCAGGGTATCTTAGAATACTCACGTGTGTGTATGTGTGTGTGTGTGTGGATACAGATCAGATATTCTGAAATAGAAAGTAACTAACAACGTTAACCTTTTCGTTCCGTTGCTTTTAACTCTTAGATCGGACGACTCAGGTATTTTCGAAATTTACAACCGCGTCACGATGATCTCATGATATTAAGCTTTCCCTTGATGATCGACGCGTATAGTGGCTTAGATGAAATATATAGATATGATTTTGTTGCGTTTGATCCAAACTTACTATTTTTGGTCGTTCTGCACCAAAGATATCAAAGAGGATGGAATCAGAAACACCATTGTCTCGGCGCCTTTGTTCTATGTATTATAGAATTTTGCTTTCGAAAATATTAGTGGAGGAAGAACGTGTTTATTCCAGGATTTTGCTTTATGATATTACCGACTTTGTGAAATTTTCAGGTTGTGGTTTAAAATCTTATTATATTCTATAATGATATGCGTTCCCGTATTTGTGTTTGATTGATAGATATGATGTATAGATATATAGGAACAGACTGAGATAGATACATACATACATACATAGATAAATAGTTAGATATGAACTATATGTGGATCTATAGGAATCTATATGAACATATATGAAATGTAGAATATCAACAGCTCGAGACAAAACTAGATATATCTGAATAAATATATATATAAATGAACTGATATATATATATATATATATATATATATATATATATATATATATATATATATATATGTATATATATATAATTGTTGTTTTTTTAATAAAACAAAAACGTCTTCGGCATCAAATAACAAATAAATGCTGTAAAATACAACCAACCAACCATTCTCCTCCGACTCCTTATTTTTCTTATTCGACTTCTCCCATTATTGCATTATAGAAATCCTATTTCATTTCATTTTATTATATTATACATTGTCCACTAGAATCATATTTTTTATCGGAGCAATCATTCAACGCATTTCTGTAGGATATTCAACGTTTAACATATTCTGATTGTGTTTGAATCCATACGCTGACCTATTTACAAGCCAAATTCATTAATAAATCTACGCACTGCATCTTTGAATAAATCGACATGTTTTTCTCTGTATACAATATATTGGTTTTGACAAGCACTAAAGGGACTTCCTTTTGCTTGTTATAACTTGCTTAGTAATCAAATCATATAGAATAATTCAACAGATACACTGTAAAAAAAAAAGTCATCATATTTCCAGTATTTGCAAGACGAGCTTATTCCTCAGCCAATGGGAGATGGCTGTGGTGTAATGGTTATCTTCGTAGGAAGTGGACACGACGACCCGAGTTCATATCCTGAACAAAGCTGTTTGCATTTCACATAGTGTTGTTGTATAGCCTTTTGTCTTATCATCTTACAAAACTTATCTTCTTAATTAGCCGGATTCTTCACAACAGAATACTTGTAATAATACAACTGTGTATGTGTTTGTTGGAGGTGCGTGGTGTAATGGTTAGTCATTGGAAATGGACTCGTCGACCCGAGTTCAAATCTTGGAAGAAGCTAGAGTTCACATAGCGCTAATAACCTTGGGAAAAGTATGAATCCAACTAATCTCCCTCCAGCTAGCTATGGGCAAATAGTAGGGCACACTGGCTTCTTTAACCTTGGTTAGGCAACGAGTCAAGGAGAAAGAAAACTCTGAATTCAAACCTGTTAAATTCGCTTGAGGCGGTCATTACTGGAATAGGCTCAGTCCTAATTAGTGATCTAGTCCATTTATTTTTTTTATTTTTTCTATTTCACTAATTTTGATGTGTACAAATTATTTGTATTTGATAGAAATACTTGATGTCATATAACTGCGCGCAAAAAATATCTTAAGAAACAACTACACACAAATTATAAATATAAATAAATTATATTTTATCTATTTTATTTTATTCTATTTATTTTCATATTCAAACACTGAATATATCATTAATTAACATGCACATTCCTTAAATACATATTTAAATAAAAGGAAAATTGATTTGAACTGAATTTGAACTCATTTTTACAGTAGATTAGAATTTAGCTTCGAATAGATTATTAGTAATAAAAAAAATAGAATGAAATTGATTTGAACAACTGAAATCACGTTTCACCCGCGTGGTGCTCAAACACCCCACGTGAAGCCGTGTTTATAGCGTACAGAAATATGAACACACACTACACCGCGTTCAGATGGAAAACGTCTCTGTAGATAAAGATACTTCGAAATTAATAAGACAATTGACAATTCCTTGTGCATTGCTATTGCATTAAAAAAAAATTAATAAATAAAATATAATAACATACTTTATGCAATGTTTCAAGTAAATTATAAAATACTTTTATAAATATAACAATAGCATAATCTTTACAGATCACTGCCGTCCCTCGAAATACTATAACCCCACCACCAGAACCTTTCCTCTCAAGAGCCCTCAAGTAACTCATCAATCCCGCTGCAGATTCACAAAGTTTGATACAAATATGACAGAGGAAAAACGTCCTTCCCACTGGATCGGATGGGTCAGATGATAGAATTTGATGCTTATGCACCACTACATGTCTCTTAAGACCAATAGCCGACTTAGTGACTTTGTTACAAATTGCACAAAACACATTTTTTGTTCCTGGATTGTGCATGAATTGTCCCTGATGAGATTTCCGATGATTGACATATCCAGACTTAGAAGGCAAAATCCAACCACATGTTTGACATTTCCAACTGCTGATTATAAATGTAAATGTACAATTAAAGAAATTCTATAACGTATAGGCACAATATAACCGTAAATGGGTTGACATGCTGTTAAAATCAATTAGATTAAATTAAATACCTTAGGGCTTGTAAAATCGGCAAATTCACACTTGAGACAATACCAGCGTTTTGTAAATAACAAACGTTTTTATTAGCCAGAATGCAACAAATCTATTCTATTTCTGTACACAAGGCGGCAATATGGCGGTCGGTTCGAAGTGGTTCAAATTTCCTTCCAAGTTTAATTTGATTTTGCTCGGGGAGACTTGGTGAATATCTTCGATAAGTTCTTCAAATGTGTCCACTGAAATCATCCCGTTTAACTCAGATACATGCAATATGCCAATGATATCGGTGAAGAATATCACTGTTGCAGACCTGGGGAGTACAATTTCGGGCTACAGAATCAAGTAAATAACGGCTAAGAAAAGCTGTTATTCCCTGAAGCGAATGGACACGTCTTATTCTCAGATAATAACAACGCATTGACCAAGTTGAGTATTGGTAAAAAAAGAATCTGTCGACAAAGTCCAGCAGTGTTTTTCTCTGCAGAACAAGTTAAAATTGACAGGATCAAACAACCATAACTATCTTATAATTCTTTATAAGCAGACATGGTGGTTCCAGAATGCTGTATCAAAGACCTCTAAGTCATGACAAATAAAATCGTCCCCCCCATCTCTCTCTCTCTCTCTCTCTCTCTCTCTCTCTCTCTCTCTCTCTCTCTCTCTCAGTCGCAGTCTGTTTGCATTAGGCATGTCCAAAATGTCCCAGAGCCATTTTGAAAAAAATCTAAATCCTGTCTATTCAACAGAAAACCATTTTGCAAGTGGTGTAGCCGTTATAGTCATCAGAAGTAAACATGGCAACTTGAGTTCAAATCCTAGACGAGGCTCTTTGCATTTCACTTACCGCTCATACCATTGAGAAAGGTGCGCATATAACTATTCTCCTATAATTATTAAATGTAGTTTTTACTTCTGTGGCTATGGCCACTTCTTATAATACGTTAGGAGGCCTCAGAAAATCCTCCGAGCGCAGATGAATATATACAACAAATTCCAACAAAGAGATACATAACAAATACAGACTTTATTGTCTGAGCAATTTTTAACAATAATGCATATACAAATCAGCTATAACGGCAAAAAGAGTTCTTGCAGAGTTAAGAGTTCAACGAAGAGATAAATGTACCACATCTAAAGGTTATCGTTTACTTCGTACAGGAGCCACGTGTGAAGGGTCTCTCCATGATGACATGGGTATGTTATTAAGTACGTTTGTTCACGGCTATAATACGACAGGCGAGCCTAACACCCCTACGGGGATAGAGTATAATAGTGGACGTTGAATGTACACGTATGAGCCTATAGTTGGGTGCAAGAGCCCTAACTACAAACGAACAGACACAACTAGTGCATGTCTGGAGATCACAGATGGGAAAATAAGAGTGAGTTTTCCCGAGCTGAGTTTAAATAGCCAGGTGTAACGCCCTTTAGTGTCAAACCCTGGCGACAAGGGAAGATAACACTTTTCCAATCTCAGCCACATCCCAACAAGGGAAGACAATCGCTACACACCCTCTAGCTCTGATTAAATAGATAGACTGGAATCTTTAACCATAGTATGGCAACTGGGCTTGGAAGAAGGAAAACTCTGAATTCAAACCAAAAGGACTCTCCTTTTGTTAATCAAGCTACTTTGATAGCCCCTCCTCCACTACACTTATTTCTCCATATATATATTTCTATTATAAATACAATACATTTAAGAGGCGATTGTTACCATTGGTTTCAAAGCAGCGTACTAGCCACTAATCATCGGCACAACATCCCTGTGAAAAACAACGAATTTTAATTCAGTTACATGTATATAGGTGTATACATTGCTTTGAGTTTTCCTTGCATCCATCTGTGGTTGGCTCCTCCTATGGTGTCGGTTTTGCTGAAAGCTAGTGCGCCATTTACACACATCCACACCCGTGTGCATCTGTGTGCCTCGTGTGTATTCATGCTAGCTATTACTACGATGTGGCTCACGCACACACAGGCTTTCCTGCATACATATACTTACTTTTAGGCCAAAAAGCTTCTAGAAGCTAATTTTCAGAAGTAGAGGGGCTCTAGAATCCATTTTATATACAGAAATAGATTACAAAATGGCGCCAATTTTCTCACCCCTCCTCAGATTTTTCGAGTTTAAAATCGACATAACTCGGTGATTTTTCGAATTGGAAGCTCAAATTTAGGGGATTGTCTAATTACAACCTAGTCCACAACTGTACAAAATTTCAGAAAAATTGAATTGGGTGGGTGACAATTTTATTTTTTTCCTGATGAGTTGACGTGGAATTGCCCATATATATATGTATAAAAGAAAAAGGCTTAAACTTCGGCCATTTTGCAGGTCTGTTTCTACCCACAGTATCTGTGTATAACTATGTTTCATTAGACTGCTGCTGATTGTATTCAAAATATTAAACAGAAAATCCATGGGGCTTTATATATAATTTTTCTGGCAATTCTGAAAAGGTTTCGATTTTAGTTTTTCTTATTATTTTGATGGGTTGGTGTTTAACTGGAAATTAACTAACCAGGTGGTGAGGATGTTGACACTCTGAGTGGTTTTGTCCCCTCACACACACACACACACACACACATATATATATATATATATCTCAAATTATAATTTAATAATGAAAGACACACATACTGTACTTTGATAAAGGTTCGGATAAGAACCGAAAGTACTTTTTAATAGCTTTTTCTAAGAAATAATTAATGACTTTTAAGATTGTAAGAACTAAAGAATTATTCGGAAGCTTGAAAGAAAGAATAGAAAAAACTTGAAAATAATACGGATTATGTTTTGTTTAATGAAATTTGTTTGAAAACAAAATATATTGAAAAATATCTATCTATTAGATGAGAATGGTATAGCGTGTAAATGGCTAATGGAAAGTGTTGAAAACATTTAATGTACATCCAATTAAATGCCGTTTGGAATGAATCATGAGAAAAAAATGTTTTGCTGCTATATTCGGGAATCCCATCTCCTTCCACTGGTGGAAATAATGAAAATAAAATTGTTGCATTCTCTTTAACTGGAAGAAACTCCGAGGTGATGTTCGTTCGCATTTGTTTGGTGATATCCGGGCTGTCAATGTGTATTTGAGATGTAATCATTTCATTTCCGCTTTTGTATTTCAAGAAAAGTTGCAATATTCTATGGCACGCTGGTTATCTGAAGTTCTATCTATCTATCTATCTATCTATCTATCTATCTATATATATATATATATATATATATATATATATATATATATATATATATATGAGTATAGATAAAACGATATGAAAACAACACAATATGCTGTTAAAGTGAAAGTATTTTATATCATATTCATAGCTAATATTGAACAATATTTCGATTTATAAAATCATCTTCAGAGCTTGTTTTACTCCGGACTTAACAAGAGCGGAGACGAAAATAATATGAATTCAAAACGAAGACATTGATGTTGCAAAAAGTTATGCGGTAGTTTCAAATATAAGCACATCCGCCCGTGCGTTTCTCGGTCAGCGACAGTCATTTGTGTTGTTTTCAATTTTTTTTATCTATACTCATACCGTCGGATTCATTTCCTTTCTATTAACTTTATTTATATATATAATATATATAATAATATATATATATATATATAAACAGGTGAAACTCGGCATAATGTAAATATTTATTACTGTGAAGTTTTGTTTAACTTTTTAGGTTTTAGATTGATTCTGCTTTAATAAAGTTTGTAAGATTTATAAAGTTTCATATATACATTAGTAAACTTTTTCCAAAATTTGTTGATAATAAAATGAATATTGGGAATAAAGTACAATAAAAAGTACGAACAAAAGAAATGATTTGATATCAAAATGTAATCAAATTAATAGATTTCTAATGTGTTATATACCACATGATTAATTCCATATATATGTGTGTGTGTCTCTGTTGTATGTTTTTTCCTCGTAGGAGTGTCATGTCTACTCCCATCTAAGTACCACTATATAATTATGATTAATCGACCACCAATTTTCTTACTTTTTCGTCTGATCATTTTGCACACCACGTGAAACTTTAAATAACGGACTTCGTACTCTTAATTTGATGTTTTCTTGCAAATCTTTTGCATATATATATATATATATATATATATATATATATATATATATATATATAAACGAAGATCCAAAGAATAGTAGCTTTTTTGACATCTGTTAATGGTTCTCGTTAGTGTTGATGGCATTGTTGATATTTCGGTATTACATAGAACTTGTATATTTTCCAATGAATATAAAAGCAAGTAAAACGGCGGACTGGCCTTTTATCGGTCTCAGTCGGACAGCGAGGGAGTCTATCTCCTTTTACTAGCATTAGACCAGAGAGTGTTAGAGGTGAGTGCCACACCTACCATCACCTCGTTACTTGACCACACAGACCCCTGTGCTACTCATAGAGTGAGTTGGCGAGGGCCGATATCAAACCAGAAACCTTGCGATTCCTAGGCAAGTGCGAAGTGGCCTAAGGTTGGTCTCAGTCGGACAGCGAGGGAGTCTATCAACTTTTTACTAGCTTTTGACCAGGTAGGTTGTTTTTTGTGTTAGAAGTGGAGCGCCACACCTACGATCAGCTTCCCACTTTACCACACAGAGCCAGTCTGGGAAACTTAGGCGCCGAGTTGGCGAGAGTGGTATTGAACCCGGAAAATTGTGGCTCCTAATGCACTATAACTGAGCCAGACCAGCCTTTATAATGTCTTATTTTACTAGGCCATTCTTTATCTTCTATCGTTGTAGAAGTGGACAACCGAGCACAAGGTGGTCAATTGATTCAGTTTTTTTGTTCGCACAAATTGTGTTGATCAGTTTTTTTTTCCTGGTTTCATTTTTTTTCTTGTTTTTTTTATGTTTGCACAAATTGGATTTGATTGTTTTTTTGTTTTTTTGTTTTTTGGCTTTGTTTTTGTTTGTTGTTTTGGGGTTTTTTTTGTTTTTTTTTTTTTTTGTTTTTTTGTTGCCTGCGAGTCTCCCGTTGATAGGCTCTGGTCCTGCGCTGGTGTGATAAACCCCTCAGTATCTGCCTTTAGTGCAACACTTTTCAGTCATTGATTAGTTTTTACTCTGTCTATATCGGCATTTCTAATTCTCTGTGCGTATTGTCCATGTATAGGAGTTTTGTTTTCAAACGTTGTTTTAATTGTGCTTCTTTCTTTGTGTTTTGCGACTTCTATTGGCTTTATCATTTATGCATACTTTCTTTTGTGAATATACATATGTATGTACATACATACATACATATATGTATGTACATATGTATGTATGTACATACATACATACATGTATGTACATGTATGTATGTACATACATATATGTATGTACATACATACATACATATATGTATGTACATATGTATGTATGTACATACATACATATATGTATGTATATGTATGTATGTACATACATACATATGTATGTATGTATGTACATACATACATGTATGTATGTACATACATATATGTACATGTATATATGTATGTATGTACATAGTATGTATGTATGTACATATCATCGTATCTTCGTTAGGTTATCGCAATTGACATGATTAACTGGACAGGTTTTACCACTCAAATGTTGGTCCATGGCGATGGATGTGTGGCAACGTGTTGTTTGCAGTTGTGCTATGGTGGAGACTCTTGTGTCTGATCCTATTTAGGAGAGCACTGCTCATATTGTGCTAGTGCACTAACCTGTCACCTCAACACTGGTTAGTTTCCTGCGGCTAACGGTGGTTCATTTCTTGCATTGATCGAATAATCCCGTAATTCTACCTTTTTATTAGGTCGTTTTTTAGTTATAACGGTATTTAATTTTTCTCTTAAGAAATGTACAGATGTAGACACTTTCTATACTTCAGAATCTTTTTTTTTTATTTCAGCTAATGTTCAGTTTAATTATATTAAAATGATATCATCCGCCCCGTCGATTCGGGCAGAAAAATACCCCGACTGCAACTCTGCAGAGGTGTTAAATTCCCCCACCTGAGGAGACATGTTGTTACTCAGTCTCAAATGAAAAACCACCAGATTACTATGGTGTTAAAGCTCGCAAGGGGTGAAATATTATTATTATTATTATTATTATTATTATTATTATTATTATTATTATTATAACACTAACTCTTTCAGACATATTTTGTGATTCTGAATATTGGATTCTGAAAAAGGTTCATTTTAATCGCAAGCACATCTTTCTTAATGATAGGTGTGGCACTCCACCTCAGACGCAAAAAAATCTCCATGGTCTAGGGCTAGTGAAATAGACCCCCTTGCTATCCGGCTGATAATGACAAGAGACCACTCCGACTGCTTTACATCTTATTAATGAAGATCAGTGTTTGTAACCGAAACTACGCCACCGCTTACGTCACAATACCCTCAGGAATTGCGTAAGCTTATCAATGAATATTTCATTTATAGTCAAAATCATTAGTACATGAAATAAATCTTATTTATTAACGATGTCTCTATGAAAATCTGAGTTAGATTTGCCTCAAAACTGCTCATGTTACAAGTGCGTTTAAAATCGTTCAATATTGTCTCATAAATCACTAAGAAATAAAGTTTTACATAATATATGGTATGGTTAATTTACATACTGGTTTTAATAAAAACGGTTTAATAAATAATTACTTGGTGTTATTGATCTCTAATATTATCTTGTTACTAGCGGGATCCCTGGAATTTCCACGAAACGAAACAAAAATCAAGAAGACTTATTTAAAAGAGAAACGATGATTTTCAATTCATTATATATAAATCCTACCAAAATTAACAAAATATATTCTGTCATTCACAATATCAATATTACAAATAAAACACGTAACTCCTTTTTTTAATTCATTTTAATTTTACGTTGGGCATTTAAGCGACAGAAGACCATTTGGAATGTTTCATTTTTAAAATTAGGTGGAATAAAATAGGACAAATAAGAAATCTGAGATTAAGCGACACCAGACAATATGTATTCACATTACATGGACAATTTAAACGGTGTCATTTTTTAACCAGAGGGTGTTGCAAGATAATAACGGAAGGGGGGAATTTAGGAATAAGCGTATTAATATATAGATTATCTAATGTATTCAAATCAGTCCTATGAATGATTTTTATATAGAAACCAATTAAAATATAACTAGAATAAGTGTAATCTTTTTAAATGCGTTTTTATTAAATTTCCTTAGTCTTTGTAATTTAATATATTTCATTACATAAAGACTTAAATACGTAGGGCCGGCAGAGGGCGAATTTTTTTTTTTTTTTTTGCTAGTCTTTTTAAACAAATGAAACTCTTCTCGCGGGACACTCGAGGAAACTGGTTACGTGACTATTGGCAACACTGTTCAATTTCATGTGTCTGTACCGGCGTCTTCCCAACGCGAACCTCGCTTCAACACCCAATCTTGGCATGACACTCGTTTCTGATGGAGCTCTCGAAGGATGCTACCAAAAAATATTAATTTCGCGCTGTTACTCGGTTTAAGAACGCAAAAGTCATAAAACCGATTAAAATTCATCGCCAATTAACAAAAGTGTATGGCAATGAATTTTTATCGGAGGCCGCATATTTTTACTAGTCTTTGTAAAGAAAAGAAAGTCTTCTATTACTTTAAAATCATCTTCAGAATCAATTAACTCGAGTGAAAAGACGAAGAGACATTGCTACTTAGATTGCACGCTAAACAAAACTTTCTATAGGGTAATGTTCACAAGTCTATTACAAGTATTTCTCATAAATATTTCTACGAACATAAGTAGCACATCTACATTCGTTACAAACTTTAATGGTGTTATTTTCTTTGGTTCTTATCGCGCTCATCAATGTAATTTAGATCTCGGTAACTGTGACAGAATAGTGATTCAGCAACGAGGCCCGCATATCAGGGTAGTTTATCGGCACTGAAACAATATAGAGCGTTTAGGATTGCTTGCGTGACTCGTTGTCTAAGCACAGACCTGACATATGGTAGATCCTAGATTGAAATTGATTAAGGAAATCTCTGACATTCTATTAGAGAAAATGGTACAAATGCAGAATAGCCCACAAGAGATAATATCATTAGAATCGCATTTTAAGTATAAATAGCATAAGATTACGGAAACTCCCGAAGTAGTTTAACACTAACCCCGACCCTTACCCTAACCCTTTCGTCTCCAAAGTTTTGGGTATTTCCGTGAAATGTAATGTTTTTTTTATGCGTAATCTAATGATATTATCTCTTACGTGCTATTCTGCATTAGTACCTAGAAAATACGAGGATATTCCCAAAGTAATGTCACCAAAACGCGGGAGACTCAGGAAAACCGGCATGCGGCTATTGGCAACACTGTTGTGTTTCTTGTGCCTGTACCGGCGTCTTCTCCTACGCGAACCTCGCTTCAACACCCAGTCTTGGCTTCGAAGTCGTTTCTGATGGAGCTCTCGAAGGATGCTACCACCAAATATTAATTTCGCGCATTTATTCGATTAAAATTAATCGCCAATTAACGGAAGTGTATGGCAATTCCTGCGTGGATGACAAAAACGTCCGCAAGTAGGAATTTGCAATAGTGACGAGATTCAATGACACGGTGGCGAGCTGGAATGACATGGGCATATAAAAAACAGCCAGAGCCCCAACAAAAATGCATTGACCGAAATGGTGATTATGTAGAAAAATAGATGCGTGTTGAAACTTTAAAAGGACGTGAATATCCTTGAAAATAACTATAAGTTCTGTGATTTCTAAATTTTTGTAGACCTTACTCTCGTAGTTATCTTAAATTAAAGGTATGATTATAACGAAAACTAAGACTTTTGAAATTGAAAGGTTCTTTGTAAAATATTGTTTTAGATGAAGAAATGTAAAAGATTCTATGCATTAAGTTCTTAACTAGGGTTATTTTATATTTTGGGGGACATCGCAATATAATTAAGTAATGGAAGTTTTTACTGTTTTTTTTTTAAAATACACGGATGCGATGAATTTCTAGAGTCACTGAGTACATCTAAAAAGCGGATTTTTTTAAATGTTGTGTTCAATTGTAAATTTTAGTACAGAGTTCTTTTGTTTAGTCTTTTTTTTTTGTTTTGTTTTTTTGGATGTATTTTTTTAGGCATGGGAATGTGTGCGATATCGTTGACATAATGGAAGTATATATTAGGTTTAGCTATTTCAATGTTAAATATCTTATTTTCAATGTGGGATTTATAAAATTCGGATATGGCTGGGCCAAGAGAAGAACCTTTCGATACGCAGTCTGTTTGAATGTATATTTTTCTAATGGGTCTTAGAACGAGACTTACGTAGTGCAGGTGAATAGGGGTTTCCGTGGTGTTTTTGGTTTTATAGATGGGGAGGTAGTGAGCGGTGATTGTAGACATTATTGATTATCATTTGATTGTTTAGTATGCGTGGAAATTAGTAAATAAGTTAGCTACGTCGAGAGAAGCCGTTATGCATTTATGGGGGGTGGGGTACATTTGAATGAAGCAGGGAGTCGATTTGATGCTGTAATTGCTAGGGGTATATGGCTGAATTAGATTGTTAATAGTTTTTGCTATATGGTATGTAGGAGTGGGGATTTGTGAGATTATATATACTAGCAGGACCCGTAGAATTTTCACGAAACGAAAAAAAATCAAGAACTATGTAAGCCAGAAACGATGATTTGCAATTTTATTAATTATAATTCCTACTCTTGTCTTTGCCCGCCATGTCGGCTGGGGCGTTAGAATGCACCGACTGCACCTCTGCAGAGGGGTAAGACTCCCCCAATGGGGCCATCTGTTGGCCGTGGGTGGCGACCCGTGATGCTTAAGGATAGAACCTAGGTGGATGAGCAGTCCAAGACTTGCAATACTCCACTTTGGCCCTATCTTGGGCTAGACGGGCGGTCGGAGATGTCAAGCCCTAGCACCTATATGATTTTCCCAACCCTATTGCCCTTATGGCAAGCTCCAACCCCTTTTTATCATATGGATGCTAGAAGGCGGTGACTGAGGGTCTACATGTCCTGGGAATGACGTTAAACTCTATCTGATGGTAAGGTTCCAGTTTTGGAGGTTTGGGGAATGTGGAGCACCCCTTCATCACCATTGCTCCCTGGTCCACTCTAACCCGGAGTGGTAGCACCTGTTAGGGCCCCATCTATGGGTTAAATAGAAAAACATGAGTTGATAAACAAAATTGTATTATCCATTAAGAATTGATTTATTTCAAAACTTTATCGGCATTAAATATACCCACTGGGGTTGATATGCCGTAAAACAAAATAAAACAAACAAACAAACAATCTTTGCAATAAATAATACAAAAATGTATATCGATATAATACTGTACAAATTCAATCGAAAAAACATTTTTTTAAATCAGGGTTGTGAAATATCTACATTGATTTGCAAAAAAAAATCGGGGCCTGGGCGCTTTAAAATATCTTCATTAATTTACCGACAAAAATATGACCAAAACCTGACTGGGAAAATATCCATGTTGGGCCGTAAATTAGGACAGGACGACATTAGATCAAAATCACAACAATTTCAACATTACAAATAAAACAAACATGTAACTTTTTTTTTATTCATTTTAATTTTACGTTGGGCATTTAAGGAACGCGAGATTATTTGGAATGTTTCAAATTTTAAAATTGGGTGAAATAAAATGGGACAAATTAGAAATCTGCCATTAAGCGACATCAAATAATCTGTATTTCCGTTTGTTTTTTTTGGGGGGAGGGGTTTGTTTTTTTTTTTTGCATTATATCATGAACAATGTGGGCGGACTTATTTTTAACCAGAGGGTGTTGCAGGATAATAAGGACGGAAGATTTAGGAACGACAGTATTAATATACCGATATAATAGATATAATAATGATATATATATATATATATATATATATATATATATATATATATATAATATATGATAAAAACAAAACAAGGAAGAGGAAGAAAGAAACAAATAAACAAAGAAGAGTGAGAGAATCTGAGAAGAAAGAAAGAAAAGGAGTACACAAGCTGAAAAAAAGAAAGAAAGAAAAAAACACAAGCTGAAAAAAAAAAAGAAAGAAAAAGAGTAACACAAGCTGAAAAGAAGAAAGAAAAAAAGAGTAACACAAGCTGAAAAAAAAGAAAGAAAGAAAAAGAGTAACAAAAAGAAAGAAAAAGAGTACACAAGCTGAAAAGAAAGAAAGAAAAAAGTAACACAAGCTGAAAAAGAAAGAAAGAAAAAGAGTAACACAAGCTGAAAAGAAAGAAAGAAGTACACAAGCTGAACACAAGCTGAAAAGAAAGAAAGAAAGAAAGAGTAACACAAGCTGAAAGAAAAAAGAAACAAAAAGCACAAGCTGAAAAGAAAGAAAGAAAGAAAGAGTAACACAAGCTGAAAAGAAAGAAAGAAGAAACACAAGCTGAAAAAAGTGAAAAGTAACACAAGCACAAGCTGAAAAGAAAGAAAGAAAAAGAAAATTTTAACACAAGCTGAAAAGAAAGAAAGAACTGAAAAGAAAAAGAAAAAAGAAAAAAACACAAGCTGAAAAGAAAAGAAAGAAAAAAGAGTAACACAAGCTGAAAAGAAAGAAAGAAATGTTTTACTTTTACACACACACACATATATATATCTATATATATGTGTGTGTGTGTGTGTGTTTAAAACTATGTACATTATCGATGTATCATGAAAATAATTGAAATGTATTTTTAACATTATTGATAAATGGGTCCGATACGAGAACTCGCTAATTTAATTATCATCCGATGGTTTGGATTTCTAAAAACATCTTAAAATAATGTACAGATCCATTAACGACATCGTGCAAAATGTGTTTCTGAAAATAATTTATTTGAATATTTGAATATATAATTTATTTAATTGCAACGATGGCGTTGATTTTACTTACGGTTGATCAATTAACTTTCAACAAGTTTTAAATAATTACATTTTGCAAAGTACGAATACAGGATGCCGCTGGATGCATCATCAGTGTCGGTCTTTGGTTCATTGGGGATTCGGTTGGTTGGTTGGTTGGTAGGATTTTACGGCATATCAACCTGTTATATATCCCTTATAATATCATACGTCGAACATCGACTATATACATGAGAGAGGACAGAGACAGAGATTTGAGTCTTACTTGTTGCTTAATTTCTCCTTTACTATTTCTAGTCGTCATGTTTCCTCCTCTTCTTCTTTGGCCGTCAGCTTGTCGTCTAGTCTTCTAACTGCATCTTCTACGGGCTAACTTTTCAGTCATACAATTAATTAAACCACAAGACTTTTTTTTACTTGATCAAGATTTATTTAACCCATTCTTATTCGCCGCGCGGGTGAGATTCAACCTCAGCAGTAGCACGTCTACTCTACTCTGCTTCAATTCGCTGGTTGAAACTAAAATCTAAACTAACTAATCACGTGACGCGCGAGATTCGCCCTCTGGGGTCAGGGTTACCAACGGACCTGGTATTTTTCCACTTAGCCCCCTTGAATTCCCGCTACAGGATCTGTCAATTATCTATGCTACCACATAAAATGTAACAAACCTTTGTATTTGTTTTTGCTGAAAACGTTTAGTTTTATTAATTCTTGTTGGGTATTCAACTTATTCAAACTCAGTTTCTTTAAACATATTTTTGAAAACTGATTTTTTATCAATTTAATCCATAGTGGGACCCTAAAGGGTACTGCCACGCCGGGTCAAAGTTGATCTAGGAATAATGGCGATGAAGGGGTACTCCACTCTTCCTAGAGCTTCAGAATTGGAACTTCGCCATTAGATGCAGTTTAACGTCACTCTCAGGACACTAAGACCCTATGCCACTGCCTTCTAGCATATATATATATATATATATATATATTATATATATATATATATATAAACCCCTCCACACGAGCAGGATGCGACACAAGGTCAATTACTTAAGCGGAGTTTAACAGGTTTGAATTCAGAGTTTTCCTTCTCTTAGACCGGTTGCCTAACCATGGTTAAAGAGCCCAGTGCATGTCATTCACCACCTTCAATTTTTTTGAAATTTTGTCCAAGTGTGGATTATGATAAAGTTAGCCAATCCCAAAAATTTGAGTTTCAATTTTGTAAAAATAGCGGAGTTATGTCTATTTTTAGTTCTCCAAATTTAAGGGGGGCGTAAAATTACGACTTTTTGTAACCTATTTTTGTCTGTAAAATGAGTTCTAGATCTTCCCTACTCCTGAAAATTGGTTTATAAAAGCATTTTTGCCCAAGGAAAATTATTGATGATTTGTGATTTTTTCATAGCAAGATCAATATCTCGATGTGGCACTGCGTCTGCGACAACAATTTTTTCTATTATTTCACATATATTGAAAATTATTTGTACCAAAAATATAGTTTGATATTTGCTCAGAATTTCCTAGGAGCTTAGACCAATGGAAAACGCACTGGAATACGTTTGTGGAATGTTAAGAGGACTATTTTGAACAAATTAACGACATCGGTCGCGGCAAATATAGTTTACATTCCAATTCTTTCTAAATACACACCTTATATATATACATAGGGTAAACTATAGACACGTGTTTCGAGGTTTCAACTCTCATCAGTATAGTTTTTATCAGCTGCCTCTGGCTGGGTTCGAGACCCGAACGAAATTACGCTCGCCAAGCCTCTTACCCACACATCCACAATCAGTCACCAGTATAGCAGGCTATTTAATCGCTATATTTCTAAGAGGAAATGACCTTCACCTAGAGTTCTCAAACTTTTGTAAACAAAGTGAGATTTGGCTGAGCCGAATACGGTGAATATATATATATATATATACGTACGTCTTTATTTCATCAGAGACTTCATCAGAAAAATGAATATTAATTATTTGTGTTGGTTTATCTACCTTTTTCATTTATATTTTGTATCACCCAGCCACAAATATACATATAAAGGAATGTCGTGGTATGTACGTATCGTGTTAAAACTCGTAAGAGAGATGGCATTCAGATTTGAATCTCGCATACACCCTAATATTTTATCATTAGGAAACACAATATTTGTATTTTGATTTTTACTGATTAAGTGATTGATTCAATAATAAAAAAATCAACCAATTTCTAGAACTCTTCACAGTAATGAAAAATAAACTAAATATTGGGTCAAAAAGGAAATAAGTTAGACGGATACATTTCATCACCAACAAAGCTAGGTACTCTCTTTCTCTCAGTTAGTTCGGGTCTCTCTCTCTCTCTCTCTCTCTCTCTCTCTCTCTCTCTCTCTCTCTCTCTCTCTCTCTCTCTCTCTCTCTCTCTCTGTATCTCAATGTTTGTGTTTATATTAGGTTCCAAGATTTTTGACGTCATAGACGTATTTTACAAAATTAAAATTGAAAGAAATACAAAAAAATCAGGGATTTATCTGATTTTAATGAAATTTTCAGTGTTGATTTTTCAATGAATGAATTTTAATTACTTTAATTTAACTCACTGGTGTTCCTAAGAAGTTATTAGTCCGGTCATGGACAGGTACTTTTACCAGTATATATATATATATATATATATATATTATATATATATATATATATATATATATATATATCTTTTTATTCTAAGAATTTAAAAAAAAAAAATTCTTATAAATACATTTAATTTATAGCAGAATTTTTTTCGAACACAAGTTATGTAACTATGTAATGCTATTAACCATGATAGAACGCTTTTTAATTTTTTTTCATTTGAAAATATTTTTCGGATGAAGCATTTAACATCTATGAATCGTCCCAAAAGTGAAACGATGAAATATTATCATATATAAAAAAAATACATCGTATGAATATTTTCTTTTATTCAGATTTTTTATTTACTCACACACATACACATAAGGTGTGTAAAAAAAGTATCGAGATTTTTTATTCATTTTTGACGCACCTTATATTCTGAAAAAAATAATATTCTATTCATTCTTCATTTCTATCTTGGTAAATACAGCTTGAAACTAGTTACTTTTTGTCACACCTTGTATTCTGAAAAAACATAATGAATGGGGCGTTATTTTTTCAGAATGCAAGGTGTGTCAAAAAGTACAAAAAATCACGATATTTTTACACAATACATATTTATATATATAAAATATTATATATATTATATATATAATATGAAATATTGGTTTTATATATATATATATATATATATATATATATATATATATATATATATATATATCATTCAAGGCCTCGTGTGTTTATTAGAAGAAATTTGAACAAAACTTTCAGTGGAAAAACGCAACACCTGGGGAAAAACCGAAACTTTCATAAAACCTAACTTTATCGTCATAATCTTTTTTGAATTTTCAAAAACAAAGATATGAGAAAATTCTCATGGAAAAACCTCTGGGAATAAAGTTTGGAGGACTTTAGATATTTACAAAAATCGTTACTGTAAAAAATATGTTTACAAGGAACACAAACTAACCCTATTTTCATTTGTGAATTTTTATACAAAAAGAAACATACGAATTTTAATCAACGGCAGCACGGATATTCAAGAATCTCTCTCACCAACCGTCCCTGTCAGTCATAGCTTCTGGAGCTGATTGATGTAGGTTTTTGTTGGTCGGTTTAAACTTAGAAGAAGAATCATGGAAAACACCTAGCAATGATTGGCAGGTAGTGGCCTGTAGTTGACCTTTCTTTAGCTGTTCTCTGATTAGTAAATCCAATCGTGAGAATAGTTAGAGATTGTGATTTAGGTGGATGACCGAACGGAGTAGGTGCAAATGGCGTATCTCCTACTTGCTATTTCTCTCCAGGCGTGTTGGTTATTTTGAGGAACGTGAAAAAGATGTTAAAAATAAGCCAAGTTTTGTGTTCATTTATAAGAACAAGAACGGATACAAAGATGGAGAAGTCCCAAGAACCCAAGAAAGAAGGTCATATGACAGAAAGAAATCAGCCCAATATAGCAGCATTGTAGCTAGAAAATAAAGGATCCGGAATATAAGGATGATAAGAAAAGTAGTAAGAAGGCTATGCAACCATAGTTCGATTACTTTTTCAATATAACATGCAAGAAAAAGTACCTTTTTCATCTCTGAGAAATAAAGGGACTACTTAGGGCGTGTAAAATACAAGATGTTCTAAGTAATTTAATTATTAAGTATCGTTTTCATGAATGAAAATAATGATATTTTGCGACATAAAATTTCAAGATTAAAATTGATATTTTTATTTCCTGATTGAAAAAAATGATCAGACATTTTGAACTAATACTTTGGGCAGTAATGAGTCATCTATTTCGACGCATATTTTGAAGATGAGAAAACGGAAGGAATTCAGCTCAAGATAACAGTATAAGAAATAAAAGAGAATCCGGTCAGCTAAGAAAAGCAGAAGGCTATTCAACATAAATACACACTAACAGGACCTGTGCTTATACCATAGTATGATAATTTAATTATTACAAAGTTCGATATGTTTACTTAAGAGTTATTACAAATAATTCAATATGTAAAAAGTAATTTTACTATCAACACGTCATCACTCCATTCGGAGATGAGATCCATAACGTTACATTTGAACTAATAGTTCGGGCAGTAATGAGGCATCTATTTCGATACATATTTCGAGAATCAGAAAACAGAATAATCAACTCAAGATAGCTGGCCAGAGCCCCTCTCTTCTATTTGTTATACTGCTAAGAAAATAAGTATGGTTAGAAACGTAGTAAGAAGGCTATCTATATATTAATACTCATGTTCCTTAATTGTACAACCGTTATCATCTTGAAACACCCTCTGGTTAAAAATGAGACCATTGAAACTGTCCAAGATGAAATGCAAAATGTAAAACCTGTTGCTTATTCACCGAATTTTTACTTCTTATGAGTTTGTCACCTCAGTTAGATAACGGACCGTTCCGTTTTTATTATAAAGAAATAAAGATAAGAAAAAGGACATGCTACACAGAAAAATAAAAGAAAGAAACAGAGTCGGCGAAAGATAGAGAGAGGCGTGAGCGTGCGGAAGCGATAAAGTTAATCTGTTTCAATCGAACATAATGAAAAGAAAGAATAAAAGAGTGAGATAAGTTAAATCAAGATTATTATACTTCTCAGATGATGGAGCATCCGTCTCGGAACCACAAGGTTCCGTGTTCGATACCGGCCCTCGCCAATCCTGCGCATGAGTAGCACAGCTTGGATCTGTGTAGTAAAAAGGAAAGCTGATGGTAGGTGTGGTGCTTCACCTCAGAAGCAAAACCAATCTCCTTAGCGTTAGTGAAAAGGGGATAGACTCCCTCGCTTTCCAGCTGATATCGACAATAGGCCAACCCGTCGACTTTATTTTTTTACTTTCATATTGAAATATTTTGTAATAGCTCTTATCAACCGTTGTAATAATTAAATTATCAAACTGTGGCATATCTATATATGCTGCTAGTACAACATTAATATACATGAAGTTACTGAAATTCCTTCTAACAGTTTATTAATATATGAGGGTAAGTCAAAAAGTAATGTCATTTTGTTTAGGAGAGGTATAATTACCAACACAGGAACATGTATCATACATCAAAATGAAGTTAGTCCTCTGTGGATCACATCCCTACTATTCACCGTTTCTCTCAATAGCAATGTTCCACCTTCGAATGAGAGCATGTATCCCTGTCCCGTAAAATTCTGCTGACTGTTCTTTGAGTCACTTCTTCACTACAGATTTCACTTACTCGTCACTGGAATAATATTTGACTTTCTTCGGCCCCATGAACATTGAGAGGCAAACATTATTCCAGAGACGAGAGAGTGAAATCTGTAGTGAAGAAATGGCTCAAAGAATAGTCAACAGAATTTTACGGGGATACATGTTCTCATTCGAAGATAGAACATTGCTATTGAGAGAAACCGTGACTATGTGGAGAAGTAGGGATGTGATCCACAGTGAACCAGCTTCATTTTGATGTATGATACATGTTCTTGTGTTGGTAATTATAACTGTCCTAAACAAAAGGGCATTACTTTTTGACTCACCCTCGTACAGGAAATCATAAACAAAATTGACATGATTTGGTATTGAAACGCACACAAGGGTTGATACGTCATTAAACAAATTAACCAATAACTCATCTTGAATTTTTCGTTTTACTCATTCCAACACTATCAGACGTTGTACACTATTTCTGTTTCAGTTTCATTGATCCCCTGACTTACGACTTTAATTCATTCCGTTCGTAACTCAATTTCCTCGTATATCAAATCTGTTTCCTTCATTGGAGTAAATTGAAATGCCATTATTCCGTTCCAGCCCTATCCTCCCCAAACACCCTATTTTCTTTAATTATTTTTTTAATAAGAAAAACAGTACTGCATTGTAAGTAAAGTTAGCAGAATGGCCTATTGTCGGTATCAACCGAACAGCGAGCGAGTCAATCCTCTTTTCAATAGAAGTGCATTAGACCAAGTAGATTGTTTTTGTGTCTGATGTGGAGCGCCATACCTACTATCAACTTCTCACTTTACCATACAGATCCAAGCTGTGCTACTGATGCGCTGGGTTGGCGTTGACCGGTATCGAACACGAAACCTTGTGGTTCCTAGGCGGAACAACATAATGAAATAGAATGTAATAAATTATGTGCTGTAATGTTTTTTAATGTTTATTTTTTATAAATAATATTTTTCTTTTGCTTAATAGATTTGAAAACTTAAATATTTTTGCGAACTTGTTAACATAAGCGTAGTTGATGCTCGCTCGTACCTCAAATTTTAACTATCAACACAAAGCAAAAATTAAGCTCGTAACTGCTCGTAACTCGAAAGCGGTAGAGATGAAATAAAAAAAAAGAGGGATCAAAATGGAGATTAAAAGAAAGAGGGATGAAAAGAAAAAAGAAAGAACGAAATAGATGATGAGAAAGAAAGAAAGTGATGAAAAGAAGAAAAGAGGAATGAAAAGAAATGGAGATGAACAAAAAGAAAGAAAGAGAAATAGAGATAAGACGAGAAAGAATGAAAGAGGGATGAAATTAATGATGAAGAAAGAAATAGACATGAAAGAAAGAAAGAGGAAAAGAAAGATGGAAGGAAGAGAGAGGAAAAAAAGAAAGAACGGGGTTAAAAGAAAGAAAGATGAAAAGAAAAAAAGATAGTATGGTGAAAAGAAATAAGAAAGAAAGACATGAAAAAAGAAGAAAGAAAGAAAATGAAAAGAGGAAAGAAAGAAAGGAAAGATTAAAAAGAAAAAAAGGGAGGAGTTTTAAAAAGATAAATAAATAAAGAAAGAAATAGGCATAAAAAGAAAGAAATCCACAGGAGAGAGAGAGAGAGAGAGAGAGAGAGAGAGAGAGAGAGAAGAAAAAAAAAGGGTATATAGGAAAACCTTCCACGCGAGCACCTGACTCCCGATAACCGGTTGGTTAGTCGTTGCTTTTTGGTAAGATCATACAATCTCCAGACTGAATTTTATTTATCTTCTTTTTTGTTCTTTTTTTACGTTTCCCGTGGCAAGAGGACAGCTGCATTTTTATGTACGTATTTAATTATTTATTTATTTATTTTACAAAACGATTCACTATTTTTTGCTAACTTCCTGAGAGAGAAGAAAGTCGACATTATCAGATTTGTCTTTTCAAAAGGTATATTCCCAAAGGAAATTCAAGTCAGCATCTTTATCTTTCGCTCAGTGTTGAGTTTCATGCATACTCTCTTACGCAAACGTTGTCATGGCAAATTTATTTTTAATCGAATTTGCTTTACTTATGTAAGATGTATATACAGTGGTAAGTTCTAGAGTAGCAACAATATTGAAATTAAAGCAAATCAGTGCAGATTTGACCCCCCCCAAAAAAAAATATGCTCAACTGAGACCTGGTTGGTTGGTTGGTTTTTACGGAATGTCAACCCTTGTTGGGTTATTTTATGCTGAAGTCATTTTGTTTTAATCATTCTTTATGGGTACTCAATTTTTAAAGACATTTTAAACTCATTTTTCCTGTTTAACTCTTAGATGGGATTCCAACAAGTGCCAATGCTCCTGTTTAGAGTGGACCTGGGAGTAATAGCAATGAAAATGTACTCCACGTTCCCAGAGCCCCTGAACTGGAACTTAACCATCAGATAGTTAAACGACATACCCAGGACATTAAGATTATCAGCCACTGCCTTTTAGCACATATATGGTAAAAGGGGCTTGCCATAAGGGCAATAGGGTTGTGACAATCAGATAGGTGCTAGGGCTTGATGTGACCAGCCGATTGATCGAAGGGGGTCTCTCCGACCGACTGTCAAGCCTAAGTAAAGGCCAAAGGTGAGTGTTGCATTTATTTATGTAGGATGTATTTACAGTGCTAAGTTCTAGAATAGCGAGAATATTGAAATTAAAGTAAATCAGTGTAGACTTGCAAAAAAATGCCCATCTGAGACCTAGAGACGAGATATGGAGAATCTGTGATGACGTAAGGAAGCGAACCCACTATTCAGTAGTAATGGATGTGTGGGACTAGCCTGCTAACCATTACATCATGATAGACAGGAGTAGGTATTTACCCAACCCGTTTGCCACGGGTATGATGTGACATAACATCTACAAGTATGGGGTGTCCAGACAGGATCGAGTCGCTATTCAATAGTAATGGACCTATGAGACTAGCTAGCTAACCATTACACCATGATGTGACGACCTGCTGCGGAGAGTATGAATTTAACCAACCCGTTCAACAGAGGTAGGATGTTACACAAGGTTGCTAGTAAGGGCAACTAGAGATGATCGAACTCGGTAATTAGTAGTAATGCATCAGACCGACTGTCAAACTTAAGTAAGGGCCAAAGAGGAGTGTTACATTTATTTATGTAGGATGTATTTACAGTGCTAAGTCTAGAATAGCGTATGAAAACCGTCATACGCAAACGTTGTCAGGACAAAAAATATCTTTAATCGAATTTGGTTTACGTATGTACGATGTATACACAATGTTAAATTATAGAGTTGCGAAGATATTGAATTTAGAGAAAATCCGATTTGACTTGCAAAAAAAAAAATGCCCATCTTGGTGACGAGATATGCAGAATCTGTGATAACGAAAGGTGTGATCCAAAAAGAATCAAAACTGAATCTCGATTTACTCATTCTTTAATATCAAAATCTAAAATTCATAATCTAAATGTGTAGCGTCGCGGTTCCAAATTATCAACACTGTTGTGTTAAGAGCCTCGCAACCCGTTTGAAAAGGATCGGGCACATGTCAGATTTGATTCCTTGTCAGACAAGAATTTAATTATCGCCGTGGCAAATCGTCGGTAGCTTTAGAAAGAGCCACAGTCTTCCTTCCCGCCTTTTTTGCTTTCCTTCTTATTTGACAGTTGACGTGTAAACAAGGCAAGATCTCCCTTCCTCTCTTTTTGGTATGAGCAGTAACTGCTCATACCAAAAAGAGAGGAAGGGAGATCTTGCCTTGTTTACACGTCAACTGTCAAATAAGAAGGAAAGCAAGAAAGTCGGGAAGGAAGACTGTGGCTCTTTCTAAAGCTACCGGTTTTGGTCGCTTTGTCCTGCCACTGGTCTCTGTCCGTCTCTAGAGCTCTCTTCCTTCTTTCAATACTGGGACACTTTTATGCTGCTGATAGCAAAATTGGTACTGGGGAAGGGTCAATTTTGGCCAGTAGCACTGCCACTGATAACAAATTGGTAATGAGAGCAGGGGTATTTAACCCCATGCAGTTACACAGGGACTTTCAAATTCCCTTGCAACGAAAATAGAATTTCCTGTAATTAATAAAAGGTTATTTAGGCATACTGCAGTTTATTTTGTTATTTCTCTGTGTAATCTTTTTCGTTTTTACTTACGTCGGACTCGGGCTAATATACCGGTAGTTAATTTTATTGTAAGGTATTAAACTAAAGGATAAAATTCCGACAATATCAAAATTATTCATATCAAGCCTCATCTCATAAAGTACATTGCTATTATGTAGCTTATTTTTATTTCTATCAAATATTTCTCTAACATTCGAATTCCAGTTTATTTATATTTTTTAAATTACAATCCAAAAATACTTTTTATTTTGCGTCTTTCCCTCTTCCCTTCCGAATCTAAAACCTAACTCATAAGTTACATTTACTAAAATAATTGTTCGAGACACCTAATTATTTTACAAATCAAGGTGTGTGCGTAGCTAAGCAACGTCTGCAGGGTACGTCAGAAATACCTGGCATATTTTAATCTATCAACTTGTATGGTGTCAGTGAAATTAGGCAGGTGATAATAATAGCACGATTGGAAAACTCGCTGGTATAAGCGTGCTTAATGCCAAGGGGATTATTTTGAAGAAAAAAATAACATGTCATTTATTGTTCATCGTCTGTCGTGATAAATACAGCTTCAGTTTCGATACGGTTTGAACTCACCTTGTAATTTGAAGAAAATTAACGCTTTGTTCATTTCTGTCTTGGTAAATACAGCTTCAGTTTTGATACTGTTTGAACACACCTTGTAATTTGAAGAAAATTAACGCATTGTTCATTTCTGTCTTGGTAAATACAGCTTCAGTTTTGATACTGTTTTAACACACCTTGTAATTTGAAGAAAATTAATGCTTTGTTCATTGTTCATTTCTGTCTTGGTAAATACAGCTTCGGTTTTGATACTGTTTGAACACACCTTGTAATTTGAAGAAAATTAACACTTCATTCATTGTTCATTTCTGTCTTGGTTAATACAGCTTCTGTTTCGATACTGTTTGAACACACCTTGTAATTTGAAGAAAATTAACGCTTTGTTCATTGTTCATTTCTGTCTTGGTAAATACAGCTTCAGTTTTGTTTGTCAACCCCAATATGTTCATTTACCCTACCGCCCCCACGTTATTTTCATACGTTTTGTTTTGTTGTTTTTTCAATGGTAAAACTAATCTATATATTAATACATGTGTTCCTTAATTATACGGCCGGTATCATTTTGCAACACCCTCTGGTTAAAAATGAGACCGCACAAATCGTCCAAGATTGAATGAAAAAACATAAATCCTGATTATCTGGTGTTGTTTATCTGCCGAATTCTCATTTCTTATGAGTGTCGGTACTTCAGCTAAATAATGGACCATTTCGTTTTTTCATTTCAAAAAATGAAAGGGAAGAAAAAGGAAATGCTACACAGAAAAAATGTAAGAAAGAAAGAGTAGGGGGAGATAGAGAGAGGGGGTGTGAGTACGTGGAAACGATAACGCTAATCTGTCAAAATCGAATATAATGAAAAGATGAAAAGAAGGAAAGAAAAAAAGAGTGCGAGGGGGTTAAATCAAAATTGTTATAATCTTATATATTACATATTAAAAATTGTAATAATTATATTATCATACTGAGGTATATCCACAGGCTCTGCTAGTTTTATAATCATTACAGGTTTTATACACGAAGTTTGTGTGCCCCTCTGTTAGGGGGACCCGTGGCAATTGCACCGTTTGCCCCGTTATTTTAATACTTTATGTTTATTTTTCAATACTAAAACTAATATTATAAGGGTGGATCAGAGTTTCATCTTCTCTGATAGGGCTCGCCTGGTGAGAGGAGACTGTTGTAAGACCCGAAACTCCCCGAGGAACCAAGGAACGACATCATTGACGACGCCCTCCAAAATGTTGTAATGAGTGTATATCTAAAGATTAACGTGTTAGTTAAGTATTTTCTTCAATCTCCTAGTTTATAAAATACCGAGCAAGTCTCTGCGTGGCTGTTACGTATCCCTGGGCCAATATATAAGAATTTATGAACTATACATAAAATACACAGAGCGAATCTGGAAAGGAGGCAGTCTGATAATATGTCGTGTCTACCGGTTGAACAGATATAATGTTGCAAACCCCGAAATCTGTAAGGATACTGGGCTAACATCACTAATAACTCCCTTTAGTGCATTTCGGTGATGTTTAACATGATTACATGTTTTTGTAAAGAAATTTCTCGGTGTCCCACTGGCAGATGCAACCGGGACAATTGCCGCCTTTTCTCCATTATAACGTCGGTCCTGAGTATTATGGAGAAAAAAAGCAGAAGAAAACTAATTTAATCCCAAATCTCTTGCTAGCATACCATGCGAGAATTCTACAAAAGTGAAAATCTCCAGTGACCGTACCATATTTTTAGGATAGTTGGTGAAAATTGAACTCATTTCCTATCGCTAAAAGATCTTCGCAAAATCTACTAATAACAAAAATAATTCCATTACGTCCCATTTTTCATTCCTGTAAAACAGTCGACACTTTTAATCCCCCGACTTATGTTCAACAAAATAGCTTTTTCTCCTGACGATATCACTATTTTTGTCGCTAATATTTTTTTCAAAGATAAAAGAGAAAAAATAATTCTATTTTCTTTGAATTATACTGTATCCGCTTCAGTTAGAAAGCAATCGGTCTTAATACGATTTAAAGACACCTTTGGCTCCTTAAAGCAGACAGACGCTTTTGTTACTAAGAAGAAAGTATATCACAATATTAACAGGAAACAACACAGGCATCTATGATATTCTATGCTTTTATATATATATATATATATATATATATATATATACACGCATATACACACACACGTGTACATATACACACACACATATATATATGTATGCAGGCACACACACATATATATATATATATATGCATACACCCATACATATTTACACACATACATATACACACATATGTACACACACACACACATACATATATATATATATATATATATATATATATGCATACACCCATACATATTTACACACATATACATATATGTACACACACACACACACACACATATATATATATATATATATAGATTGTAAACAAGGTATGTTTGGAATGGCTTTTTTGCCGACAATTTTAGGAGAATATGTGCTTAATTGGAGTCGTACCTAATTTTGAAAATTAATTAATTAATAATGAATTAGGCGGGAATGCCTATTTAAATGTATGGCTAAACAAATCGAGAAAAATCAATCTCTGTATAAATGTACATACAGAGATTGATTTTTCTCGATTTGTTTAGCCATACATTTAAATAGGCATTCCCGCCTAATTCATTATTAATTAATTAATTTTCAAAATTAGGTACGACTCCAATTAAGCACATATATATAGATATATATAGATATAGATAGATATGTGTAATTGCCCGGGTTATATAGTATCCAGCTAAATTTTAGTTTATAATTTTTAAATCACATATTGCTCTCCCTTATTAATAACAAATTTAAATTATATCTTAATAAAATAGTGTTATGAAGTATTAGTAGAGGCTTATAACTGTCCCGACCCTATTTCCCTAATGGACACCGCTCAATCCTTTTTATCATATATGTGCTATAATGCGATGGCTGAGGGTCTTAGTGTCCTGGATATGACATTGATCTGAATCTAATGAAGTTCCTATTTTGGAGCTCTGGGGAGGGTGGATTACCATTTATCACCATTACTCCCTGGTCCACATAAGTTCTTGTTAGGGCCTTATCTATGGGTTAAATAATAAAAAATGACTTTTTAGAAATTGAGTTTTAAAAAATGAATATTCATCAAGAATAAATCAAACAAAACCTCTTCGGCGTAAAATAACCCAACAAGGGTCAAATCTAACCAACCATCCATTTTATTCCTTATAAAAAAGACCCGAGTTCAAATCCTGGACGAGACTGTTTGCATTCCACATAGCGCTAATACTCTTGGGAAAGGTATACATCCAACTACTCTCCTTCCAGCTATGGGTAAAGCAGAGCAGACTGGGATCTTTAAACCCTGGCTAGGTAACCAGTTTAAGAGCTGAATTCAAACCTGTTAAACTCCGCTTGTGTCACATCTTGCTCGTGTGGAAGTGGTGGTAAATACATATATATATTTATAATGGAGATTCGGTCTCTATTTGTCTGTAACCGAAATTACGTCACTGCTTACGTCACATTAATCAAAATCATCAATTAGTTAATATTTATTAATTGATATTAATGAAATAAATAAAAACTTATTTTTTTTACTCTTGCCGATTTTTCAATAACAAGTTAACTAAAAAGTTTACAAATGAATAAATACCTACGATTTTGTGTAAAATTCATGTGTAAAATGTTCAAGGTAATTATTTAATTTATAATTAATAGATGAACGCAACATTTTGTTTGAGAAGGACAGAACTAAGTTTCCATTTCAATTTTTAAAATTTTTTTTTACTCCTTTAATAAATTTGATGATTTTACTTATGATACAAACCCTCTGACATTGAATCTTAACTCAGACAATATCTTTCAAAAATAAATTCTTACACCACCAGGAGGGCGATTTTGATAGTATATATAAAAAGAATGAGTCAGTAGTTATTTTTACAATTTATGGGGTGTCATAGATTGTTGACAAGACCCTGTAGTTAGTTTGATATAGGTTCGTTGGAGTTAAAGCCTGGGCGGGTAGATTTCCGTTGGATGACCCCAAAATGACCCCTAGAGAGGTGTTACATAATCGCCGCCCAGCACCTATATTTGTGGCCTTGTGCCAGACTTGGAAAAGAACCTTAGAAAAATGTACTACCGATAACATCTTTTTAACGAGAGAAAGCAGACGATAAGTCTAGGATTAAGAAAAACACAGTCTTTTGGACTCCAAGAAATCTTTGATCTTTTAGGTTGGTGAACTCTGGTTGACCAGTGAGATTGGAACGAATAGAAAGAATCGAAAGGGCTCGAAAGTTCTAAAGTAGAACCTTCTAGAAGATTATTTAGAAATGCTATTTAAGACCCGCGAATAGAATCACGAGCAGTTAGTTGGAGTTGGAATCTGCGAGCAGAGCAGTTAGGGTCTGCGATCCGAGAAGGAGAGTCAGGCAGAAATCGGTGCCAGTGATCGTACGGAGTTAAGCTGTTGTCGCTAAAGACGATAAGGAAAGGCTAAGAAAAGCTTGTTCACCGAGAAGTTTACTAAGGACTAAAAACTCGAAGTTGAATCCAGTTAAAATACACCTCTTGTTAAGACAGAGATTATTAGGGACCCTCTCTCTCTCTCAAAAGTTATAGGAAGTTTGGAATATAATAAACTTCTGAGAAGTAAACCCGGTGTTATTAGTCTGCTCTATTTACAACGAAAGAAATCTTTTTATGAATGGACTCACGACGCAAACAAGATAGTAAAGTCACTATCGCAAAGAAATCGTACTCATGAATGAAAGTCATTAAAATGTAAACTTGTCAACACGTCAAATTGGCCGTAACGAAGGAGCACGCGGCCGTGAAACGTGATACCTTTCCCTTGACCAAAAGAAGTGGGAGAAGGATTTTGGGGCTAGCTAAGACTGACTGCTAGACCTGGGTCCGTGTATGTAAACAAACACCGTACGTACGAGAAGATACGAGTAGTAGTGCCGACGAAGGAAAGGCACTAACGTTAATTACGAACTGGTACCCCAACGTAATAGATCCCTAACGGATCCCACTACGTTACGTATCGCTAATTAGTGCCCACGTTACATATCCCTAATTGGAAGCCAATACGTTACAGAGGCTAGTTAGAATTAGTTTCAACCTGGAAGAGAGCATCGGCCTCTCTCTGCTGGGGTTGAAACCTCATCCGCGCAGAAGAACATGGGCGAGAAAAATAAAATCAATCAAGGGAAAAATGTCTTGTAGTTCATTTAATTAATTAGAATGACTAAAGTTAGCCTTTAGAAAAAGCCCTTAGTTAGAAAAACCCAACTAAAAGACAACATGACAGCCAGACAAGAAGTTAGCAGAAGCAGTAAAGCAGAAATGACGCAATAAGTATGTCTCTGTCTGTCTGTCTGTCTGTCTGTCTGTCTCTCTCTCTCTTTCATCTATTTCTGTTCACTTGCTGTTTCTTTGCCGTCTATTCATTCTCTCTCTCTCTCTCTCTCTCTCTCTCTCTCTCTCTCTCTCTCTCTCTCTCTTCATCTATTTCTCTTTCACTTGCTGTTTCTCTTGCTGTCTATTCATCTCTCCCCTCTCTTCTCTCTCTCTCTCTTCATCTATTTCTGTTCACTTGCTGTCTCTTGCTGTCTATTCATCTCTCCCCCCCCCTCTCTCTCTCTCTCTCTCTTCATATTTCTGTTCACTTGCTGTCTCTTACTTCTATTCTCTTCTCTTCTCTCTCTCTTCTCTCTCTCTCTCTCTCTCTCTCTCTCTCTCACCCGAGTTTCCTCTCTCGATTATATACCCGATGTTGGTATACAACAATTATCAACACAAACAAACGTTTCTAATCAAAGAGTCCTCCTATTTAGCTGATGTAGACGAAAGAGATCAATACTTAAAGATCAGAAACAGCTAGACAAACAAATATATAAAAACTATTTCTTATTATTTCATTTCTTTTGTAAACAAAGTCTACTTTACAACGACCCGTGTAATGTAATTGCCACCTTTCACCACCAGGGATCCTGCTGCCTCGCTGTGTGATCTGTTCATTCCTCTTTCTTTCTTTCTTTCTTTCTTTCTTCCTTTTTGTTCTTTTGTTCTTTTTTTCTTTTCGTCCCTCTCTCTTTTTTTCTTTTCATCCCTCTTTCTTTTTTCTTTTCATCCCCATATATCCTCTCTTTCTTTCTTTCTTTCTTTCTTTCTTTCTTTCTTTCTTTCTTTCTTTTTCTTTCTTTCTTTTTTTTCTCTTTTCTTTCATTCTTTCTTATTTCTTTCTTTATCTGTTATCATATCTATTTCATTCTTTTTTCTTTTATCCCTAATTATTTTAATTCTCATTTCATCCTGTATTTCTTTCTTTCTTTCTTTCTTTTTTTATTTTCTTTCATTATTTCTTATTTCTTTCTTTATCTATTATCATCTCTATTTCTTTTTTTCTTTTCTCACTAATTCTTTTAATTCTCCTTTCATCCTCTCTTTCTTTCTTTCATTTTTCCTTCTTTCTTTCTTATTGCTTTCTTTATCTATTATCATCTCTATTTCTTTTCTTTCTTTTCATCCTAATTCTCTTAATTCTCCCTTCACCCTCTCTTTCTTTCTTTCTTTCTTTCATTCTTTTCTTTTCTTTCTTTCTTCTTTCTTTATTTATCCGTTGTCATCTCTATTTATTTTTATTTTCATCCCTAATTCTTTTAATTCTCCTTTCGTCCTCTCTTTCTTTCTTTCTTTCATTTTTTTCTTTTCTTTCTTTCTTATTTCTTTCTTCATCTATTATCATCTCTAGTTCTTTCTTTTTTTTTTCTTTTCATCCCTAATTATTTTAATTCTCCTTTCATCCTCTCTTTCTTTCTTTCATCTTTTCTTTTCTTTCCTTCCTTTCTTTCTAATTTCTTTCTTTATCTGTTATCATCTCTATTTCTTTCTTTTTTCTTTTCATCCCTAATTCTTTAATTCTCCTTTCATCTCTCTTTCTTTCTTTCATTTTTTTTTCTTTTCCTTTCTTTCTTATTTCTTTCTTTTCTATTATCATCTCTATTTCTTTCTTTTTTATTTTACCTGATTCTTTAATTCTCTTTCATCCTCTCTTTCTTTATTCTTTTCTTTCTTTTTATTTCTTTCTTCTTATTTCTTCTTTAACTGTTATCGTCTCTATTCCTTTCTTTTTTCCCCCCCCCTCTCTCTCTCTCTCTCTCTCTCTCTCTCTCTCTCTCTCTCTCTCTCTCTCTCTCTTTCCATCTTTTCTTTCGAATTACGAGCTATCAATCGGTCAATTCTATTCCTTTGTATCGAGAGCCAACATTTTTGGTAGGGGCAAACTTCTGATACGCTTGTGTTAACGGGTTCACTAAAAACATTCAACTTGTAAGGTTTAAGGTTATAATATATGGTATAACTTATTGAAACAAACAACTCCGACAAGGGTGTTGAAGATAACAAAATGGACTTTAATAAAAGCACATGGAGACATTTATAAAATATACAAGAAATACGTGTAAGGTACAAGGTACAATAAGAACATAAACAATAGTTACCTACATGTACATATAAAAGATATAGATAGTTATGGATAGTCCATAAGGTTAAAGTCACTTATTGACTTAGTCCGTACGTGGGGGATAGAGGCCCCCACGAGGATGGGGTGTAGACACAAATGTCTAACCCATGTTGTCCAGTCCGAGAAGAAGGAGAAAAGAGAGATCTTGCATCTGGCGCTTCCTGCATAAATACAGAAAAACGCCTGGTGGTGAGAATAAGAAACGAGAGGGAAGATAACTCTTCCAGATCTAAGGGAAGACAACCCAACAAAGTATTCAATTTCATATCGCTAAAGAAAAATATTATTCATAAAAAAATAAACATTAAAATATATTACAGCACATAATTCATTACATCCTATTTCATTATGTTGATCCGGTTTAGCTCAGGTCGGTAAATTATCCACCTAGGAACTACAACAGCGCATGAGTAGTACAGCTTGGATATGTACGGTAAAGTGAGAAGCTGATAGTAGGTGTAGCGATCCATTTCAAACGCAAAAACAATTTCCCTGATCAAACAAGTTTGATTGATTGATAGTTAGTAGTTTGTTTTGTTTCATGGCATATCAACCCTTTTGGGATCATTTAATGCTCAAATCATTTTGACAATCAATGGACTCAGGTTGTTTACAGTGCTTTCTGTAGCTTAAGTGGTCACCCAATTAAGTATTGAACAGGCTCATCGCTGCTTAACTTTGATGGTTAAGCGGGAGCCTATGCTTTTAGCGTGACCTGACCGTACATAGATAGATATGATAGATAGATAGATATGAACAGACTGAGATAGATAGATATAGATATGAACATACTGAGATAGATAGATAGATAGTATACAACAAAAAACATGGGACTCGAATGATATATTTTAATGTCGTGCTCAGCAGGTTGGTTGTTTGGTTGTTTTGTTTTTACGACATACCAACGCTTTTGGGGTTATTTAATGTCGAGTCAAGTCATTTTGTTAAACAAGACTCGGGTTGTTTACACTACATGCTCTTGCTTAAGTGTTTTTTTTTCTTTAGCTTAATAAATTTTGAAACTTAAATGTTGTTGTTTTTTGTGGGGGGGGGTGAACTCATTAACATGAGCATATCTAAAGCTCGCCTGTACGCCAAATGTTAGCTCTCCACATAAAGCAACAAGACTGACTGAGTGATAGCTCGTAAAAAAATTGTACGTTGGGGTACTCGTAAAATCAGACAATTGTGTATAAATTGTTTTTACTAATACAAAATATAAAAAAACCCTCCGGGCGATGTGAAATAGATTTTTGAAACATACTGCCTGAGGGGTGGGTGTAAAAAATTCAATGTCAGCGAGTTTGTACCCTAAGTAAGTAAATCATCAAATTCATTAAAGGATTAAAAAATAAAACAATTTGAAATGTAAACTTTAAATAGGTATTAGAATAAAACAAACAATATATAGATATAATACCAGTCATGTATTTATCAAAACTTGTTTTAAAAAACAATGAGGACTGTCTAATGTTGTATGTTCAAATTTTGAGTGTATTTATTCTGTTATGACAATTATGGGTAATGTGACGTAAGCAGTGACGTAATTTTTGTTACAGAAAAAAACCGGAAGCGAATATCCATTATTAATAGATGTGATAGGAATACTTAATAGGATTTAGATAAGGGAAATTGTTTAGAGGGGTGGAACGGGTACTTTCGAATGCAAACGAGCTGTGGAGCTGGAGGAAAGACGACGAATAGTTGAAGGAGCGAAGACAGCAATCTCGACCAGCACTGGCCCGAGGAACAACATGTCCGCACTGTAACCGAAGTTTCCGAATTAAGATCGGTCTCGTCAGCCATCTAAAGACTTATAGATAGGATTGAGGTGCGTGGTGTAATGGTTAGAGTCGCAGGAAATGGACTCGTCGCCCTGAGTTCAAATCCTGGACGAGGCTGCTTGCATTTCACATAGCGCTAATATGTGAAAAAGTATGCATCCAACTTCTCTCCCTCCATCTATGGGTAAATAGAAGGGCAGTCTGGGCTCTTTAATCCTGGTTAGGCGACCAGTCTAGGAGAAGGAAAACTCTGAATTAAAACCTGTAAAACATCGCTTAGAAATTGATCTTGTGTCGCATCCTGCTCGTGCGGGGCGGTTGGTTATATATATATATATATATATATATATATATATATATATATATATATATAAAGAAGGGGTGACTTACCAGTGAATTTGGTCAGGATGGTTAATAAGTGTGGAATTCATTTTTTTTTAAATCATCTATGGGTAAATAGAAGGGCAGACTGGGTTCTTTAATCTTGGTTAGGCGACCAGTCTAGGAGAAGGAAAACTCTGAATTCAAACCTGGTAAACTCCGCTCAAGAAATTGATCTTGTGTCGCAACCTGATCGCGCGGAGGGGTTGGGTAAATATATATATTTAGGAATGTGACTCGTAGACCATTATCCTCGACTTCAAGGGATCGCCAATTATAAATTGTTTACAAATTATTATTTCAATAGATTATCATGCTGCTAACCAAAAAGACTGACTTTTACATTAAATAACCCAACAAGGGTTGACATGCCATACAATCAAGAAAGCAACTGTAGCCAAGAGGGTTTTGTCGATCTTTGCGCTTAATGTGTGCGTGTTTTGTCGCTAGGTATTTTGTGTTTACTGGATCTGGGAGGAGGAGGTAAATAATTGAGCCAGGAGACAGTAAAAATACTTTCACTCTTTCTTTTGTTCTCTGCAACTAGAAATCAATTTCAACAAAATTGCGTTGTTAGGAAGAAGCTGCCATCATCAACATCTTCAAGCGTTTCTTTCTATCTATCCATCTGTTTGTCTGTCTCTTGACATATTCTGTATGTATGTATGTCTCTTGATTTCTTGTTCATGACTTTGTTTACTTTTCTTTGCTCTCTCTCCCCCCTCTCTCTCTCTCTCGGACACACACACACAACACACTCTCTCACACACATCACACACACTCTACACATACACACACTCTCTCTCACACACATACACACACTCTCTCTCTCACACACACACATACACTCTCTCTCTCTCTCACACACACACACACACTTTCTCTCTCTCTCTCTTTCACACACATACACACTCTTCTCTCTCACACACACACACACACCACTCTCTCTCTCTCTCTCAACACCAACATACAACACTCTCTCTCACACACACATACACACTCTTCTCTCTCACACACACACACACATACACACTCTCTCTCTCTTTCTCTCACACACATACACACTCCCTCTCTCTCACACACACACTTCCCTCCTTCTCTCTCTCTCTCTCTTCTCTTTCTCTCTCTCACACACACACACATACCCTCTCTCTCTTTCTCTCTCTTCATCTATTTCTGTTTACTTGCTGTTTCTCTTGCTATCTATTCACCCCCTCTCTCTCTCTATCTGTCTATCTCCATCTATTTCTGTTCACTTGCTGTTTCTCTTGCTATCTATTCATCTCTCTCTCTCTCTCTCTCTCTCTCTCTCTCTTCTCTCTCTCTCTCTCTCTCTCTCATCATTATTCTACATTTCAGTCGTTGAGATTTTACCAGAACTCGTGTTGAAGAAAATAATACTGGTCATGAAATTAGTAAAAAAAAAAGTCAATTTGGCTGAGTGTCCTTTTGTTGGTATCAGACGCACAGTGGGGGAGTCTATCCCCTTTTCGCCAGAACCAGACCAGAGAGATTGCGTTTTTTTAGGGGGGTGTTTTTGTCTTTTATTCTTTATTTCTTGCTGAGGTGGAGCGCCACAACTACTATCAGCTGCCCACTTTACCGCACAGATCAGATTACCCAATCTGTTAAACCGCCCCATAAGCTAAACCGACCTCTATAGAATTATATTGGAAATATATGAAATTATATACTTAATATAGAAATTATTACCTTGTGTGAAAGATCATAAATAATTTGTTTCTTGGAGAAAATATGCGAGAATAATCATGATTAATATCAACCAAACATGAAATAGAAAATATCACATCGGACTTTATTACTACTACTACTACTCACTGTCTTGATTTCTCTTTATACGTAAATAGCAAGCTACACTTATTCTTATGTATATGATTTATCTAATCCCTGTGTCATATATTGCTTAGCATTATTTAAAAGAATAAAGAGTCATGCAATGTTTTTTCTCACTGTTTTATTATTAAACGGATATCTCTAGACACCATTGGGAAGAAAAGAACTATGTTAAACAGGAGAAAAGTCTCGTAAAATATTATTTCCCTTTCGCCTATTCCTGTTGAGTTTTTACCAGAACTTTTGGTCTTCGTAAATCGTGTTGAAGAATATAATACTGGCCATGAAATTAGTAAAAAAAAGGAAGTAAATTTGGCTGAGTGTCCTTTTGTTGGTATCAGCCGCACAGTGAGGGAGATGAATAGACAGCAAGAAGGAAAATGGAATTATTGGCTGAGTAAGAAAGGATTCAAAGTTATATTTACTTGAATACAAGACTCCGACAAAGGTTTGATAAACAAAACATTTAATACGTATACAGCACATGGATATAACAAGATACATAATACATAGGTAAAACAAAGTTACATGTAGAAAGATAAAGACATTCATGAATGGTACAAGATATACATAAAAGCCACAGGACATGAGACTAGGGATAGTCCATGCTGTGTAAAGAACTTACAGTAATGTAAGGGGGGACGAAGCCCCAACGAGAAAGGGTAGACCTTAACTAACCCATGTGTCTCGTAGTATCAGGAACAGAAAAGGGGAGAGAAGCGTATGAACCAGCCGCTTAAATATAAAACGGCCCCTAGCGGGCACCAGCAAACTAAACGGGCAGACAACTCTCCCAGGCAAATACGAAACTAACGCTACAGCTGGATGGTTAGAAATATTATTTCTGGGGAGGTAACTATTTTTTTTAATATACAAAAGTATTATTTAACATATAAAATCTCCATATAGAATTTGTGCTGGGCTCCAGTATCTAGAAATGGTGATAGGATTTTTCTGAATTTTTTAGATGAGGCTTGATAATTTGTATTGTTCGGACTATTACTTCATCTTTATTGTTATCTGCATAAATTTCGGCTGATGTGCTCTGTGGCCTTCTTCAGTATTTTAAGTTGGGCTCGGAAACCCTCTCAAACTCGAGAACCCCCTCATCGAACTTGGGAACCTTCGAACCTAAACCTTTATTCAATCCACGTGGGTAGACTGTTCTCATCCTGCTAACCATGATTTGGTACAAGTGTTAAGATGGGTTAATTATTTTATGTTACTTTCGACCTTGACCAGGATCAAACCTGCAGCCAAGAGATAACTGTCGCTTAGAACTGTATTAACTCAATGCCTATATCCAGTACGCTAGGAGTCCATTGGACAATTCAGAGTAAATTTTGGGAACTTATTGGGAAACCTAATGACTTGTTTTATCTAGAATATATACCTTTATTGTGTGGTGATTCTGACCACGAGTGGTGACGGACAAGTTAGAGTTAAAGAATAAAACACAGACACACACTTAGAATTTGAATAGACATGTATTACGTGCGTACATAACAAATAGTTGCAAACTTCGGTTAGTCTGCGCCAATGTTATATAGAATAATTGTCCACTTAGCTGAAATCCTGAGATAGGGTATTATCGGAGTCCCTTGCTACGGCTTATCTGTTTTCTGCTGATATAAGAGACGCCCTTTTTTGTCGTCCGACTCCGGTGCTGGTGAATCAGAAAGAGGAAAATTTGCCTCTTTGGCTTTGCCGCCAAAGAATGCTGGCCCGTGATTGGTTGGTTTGATAGCGAGGCTCGTAGACAAGGACGATAACCCCTACCTCAGATTTCTTTACATTCTCCCGACGAAAGGAGAAACATGCAATGATGAAATCATTGTATGTTTTCCTTATAGAAGGAGTTGCACCCCTTTTTTCTTTGATTGTTTTGTAGTTTTGTATGCTTTTTTTTTTTGTTTTAAAATGAATATTTCCGGCTCGACACTCTATATATTTCTTTAGCCATGCTACTGATTTTTTATTTTTTGTGTATTGTTTTGTTTCCCACTTATTTTTGGGGTAGGTACGTGTTAGAAAAATTTTTGTTTATTATTTGACATGTATAATCTTTTAGTTTTGCTAATCTCCATGACACAAATTTTGTTTTGTGTGAGTGTTAGATCCCATAGTGTGGTCAGTAAATGGATGCAGTTTAAAGTCATGCGTCAGGACTAGTGGGCATGTGTAAATTTTGAGATTTGTGCTAATCTCCGTAACACAAATTGTGTTTTGTCCGTAACGAATTATTGACCCCATAGTATGGTCAGTAATGGATGAAGTTTAAAGTCATGCACCAGAACTAATGGCATATGTAATTTTTTTAGATTTGTGCTAATCTCAATGGCACACATTTTTGAGTGAAGTTTTGTCCAGGACTAATTATTCTTTTAATAATGATCCTGAATGCAGCAGTTTAAATTTTTGTCCAGAGCGAATTATTGATTTTAATAATGTTCAACCATCTCTCCCTTTCAAAGAGAAAATCTAAAATGGAGCCCTTGAGTTCAATGTCAGGGGGTCGTTTTGGGGCTTTATAATTATGGTAGTATGTAGTAGGCTGTAGTTTAACGTCATACCCAGGACTGATTATTTCATCCATGCTGGAGGGTACCGTTTATTGTTTGGTTCTGCATTTAAGGGATGTAGTTTTTTGTTGTAAATTAAAAGACCAAATTTCTTTCTTGTTTCTTTTCCAATTTGGCCTTTTATCCAATTTTGTTGGTAGAAAACTGTAATTAATCTTTTTCTCGTTTTTAGCTAATTGTTTTGCTTTTTCTTTCTCCTTTTTACTTTTAGTAGTGTCTCCTTGTTTGGTTTCATCTTCTCTCCGGATAGCTTAGTTATATTAAACAATTTTGGAGCTACATGGTAATTGGAGGAAACTTGCTTTTGTTATCATGCCAAGGAAGCTTCACCAATACACGATCTTGAATTCTTCCTCGACGGAGGAAACGGCTAGGTCTACTGCAACCACTTTCTCCGAATTTCCTTCGACTGTGTCTAGTTCTAACATGTCTGGAAATCTTTCTGGGTCTACTGCAACCACTTCTCCGAATTTCCTTCGACTGCGACTAGTTCTCTGTCTGGAAATCTTTCTGGGTCTACTGCCACCTTCTCAGAATTTCCTTCGACCGTAGGTAATTTTAACGTGTCTGGAAATCTTTCTGTGTCTACTGCTACCTTCTCAGAATTTCCTTCGACCGTGGTAATTTTAACGCGTCTGGAAATCTTTCTGGATAGGTAGGTTTGGGTACAGAAAAAAACACGACTGTGGACTTGTTTGATAGCCCTCAAAATTTGTTGAGTGTATAAGAGTTTCTTCCAGGTCAGCGAGTTTGTTGTAAATGTCAATTCTGAAATGGAACTCATTTTGTAGTTCGGTTATGAATCCACATTCCTCAAAACTTTGCTTCACCTTGGTACAAATGCCCCTAATTTTGTCATTTATGGAATTTATTTATTTCTGTTTTTCTCTTATAAGGTTTTCTTCTTCTTCGAAGACTTTTTTCTTCATCCACCGGCAAATTCCTAATATCTCCATGTTAAGAACAATGTCTTCTTTAACGAATTTCTAAATTGTAGAAGAGGAGTAACTCCATTTAATTTCATGAAGTTTGCCATTTTCCGATAGAATTTGTCTTATTTTATTTATTTATTTATTTATTCTTTCTTCTTTCCTTCTCGCTGGACCTGTCGGCAACAATTTAGTAGTAGTCGTAGTCATAAAGGGTTAAGAAGAGTGAGGGTGGTTTACCGTACTTCCTTGGTTGAAGGGAGAACACACACGAGGTGTCTATTTCACTTTGAAATTGACAATTGTTATCTTTTATCCGAGTTGAGTGAACAAAAATTTTCGTTTTTTCCTCGTTAAGTTCCGGTGTCATTCAACAAGTTATGAATTGTTTGGGTTTTTTTTTCTAAATTTTTAACATTTCTTTAGAATGATTTTTTCAGTGATCCTGAATCCTTTGGCTTAATTGCTTGGCGTAAGAAATTATTTTTTGAATTTGTAATTCATTCAACAAGTTACGAATTGTTTTTCCAATTTTTAGCACCTGTTACAATGAGGTTTTTATTTCCTTGAGCCTGAAACCCTTTGGCTTTATTGCTTGTCGAATGAAATTATTATTCTTGATTTTGTAATTCATTCAACAAGTTACGAATTGTTTTTCCAATTTTTAGCACTTGTAACGAATGAGGTTTTTCTCTTCGTGGGTTCGAAAACTTTTTAGGCTTGGTTACTTTTAAGAATAATTTTTTTTAAAATTGTAATTCCTTCAAAAAGTGACGAATTGTTTTTCCAATTTTAGCACTGGTTACGAATGATCTTTTCTTTGTACAAGAATTCTTTTTTTCTTTAATTTGTCTTTTACGCTTGATAGTGAAGATTTTTTCTCTGTGGGCTTTATTACTTAGCCAAAGATTTTTTTTCTTTAAGTTCGCTCCCAGTTGAAGAGAATGTTGTTTTTGCTTTTGACGAAGTTTTTGACAAGATTACTCAGCGGTTTCTCTATTCTTTCCAGTTCTTGCTCAACTTTTTTTTTCTTTCAACTCAAAAGTCTTATTTAGTGAATATTAGACTTTGCCCAAAGTTTGCAAAATGTGGTGATTCTGACCAAATGTGGTGACAACAAGTTAGAGTTAAAGAATAAAACACAGACACAATCTTAGAATTCGAATAGACATGTATCACGTGCGTACATAATAAATAGTTGCAAACTTCGGTTTGTCTGCGGCAATGTTATATAGAATAATTGTCCACTTAGCTGAAATCCTGAGGTAGGGTATTATCGGAGTCCCTTGCTACGACTTATCTGTTCGATCTGTTGAATATAAGAGACGCCCTTTTTTGTCGTCCAACTCCGGTGTTGGTGAATCAGAAAGGGGAAGAATTTGTCTCTTTGGCTTTGCCACCAAAGAATGTTGGCCCGTGATTGGTTGGTTTAATAGCGAGGCTCGTAGACAAGGACGATAACCCCTACCTCAGATTTCTTTACAATAGTTATGTATGATTTTTTTTTTACCTTGACTCATATTGCGTTTATTTTTATTTTTTAAATCTATCTAGCCTTTTGGAAATAAGAATGTAATATTGAGATGTGAGGGCATAAAGAAGAATGACAAAACTAATAAAAAGAGTAAAAGATTACAGTTAAAGGGAGAAATTGGAGAAATGATATATTAACTACTTTACAAGAAAGAAAAATGAGAGGATATTCTAATTGAAATTTTAAGAATGATAAATGGAATTCCTAATTATGGTAGATATATTTCTAATATTTCTCCTTGAACTTGAAATTTACTAACTGGGCAGATTTCAAAAACTAAGTATATTAAGGTAATGGGATTTTTTAATAAAAGAGTAATGTTTTTTCCGAATAAATTGACTAATCAGATCAAAAACATCAATAGTGTAAAAAAAAAGAATTTTAATTGAATCATGTATTTATTATGTTTAAATAAATAGAACGTTATTTTGTTCGTTGCGTATATGCAAAACCGTACGTTTTCATCTGTTTTTATTAAATAGAACGTAGTTTTGTTGTGAACATCCGTATTGTTTAAAGAAAGTTAAATAAGTAGACATAAATCGATTCATATAGTTTTAGTGCGAGATAATTGAAAAAAAAAAAAAGAAAACTTCATCTCTTGAAAATAAATAATTGGATAAAACTAAAATTAAAAAAAGAAGGGGAGGGAAAAAAGAAAATAATCTTACCACGGTCATTCTTCCTGGTAGTGAGACCAAAATCGAGTAAGACATTCGATGACTCATACATAAATAGCGAAAAGAAGAACTCCATTGCCATTGGTTGGGGGGGGGTCACATGACTAGTAGTATAAAGCTACGGTCAACAGTACTCAGTGTGGAGGCGAGGTTACTGAAGGCATGTTTCTGAGGGGGAGGAGAGTCGGGGTTTGATCAGCTCCGATTGGGTCTAATGGGGGAGAAAATCCGATGTTGAAAGACCAGAAATTTCCATTGACCCCAGGGATACAATATCGCTGACGACTCAATCATCTAATAGATGTATTTTGCAAAATATATATATTTGAGGGTGTTTCAAAAAGTAATGCCATTTTGTTTAAAACAGGTATAATTACCAACATAGGAACATGTATCATACATCAAAATGAAGCTGGTTTTCTGTGGATCACATCCCTACTCCACATAGTCACCGTTTCTCTCAATTGCAATGTTCGAATGAGAGCATGTATCCCTGTCCCATAAAATTATGTTGACTGTTCTTTGAGCCACTTCTTTACTACAGATTTCACTTTCTCGTCTCTGGAATAATGTTTGCCTCTCAAACCCTCTTTCATGGGGTCGAAGAGATAATAGTCTGATGCTAACATTATTCCAGTGACGACACTTATAAGAAATAAGAATTCAGCGGATAAGCGACACCGATTAATCAGCATTTCATCTTGGACAATTGGGACGGTCTCATTTTTAACCAGAGGGTTTTGCAATTACGGCTGCAAATTAAGAGTTGTGAGTATTATAGATAGTCTTCTTAATTCTCTTCTTAGCTGGCCGGATTCTCTTTTATTTCTTTTACTGTTATCTTAGCTGAATTCCCTCTGTTTTCTCATCTTTGAAATATGCGTCGAAATAGATGCCTTCTTACTGCCCAAAGTATTAGTTCAAAATGTCTGATCATTTTTTTCAATCAGGAAATAAAATATCAATTTTCATCTTGAAATTTTATGTCAGAAAATATGCGAACCCAGTGTGTTTACGAATCGTCTAGCTCTTCATTGAGATTTTTTATTATCATTTTTAGTTTTAACTGTGTCTGAAAGCAAAATGCTTTTCTTTTCTAAATAATTCTAAGTAGTTAATCTGACATTAAGCTGCGGGTATATCGACAGCAGGTTTAATAAATGTTGAAATACAAAAATAGCGGTTGAATTCAGCACAATAATCTCTTATTTGAACTATCTGATTTTTGTTAGATTTTTGCTCTTTTTTGTTGTTGCTGTTGTTTTGTTTATTGTGTTTGTAGTTTCCTAATGAAGTAGGTTGACGTATTTATTACATCCAATGAAACTAGAAAAAAATAAATGTTCTGCATTAAAAAACATAAACACATTCACTAAAGATTTCAGTGGCCCGAAAATAATCGATTCACACACGTTAATATTTATATATATATATATATATATATATATATATATATATATATATATATATATATATATATATGTCCATTTTTCTTTCTTTCTTTTTGGCCAGACTTTATTTTTGGAAGTTTGTCTATTGTCATGAGCAATTTAGCGTTAAACATCATCTGCCCACTAGCTGTTCATGTAACTGCATAAATTGTTCTTTTTGTTGATTTTAAGTAATGCCATGTTGGATCATTTGGCGAGGCGGTTGGGATGGGAAGAGGGTTATCAGACTTTAATGCCAGCTATTTACTTCCACGGAAACTAAAAAAAACAGACACAGAAAATACAATAACGTGCTCGTAGTGCAATAGGAGGTGCTCGGACTGCAACAGTTAGCATCGTTGGAAATGGACACGGCGACTCGATTGTTGATTGGTTAGTTGATAGTAATGAAAAAAAGGTCATTACTTTGGTTTCTAGCTATGATTTTTTCTAGCTTCAACGTGACTTGACCGTAATCTCGAGTCGTCGTATTTAATGATTAAATTCCAGTTCTGGAGCTTTGGGGAGTGTGAAGTAGGGTAGATCGATTTTTCACTTTAAAAAAAATTCAAATTGTCTATCTATGCGACAGTTGTGCTTTAGTATTCTGAATACTGATACTAAAAATTAGATCTTTTACATGTAACATTGTTTGAGGAATAGCATCAAAGATTGTCTGTTACAACTTAATTAATAAGGCAAAAAGCAGCATAACGAAGAGTCGGTTGTGATGAGGGGGGGGATCATTTTCAATTTGAATTCTATTCATATCTAATTCGTTTCATTTTAATAAAATAAAAAATATTTCCGATTTAAATATTGAAAACGGTAAATTTTCTAACCAATTTCTAGGCCAAATTTTGCGAAAACGAGGATTTTAGTGCATATTAGTAGACGATCTTTGATGCTATTTCCTCAAACAATGTTGTCAGTTAAAATCTAATATTCATTATTCAGTATACTAACACACAATTTTTGCATAATAGACAATTTGATATTTTTTAAAGTGAAAAATCCACCTACCCTAGTGTGGAGTACCCTTTCATCACCATTATTCCCAGGCCCACCCTGATCCGGAGTGGAAGGGAAAACTACCGGTCCCATCTATGGGTTAAATAAAAAAAAACGAGTTTTAAAAAACTGTGTTTAAAAAATTGAGTTTAAAAAAATAAGAATCTTCAATACCCATCAAGAATGTCTTCGGCATAAAATAATCCAACAAGGGTTGAAACGCGGTAAAATTCAACCAACCAACCAACAAGCTCATGACTATACAGAGCTGATCATGTGACAAATAGTCTCATTTTAGATAGATGTCAATCAAAGGATAGGGTTTGTCCCTGTATTTAGTTTGCAGTTATTGCAAAACCGACCTGAACCGTGAACTGTCTCCGCTGTTTGCCATAGGGAAACAACTTGTCACCGCGAACAATGCGAATACGTTGAAGCCAATGATATCTTACCTGTCATTTTATTTTATCAATTCTGTATTTTTCTAGAATATCCCGCTGAGTATATATATATATATATATATATATATATATATATATAGTCATTCACAGACACCGTGTTTCGATGTATCATGTCACCTCGGTGTGGCTAGACTTTGCAGGCCACCTCCAACCGGGATCGAAACCTGGTTGATTTTATAACCTGTCAGATTTTTTTAACCACTGGGCCAACATCGAACCTACAAGCACGACGGAGAACTTATATATATATATATATATATATATATATAATATATATATATATATATATATATATATATATATATATATATATATATATATATATATATATATATATATATATATATATATATATATATATATATAGTATATATATATATATATATATATATATATATATATATATATATATATATATATATATATATATATATATTATATATATATATACTAGAAGATTACTTTTCTAATTCATTCTCTATTTCTTATATATATACTTATATATATATATATATATATGGGTATGAAAACACAATACTGTTAAAATTAAAATATTTATATATATATATATATATATATTATATATATATATATATATATAAATATTTTTCATTTTAACAGTATTGTGTTTTCATACCCAATATATATATATATATTATATATAATATATATATAAGGAATAGAGAATGAATTAGAAAAGTACTGGCATATAAATGTGCTCAATGCTAAAATAGCATAGCAGATATACAATCAATAATATATTATATTATGGATATATATTCTTCTTACAATTTTATATATATATATATATATATATATATATATATATATATATTATATATATATATATATGTGTGTGTGTGTGTGTGTGTGTGTGTGTGTGTGTTGAATTTAATCTATCAGAATTAAATTTATTTCAGATACATTCACCTCTTGAAATCTGATTTCCTGGAACTGAAGAGGCGAAAATAGCCGAAATAAATTTATTTCTTATAAATTAAGGTTTTCATATATGTATTTATACTATGCTCTGTATATGGAACAATATGCACAGACACTGATATTTATAGGCATTTGCGTTCTCAATTTGGTTTGAATCCCATCCCTCAAACACTTGATATCATTCACCTTCGGCATAGAATAACCTAACAAGTGTTGACATGCCATAAATCCAAAACCACGTCTTTTTTCCACGTGTCTTCTATGCTGTCACCTCAGGAGGCACGTTGTTAATGGTTATAGTGTAGGAAATGGCCTCAAGTTCACATCCTGGACGAGACTGTTAGCATTTTCCCTAGCGCTAATTCCCTTGTGAAAAGTATGGATCCAACTACTCTCCCTTCAGCTATGAGTATATAATAGGACAGACTGGGCTCTTTAACCTTGGCTAGCCAACCAGTCTAGGAGAAAGAAAACTCAGAATTCAAACCTGTTAAACTCCACTTAATAAATTTGTAACGCATCCTGTTCGTTCAGAGGGGTTGGTGTGTATATATATATATATATATATCAAGGACCCCTGACTAGATAAAAAAAACGAAGTCTCAAATTTTCTACAGAAGAGCGAAAACGGATATGTCCCTTCCCCAGACCACAATCGGAAGTAAGGGGGCCCATCCTCTTTCGCCGGGTGACTCACAAGGAGACACACGTCTATTTTTCGTGCTCCGTTGTGGAGAGTGTTTTTGTAACATAAGTTGCAAAGTATTGGTAATGAATGGAATTCATGATAGAAAAGATTAACCTATTCTTTCTCTCTTTCACTGAAAAGGCCACAGTGAGTGAGCGAGAAATAAACAACATGTTATGCCTATCTGCAACCCAGTATTCTTTTGTATATTGTTTGTTTGTTTTGTTTTTTGTTTTTTTACCCACTACCTATGTTGGATGTAGCTGGTGAGCTATTAGCTGCTCGGCCTACCAAAATACTACATAAGCCTTTTATGGCGCCTTGACTACGTTACAGTATGTTCATTAGCTATTCTTATCTCCTTTGTTTTACTTACCTGTTGGGCTGGCATTCTCTCTGTTCTCCGGGTCTGAAACCACATACTTCTTACATGTCTTGTCTTGTGCCGTTGCTTAGTTTTTTTTATTAACAAACACAAGACTCGATGTTGTTCTTTTTTCAGGGCTGTTTATTTTCCACTTCCAAGTTAACAATCGAGAAATGTCCTCGGAGGACCGTATCTTGCATCTGTCCACTTTAGTTAACCGGCCAACTCTCTCCGTCCGTTTCCTTCAAATACCTCAGCAAGACCTTCAACTTACTCACTATCTCTCTTACCCTCACTCCCGCTCTTGCCTTGTTCTGTCCAATCAGTTATTCGCACATATCCCTTCCACGCTTTCTTATTCTGTTTTTTATTTTTGAGTTTTCCATCAGTGTACTGATGGTCTTTCACTGAGTCTGCAGCAAGCTCCTCAGGTCAAGGACTCTTCTGAGTATTCTGGCAAGATTGCAGCAGTGCAGTGTTCTGAATGGTTTCAATCCTTCCTCTGATATCCAAACTTTCCAAACCTTTTTCTAATCCTTTTGGACTGTTCCAAGTGCACCAACTACAATTGGTATAACTTTCACTTTCATATTCCATAACTTTTTTCAGTTTCTGGCAAGGTCCAGATATTTGTCATTTTTTCATTTTCCTTTAACTTCACCCTGTGATCCGCTGGCACTGCAAAATCCACAAGTTGACAAGTTCTTTCTTTTTTTGTTAATCAACACACAGGTCTGGTCTTCTTGCTGGATATGATCCGTTTTTAATTTTCAAAGTCCAGAGAATTTTGTGCGTTTCGTTCTCAAGAACAGATTCTTTTATGCATATCCATTTTGTTGTGTGGTCAAAATTTAATTTTTGCATAATTCCCAGTGGATCCCTTCCAACCAGTCGTGTCTAGTTTTGTATTCTCGTTGTGCTGTTTGCTACATTCGCAGAGTATTATTATTATTATTATTATTATTATTATTATTATTATTATTGAATTCTTAAATTTTCTACACACTCTCCACGCGTACGTCATACGTCCATTCACGGCTGATGTCACACCTTTATTATATTACATTATAATCCCTTTTTTTTTACATCTCCAATCCAAAGCCATTTGTCTAGTTTTTAATCTTAACGAAAATAGCGCGAAATACAATGGTATTTATATCTATCAGCTCACGCACAGCACAAGCGAAAAAGGTTGAAAATCTTATAAGCGAATTTGCGTTGTCGTGCTAAGCGCACTTTGCAACTTATACATATCGCCGATGCAATTCCGGTCACAAAGTGCAGATATTGGCGAAAACGTTCGATGTATGAAGTTGGAGTGGGGGTGGGGGCCTGCCGTTGTTATTTTGGAAACGCTTCCAGAATTGGAGAGGAAGTGTGATGGCTGCGGGCCAAAATCGGTGGAGAGTAACCCTTATTAATTGCCGCGCGTTTTTTTCGGGTCCCTCTACATCATTAGGTCTAGCGCTATTTCACTGTCCCCTAATTGTAAGTAAACACCCTCCACATACACACATGCGCGCGCATACGCACATACACACACACAGACATGCGCTTTTACGTTTATATCCATGTACTTGGGAACCTCACGTGGTGTAATGGTTAGCAAGCTAGATTAGCAGACCATTGTTAGTGAGTTCGATTCTCACTGGGTGCTCCAAATTTTTGGCTTTGTGCTACATCTGAGCTTAGAAAATAACTATACTAGGTACATTCAAGCATCATCATCAGCAGCAGCATCATCAAAGTCGTGCTGACAACTAGAATTCCATTGACTCTCTCTCTCTCTCTCTCTCTCTCTCTCTCTCTCTCTCTCTCTCTCTCTTACGCTATCAGTCCCTATCGGCCATCACTCCTGGCAGCTGCTTAAATTAGCATCCAGTGTCCGCACTCTGTTGTTCTTTGTAAGTCGATGTTGACTGCGTCCATAGGAGACAACACCTAGGAGTTGGTCCTTACTTCACCGACAGGTTTGAATTCAGAGTTTTCCTTCTCCTACACGGGTTGCCATACCAAGGTTAGTCCTGTCTTTTTTGCTATTTACCTACAGCTGAATGGAGAATAATTGGATGCATGCCTTTGTCTAGCTTATTAGCGCTATATGAATCTCAATCTGCCACGTCTAGGATTTAGATTCGGTCGTCGTATGAATTTCCTACGACTATAACCATTACACAAAACGCTTGACCACCACTGATTTGTTGATGGAATAATGGCTGGTTGTGTACATCGTTTTTGCATAGGGTACAAATATAAGAATAATTCACGACGAACTGATAACAAGGATGTTTTATCTCTTTAGATAAATTACAGAAATGTCAAGATTGTTATGTTGTTGTTGTTGTATATTGTTTTATGGCATGTCAACCCATTGGCTCATGTTATGCTGAAAACAGTTTTAAACTCATTTTTTCCATTTAACCCATAGAGGAAATCCTAACAGGTACTAACATTCCAGGTCAGAGTGAACCTGGGAGCAATGATGATGAAGGGGTGTTCCACGTTCCCCAAACCTCCAGAACTGGAACCTCACCATCAGATAGAGTTTAATCTCATACTCAGGACATGAAGATAACTATTAGAAACATCATCTTTATAGAGAAATAGTTGCTTTGGGGCATTTTACACATTATTTATCAATTCATCTTTAGCTATACTAGCAAAATATATGCTCCCTCCGGGTGCAAGTATTTTACTTTTACTGTAATAAAATATTATATTAAATTAGAAAGGCTAATGAAATTAAATAACATTGCAGATAAAACAAAATTTTAAACAGATAGGGGGGGTTATAATCGAAAAATAGAACAACTGAAACTTACTCATCCATTACTCCCGTCTTTTATTGCTAAATTTTCTGGATTTAACTATTCAGTTAAAATAGGAAGTAAAGAATAAAAAGAAAGTTATTTCTTCTTGTTAATGGATTATTTTAAGATTTATCGCCGGGATTTTTGCTCATATTAATTAAGATAAAACCAAACCATTAGAAATCAATAGTACTAAACACATATTTATTAAAATCATATTTTTAATATCAATATGCAAATTATCTTTCCCGTTCGCACTGTAAACCGCTATATTGTTGTATATATAAATACAATTGCATGTTATTAGTATGTAGCTACGGCCCACGCTGGGGGTCCAGTGGCTTCGGCCCTGGATCTTTACGAGTTAATAGCGTCGATCTCAGGGGGCTATCCCCCCAGGCAACACCTGCCCCCTTGATTTAAAGGGGCAGGGCTGGGTTTATTGCCCAGCGCCTGAGGCGCCCCCTTGAGGGGGAATGCCGACGGGATCGACGCAATTTTTCACACGCCACCCATGAGTCTCGGCTTATGGGTGGTCCCACATAAATAGGGCCTTGTGCCTGACCCGTACAAGTGGGGTACGTGGAAAATATCATGTAGATATGGCCAACAGTATTAATAATGTAAAACCGTTTTATGTATAATAGAGGTTTAAATAAAAATAAAATCACGGAGAATGGGACATAAATAATTAAAAGAATTGTGACATGAGTAGTAATAGTAGTAGTTACAGACAGAAAACACACAATTTCCATTATTATAAGAAGATATAAATACTATTATGTATATAGAGTTTAAATAAAAATAAAATCACGGAGAATGGACATAAATAATTAAAAGAATTGTGACATGAATAGTAATAGTAGTAGTTACAGACAGAAAAACACACAATTTCCATTATTATAAGAAGATATAAATACTGGAAGTGACAACCCGGCGTTGCCTGGGTAGAGGGGTATAATAAAAAAAAGTTAGTCTCACATATCCATTGATTATTTTGATCTTACATAATTGATTTCTGTTTTAATCACAAACGCCACGAATGACTTTCCCTTCTCTTACTATTCAAATCCTAATTTCTTTCACAGATATAAATAAAATATTCATTATTTTTTCACGATAAGCAAGCTCTGGTAATAATAAATATTTATATATATTTACTTTGTCATTAATTGTTTTATTTTTGTAGTTTCCTCCTGGTATACATACATACATACATACAACTACCCTTTAAATATGTATAGATAGATATATAATATATTTGATATTATTAATTTTACGCTCATTATATTTTCGTGAACGTAATTTTAAATTTGAAGTTTACTAATAGGACTAAATAAACGCGAAATCAAACCCCATTTTAACGTATATGTACACAATATCTATATCACATTATTAATGATGATAGATTTCATCCCCATTTAGTTTAAATTACAATTCAAGATATTTGTAGGAGGCTTATATTTATTATATTTTTGCTAACGTAACATTACAGCAGGCCGCTCTAAAAATTAAAAAGATTAGAGCGGCCTGGAGCCTTAACGTTAAGCAAGGCACGGAGAGAGGTGATGCGGAGAGGAGAGTAGCCTCGACAGCAAAAGAGAGCCAGAGAGAGGGAAAAAGACAGCAGCCCCAGAAAGTCTTACAGGTTGTATGCATTCAGTGCACCAAAGACTGTCACTCAAGAATTGGCCTGCAGATTCACTTGCTTAGATGCAGATAATCTTTTCTTTTCTTTTTTGACACTACGCCATCGTCCTTAGTGGACGGAAACGGCCAACAACATTACAACAAATCCAATTCGCCATTAGGTCTAAATAATGAAAACGTTCATTTCCATAAAATATCTTGTGTGATGTAATTGTTACTCATTAATACAACGCCCTGTCGGCGGGGACGGATGAATACACCGACTGCACCTCTGCAGAAGGCTAAAGTCCCTCTAATGAGGCCATCTGTTCGCCCTGAGTGCTTAAGGACGGAATCCTGGTGACTGAGCAGTCCATGACATGCAACACTCCACTTTGGCCCTTTGGCTTGACGGGCGATTGGAAAGGCTCCCTCCGATCAATCGGCTGTTTATGTCAAGCCTTAGCACCTATATGATTGTCCCAATCATATTGCCCTTATGGCAACCCTCTAACCCTTATTATCATCTATGTGCTAGAAGTCGGTGGCTGAGAGTTTTAGTGTCATGGGTATGACGTTAAATTGGATCTAATGGTGAAACAATTCTGGAGTTCTTGGGAATGTTGAGTATCCCTTTATCGCCATTACTCCCATGTCCACTCAGACCCGGGTGGTAGTACATGTTAGGATTCCATCTTTGGATTAAATTGATCAAGAATGAGTTTTATAAAAATGTGTTTTTTTAAAAAAATGAATACTCTAAAAGAATGAGTCAAACAAAATGTCTTTGGCATAAAATAACCCAACAAGGGTTGATATGCTGTAAAATCCAACCAACCAACCAACCAATCATTAATGCATTATTAGGAAACATTTAAAAGAAGTATATAGAAAATATACATTATAGCATAGGGAATTAGTAATAGCTTAATTCAAAAAAGGAAATAATAACCTTGTACAAATTGAAAAAGCCTCATCAAGAGCAAACCGCGAAATGGGTCCACAATAATTAAATAAAGAAAAATGCAAAACGGATCTTTTCTCATTGGCTAATCAATATCGCTTGAAACTAATGAATAGGTAAGTGGCCAAATGAAATGAAAAGGAAAAAATATATGTCTATAGAAGTAAAGTTATATAAATTTAATTATATATATATATATATATATATATATATATATATATGAGTTAAGTAAACAAACAAATGTGTTCATTTTTTTATAAGGCTTTAAGCCGACAATTTTTGAAGGATATGTGCTTAATTGAAGTCATACCTAATTTTGAAAATTAACTAGTTAATAATTAATGAATTTAGGCGGGCATATATGTTCAAATGTAAGGCTAAACGAATCGAGAAAATGTCAATCCCTGAATGTACATTTCGACCTATTAGGTCTTATCAGCAAGGTTATAAACATGGGAGACTGCTCCGTGTGTGACTCGAAACCTCGACTGTCAAGCTGACAGGCGAATCTCTAACCGTTACACCAGCTTGCCATTCCTACATTCTTCGTTCGTTTTGAAACTTATTTATATTCCACTTTTTATTGACTTGCTACACGACAGTATGAGTTAAGTAAACAAACAAATGTGTTTATTTTTATATGGCTTTAAGCTGACAATTATATATATATATATATATATATATATATATATATCGCATGTGTAAAATACTATCTTGAGTCTCGATGATGTACTTTTTGACATACGCCTTTGTATTCTAAAAAAAATAATAGATCCATGAATAATGTATTTTCTGTCGATGTATACTTGGTAAAATATCAAAATATATCGAGATTTTTTGTACTTTTGACATACTTTGTATTCTAAAAAAATAATGATCCATTAATTCTTCATTTCTGTCTTGGTAAATACAGCTTTAAGCATGTTACTTTTTTGACACACCTTGTATTCTTAAAAAATAATGTTCCTTTCATTTTTCATTTCTATCTAGGTAAATACAACTCCAATCTCGATACTTTTTTGACACACATTATATATATATATATATATATATATATATATATATATATATATATATATTCAAATAAATTTTATTAAGCAAAACAGAATCCTTATTATTTTCAAGTTCTTTTTCTTTTTTCCTTTCAAGCTTCCTAACAATGCTTTTGATCTTACAATCTTTAAAAGCATTAATTATTTGTTTCAAAAAGCTATTATTGGCAGACCAAGTACTAGCGGTTCTTTTCCAAACCATTATCAAGGTAGAGTACGTATGTCTATTATTATTAAAACTGTTTAATGTTTAACTAAACTATAGTTTTGTTTTTGTCACCAAGGTAACGCTAAGCAACAGCGGTAGTTTATTTTTTTTAATATTTCTATTAAGCTAAGCAAACGTAACTTAGAATAAATATTGTTTTATTTATTTTAAGCATCTTGGAATAGAAATTATTCTATCTATTCTAAACATTTTTGAATTTAAAACATTTATACCTATTTCACACACACACATATATATGTATATATGTATATATATATGTATATATATATATATATATGTATGTACATACATATATATATATATATATATATATATATATATATATATATATATATATATATATATATGCTACACGATCCGATCCCCCTATCTCATCACTAGGCAACCCACTAGAGATGGAATGTGCTATGAAGATGATGTCGACTTCATAGATGAGTACAAAAAAAAAGATTGCTCCGCATAGTCGCAGAAACACTGAAAGGCTGAACATACATATATATATATATATATATATATATATATATATATATATATATATATACTAGACAAAACGTGAACCGTCGAGCCACCCAATGTGCTCTAGGGAGATAATTGTGATTTGGAAAAAATGAGTTTGCAAAGCGAATTAAATTCTTTAAAAAATAAATACGACCTGAGAATTAAAAAATAACATTAAAATCATTTTGTAAGATTCCTAAGAAATGGAATGTTTTGACCTAATTTAGATTTATTAAAAGGCAAGATGTTGGCCAGGTTTGCTGCTTATGAAACTTAACATACAATCCGTTTCAAACTCTCCATCTCTTCCTTGTATCTATCTATTTCTCTTTATCTATCTATCTCACTGGAAACTAACATATATAACGAGAAGGTAATCAAGACATACATAGAGTAGGGGGAAGTGACAGGCAGAATTTACAGTAAGAGAGGGGTCAGTTTTTTACTCAATTGTAAATAAAGACCAATTAGAATCAATTAAAATGGAATTTTTTAAACGTAACTCAATCCTAGAACTAAGAAATAATTTAGTATAACGTTCATGTCATTAATCTTAATAGTAAAAAAAAAGCCTTTAGGAGACAAACATTGATGCGCTCAGCTTCAGTATAATGATGGATAATATATATATATATATATATATATATATATATATATATATGTGTGTGTGTGTGTGGAGAGAGGGCGAAGGAGATGTAGTTACGAGTAACCCCCCTGATGATCGATTTCGTACGACAAACTCCGTAATGGGATTTTTAATTAAATCTTAAAATATTTTTCATGTGATAGATTTCTTACTTTTACGAACCATCAAATTTTTATTTTTCTAAATTTTTTATTCTTCTAGATTCTATAATGGTGGCCCACGAAGTGAAATTTTGAGCTAGTTGACAAAAACGAATATTTATTCTAATCTCATTAATTACCAAAAAGATCTTTAAATACACAACAACATGCAATTTATTCGGTTCCCCACAAGGCCAAAATCGGACACAACTTTGGTTTAGTATGAGGTGCTCCGCAGGAAGCATGCCTTCCGATGAGCAGGTGGAAAAACTGTTGATGTTACAACAGCATTCCCATCAGGGACGCCTCAGGCGCTCAGCAATCAACCGTCGATTAGTGAAGGGAGCAGGTGCTGCCTGTGATAAAGGAATAGGCTGTTATTCAATTTTTAAAAAAAACAACCACACGAGTGCACAGTAGGATCGCTAATAGACAATAATGAATACGCAATATGTGTAGAGACTTTGATTCTTTTTCTTTTATTGTGCCCTACGAAATGGATGTTTTCAGCGAGCTAACAGGTATATATATATATATCTTATTATAATGGAGATTGTATGTTTTTCTGTCTGTAACCGAAACTATATTACTATACAAGTCACAATTCCCTTTGTTATCTGCATCCCATTCTCCATGATTTTATTTTTATTTAAACCTCAATTATTAATAAAATTGTTTTACATCATTAAGACTGTTGACCATATCTACATACTGATAACATACAATTGTATTTATATATTCAACAAAATAGCGGTTTATAGTGTGAATGGGAAGGCTAATTTGCATATTGATCTTAAAAAAATTGATTTTAATAAATATGTGCTTAATATTATTAATTCTAATTGTTTAGTTTTATCTTATTGAATTGAGCAAAATTCTCTTCGGTAAATCTTAAAGAAATCCCTTAACAAAAAGAAATAACTGTAATATTATTCTTTACTTCCTATTTTAACTAAATAGTTAAATTAGGAATAGGAGTAATTGAAAATGATGGAAGAGTTTCAAAGTTGTTCTATTTTTCAATCATACCCCTCTGTTCCAAATCATGTTATCTGCATTTTTATTCAGTTTCATTGGCCTTTCTAATTTAATATGATATTTTATTATATTAAAACTTAAATACTTGCACCCGGAGGGTGCATATATTTGCTAGTATATATATATATATAAAATTATCGGCTAAAAAAAGCCATATCATAAATACATCGCTTGTGTATCTACTTCACATACTGTCGTGTATAAGTCACTATAAGAGGAATAGGAACCTACTTCTAAGCAAAACGAAAAATCCAAGAAGGTCCGTTTGGCGTAGGGGTAAGATGCTCGCCAGTCAGCTTGACAGTTGGGTTTCGAATCACGCACAAGGCGGTCTTTCTATCTATAGCTCTGCTGATGAGGCCTAATAGGCCGAAATGTACATACAGAGATTGATTTTTCTCGATTTGTTTAGCCTTAAATTTAATAGGTATGCCCGCCTAATTAATTAATTAATTATTAATTAATTAACTTTCAAAATTAGGTACGACTTCAATTAATCACATATTCATCAGCTCCTTACTTTACCGCACAGACCCCTGTGCTACTCATACGCTGAGAATGTTAAGAATGTTAATACAGATAAAATTTTGTCCTTCTTGAAAGAAAGAAAATCATAATTGAAATTTAATCTATAAACTTATCCCTCTAAGCGATTCCCAATCCATTTACAAACAAACAGCTGCAAACACCTTACTCTCAAAATAAATTAAAAAAATCCTTGACAAAAACATACAAATAATTCTGACCGTCCCTCACTATTTACCACTTGGCATTGTTGGGTCAGTAAAATGATAATTCCGGGTGGACATGAGTCCTATAGGGTCATCCTCCCTTGCTGCGGATGTCCGCCGATAGGTGGCTTGAGTATTTAGGCAACAGCCCGGGAATTCTGAACTCTTTTTCTCTGGAACAGGCAAACACTTCACATGGTTTATGCACTTGGCGCCTCACCCGCTTAAGTGGGGAGCTTTGCCCCCCAACTAGCTATCAGTAATGCTTAAGGACGAAATATTCGTGGCTGAGCAATCCATGACATGCATCACCCCCACCTTGGCCCTTACTTAGGCTAGACGGGCAGTCGGAGAGCTCCCCCCGATCAATCGGCTGGCCATGTCATGCTCTAGCACCTATATAATTGTCCCAATCCCATTGCCCTTATGACAAGGTCCAACCCTTTTTATCATATATGTGCAAGAGGGCGGTGACTGAGGGTCTTCATGTCCTCGGAATGACGTTAAACTCTATCTGATAGTGAGGTTCAAGTCCTGGAAGTCTGGAGAATGTAGGGCATACCTTTATCACCATTGATCCTAGGTTCACTCTAACCCGGAGTGGTAGTAATTGTTAGGATCCCATCTATGGGTTGAATATTTTTAGAACATTGGTTTACAATAAAGTGAGTTTTAAAAAATTGCTATTGCTACGAATCTTTCAAAACTTTGCCGGCATTAAATGACCCATCGAGATTGATATGCCGAAAAACAAATCAAACAAACAATTTTCAGATATTAGGAACTTGGACCCTAGAATCGGCGTTGAATGACCCGATAAGGCTTGATACGCCGTAAAACAAAACAAAAAAAGAAACCTTTACAGCTCGACGAACAACAGAAGAAAGAACCACATATAATTGGGGCGCATGGTCTAATGGTTAGAGTCGTAGGAAATGGACTAGTACACGCGAGTTCAATTCCTGGACGAAGCTGTTGGCATTTCACATGGCGCTAATACCTTGGAAAAGGTATGAATCCAATTCTCCTTTCAGCTATGGGTAAATAGCAGGGCAGACTGGACTCTTTAACCATAGCTAGGTAACCAGTCCAAGAGAAGGAACACTCTGAATTCACACCTGTTAAACTTCACTTAAGAAATTGACCTTGTGTCGCATCTTGCTTGTGCGGAGGGGTTAGTATATATATATATAATTGGGATCAGGCAAATAAACAAACACCCACCCAATAACTAGAGCATAATCCCGCCAAAATATAACCCCATACACCCACTTTAAAAACAATTGTTACAATACCTTAATAAGTAGACGTTTTCGGCTAAATAATATAGAAGGGGGGAAAATATATGGGGCGAAATAGACATTCGAATCAACAAGCTCCCACCAAGGGGGAACCAAAAACAAGCGAGTTCTCCGTCTTCTCACAAGTCAGACCCTCTGTTGGTCAACACATTCTTCGTCTAGCAGCTGGAAAATCCGTCGTCGTAGTCGAAATAATCTTTAGCAGTTCAAAATCACATTTCCTATTTAGTTTTGTTTCTGTTCGACTAAAATCCATTTCTTTACTGAAAAGCGCTTCGTCGTCGACTGCTTTTGCTGACTGCTGACTGTCCAGCGCTTGACTCACTTGTCATTTTATGGGCACATTAGCCAAACATCCGGGCACGTCAGTCAAACCTCGCGTCCTTCCAGTTCCTACATCGTATCTGTTTTCGCATGTAGGAGGACGCGGGTTCGATCCCAGCAGGCAAGACAAAATCTTGCTCTTTTTCCTTTTTCGTTCTCCGTCACAAATAATAAAAGAGATATTTTTCTCAATCTTTTCCTAACAACAGATCTATAAATATATAACATTATATGTATACACTGTTATACTTTTATTGTTTGTTATCGTGTCTATCTATCAACGTGTCTGGTTGGAGATTTTTTTTCTCCTGGTGATTTTAATCCGTCTCTTCCGACGTAAGAAGACTCAGCACTAGGAGAAAAACAATGAAAAAACAACGCTGTGTAATGTTATTTGAAACGTTGTTATTGTAGAATTAAACATTGAATTTCCAACTCACAAACAAGTCATGGCTACTGTTTACATGACACGTTGGTCTCTGATTAACGATTCATTTGATCGAATTCTTCTGGCTAAAATTCATTCAATGATATCATAACATATGACGGGACTTATCACGTGACTTAGCACAATAGTCACAGTGAGATCAGATAGTAAGTAAAGTAAAGTCGTCGGGGCGACCTGATGTGGGTATCAGCCAGACAGCGAGGGAGTCTATCCCCTTTTCACTAGCGCTAGACCTAGGAGATTGTTTTAGCATCTGAAGTGGAGCGCCACACCTACCATCAGCTCCTTACTTTACCGCACAGATCCCTGTGCTACTCATGCGCTGAGTTGGCGAGGGCCGGTATCGAACCCGGAACCTTGTGATTCCTAGCCGAACGCTCTACCGACTGAGCTAAATGTAAAACAGTATTTTACCGATAGACTTCAATCTATCATCATCATCATCATGTTATATTCATGACAATCGGATATTCATGACAATCTCTCGGGAACTGTCCCTATCGGTCATTGACCCCGGGAGGTCATCTGTGCTACTCATACACTGAGTTGGCGAGGACCGGTATCGAACCAGGAACCTTGTGGTTTCAAGCCGAATGCCCTACCGACTGAGCTAGTAAAGACGAGTAGTAAAGGACAGACATGGTTTTCAAGAGTTTTCATTACAAGAAGCTGCACATTTTTTGCTCTGGATTCGGGTTGACATTTCTAGAATATTTGAATTCTTTAGAATTTTTCACAGGCTACATATTAAATATATCCCCAAATCGGTTAGAAGGGGCTCCTTAACCTTGATCGGCAACCAATCTAAGTCAAAGAAAAGTCCGACACAAAACCTCTGCTGCTTTTCAAGGAAAGGCTAAGCGAGTAAACCCTGAAAGCAAATCAGGAGCCGCAGTCCCTAAGGTGGTGAAATACAGTGCTACCCATCAACTCATGCGATACTATCGTTGCCAAACTGCATTGGTTCCTTACCTTTCCTTTGGATAACAGCGGCAGTGTCGAGAGGGGGGATTTGCTGCATGGGAAACAGCTCATCCCTCATATGAACCCGCCCAGGATATGTAGTTCAAAAAGAAAAAAACACTTTGATACTACTCCATCGTCTCTCGTAGATAGAAAGCTGCCAACCAAATAATCATTCAATAAGTTCATAACATCTTCACTAAAAACGTCTCGACAATCACAATCTTTAATTACATACTCTTTCTTTATTTTGTCGTTAAACTGCATCTAGTGGTGAGGTTCCAGTTCTGGAGCTCTGGGGATTGTAGAGTACCCTTTTATCACCAGTACTCCCAGGTTCACTCTGATCCGGAGCGGTAGTACCTGTTAGGGCCCTATCTATGGGCTAAATAAATAAAAAATTTAAAAACTGTGAGTTGAAAATTAAATTTGATACCTAACAAGAATGAATAAAACAAAATGTATTCGGCATAAAATAACCCAAGGGTTGACGTGCGGTAAAATCTAATAATCAAACAATCAATCATTCTTTCTTTTTCATGAATTGTTTTTCATTCTTTATTCTTTATATTTTTCTCGTTTTCATTCCTTTTTTTCTTCATACTTACCCTTTAATTTCTTTCTTTCTTTCTTTCTTTTTTCATTCCTTTCATTTTTCAATTTTTTCAGTATCATATCTTTAAACCTTTTTTGTTATTTTTACATACTGTAGCTCCTTTTTTATTTCCTCAAAACCTACTCTTTTCTTTCGTGCTTTCTTTTTTTTTCATTCCATGCATTCTTGAATTTGTTCGTACTCCTAATGTTTCTATCTTTTTCGTTCACTTTCATTCCTTCTTCTTTCTTTTTATTCTTTGTGATCTTCAATTTTTTCATGTTCATTGTGTTCCTATCTATCTCATTCTCTTCTTTCTTTCTTTTTCATGCTCTCTTTCCATTCCTTACCTTCTTCAATTTCTTCATTCACCTTTATTAGTATCTTTTTTATCTTTTCATTCCTTACATCACTTGCTTTACATTTCCATTTCTTTCTTTCTTTATCCATTTATTTATTTATTTTTTCATTCATTTTCATTCAATGATTTTTATTCTTATATTCTTATATTAATGTTTTTACACTCCTTTTGTTCCTATCTATTTCGTTGTTTTTCTTTCTCTCTTTCTTTCTTTTTCATTCTTTTTTCGTTCATTATATTCTTCAATGTCTTCATCCTACTTTCTTTGTGCCTTTTTTTTTTTTTTCTATTCCTTACATTCTTTAATTTTTATTTTCCTTCATACCTACACTTTTCTTTCTTTCGGTGTTCTTTCTTTCTTCTTTCTTGCTTGCTTTTCATTCCTTACATTTTTCATTCTACTTATGTTCCTATCTATCTCGTTTTCTTTTTCTTTTTTCTTTTTTCCTTTCATCCTTTCTTTTCTTTCCTTACATTCTTCTATTTCTTCATTATCCTTTCTTAGCACCCTTTTTTCAATCCTTACATTCTTCAATCTTTTTATTTTCCTTCATACCAGCCCTTTTCTTTCTCTCTCTCTTTATTTCTTTATTTCTTTTCTTTTCTTTCCATGCATTCTTCAATGTTTTCATTCTCCTTAGATTCCTACCAATCTATGTATCTATGTATCTATCTCGTTCTCTTTCTTTCTTTCTTTCTTTTAATTTCTTGCGTTCTTCAATTCATTCATTTTCATTTATTTATACCTTTTGATTTGTTCATTCCTTAATTTTCCTTTCTTCTTTTTTTCATTCTTTATTTATTTTCACTCCTTCAATGATTTCATTCTCATTATACATTTATATATCAATCCATCTTTCATGGCTTCTTTTCAATCGACTTCCCTATATATATATATCTGACCTTTAAATCTTTTCAAAATCCACACAAAACCGTATACATACAAACGAGAGAGAGGGGGAGAGAGAAGAGTACACGCCTACATATCGAATATTTATATACAGGCTCATAATTTGGGTGTGCTTGTTGTTGGGGTCAACTTGTGACACGGACTGGTCAGGAACCTTATAACTGGCAAATATCCAACATAAGACTAAATGGTCAATTCAGCCAGGGTAGCAACTGGGCGAGTGCATCTTAATTCTTCTCTACATTGCTGATTTCTTCTTCCATTAATGGCACATCTGACTCGCTTATTTTTGGCACATTCCTCAGAATACCTACAAAATACATACAGACATATACGAGGGTCATTCAATAAATAAGGGAACATTTTTTTTCTAAATTGCATTTAAAAGCGGATTCATTTTCTGATAAATAGCTTCTTTTTCGCTTACGACTCTTTAGAAAGAGTAAGAAAGTTTGACACGGTAGAGGACAAAAAGTCAACTGATATATATATATATATATATATATATATATATATATATATATGTGTGTGTGTGTGTGTGTGTGTGTGTGTGTGTTGTTTGTGGATGACTTATTATATGCTCCCAAAACCCGGTCTCTTCGAGCGATTTTAATTGACTTTCACTGCCAGCGTAATAAACCAATGATCATCTGTTGTTTACAGATTGGTATCTCTGGTGATTATGAAATATATACACCGATGTATTTATTTATCAGTTAAAAGACCGCACCTTAATGGCAGCTGTCGACGGCCGTGATGTCATGGAACCTGGTTGATGAAAAGTCAGTCGGGTTTCGCTTGGTCAGAAGTAGTTGCTGTGTCTAGCCACATCTGTGAATAACCTCTCTCTCTCTCTCTCTATATATATATATATATATATATATAAAGAGAAGAGAGGGGGAGACAGAAAAGAAGGAGGTGAAAACAGTTTAATTTACCCCCGGCTCAGTTAGAGGTAAGCTCGAAAGGTTACTAATGATTTTTTTTTAAATAGCAAAATAAGTTTTTTTCAGAAGTTCTACATTGTTTGGAGTTGTTTTATAGAAGAAATTATTCCGAGATATCTCACCAAAATATTAGGTTTGAAATTATTCAGAATGGCCTGAAACGTGGCTGTTTGCATCTCACATAGTGTTAATAATCTTGGAAAAAGATCCCCTCCTCTTTTCTGGTGTCAAGTAAATTTCTCACAAAACTTTCATTTAGGATCTTGATAAAAATGGCACCCAGCTTAGCTAGCGCTAAAAATTAATGTAATGTGTTCTAAGAAAATACTCCTTATAACAAAAAATTAAATCCCGCTCTTAATAGCCTTTTCAATTATAGTGAAAAGATGTATTCGGTTTACAGAGAATCTAAAATGTCCTTATTAAAAAAAAAGTTAAGAATTAAAAATGTAAAATTTTTCGTATTATAATTTCTTTTTGGTTTAAATTTAAAAGTATTTCTTAAATGGAAGGTTGTCCCTTTAGACTGCGCTGTAGTTACCTGTTTCGAAAAAAATTTTAATTGTAAAGAAAAAAGAAAAAAACAACTTTATTTTCGCTAATAAAGTTTCAGAAACACAAGTCGTCAAAGAAGGTCACCATTTTCCCCTTTCATATTTATAACTGTTGCAGTTTATGGAAGCCCACACGGTACTTCTGCTTTACTTACTATATTTGGTAGAAGATACAGAAATTGTTACTCGAGATGGACACGATCTAGCCTTTTAGAACATTTTTTTACATATAGCTTACCTAGCAGGAAAATTTATCCTCCAATGAGACGGCATGTCCACAACAAAATTAGTTTCATCGTCATTGATTGAGTTATTCTCACAGACTGCAACTGTTGGTTAAGAGAACAATAAGCTTTCTTATTCCCCTATGCTAAATCCAGGTCTTAAATTCCTTTGTAAGTAGACTGTAAATTCAATGATTTATATTCTATCTATCTTTGTCGCTTTATTTTCAATTCCACAAATTAAAGCGTCTCACATATTTTTATGCCCACATTGTTTAGTTGGCCCTTTTAGGCAAGGGGCATGTGTTGCCTTTGGGATGCCCCTTGAATTAAGCGAGATGCCCTTGTGGCTTTTCACCCTGGTCGTAGATACTACACTTAAATAATGCCAATATTGTTCTTCTAAAAGGATGGATTTGGTATAAAATAACCCACAATGGTTGACATGCCATTAAAAAAGAGACCAGATCATTAGATTGCTTAATATCCTATTTTTTTTATATTACAAGCTCTTTGAACTGACTTAAATGGACTTCTCAAGAACAGCTCTTGCCAAAGTGAAATGTCTCTGGCACTCATAGACTTTTAACATTTAAGAAATGACATTATACTTAAGTATTCTTTAATTATTGGCCAGAATCAGTACATGAATCTACTTCTATTTTCAGCTCTTTTATCTTTGTGTTTGTTTGTTTTCCATTTTCGTTGATAATATTTGTCTAAATAATAAATCCTTATTTATTCTTCCTCAAAATTTCTCTTTGTTTGTCCTTCTTTCTACTTTATTTGTTTGGAATGTTTCCATTAAAGGGATACAACACCGCTTCATCACGTTTCATTTGTCGATGGAACTATTTTCGCTTTTCTCTTTGTTATTGGAAACAATAAGATACAAATCTTCGAAATGTAAACAAAAAGTATCGATATTAAAACTTTAAGGAATGAATGAGAAAAAAAAAGGAAATATTGAGAAAACAAGAAAGAAACCAAGAAATCCTATAAGACAAAGAAAGGGCCGGGTTAGCTCAGTCGGTAGAGCATTCGGCTAGAAACCACAAGGTTCCTAGTTCGATACCGGTCCTCGCCAACTCAGCGTATGAGTAGCACAGGGATCTGTGCGGTAAAGTAAGGAGCTGATGGTAGGTGTGGCGCTCCACCTCAGACGCCAAAACAATCTCCTTGGTCTAATGCCATTGAAAAGGGGATTGACTCCCTCGCTGACTGGTTGATACCGACTTTAGGCCACCCCGACGACTTTACTTTACTTACACAGTTCGGGTGTGTCCATGTGTTATTTACCACGCATCCCACGTATACGGGTGTTACACAAGGTCTTTTTAGTGTGGGACCACCCACGAACCAAAGCTCATGGGATGGTGGGTGCAAAAAATGAGGGGCGCCTCGGGCACTGGGCTATAAACCCAGTCCTGTCACTTTAAATCAAGGGGGCGGGTACTGCCTGGGGGTGGCCCCCTGGGATCACGTCGTTAATATTACTTAATCGGCCCAGGGCCGAAGTCACTGGGCCCCTGGTAATCCAGTTAATGATGTGTACATGTGTTGGTGTTAACAGGAGAACGTCTCTTATGAGTTCATGTTTGCGTCCTACATGGCGACCTACATGAATCAGCTCTGTGCAGATTCTGTGTTCCACGTGGAGGACTTTCGATGGGCGAAGAATGATAGGGACTGTTTGGCGAAAGAAAGAGAGAGAATAATGGATATTGGTGCTGTCTGCACGACCTGATGATGATTATGATTGCTATGGTAAAGATAAACTCAAACAAAAAGTCGATTATTGCAGCGAGCTTATTCTCTAATAAGCCAATAAGAAATCAGCAGCTAAAGTTATAATAATGCAATCCCTTCAGCAATATAATCACCCGTTTATTTTTTTATCGAGACCATAAAACAGCCCCAACCCTCACAATGACCGCATTTTTTATGTATATATAAATCATACAAATATATATTTTAAGTAGCGGGACCTGTGGATATAACACCGTGTGGTAATTTAATTATTACAACGTTTGATATGTTTAATTAAGAGCTCTTACAAAATAGTCTGTAAAAAATATAATAATCTTGATTTAACTGTCTCTCACTCCTTTTTTTTTTCATTTCTTCTTTTCGGATTTTCATTATGTTTGATTGAAACATATTAGCGTAATCGCTTCTGCATGCTCACCCCCTCTCCATCTTTCCCCTGCTCTCCTTTTCTTTATTTTTTTAAATATTTTTTCTATGCAGCGTGTCCATTTTCTTCCTTTTCTTTCTTTATGATGAAAACGGAATGGTTCATTATTTTGCTGAGGTGACGAGACTCATAGGAAATAAAATTTCGGCGGATAAGCTAAATCAGATAATCAGGATTTACATTTTTGCATTTCATCTTGGATGATTTTAACGGTCTTATTTTTAACCAGAGGATGTTGCAAGATGATAACGGTCGTAAAATTTAGGAACATGAGTATTGATATATATAGTTATGACAGAACAGAACACACACACCCTACAAATAACACACGCACACACACACACATGGTGTTGGGACTTAAGAACAAATACACCGCACGCACACAACAGGACAACAGGTGATTTTGATAGACAGTAAATCTACACACCTGTACCCATAAACCATCAAACGATATCTGGAATGTTAATCTCAGACACATATTAATAAAAAAGCGATCAGATAGTCCTATTAATAAACAAAAAAACATGCTTAGAGGGCGAGCCAAAACTGGAATAATAATTTTTTAAAAAAAGGGAAATGAACAGGCACACAGACATAAGCGCGCATACACACACTTACACACACACAAACACACAAGTACACACCCCCACACACACAGAATTTGGAAGACATAAGATAGAACAAATGAACAGCCACTAGCAACAACTTCAGTTCTAGTAATCTTCTGTAGAAGGGATTTTTATCCCGAAATATTAAGAATTGTTAATAAATCACAGGTTAACAAACAACACCACAGTTACCTTCTTTTTTTACACTTGAATTGTGATAGCCTTCAAAACCAACCAACAAGCCAATATAAACACAATGCTTCAAGCAAATTACAAAACCCTTTCAGTTATGAATATTTTTATTCAACGAAATCACACAAAAAGAATTGTGCTTTTATTCAGCAGAAAAAAAGTGTAACATAATCCTCATTCCCGTTTTAAGCTTCCGTTGTTATTTTCTCTTTTTTTATATATAATCCCGGTCGTTAGAATTTGGCGAGAATTCAAAATAACGCCTGAGTGTTTCCAGGTTACCGCACCATTTTTTGAATCTAGAATAAACCTTGACACAATAATTTTTTTTCCTTAGGAAATCAGACAATATAGTATGCCAATTTTTAAGTATTTTAAATCTATACCTCTATCTATCTATCTATCTATCTATCTATCTATATATATATATATATATATATATATATATATATATATTGTGATGAACAAGCTTACTTACCTCGGGCGAAACGCATCTGCTTAGCTTGTCAGGTTTTGCCTGAACTAAGCTAAAGAAGCATAGTCGCCATTGACAAGCAGATTTATAAGGTGTGGTCTCGTTCTGTCTCGTTCGTGGCGTGAGTATAGCGTCTCCCATGCAAATTATGCCGACAGTATAAAAGGAGCTCATTTCTTTGGCAGAGCGGCAGCAATCTAAGCACGAAGAAAGACTGTGAGCGTGAAGTTACTGCTACTAGAAGACACACACACACATACACACACACACACACACACACACACACACATATATATATATATATATATATATATATATATATATATATATATATATATATATATATAGTCATCCACAGGCACGTGTTTCGACTTCAGTGTGGTTAGACTTGTAAGCTCTTACAGCCGGGATTGAAATCCGATCGGTTCAGCATCAGTCGGACATCTTAACCGCTAGGCTATCATCACCTACAGAATGCTAAGGGGATTTTAACTGTTTTGATACACACATCTGTATGTATGTAAAGGCCGCCATAGAGTGCTCCATCCATTATATATAGGAGAGCGTTGCGTTTACGCTTTAGTTGGCGGTCTTCAGCGAAATCCCCCCAAAGTGCTGAACACCAGGGGGATGGGGAGCATATATATATATATATATATATATATATATATATATATATATATATATGTACCGAGAAGTGAACGATTATTTCAACTATTTTATATATATTTACCACTATTTTATAGAAGATTTCTTGAAGGTGTTTCGATACAAACATTAAAAACATGTTTCGATTAATAGATAAGAGCCGGTTTAGCTCAGTCGGTAGAGTATCGACACAGGCAATCACAAGGTTCTGGGTCCTCGTCAATGCAGCACATGAGATAATCTGAACTCTGCGTTAAAGTGCGAAGGTTGGCGTGGCTCTCGGTAAAGTAAAAAAAAAATCAATCCCCCTGGTCTTGCGCTAGTGAAAAGTGGATAGACTCCCTCGCTGTCCGGCTGATACCGATAATAGGCCACTCCCACAACTTTACTTTTTTATATATAAAACATTTATTTTTAATCACAACTTAATCCAAGTTTATACAGTAAAACCAGAGTTTTTTTCCTGCTGTTGTCGCTGCTATACCCTCTTGTAACAGAAGAGAATATTTGGATTTTACAAGCCAAGAATGTATTTACTAACACCCCAACACTATGATCAGGATGTGACACATGGTCGATTTTTAAGCGGAGTACAACTGGCTCGAATTCAGAGTGTTTCCTTCTCCTATATTGGTTGCTTACGGTCAAGTCACACTGAAAGCTCCGTTTTCCACTAGATCCTCAAAGTTAAGCCTGTTCAATACTTCATTGGGTGACCACTTAAGCAACAAAACGTACTGTTAGCAACCTATGTTCATTGTTTATCAAAATGACTATATTCGGCATTAAATCACCCGAAAAGAGTTGAATAGGCCGTAAAACAGAACAACCAATACAACCAGTACCCACTCTGCCCAAATATTTACCCATATATTTTTTGGATTGGGAGAAGAGATGGAGTCATACCTTTCCCAAGGGCATTAACACGAGAGGAAAAGCGACCAGCCTCGTCCAAGATTTGAACTCACATCCACCAGAAGCAGTGTGGGAGTTGTCCTTCTATATATGTTGCAAAGTTTCAAAAGCCCAGTATAGTCCTATACCGGCAGGGTATGAATTATTTTCCGTGGCTACCACATGCGTCTCCGACCAACTGCTATTTCGATGCCCTCTGCGTCCACGCTGTGTTCCTTTTACCTGCAGAACTGGGATCGATACAACTTGGTCGGAGTGTCTTTGTGACGGGTTTAGAAATTAGAGCAAATAAGATAACACAGTGTTAACAACAATAAGAGTATGTTGTGCACACTAGGTCGGATAGAAAAGACACGATGAGGAGGTTTGTCTGGCATTTTGTTTAAGTGAACTTATTTTTTAATGGAATTATTCTTAGCGGCAAAGTCTATTTCTCCTAGTGGCAATTTTCTTATTTCAGCAATTCTCCGTGGGCCTGTAACAACTTCCTTCTGGCTGACTGACTGTCCGTTTTCAATTCAGTGCGAGGATTTTATAAAAAAGAGTTGTATCTATTCCTGTCATTGTGACACGGTCAAACAAGTGCTAAAAGCTGCCAGCCCCGAAAACATTGATTTGACAGCCATGTCAACTTTTAGGTCAATACTGTAATCTTTTCTTCTATGTATTAACAATACGTAAAATCAGAATGTATATGATATTTTGATTTATGCATTTTGCCTTTCAACAAAATCATTTACGTTAACTAAATAAAAATAAACTTCTACACTTTCCTTTTTCGTCAAAAATTAGTTGACGCCAACAAAAGAATTCATCATGTCATACCAGTTTACCCTTCTATCTATTCTTACGAGAGGGAGAATAATTGGATTCATACTTTTCCCCAATGATAAGGGTGTCCCATCGTGTTGTAATGGCTAGTCAGCTAGTCTCTCAGATTCATTACTACTGACTAGTTAGTTCGATCCTCGCTGAATGACCCATACTTGTTGTGGTATACTAAGAAACGGAAGCACCGTTTCTACCATTGTTTTTGTTATGAAACGGAAGTACTGTTGCAGCCATCTTGTTGAGTTGCAAATAAAAGGCGCAAGTGATCACTTCTCGTGCTTAACGTCAGCTGGACTACCATCTTATTATTTCGCTAAGCGCGTTACAACACTTGTGACCTTGTGTCACATTCTACTGTGGTAAACGGACTGGATAAAAAAGGAGACGTCCCATCGTGATATACTGGTTAGTAAGCTAGTTTCACAGTTTCATTACTACTGAAAAATGAGTTCAATTCTAGCTAAATGCCCAAGATTTAGAACCTTGTGTCTCTTCCTATCCGTAATAAACGGGTAGGGTAAATACCTACCTTTCCCAAGGGTATCAGTGCCATGTGAAATGCAAAGATACGCGTCTAAGATTTGAACTCAGGTCGCTGAGTCTATTTGCAACCACGATAACTATTATGCTCAGAGCACTTCCTTAATCAACACCGCCTGTTGACAGTGGATGGCAACCCGTAATGCTTAAGGATGGAGTCCTGGTGGCTGAACAGTCTATGACATGCAACACTCCACTTTGGCCCTTATTTAGGCTAGACGTGCGGTCCGAGAGCCCCCCCCCCGATCAATTGACTGATCATGTCAAGCCCTAGCACCTATATTATTGTCTCAACCCTATTGCCCTTATGGCAAACCCCAACCCTTTTTATCAGATATGTGCAAGAAGGTGGTGACTGAGAGTCTTATTGTCCTGGGCATGATATTAAACTCCATCAAATTGTGAAGTTCCAATTTTGAAGCTCAGTGGAGTGTTGAGTACCCTTCATTGCCATTACTCCCAGATCTACTCTGACCCGGATTGTTAGTACCTGTTAAGGTCCCATATGGGTTTTATTAGAAAAATGGGCGTAGAAAAATTGTGTTTAAAAACATTGACTTTAAAAAGATTGAGTTTGAATTTTTTGTAAATTAATACCCATGAAAACAAAACATCTTCGGCATAAAATAACCCAACAAGGGTTGACATGTCGTAATATTCAACTAAACAAACTAAACCAAATCTACTAGTCGCCTGAGGGAATAGTTGGCTAGGTTTATCGATTAACATTAAACCAACTATCCAATTTAAATATAAACAGATATAGTTTAGATTATTCTTTTCCGAATCAAGTCAAAACAAGCCCATTTGTCATCTGACATGCCATCTAGCGGAATCATATCCTAACAACTAACGGTTATGAAAAGTATTTCATGCATATACTTTAGGGGCAGTCCCCATGGCGTCGTGGCTAACGTTGCTAACGTGCTGGTCTGCAGCCTCGCACTAAGTGAGTTCGAACTCTTGTCGTACGATTACGTTCATTTTCAGACCATACCCTTGGGAAAGGTATGAACCCCGCATCCTCCGGGCTCGGATTTAAATAAAAGGATTCTTTGGCATTGAATAACTCACGACGGTTGATATGCCATTAAGCAAAAGAACCGAAATTCTATGAATCTGTTTTATTATCTTTTATTCTTTATATATTCTTGTTTTTAAGGTTTTTTTTAATTTTTATTATCATTTTCGTTTGTATTATTTGTCTTTTATTTGCTTTTTACCCTTTTATCAAGTTCATTTTTTGATCATTTCTAAATATTTTTTAGTATATAATTGATTTACACCCTTATCATATTTTTAGTTAGCTTTTCTTCTGGGCAATAAATGGTAAAAAGTGTGTTAACCCTCTCCCTCTCGGACAAAAATAAAGTGAATCAATTTTCCATTGTAAAAAGACCTGCGCTCGGTCATTGTACAAACAAACAGACAGACAGACAGAGAGACATACATAATCTCTTTTTTTATATACATATTCTTATTGCCTCATATTCTTATTGCCTGGCATCAACAATGTTAGCTTGTAAGGTCAAGGGGCCAAAGCCTCTGGACCCCCGGGTTCAAAATGCACTAAATAACATTTTTAATTAAATCCACTTTTTTACTGATTCAAAGTTGTAGTAAATATTTCATTGTACAGGATAAACAATCGTTTATTTAATCTATTATTTATACAATTTTTATGGAAAGTTTAAGAATTAATCACTTAGTTTCACTTTTGACATTGAAAGTAATTACTGGGAATTGATATTTAACTTTTAAACAAATACAAACATTTTTTTAATACGATAAGTTATTTTTATTTTTTATTTTTTTGCATCTAATATTTTAAGTAGGGGACATTAATTTTTCACACAGTTTTCATGTCTGTGCACTTATTTTTTTTATTTTAGAATTAAAATTTACATAATTAGGTACTGCCGATTTTTACGGCGTCTATCGTTCAAAAATGTGTAAACAAACCCTTTTTTATGTTTCATATTAACCATGGTTTATATAAATAATTGCGTTAATTCATTTATATTAATATTAAAGATACAAATAAAATCATAATACTAATGCAGAATAGCGCGTAAGAGATAATACCATTAGATAACGTATAATACATTACATTTCACGGAAATGCCGGAAAACTTTGAGATACTCGAGTAAGGGTAATGATTAGGGTTTTGGTTACGATTAGGCAACTTCGGGAGTTTCCGTAATTTAATGTTATTTATTCATAAAATGCGATTTTAATGATATTATCTATTGCGCGCTATTCTGCATTTGTACCATAATTAGTACTGTAATTTGATATTTAACTTTTAAGCACATTCAAAATTCTATTTTAAAAAGTATGTTTCAATATTTTTCTTTTTGCATTTAGTTCTCTTTTCTTTTCGTAATGGTTTTAAGTCAGTGCACTTTTCGATTTAAAAGATTATATACTATAGTGATTTGATATTCGATCGGTTATGCTTTGAATTAATGTCATTTTCTTAATATTATTTATTGAATTTTACATATTACAGAAAAAATACTTTAAATTTTAAATACGGTCGTTTTACTTTAATTTTTTTTTTTTTTTTTTTTTTACTTTGAAATATCAATTAAAAATCTATCAAGTCGCGTCATTTATGTCTTATTTTTTTTTAAATATTGTTAATCATTGAATTAAATTGTTTTAATATATCATTATGAGATGTCATTTCCTCTACCCTGACGAAAAAAAAAAATATTGGGACTTCCATATCCCCCTGTTATAGATTAAATAGTACCACTCTAGCTTAGTCGGTAGGGATTTGCCCAGGAATTGCAAGGTTCCAGGTTCGATACCGGTGCTCACCAACTCAGCGCATGAGTATTACTGCTTAGGTAATCTGACCTGTGTAGTAAAGTATCTGGGAGGTGATGGTAGGTGTAATGCTCCACCATAGTAAAAAAAAACAGTCACCTGGGTCCAGCACTAGCGTAAAGGGAACAGATTCTCTCACTGTGTGGCTGATAACGGCAGTAGACCACTCCGCAGACTTTAATACTTACTGTTCTTATATAAGGTGGGCTTTGGCATAAAATAACCCACGATGGTTGATATGCCATTAAACAAAGAAATAAGACCCTACACCTTAGGTCAGCATCCGGTGCCTTGAGAAGTAAGACTTATCCTGTAACTTTTGGATATATGTTTGCTACTCAGGAAGTGGGTCTTGGGAAGGAATAACCTGCCTAGGCCCATCCCTCTCCAGGTCGGATTTGAATACAGAGTTTTCTTTCTCCCAGATAGGTTGCCATACGAAGGTTAAAGAGCCCATTTTGCCCTAATACTTAACCATAGCTGGAGGGAGAATAGTTGGAATCGTACTTTTCCGAAATGTCTTAACACTGAGAAATAATTTTTTCGTTTCGTGGAAATTTCACGGGTCCTGCTATTATGAAATTAATACCTTGACCAAAATACCCCTGAGGAAAAATATTTGAGGTGGGCCCTCTACTCACGTGGATAGCGTCGGCTGGAGTGGCAGTGTCCAGTATGAAATTCCGAAGGCGAGATCTGCGCCGGGCGGGAATTTATACCTTTTTACCGGGATCTGCGCCGGACGGGAATTTATACCTTTCTACCGGGATCTGCGCCGGACGGGAATTTATACCTTTCTACCGGGATCTGCGCCGAACGGGAATTTATACCTTTTTACCGGTATATGCGCAGGTTCGCCTTTCATATAAATAGACTTCAAATGATAGAGGTAGAGCACTTTATCGTTTGATGTTGTATTGATCACATTGTTACGTGAGCAATCTTCTTGATCACTTGAGATTGATATACAGAAAGAAACTTGTTACTCTTGAAAGGATAGTTAATTGACCCTTGATTGTACCAGAGGGTTGCGAAACTGGCATTGTTTCACAAAAGCTGGATAATTAACCACGGACTCTATGTCCGTGTCTCTTTTTCTTTTTCTCACACCCTCATGGTCGAAAGATTTTTCGACACCGTGCCAAATATTATATTTAAATCTAAAGAGTTTAGTCTCAAACACTTGTTTTCAAAATCTTTTTTATTTAACTGCGGCCCACAGCCAGAATAACAATTTAAACTGCGACCCATTAAATCTAAGTTCAATGATATGAAATGATTAAATCAAAGACAAACATTGTTCACAATTTTCATTTATTTAGCATCTACAAAATTCACGTGAATTTCCGTCTGCCCTACTATTTAACGATTGCTGGAGGGGGGTCGTTAGATTCACACCTTTTACCAGGGGCATTAGCGCTATGTGAAATGCAAACTACCTCGTTCGGGATTCGAACTCGATGGTCCACTTTCTACGACAATAACCGTTGCGAACGAGTGTCTCGTGTACCGTTACATGACCGATATTTTGAAATCCAGATCTGTAAGCAAATTTGCATTCTCTCTCCTCTCTCTCTCTCTCTCTCTCTCTCTCTCTCTCTCTCTCTCTCTCTCTCTCTCTCTCTCTCTCTCTCTCTGACCGGTATTTTGAAATCCAGATCAGTAAGCAAATTTGCATTTTTTCTTTCGCTCTTCCTTTCTTTTCTCTCTCTCTCTCTCTCTCTCTCTTTCTTTCTCTCTCTTTCTCTCTTATTCTTTCTTTCTCTCTCTCTTATTCTTTCTTTCTCTCTTATTCTTTCTTTCTCTCTCTTTCTCTTTCTTTCTCTGTATCTCTCGTTCTTTTTCTCTTTCTTTTCATATGCATCCTGGCCAATATCAATAACTTATTTTGACGTAAATGTATTCAGCATTAACGTTCTCTGCAATCAAATTATTCCTAATTAAGCATAATTATGCTCAATTATTATACAAAGCGTTCACGAAATTGCTTATGTTATTGATACTTCATTAACGTCTATAAAATTAATAACCAGTTATAATCATGTTCAAAGATACGAACATCATTTCAAAAGGGGAAAACAATTCCTGTAAGAATTATATGAACCATATGAAGACATTTTTATGGTAACAATATAAGTGTACATATTCTTGCGTGATAAATAAAGCTATTCAATTAGTCGATACTTTGCTATTATTATAAGTAAGTTATTATTAGCAATTTTTTACAGTAATTTTATCTGGATTCTTTTTCATGGAGAATGAGTGACAGCAAGTCTTTCCAGGTCTCCAAGACTCTTCTTGTTACATAATTTATGCGGTTGCATAAGATTATTGTCAATCCCCTATAATTCTGAGGGGATGACCCTTTTCATATGGCCGGGTCCTTCCATGGAAAATTACAGAAGCCCGCCAAATATGTGAAGTCACGTGGGACCTTTTTGAGTCCCCAGTCTGCAGTTGGACGTCAGGCAGAGCGGTTGGCCATTTTATGCTCTGTCTAAACTGGAACTCACGCGCGTTATGTTAGTTAGCAGATGTCTGGGTTGGGGATTGAAAATAAAGTAACATCAAAATAAATCGAAGTCTTGTGTTTATTATCTAAAAAACTATCAATGACACAGGGCTTCTAATAGAGAGAAATCACTAACAGAAAACCAGACCGAAGTCCCCAAGTCAACTCCAGACGCTAGGCCTTAGAAGATATCCAAGATGATAGAAGATATACCAAAGACGATCAGAAGCAAAGCTGACCAGAAGAAAATACGACCAGATATAGAAGAAAGAAAGAGATATATAACATTATAATTATTTAGTACCAGGGAAGAAGGTGCTAAGCAACATTCTGACTATCCTAGCTGGTCTGGGTAGTTACAATTCTCCTCCTAATCCCTAGTTCATCTAACTAAATAAGTAAAACCAATTTGATTAAACGATACTTCGCTATTATTATATACCATGTAAGTGACAGCAAGTCTCCTCAGGTCTTTAGAATTCTATTCTACTTAGTTTGGGTGGTTTCAATTATTTTTCGAATGTTCAGGTCGTCGAGTTTCTTCCAGATGCTTATGGGACCGTCCAAAGGGCACCAACTACTATTAGCATTACGTTCATAGTTCCACGGCTTATTTTAGCTCTGTAGCAAGATCAAGGTATTTTTACAGCTTTTCGCTTTCTTTCACTTTGTGGTCTTCTGGCTCAGCAAAATCCACTGAAAAACAGGTGTTTCTTCTTGTTAGATAAGACTTGGGCTATTAAATCATTTCCTTTCAATTTTTTCACCCCAGGGTTTGCTTGTGGTCTTTCACTGGATTCTAAGTGTCAGCAAGTCCCCCATTGTCTCCTGGACTCTTCTGACGATCCTACATAACGGATTCAAAATCTAGCAAATACACATTAGTTCCATAGGGCAATAGTCTTCAAGATCCGCTTGTAAAAGAATATTTCTTATATATATTTACCAACCCCTCCGCACGAGCAGGATGTGACACCAGGTCAATTTCTTAAGCGGAGTTCAACAGGTTTGAATTCAGAGTTTTCCTTCTCCTAGACTGGTTGCCTAACCAAGGTTAAAGAGCCCAGTCTGCCCTACTATTTATCCATAGCTGGAGGGAGAGTAGGATTTATACCTTTCCCAAGGGTGTTAGCGCAAAGTTAAATGTAATTATCACATCCAGGGTTTGAACTCGGAGTGACGAGTCCATTTTCCATGACTTTAACCATCGCACCACGCGCTTCCTACAGAAGAATATTTCTTATAAGCTGACAAATAGATGGATGAATGGAGCTTTTTCTCCATGACCTGAGATGCAAAGGTCACCTCATTTTCTAATTGACTATTTAACTATAAATTGTGAAATTGATTTGCCTAATTTCTTTCTTCAACTGCAAAGTTCGACGACAAATCTTCTCATCTCGCAACAATCTTCTAGCAGTCTTTCGTACATTACTCATCCACCGCTTCGAAGCCTCTCGACCCCTTCTCAGTTATGTCTCGTTTTATATACGGAGATCTAGGAGACATTTGCAGATTCATTATCTCCGTCTTTTTGCTTAGAAATCACACGTATTCAAATTGTAGTATCAAGGCAGCCATATTTATTGTTGCCACTAATCCCGCAAGCGAGACAGGTTTGCGCCCACTTTGCTGCACAAGGTAAAGTCTTCTCTCTCGTTACTTTAACTGTGATCTCTAATCACCAGTTTATCAAACTAAATAAGTAAAACCAATTTGATTAAACGATATTTCGCTTTTATCTATTCACCTTACAAGTTTTTCACGTCAGTTATGATTGTATTTCCCTGGAGTCTGAGTGACAGCAAATCTCCAGAACTCTTCTCTCTAAGTAAATAAAGGTTTGGTTTGTTTGTTTTACTACACATCAACCCTTTTCGGGTTATTTAATGCTGAAACAAGTTATTTTGATAAAGGTTACTGTTTCAAGTTCTTAATATTTTCAAATAGGTATAAAATGTTAACTTCATTTGGTTTTGTTTGGTTTGGGTTGTTTAATGGTATAATAACCGTGTGGGTTATTTAATGCCAAAACCTGTTAGGATGTGAGATAAAAGTTGGTACTCAAGTTTCCGTTACAGGTGTATTTTTATAGATGTGTTTCGTGTATGTATTTTCTTATCTGATTCATAATTTTCGATATATTTTTATTTCTCTCAAGAAGGATAAAATGTCATCCATGTTAGGTAATTACAATTAGATATTAATTATAAATGCTTTCTTTCATACATATATATATATATATATATATACATATATACACATATATATATATACATATATACACATATATACACATATATATATATACATATATGCACACATATATATATACACACACACATATATATATATACACACACACATATATATACACACACACACACATATATATACACACACACACATATATATATATACACACACACATATATTTATACATATATACACACACACACACACACACATATATATATATATATATATATATATATATATATATATATATATATATAAAGTATTTATAACTAATATCTAACGGTTATTACCTTTGAGAAATTATATTCATCGGGGTAAGTGCGAACGTTAATCTCACACTGGTGATATTAGTAATTTGGAAATTGGACCTGATTTATTACTTTATTCTCTAAGTTAGCGCATTATATGACTGTTGCGCTAACATTAATTTCGCTATGATGTGCCATTTCTCTGTTGTACAGTAACAAACATGACGAATCAGACTCTTGTTTTACAGATTCTTTCTTATTAGTAAAGTCGTCGGGGTGGCCTAAAGTCGGTATCAGCCAGACAGCCAGTGAGTCTATCCTCTTTTCAATAGCCCTAGACCAAGGAGATTTTTTTGTTGTCTGAGTTGGAGTGCCACACCAACCACCTCCCCACTTTACCGCACAGATATCTGTGCTATTCATATGCTGAGTTGGCGAGGGTCGGTATCTAGAACTTTGTGGTTCCTAGTCGGACGCTCTACTAACTGAGCTAAACTGGCCCTTTTTGTATTTTCTATTGTTACTAACCTAAACTCTGCCAAATGAGGCCTTTAAATCAGTGCCTAACGAATTTTTGGAATGATCAACCTGTATGTTGATCATTCCAAAAATAATTGAAATACAATAGTCTTTCGATAGGCTTTTAAAAAACAAGAATTCTTAAAAATAATTCGGAAGATTTTGGAATATTGGTTGGTTTGATTTTACGGCATGTTAACCCAATTTTGGTTATTTTATGCGGAGGACATTTTGTTTTATTCATTCTCGTTGGGTAAAAAATAATTCGGAAGATTTTGGTATTTTTTTTTTTTTTTTTTTTACCTTGAAGATATGAGTGTTCAAAAAAAACTGTTTGTATCTGTTAGGGTAAAGTTATTGTGCCTAAGAACGTTTAACAGTTCAGTTTTTAAAAAAATGTACTATCAGACAACAACATGGCTGCTTAATGAATACACAACTTTTTGACAGTTAATTATTTATCCAACCCATCGTGCTGTATCATGGTCGATGAGAGAATAAAAACGAATATTGTTGTGTTTTAAAAACATATTTAACTGTTTTGTAGTATATTATTTATTCCAAATATCTTGGAATATAACAGAATCTTGGTGTTCTAAATTATCAAGTGAGTTCAAAACTGAAAAATAAAAATAAGGATTAAAGTTGAAAAGAAAAAAGGAAAATGATACATGCGAAATATCGATACCTTTTAAAATTAAAACAAAACGGTAAGATTTATTTTTCTTTTAACATTTCAATGTTAATATGATTTTATTTTTCCGATTTTAGTTGCAAAGTTATTCAATTACATTACTTTATTTATGATTATGTTGGCATCGCTTTTAGTAGATGAGATATTGCTACTGAGGTATATGGACGGGTCTACTATTTTTCCGATCTTAGCTGCAAGGTTTTTCAATTCCATTACTTTATTCATGGTTATGTTGTCATTGCTTTTAGTAGATGAGATATTGCCACTTAGGTATAGGAACGGGTCTACTAATTTGTCCGATTTTAGTTGCAAGGTTATTCAATTCCATTACTTTATTTATGGTTATGTTGACATCGGTTTCAGTAGATGAGATATTACTACTGAGGTATATGAACGGGTCGACTAATTTTAGAAACTTGCTATCTAATAAGGAGATGAAACCATCTTGACGAAAAAAAAACCATAATTTATCTGATATCACGTAGAGACCAATATATTTTGCTGTCTGCACCGGGCTATGGAGCAAAAATTTGGCTTGAGCAGGTGTACCTCTAAGAATGCAAATATATAAAATATATATATATTGTGAGACGGGAGTAGTATTAATTTTTTTCTCCGGGTTAAGATATTCAAATAAATGGGTAATTTCGTGTCGAACCGCCTGTTATATCGTGTTTGTTTTACAGCGTTATCAGCTGATTACGTAGTTTGAGGCGAGCATTCTGATCTTAGAGGTCCCATCTGCCACACATTCTGCTCCCCTCCTAGTTAGAAGCAGAAGAAGAAGAAGAAGATTATTATCATCAGCATCATCAACAACAACAACACTTCTATTAGGATTGAAGAAGTACAACAACAACACTTGTATTAGGATTGAAGAAGAAGCAGTAACGTTTGTATTGGCATAGAGAGAAGAGAGAAGTTAGCGAGAAGGAAAGGAAGACATAAAAGAATCTTCCTTTTTGTGCATCTGTTATTGTTTGTTTTTTTGTTTTTGTTTTTTGTTTGTTTGTTTTTTCTTATTCTCTTGGGAGTTAGTAAGGTCTGGGACTAACAGAAACGGGCTAATCTCTACATCGTGCCAAAGATGCTGGTGAAGATTACAAAACCGAGCAATGATAACGTACGGGGACCTATGACTGGCGCCGACGGAAGGTGTAACGAACACATCTCAAATTGGAAAGATACTCATTACCTTTTTGGATTTAGGTTATCTTTCTAGAGAATAGTTATGTCAAACACTTCCTCTTCTTTCTCTTCTTTTTCGCGCGTTTTTTTTTTGTTTTTTTTTGTCTAATTTCATTCTATCTGCATTTTTCTCTATTATTTTCTTTATATGTTTTTCATTTCTTTCTGTGTTTTATTGTCCCTTTCTTTTTTTTTCTTTTTTTTCTTTCTTTCTTTTGTCTGTGTTTTATCGTCTCTTTCTTTTTCTTTCTTTTCTTTTCTTTCTTTTCTTTTATTATATCCCTTGTATTTCTCCCTCGTCATCCTCTTCCCTCTTCTGTACCCTCGCTGATTTATTTTTAATCTTTTCTGAAAAGAACATAAGCAAAATGTTTAAATATTGCATTCGTTTCGAAAAAGTGCAGCAAGAGACTACCATACGCAATGCTTATTTTTATTTATTCGCTTTTTACCCTAATACCTCAGCCTCCTCCTCCCCTCCTCTTCCTTTTGAAACGCATAATTTCTACTCAAATGCCGGCTTTGGCGGCCATTACGTTCGATGTCGAGTCACAAACTATTTACAGAATCTATACCAGAAGAGTGTCCGTAAAAAATGATAGGATTACTTACATATGGACTGGCATATCTACTTGATTATGTGTTCGACATGGTGGTTGTGCGGTGGCAGAGGTTTAATGTTTTAAGGTTTAAAAGGTAGCTGTGGTTATTCTTGGTGCGTGTTCCTAGGGTTTGCTTTTAACCCCATCTTATTTGGTGGTCGTGCTGAAAGGGAAGGAATTCACCGAGAGAAAAGAAAGAGACAAGGACAAAAGTTAGTTTTATGATTTTGGCTTTATTCTCGGGTCATAGCCACCACGTGGTAAGTAAATTCCTTGCTGGCCAGTAGTCGTGTCTCGCCCCAGATAAGGCCTAAGTCCGAATAGCAGAGAGATTATCTTGGGGGTCGGGGTGGGTCCTTTTTCCTGCACATGCTCGGTGGGTTCTTCCGGTGTAAAGTCTCATGGGAGTTTGTTATTTTTTAAATTTCTTTTTTAAATTTTAATTTCATTTTAATCCCCACGTGATATTAGAGGTGTAGGCGAGTTAAAAATGCATGGGAATTGGTAAACTGAAATCCTTTAAAATCAATCACATAAGATATAAGTTAGGGTAGGGTTAGCCCTAACCCTGCACCATCCTAGAAACACGCCTGTCTCTCTCGCTGTCTGGCTGATACCGACATTAGGCCACCCCGGCGACTTTACTTTACTTTACTTACACATGCTGGTCTAATTCATCATGCTTCTAGATTTCTAGACGGGGCCAAAAATACACCGTCTTTATCCTCCGTGGACAAGATGCAACAAGTTCAATTTTTAACTTAATACAGCTGGTTTGAATTCAGTTTTCCTTCTCCGGGAATTGTTGCCCTCTCGAGAGCCTAGTTTGCCCGTTTAGCCGATAGCTGAGGAGAGAAGATATAAGTTTATACCTTTCCCAACGGCATTGTTATTGGCATCCTTCCGTCTGTGAAAGACGACGGAGTAGTGTCCAAAATGTTTTGTTTTTTTTAGCTACGTAGCCTGGGCGAGTTTATATGGAGGATGTGCTGTTGCCCAAGCTACAGATCCCCCCTCTCCATACTGCTGCTGTCGTCCAAAGGAAAGGTAAGAGACCACTGCAGTTTGGCAACGGCAGTGTCGCAGAAGTTGCTGTGTAGCGCTGAAGTTCAGCGTTATTCCACCCTAGGGACTCTGGTTCCGGATTTGTTTTCAGGGTTTACTCCCCTATCCTTTCATCCGTATCATATAAAGTCGCTCGGCAGCGGTGGTTTTGCAACAAACTCTTCATTGTCGTAGATGAGGGCAAACAGGATTTGAACTCAGGTCACCGATTCTATTTGTTACAGTAAGGAAGAGTGAACATTTTAAAATAACGGTAATTTTGAATTTACAGGGATTTGACATTTGACCTGATGGCTGACCTCTAATTGGTCAATTCGGTTGCTGAAAGTGAGAGCTGAACTTGGAATTTAGTGAGTCCTAGCTTAGGTTTTGAAGGGGACAGACGTGCTTCTAGGATGGCGTATAGGATTCGAACTTGCTTCGTCGATTTTATTGTCTTCGACGAGAACCGTTATAGTACCCACGTCGACATTACGTCATACGAGATATCGGTACATGAATACTTTAACGACCACAAATATGTCGGGAACGTTCATTGAACTTGGCTTCTATCGATTTTTTGCCCCCCCCCTCTCTCTCTCTCTTTCTCTCTCACTACTTTTAACCTGTTTCTCCCGTTCCTTTGTTCTTTCTCTTTGTCCCTTTCTCCTTATCTCACTCTCTCTCTCTCTCTCTATATATATATATATATATGAAATTCCATCATTATTTGTGAATCATGTACATTTCTAGTGCCAAGTGTCGTTCATACCTGCTGTTCCTTTTTACTATTTTTTTCAATTTCATTTCTATTCTATTAATTATCTGTTTTTTTATTAAAACTTTTGCTTCGTCTAAGTGATGGATCAAACTGCTTCTAGAAATCTATAAAAAAATATCCTAGACGAACCATTAGCTATTGGGTTCTCATGGCAATTTCTTTATTCTCTAAGAGTATTTTAAGCTATATAGCTCACCTCTTCATTATAGGCAGGTTCATTTAGATGGAAACCCTACCTCGTACTGGTGGACAGTTCCAAATATAACTTAACTCAGCTCACATTTGTTTCTCTCTCTCTCTCTCTCTCTCTCTCTCTCTCTCTCTCTCTCTCTCTCTTCTCTCTCTCTCTCTCTATCTATCTATCTATCTATCTATATAGATAAATAAAAGTTTTAGTTTATATTTATTATCATTGGAACAACATACGTACAAACAGAACAGACGCATCCGACATTTACACACGTAAACACGTAAACAAACAAAGTGACACGACAATACAGTTATCCAAACGCACAGATTTGACCATATTTATATCATTTGAATCATTCTTTAAAAAAGCACTTTCGTTGCCTGAAGACTGCCACAGAGCAAGAAACCAATGGTAGAAAAATTGTTCGAATGATAATAAATATAAACTAAATCTTTTATTTATTTATTTATTCATCTATTAACGCTCTATCACAGATATTGAGCACTCTTCTAATAACACTGAACGTTGGATTACTACCGCTTCTTCAAGTATAATAGTGCCAACCATACACATTGATATATATATATACATATATATGTACACATATATATACATATATATATGCATATATACACATATATATATACATATATATATGCATATATACATATATATGCATATTTGAAACCATAATATTCTGTAACAATTACAAATATTATATAGGAATACTACTTATGTAAAATATAACTATGTGAATTATTATCATTAGATAGGAATACTTGAAATCATATAGTTGTGTATAAATTATTTGTATTAGATTTTGCTTAGTTTTTTTTTTTAGTGTATCAACTCCTTATGGGTTAATTAATGTCGAAATTTGATTTAATACTCTGATTACAATCATAAATATATTTTTTAACGTTCGGTTGAATTTTTTTAATTGCATTATTTGTTTAAAATCATGTGTTTAAAGTACTAAATAATAATCCTTAGTAAACAATTATACCTACAAGTAAATATTCTTACTAGCAGAACCAGTGGATATACCACAGTATGATCATTTAATTAGTACAACGAAAAAACATAGAGCTATTGCCAAATAGTTCGATATGTAAAATGTATAATAATCTTGATCTAACTCTCCCTTTCTCTTTTTTTCTTTCCCTTTCTTTTCATCTTTTCCTTATGTTCGATTGAAACGGATTAACGTTATCGCTTCCACGTGGTCACCCCTCTCTATATATTTCCCTATACTCTTTCTCTCTTCCTTTCTTATTATATTTTCGTATTGACTTTCTCTTATAGCGGTTGTTATAACACAGTTAAAGAACACAGTCAGTCCAACTAGTTACTCATAGCTAGAGAATGGTTGGATTCATACCTTCCCCATGAATTGCAAACAGCCTCGTCCAGGATTTGAACTCGGATCATAATATGCGTTTTATACGCCGATAACCATTATATGACGAGCGCCCTCTTTCTCGCTCCATCTTCGCCTCTCTCTCTCTCTCTCTCTCTCTCTCTCTCTCTCTCTCTCTCTCTCTCTCTCTCTCTCTCTCTCTCTCTCTCTCTCTCTATCTATCTATCTATCTATCAAGAGACTTGGCGGACGAAAATCCATTCAGTTCTCAATCCCGGCTGGAGATAGCTGTTAAAGTGTTGCCACACTGATGAGAGGTGAAACCTTGAAACACGTGTCTGTTGATAACTTATTTATTATATATATGTATATATATATATATGATATATATATAATATATATATATACATATATATATGATATATATGATATATATATATATATATATATATAGATATATATATGATATATATGATATATGATATATATATATATATGATATATGATATGTATATGATATATATATATAATATATATATATGATATATATGATATATATATGATATATATATAATATATATATATGTGTGTGTGTAAAGAAAAGGAAGTGAATCCGACGGTATGTGGTATATTAAGAAATGTGAAAAAACACAGGTTTAAATAAGTTAAGTTATGAGTTTATTGGCCGACGCTGCAGTGTTCCGATCTATTAATTAGATCATCATCAGGGCATTTGTTGGTATATGGAAGGTGAAAAAAAAATTATCACAAAATAACGAGAAAAGCAAGTGATAGTCCTTATTTATCAGTCTGTTCAATAAACTTACCACTTAACTTATTTAAACCTGTGTTTTTTCAAATTTCTTAATATACTACACACACACACACACACACACATATATATATATATATATATATATATATATATATATATATATATATATATAAAGTGTGTGTTACTACAACACAGTGACCTACTGAACAAAAATCGGACAGAAAATTAATGCATTTTGATGTAACTAGATTGGTATCGATTTGCTAAGATTAAATAAAAGTTTAATAGAGAAAAAAAAAGACGTTTAGAAAGACGAATTTTCGATTAATTTTAAGTGGTTTTCCTATTATTATTCTATTTACCTTTATAGCTACATTAACCTGCACAACCCCGGTGTTCGGATTACGGGCGCGCCGGTAGATAAGTTAAAAGCCATCGCGTAGTGCCAGAACGTCGTCCCCCAGGTACCTCATGTCTCCTGGTCCAAAAGCGGTAACAGCCAGGTTTATTGCCTGGTGCCTGAGGCGTCCCTTAAGGGGAATGCCGATGGATACAATGTATTTTTTGCACTGGCCGTCGCAGTTTCAGCTTGTACGTGACTCCCCATGTTAAAAAGTATTTATGTTAATCCGATCGTGTCTGGAAAATAATACCTTCATATCATTTTTTAATTCTTTCTGTTAGAATCTGTATCGTCATTGTAAGGGTTCAGTTGTTCTGAAAAAAAAAAAAACAATTTAAATAAGTATGCATCAAGGATAAATATAACAAAAAAGTATTTGGCATGAAATAGCCCAGCAAGTGTTGACATACCGTAAAATCCTCTTTATTTGTCTCTATGTTCATTCATTTCTTTCTTTTTTTTTTTTGTCGTTTTTGTCCCAATTTATTTTGTTTCAAATCCTGGATGAGGCTGTTTGAATTTTACATAGCGGTAATACCCCAGGGAAAGGTAAGAATCCAATTAGTCTGCTTCCAGCTCCGGGTAAATAGTAGGACAGACTGGGCTATTTAACCGTAGTATGGCAACCGGTCTGGGAAAAGCAAAAACTCTTAATTCAAACCTGTTAAACTCCTGTGTCACATCCAGCTCGGGGAGGAGTTAGGTAAATAGATATTCATTTTGTATTTCTTTCTGTCTGTCCTTCCTCTCTTTCTTTCAATATATATATATGATCAGTCATCAACAGACATGTGTTTCAAAGTTTACTTTTCATCAGTGCGGCTCGACTTTTTAAAGTAACCTCTAGATGGGATCGAAATTAGACAGAATTTTCATCTGCCAAGCTTGCGGCTGTCAGTCTGGGGTGAACAATTAATTGATACATCCCTACAGAGAATGTTTTTACAATCAGCTGAGGACTCAAGTCTGGTAACCCATCTACGGATATATATATATATATATATATATATATATATATATATATATATATCCGTAGACGGCTTACCAGGGAAGTTGTTATTAGGATGATTCTAAGTTGGACCTTTCTTCCAACAGCGAAATGTTAGTTGTTCAGGCCCTAGTTGAGAGATCGATGTTCAATGTCATTGAACAGGACAATATATTTAGTAAAGAAAAAGGCTTAAAAATCGATCATTTCGCGGTTATAGATCTATTTCTACCTATAGGTACCCATGAGTTTCATCAGACCTTATTGAAAATGTAAACAGAAAATTTATATAGACATATAAAGCTTCATGAATTTTCATGTTTCTGCCATTTTCAATAAAGTTAGCGGTCTGATTAAACTCATAGGTATACACAGATACCTGTGGGTAGAAATAGATCTATAACCGCAAAATGACAGATTTTTAAGCTTTTTCTATATCATATATATATATATATATATATATAGTTTTGGGGGAAAATCGGTATCGAACCATGAACCTTCTGACTCCTAGCCGAACGCTCTCCCGACTGACCTAAACCGGCCCCTTAGTAGCTATATATACGCTTGTTCCTAACTAAATCTTCCGTCTGTTATCATCCTGCAACAAACACCGTACAAATTGTAATGCAAAAATGTGCATTTGGTGTCGCTTAATCGCAGATTTCTTATCTTTCCCATTTTATTTCACCCAATTTTAAAAATGAAATATTCCAAATGGTCTCACGTCGCTTACATGCCCAACGTAAAATCAAAATAATTTTTTTTTAAATAGAAGTTACAAGATTTTATGTGTAATATTGAAACTGTGAATTATGGAAGATATTTTGGTAATTTTGATCGTATGTAGTCCCAGTCCCCTGCTCTAATTTATGCTATTTTAGCAAGCCAGCGTCAAGTGATTTTTCGGCACGATTTTTTCTCCGAGTGATTGTTTTGTCACTTTTGATTTTGTATTATTTATTGCAAAGACAACAGTCTGATTTATATGTAATAAAATTGCAAATCATCGTTTCTGGCTCCTCTTGATTTTTGTTTCGTTTCGTGGAAATACTACGGGTCCCGCTAGTAATTTATAAAAATAAAATAAACATTAAAACATATTAGAACACTTCATTTCAGTCTATTTTATTTTTTTGCACAATAGATTATTTTAAAAATAAACAAAAAAACTCAAGATGCGTGTTTTCTTTTTTTTTTTTTTCGGAGGTGGGTAATGAATTAAAGATATTTCAGTGTATTTCAATGGGGCGAATTGATTTGATATACGAGGACATTGAGTAACAAGCAGAACAAATTAATCTCACAAGTCAATGTACCTAATTAAATCAATACAAGGCTTAAAATACCTGTATTTTACGTAGCAAATATTTATTTTCTTTTATATATGATATTCCTTCTGTGTCACTGCACTTAATGCATTGCTTATTGATTTGTTAGATTGATCGAACATTATAGTGAGAAATGGCCAATCGCACAAATATTACTCACATGTAAAAACGTCATGCGCTGCTTTGAAAATATCATATATATATATATATATATAATATATATACATATATATATACCTTCATTTGTGTGTGTGCGCGTGTGTGTGTGTGTAGCAATATATGGTTATCAGTAGCTCATTTGGTGAGTTCATAGTGGACCACGTTTTTGTGGTAGAGTGCGCAATATGTGTGTATTTAGCATAATATGTTGGTGTCATGAATATATGTGTGTGTGTATCATATGATATAGTGTGTGTGTGTGTGTGTATGTGTGTGATGTGTGTGTATCATGATATATGTGTGTGTATGTGTGTTATGATATATGTGTGTATCATGATATATGTGTGTGTATCATGATATATATATGTGTGTGTGTGTGTGTGTTATCATGATATATATGTGTGTGAGTATCATGATATATGTGTGTGTATGTGTGTTTATAATGATATATATGTGTGTGTGTGTGTGTGTTTATCATGATATATATGTGTGTGTGTGTGTATTCATGTATATATGTGTGTGTGTATGTGTGTTTATCATGATATATGTGTGTGTGTGTGTTTATCATGATATATATATGTGTGTGTGTGTATGTGTGTTATCATGATATATATGTGTGTGTGTGTGTGTGTGTTTATCATGATATATATGTGTGTGGTATATATGTGTGTGTATGTGTGTTTATCATGATATATATGTGTGTGTGTTTATGATATATATATGTGTGTGTGTGTGTGTATCATGATATATATATGTGTGTGTGTGTGTGTGTATGTGTGTTTATCATGATATATATGTGTGTGTGTATGTGTGTTTATCATGATATACATGTGTGTGTGTATGTGTGTTTCTCATGATATATGTGTGTGTATGTGTGTGTGTATGTGTGTTTATTATGATCATGATATATATGTGTGTGTGTTTATCATGATATATATGTGTGTGTGTATGTGTGTTTATCATGATATATATGTGTGTGTGTGTTTATCATGATATATGTGTGTGTGTGTGTTTATCATGATATGTGTGTGTGTGTTTATATCATGATATATATATGTGTGTGTTTATCATGATATGTGGTGTGTGTGTATCATGATATATATGTATGTGTGTGTGCTTTCATAATATATATATGTTTGTGTGTGTGTGTTTTCATAATAATATATATATATATATATGTGTGTGTGTGTGTGTGTGTGTTTGTGTGTAGGCATATAATACCTAATTAAATCATTACGTATGTGATATAAGGTTGAAAATAACTGTATTTTACGTAGTAAATATTTTAACAAGCACAGACATTACTGACCTGTAAGACATATGTCCTATTCTTTCCTGAAAATAGAAATCAATAAATATCTAAGATGTTTGCCCATATCTTTTAGCTGAAAATGCCATTATCTGATGATATCTGTTAGCTTAGCAATCTACTGCAAAAATGTCATATTTAATATCAATTAACCGACTATTTATAATGTGGTGCTCCGACCACCTATTAACACAGATCAAGAATGGGGTCAATAAGTCACTTTATCTCCAGATCACAGTTTGATGCATATTATTATACTCCGTATGGCAGGTTTAGCTCAGTCGGTTGAGTGTCCGACTGGTAGCCTCACGGTTCCTGGTTCGATGCCCGCCCTCGACAACTCAGCGTATGTGTAGCACAGGTATCCTAGCGGTAAAGTGATGAGCTGATTGTAGGTGTGGCGTCCGCCTCAGACGCTAAAAAACAATCTCCTTGATCTAGCGCTAGTGAAAAGGAAATAGACTCCTTCGCTGTCAGGTTGATACCGACTTTATGCCACCCTGACGACTTTACTTACTTTTTTATATAGTAATACTGGTGTTCATTAATCTTCCGTAGTCCAGTCGTCTGGGGCTTTAGAATACACCGACTGCACCTCTGTAGAGGGGAAAGACCCCGCACAGATGAGGCCACCTTAAGGACGGAATCCTGGTTTATGAGCAACACTCTAATTTGGTCCTTACTTGGGCTAGATGGGTGATCGAAGAGGCCCCCTCTGATCAATCGGCTGGTCACGTCAAGCCCGAGCACCTGTAAGATTTCCCAACCCTATTACTAATTGCATAAACAATGATTAATTAATATACAAGGTGTGTAAAAAAGAACCGAGATTATTTGTACTTTTTGACATACCTTGTATTCTGAAAAAGAATTAACGTTCCATTCATTCTTCATTTTGATCTTGGTGAATACAATTTTAAAGCACCTAGCACCTATATGATTGCTCCAACCCTATTGCCCTTATGGCAAGCCCGAACAATTTTGATCATATGGATGTTAGAAGGCGGTGACTGTGGGTCTTCATTTCCTGGGTATGACGTTAAGCTCTATCTGATGGTCAGGTTCCCGTTCTGGAGGTCTGGAGAATGTGGAGCACCCCTTCATCACCATTGTTCCCGGGTCCAGTCTGACCCGGAGTGGTAGTACCTGTTAGAGTTCCATCCATAGGTTAAATAGAAAATGTGTTTAAAAAGTTTTTCTTCCAAAATATCGCTACGAATCTTTCAAAACTTTGCCGGCATTAACTGACCCACCGTGGTTGATATGCCGTAAAACAAAACAAACAAACAAACTTATTCTGTTATCATCTT
>CM042140.1:61695209-61702709 GCA_023376005.1 Doryteuthis pealeii | reverse complement strand
TCCTGTCCCAAACTACAAAAGAGTTACGTGTTTGAAGAACATTAAATAAAAAGTCTAAACAACTAAGTGGTGGAAACCAATTACTATTTCTCAGCTCCGGACACAAAGACGAGCACCATGTGCGCCGCTGTGAAGTAGCAAACTACTACGTCTGTCGCTTCTCAAGTCGTGTTTGTAAAATATGGTGATTCTAGGGTTCGCCCTGTCAAGTGACCAAAACCCGAATTGTGACAAGGGAGACCACTCCATTTTGTCACCCAACACTCGCAATCTATAAAACAAAATTGGAATTAGTAGCTAAATGTTGCCATGAGAGTAAATATTTACTGTGTAAATTGCCGCCATTGTTGAGCCGCGTGACTTAGGTTAGACAAGTGATTGTCGCGGGACGTAAATATTGAATAGAGAAGGGGTATTAGCGCTATCTGAAATGCAACCCGCCTCGTCAAGCATTCGACCTCGTGTCGGTCTGTCTATCTGTCCATTTCCTAGAACAATAAGCAAAGAGCTGCATGTAGTTCATCGGTTGCGGTTTTGCTACTCCTGATCAATAGCAACTGTCTTGTACAAAAACAAATGGTGGAGGCGAATGGTGTCATGGTTATAGTCGTAGGGGATGTACACGACGAGACGAGTTCAAATCCTGGACGAAGCTGTTTGCATTTCACATAGTGCTAATACCCTTAGGACAGTTATGAATCCAACTAATCTCCCACCATCTATGCGTGAATAGTAAGGTAGACTGGGCTTTTTAACATAGGCATGGCAACCAGTCCGGGAGAAGGAAAACTCTGAATTCAAACCTATTAAACTCCGCTCAAGAAATTAACCTTGTGTCGCATCCTGCTCGTGCGGTGGGGTTGGTAAATATATATACATATTTTGCTGTTTGCATTTCACATAGCGCTAATACCCTTGGGAAAGGTATGAATCCAACTAATCTCTCCCCCCAGCAATGGGTAAATAGTAAGGCAGACTGGTCTTTTTAACCTAGGTATTGCAACCAGTCCGGGAGAAGGAAAACTCTGAGTTCAAATTCCGCTCAAGAAATTGACCTTACTCGTGCGGAGGGGTTGGTATATATATATATATATATATATATATATATATATATATATATATATATAATGAGTGTATCAATAAAACAGCATCTGTGTTCTCTAGTTGGTAAAATATGGTTTCTCTGTCTTCCATAGATGGCCAAACGGTTTGATTTCATATCTTTCTATGACAGCAGCAAAAATAAATAAATTAAAATAACCCAGGCTGAAATCAAATTTAAAATGCTACTGAGTGCACAAAATTTGTCATGGTTGATTAAGAATGCATTGAAATAATGCAAGTAAAGAATGCAGAGTGCTAATAATGAAAATGCTTCATTTGAGAAAATCAGACAACATAAAACTAATATGCCTATGTATACTAGTAGATGTAAACACTTTGGTAGGGGACAAACTTATGAATAAAAATCGAATACTAATTCTGCTCTGATTTTGTATGAGGTGGGAATGAAAAGTTAATACTATGTTGTTATATATATATATATATATATATATATATATATATATATATATATATATATGAAGTGGACAAACAATCTGTTTGAGATGGCGATAGCCGACAATTTTTTTTTGGGGGGGGGGATTATATGCTTAATTGAAGTCATACCTAATTTGAGAATTGATTAGTTATAATTAAATGAATTAGGCGTGCATATCGGTTTAAAATGCAAGGCGTAAACAAATCGAGAAAAAGTCCATCTCTGTATGTACATTTCAGCCTATTAGGCCTCATCAGCAGAGTTATTGACAGGACAGTGCTTTGTGCGTGATTCGAACCCTACCTGCTAGGCTGTATATATATATATATATATATATATATATATATATATATATATATATATATATATATATATATATATAACCATAGTGTATTGTTATCACTATCTCACTTGATGAGACAGTTATATTCACTTTTTTGATCACGTGGTTCAGGGGGTTTAAGGATCGTCCCTTTTGTGCTAAGCAGGTTTCGACCCATGAGTCTTAGGGGTCTCTGAACTTGACGCATGGGGATGGGTCTAAACAGAAAGAAAATGTGTGTGGATAGACAGGGATGTGTCTAAACAGCGTAGAAAAGTATTTCTGCGAGTTGAAATATATTATAAGTTATATTGAAATATAAGTTACAGTTATGTCGTGAATAGGGAACTATGGCCGCGTCTATTTATTGAAAAGGGAAGTTTCTTTTTTAAAATCCTTGTCTTTGTGTATATAGAGTGATTGTAAAGTAACCCCTTACTTGAAAAATCTTATAATTCATTTCTGAATCATTATTTTTACAAAATATTAATACGAGAAGAATACAGATAACAGAGTTTTATTTAAAATTCTATATGGATACTAGCATTCACCTTCAGCCTCTCAAGCCGCTCGGAAATCACATCAACTGATCTTTCTAGGAACCCTTGTGGAATGACAAAAATACATTCTCGTATTCGTCCTTTATGTTCTTCCAAAGCAGTTGGTTTTGTAGAGTAGACTTGCTCCTTTAACCAACCGCAAAGAAAAAAATCGCAGGGGTTAAATCAGGGCTTCTGACCAGTCACTCACGCAGACCACGTCTACCCATCCATCTAGGAAAATGGTGATTCACGAACAACAATATCAAAATGTGGAGGAGAAAAGAAAAACAAAACAGATTTAATTGCCTTATATTAAGGAACATAAGTTATAGAATTGAGAAAAATGTAATTGCATATAAAAGAAATTATGAATAGTTTAAAATAGGGAGTTACTTTTCAATCACCCTGCATACATAAAACTTTTCACGGTTGCGTCGTAAAAAGAATTATGACTGTGTCCATTCATTGAAAAGGAAGGTTTCTTTAGAAAGATCCCTGTCTTTATGGATACATCTAGTATAATTCAGGATGATATTTTGCGTATAGCATTTTGAATAGACAGCCAAAGGAGCTAAAGAGAGTGAAAGAACGATAGAGTAAGAGAGACAGAGAGAGCGATAGTGAGAGAGACAGAGAGAGATGTAGACAGAGAGACGGAGAGATACACAGAGACACACAGAGAGCGAGACAGAGAGAGGGGGGTAAAGTGAGAGAGATACATAGAGAGGTAGAGTGTGACAGACTGACACAGACAAAAAGAGAGTGAAAATGAGAGAGATACAGAGAGAATGTAGAGAGAGACAGTGGGAGAGAGAGGTAGTGAGATAGATATACAGCGAGAGGGGGATAGAGTGAGAGAGAGATACAGAGAGAGGGGGTGGAGTGAGAAAGGCACAGAGAGAGGTAGAGTGTGACAGACAGACAGATAAACAGAGAGTGAGAATGAGAGAGATACAGAGAGAATGTAGAGACAGATAGACAGACAGTGGGGGAGAGAGAGGTAGTGAGATATATATACAGCGAGAGGGATAGTGTGAGAAAGATATACAGAGAGAGGGGGATAGAGTGGGAGAGAAATACAGAGAGAGGGGGTAGAGTGAGAGAGATACAGAAAGAGGTAGTGTGACAGACAGGCAAACAGAGCGTGAGAATGAGAGATACAGAGAGAATGTAGAGAGAGACTGTGGTATACTAAGACCCGGAAGCACCGGTTATAACATTGTTGTATGAAACGGAAGTACTGTTTCAGCCATCTTGTATTATTTTAAATAAAAGGCGGAAGTGGGTTCTTCTCGCAGTTAACGTCAACTGGGCTACACGTCTTATTATTCGCTAAGCGCGTTATAACAATTGGCAGACGAGGATTTGTTTCACTGAAGAAAATGCCATTACTCGGACATTTAGAAGAATTCTGTACGGAATCAGGAAATATTTCAAACCTATTTGGACGAGTAGAACAGTTTTTTATCGCAAACGATATTGGACATGAGAACCAAGTAAAATGCAAAGCCATATTACTGAGTACAATTGGAGAAAGGACCTACAGAGTCTTGGAGGATTTATGTACCCCTCAAAAACCAAGCGAGAAGTCTCTGGGGGAAATTACCCAGTTGTTGTTGGAACATTTTAAGCCTAAAAGACTAATAGTGGCTGAAAGTTTTCGTTTCCATAATGCAAAACAAGAGAGGGTGAGTCAATTTCAAAATTTCTTGTTCGCCTTAAACATTGGCTTCTACATGCGAATTTGGGTCATTTTTAAAAAGAGCATTGCGTGACAAATTTGTGTGTGGATTAAGGGACGATAAAATTCAAGAAAATTATGGTCCCAAGATATGTCGTTAGAAGAAGCTGTTAAAATGGCCACAGCTATAGAATTAGCAATGAGTGACGTTGCACATATAAAGAAAAAAGAGACGGATAAAGTAAATAAAATATGTTCCGAGTCTAACACAACTGAATTACAAAAGAAAGAAAAAAGTTGTCTTGGTTGTGGGTGGAAATGGCATGAGAAAAGATTTTTTTGCCCGCATGGGGAAAAAATTTGTTTTAAATGTAACAAAAAAACATCACTTTTCAAAATTTGTAAAAATGAACAAAGGAAAAAGGTGTCGAATTACATACAAGAGACAGACGACATACCCTTATTTTTTACGAGATCGAATAGCCGTGAACCATATATGTGTAATATTTATTTAAATGGTATTCAATGTCAAATGGAAATTGACACCGGTTGTTCGTCTACTCTGATAAGTAAACAGCAGTTTGACTTACTGCCGAACGTGAGACTTATAAAAAACGACAACATTATAGAGGTTGCGGACCTATTCGGGTGAGGTCATTGTACCTAAAGGGTTGCTAACCTGAGTGTAAAATACCAGGGAAAACACATTATTTAAGACTGTTAGTTGTACCAGGTTCTGGACCAAGTCTTCTTGGAAGAGACTGGCTGCAAAAAATTGCCAATTAATATCTATCCTACCTGCAACAAAATGGAATGGACTGATTTTAATCAAGAATTTGCAGAACTTTTTAAACCAGGCTTGGGTACATTAAATATTGAAAAAGCTAAATTGTATGTTAAAGAAAATAGCAAACCTCGTTTTATGAAAGCTAGACCCATACCCTTAACAATTAGAGAAAAAGTTGAAACTGAACTTCAGCGAATGGTTGCTACCTCTGTTATCAAGCCAGTCCGTTTTGCAGAATGGGCTTCCCCTATTGTCCCCGTTTTAAAGAGAAATGGTCAAGTTCGGATTTGTGGGGATTTTAAACAGACTGTTAATCCTGTTTTGCAAATCGACAAATATCCCATTCCAAATATAGACGAGCTGTATTCCAAAGTCTCGGGTGGACAGTATTTTACGAGACTGGATTTGAGTGACGCGTATTTACAGGTTCCTTTGGATGAAGAGTCACAAAAACTAACTACTATAAACACACATAAAGGTCTTTTTATGTATACTCGTTTGTGTTTTGGTATTGCTTCATCACCAGGAGTTTTCCAAAGGATCATAGATCAACTTATTCAAGGAGTACCAAAGACAGTTGCTTATCTAGATGACATCCTAATCTCGGGACAAACTATGGAAGAGCATAATAGGAACCTGCGGGCAGTATTAAAGAGATTACGAGATGCCGGTCTCCGACTTAAAGGGGATAAATGTGAATTTAAAAAGTCGTCAATTTCATACCTGGGCCATAGGATTGATTCTGAAGGAATCCACCCAACGCAAGATAAAGTCAATGCAATTCATAAAGCACCCACCCCAAAGAATGTGTCTGAACTGCGTAGTTTTTTAGCTTTTGTTAATTACTATCGGCGGTACTTAAACAATATCAGCACAGTTTTAGCTCCTTTGTACAAATTACTACAAAAGGGAGTCCCTGGAAATGGAGACCAGACGAAGCTTTGCTTTCAAGCAATCAAAGGAGTTGCTAATGTCAACTAGTGTTTTGGTTCATTACAATGCTGAACTTAAACTTATCATGACGGTGGATGCATCTCCAGTGGGTGTGGGGGCAGTATTATCGCATATAATGAAAGACGGGAGTGAAAAACCGATTTATTTTGCCTCCAGAACATTATCAAAGGCAGAACGAAATTATGCCCAGATAGAACTTGAAGGACTGGCAGTCATTTTGGAGTTTCTAAATTCCATAAATATATCTATGGTCGAGAATTTACCATCATCACTGATCATAAACCACTGCTTGGGCTTTTAAAGAGGACCGTGCAATATCACCAACAGGAAGTGCTAGAGTTCAACGTTGGGCCTTGATTCTAGCAAGTTATCATTATCAACTAGAATACAAGCCAGGTTCAAAAATTTCTAATGCAGATGGTCTGAGTCGGCTACCTATAGAGGACCATTTTACGCCATTACCTTTGTCCGGAGGAAGTAGTACTCTCCATGTCAGCTTTTAGACTTAACCCCAGTCACGTCAAAAACTGTTGCTTTTTACACATCAAGAGACCCCGTGTTATCACAAGTGCGTAGATGGATCTTGCATGGATGGCCGGGAAAAGGATCTCTTGACTTTCAACCATATACAACCAGGAAGGATGAGTTGTCGGAACAACTGGGTTGTATTTTTATGGGATCACGGGTGATTATCCCAGCAAAGTGTCGAGAGGCGTTACTGAAAGAATTGCATGAGAGTCATCCAGGAATTTCACGGATGAAGTCTCTTGCTCGTAGTCACATTTGGTGGCCTAAAATGGATGCAGATATTGAATTATGTGTGAGGAGTGGTGCCATGTGCCAAGATAGTGCAAATATGCCTCAGGCTAGTGCATTGCATCCCTAGGAATGGCCAGGAAGGCCTTGGTTCAGAGTGCACATGGATTATGCGGGCCCTATCCAGGGTAAGTGGATTCTAGTGATTGTCGACGCCCACAGTAAATATATAGATGCACATGTTGTTTCATCACCATCTTCTTCAGAAACAGAAAGGATGTTGAGACGCACGTTTGCCACACATGGGAGCCCATGTGATTGTATCTGACAACGCTAGCAGTTTTACTAGTAAGGAATTTTCCAGGTTCTGTACCCTAAATGGCATTAAGCATGTTAGATGTGCGCCATACCACCCCTCCTCAAATGGACTGGCTGAGCGTGCAGTTCAAACCATTAAGAGTGGTCTTAAAAAAGTTACTGGAGATTTGGAAACACGATTGTTGCGTGTATTAGCCCGATACCGGTTATTCCCGCAATCAACAACAGGTCAATCACCAGCAATGCTACTAATGGGCCGTCAGCCTCGATCGCGTCTGGACCTTGTGTATCCAGATTTATCTACCCAAGTCACCACGAAAATAGACGATACTAAAAGAACAACGGATAGATATCGTAGTGAAAGGATGTTCCATATTGGAGATAGTGTTAGTGTGGTGAATTTTCAAGGGAGGCCAAAATGGCTGTTCGGAGTTTTAGAGGAGCAGCTTGGTCCACTGACTTTTAGAGTGCGATTGGAGGATGGTCGATTATGGAAAAGGCATGTGGATCATATTCGCGCGAATATTCCAACAGAACCTGTTGTGAGAGGTCCCGAAGAATCAAGGCAGCCTCAGGGGAATCAGGAACAAACAGTTACAG
>CM042140.1:61665209-61690209 GCA_023376005.1 Doryteuthis pealeii | reverse complement strand
TATATATTTCTTATAGTGTACTGTACAGTTACAAGGCGATTGTCACCATTTAAAGTGATGACTATTGTGTTGTTTTAAATCTTATTCATTAGTCCTAATATTTCAGGGATCCAGGCGGTTGTGCAGTCCATGACATGCAATACTCCACTTTGGCCCTTACTTGGGCTGGATAGGCGGTTGGAGAGGTTCCCCGGCGATCAATTGGCTGGTCACATCAAGCCCTAGCACCAATATGATTGCCCCGACCCTACTGCCCCTATAGTAAGCCCAAACCCTTTTTATCAAATGGGTGCTAGAAAGCAGTAGCTGAGGGTCTTCGTGTCCTGGAAATGACGTTAAACTATCTGATGGTGAGGTTCCAGTTCTGGAGGTATGAGGAATTTGGTGCACCCCTTCATCACCATTGCTCCCAAGTCCACTCTGACCTGGAGTGGAGGTACCTGTTAGGGTCCCGTCTATGGATGTTTATATAAAAAAGAATTGAGTATCCATTAAGAACGAATTTATTTCAAAGTTTGTCGGCATTAAATGACCCACCGAGGTTGATATGCCGTAAAACAAACCAAACCAAACCTAATATTTCAGGTTGATATCTACCATTTGTCAATGGGTTTTGTATAATGACTATCTTATCTTTTAACTGATACGTGACACCTACGAAGATAACATCTAAAATTAAAAGAAAAGATAAACAGTCATTCTACAAAAATTCTAACTGAAATATTAGGATAAATGAATAAGATTAGAAACAACACATTTCCTCACTTTGAATTTTGGTTGGTTTGTTTTGTTTTACGGCATATCAACCTCAGTGGGTCATCTAATGCCGATAAAGTTTTGAAATAAATCAATTCTTAATGGATAATACAATTTTTTTATAAATACATTTTTCTATTTAACCCATAGATGGGACCCTAACAGGTACTACCACTCCGGTTCAGAGTGGACCAGGGAGCAATGGGGATGAAGGGGTGCTCCACATTCCCCAAACCTCCAAAACAGGAACCTCACCATCAGATAGAGTTTAACGTCATTCCCAGGACATGTAGACCCTCAGTCACCACCTTCTAGCACCCATATGATAAAAAGGGCTTGGAGCTTGCCATTAGGTTGAATTTTGGTTATTATCCCTTATCTTATATTTTCCAACCTTCTAATACAACCAAAAACGTTTCACAAAATCCATCACATACACACACACACCACACACACACACACACATATATATATATATATATATATATATATATATATATTTCAGAGTGAAGTGACCTAAGACAAAGAAATGATTAGTCTATTCTATATATACATACAAGCATATACACTTATACGTAAATGCATATATATTTTTTAACATATATGCCCGCCTAAATTCATTAATTATTAACTAATTAATTTTCAAAATTAGGTATGACTTCAATTAAGCACATATCCTCCAAAAATTGTCGGCTTAAAGCCATATAAAAATAAATACATTTGTTTGTTTACTTAACCTCATATATATATATATATATATATATATATCTTTTCCAAGGGTGTCAGCACTATGTGAAATGCAAACAGCCTTATCCATGATTATATATATATATATATATATATATATATATATATATATATATATCAACCCACCCCTCCGCACGAGCAGGATGTGACACAAGGTCAATTTCTTAAGCGTAGTTTAACAGGTTTGAATTTAGAGTTTTCCTTCTCCTAGACCGGTTGCCTAACCAAGGTTAAAGAGCCCAGTCTGCCCTACTATTTACCCATAGCTGGAGGGAGAGTAGGATTCATACCTTTCCCAAGGGTATTAGCGCTAAGTGAAATGCAATTACCACGTCCAGGATTTGAATTCGGGCGACGAGTCCATTTCCTATGACTTTAACCATTACACCACGCGCTTCCTATATATATATATATATATATATATATATATATATATATATATATATATATATATATATATATATATATGTGTGTGTGTAGACACATTTGTAGGTGAATATCCTACTTATAAGAAAGCTTTCATTTTATGGAAATAATTTCTTTTTAGATTGATTTTGTCAATGCATTTAAATCAACATTTCACAAATAACAATACATATTGAACATTTTACATTTATGGCCTTGACACTTTGTCAATTTTCTATAAACATTCTAAGAAAATCTATACCTTTCTTTTTTATTTATACCTTTTCTTTTTAGCACATCACGTGCACACATACATATACACATCTATCTATATCTATCTATCCTTTCTCTCTCTCTCTCTCTCTCTCTCTATATATATATATATATATATATATATATATATGTATAAGGAAGTTTGGTATGTACGTGTCGACGTATAACTCCAAACCAGAGTTCATTCAGGTTCGAAATCGTGCGTACACCTTTACATTCTTCTAAGAAACACGCCAAATTTGTTTATTGATTTTTACTAATTAAGGGATATAATTAATTAATTAAACCAAAATCCCCCAATTTGAGGAACTGTTCGTGTCCCGGCTTCTGCTGATAATAAAATATCATAAACTACCTGCTTTTTGTTACAGCGAAACTAGCTGTGAAGTTTAACTTCAATGAATAAACTTAGCAGTGTACGCTTTTCAGCTCGGAATTTATCGCCTATTTATGGTGCAATCTTTAAAATATTTAAATGGTTGGAAAGAAAAGAAAATCATCTTTCTAAATATGTAATTCGTATGTTGTTTTTTTATCCATTGAATTATTTTTTACAGTGAGTTAAAAAAATTGCTTCGGACAGCTGATAAGTATGATTTTTTTCCGACTAAATTTTAACGAAAAATCAAATTCTTTTTTCTCGCCTATTTACGATTCAATCTTTAAAATATTTATATGGTTAAAAAGAAGAGAAAATAAACAGCAAAAAGAGACTACACACATTCTTAGCTTTACTTATCGTCAAATCTTTAATAAACGAACACTTTCTTACTATAAATTTTTCTACAAATAAAGACATATGGATTTTTACAACAGGTTAACCCTTGATTCATTTAATGATGAAGTCCTGTTTGTTTTATTCATTATTATTGGATATTGGTGTTTTATTTTATTCATTATTATTGTGTTTTTTAAAGACAGTTTTTTATTCATTTACCCCATACGTGGGATTCTAACAAGTACTACCACTCCGGGTCAAAGTGGATCTGGGAGTAATGGCAATACAGAGCTAATCCACACTTCTAAAAACTCCAGAATGGGAACCTCACCACAAGAGGCAATTTAACGTCATACCCAAGAAACTAAGATTCTCAGCAACCGCCTTTTAGCACATCTATGATAAAAAGGGATGGTAGTTTGCCAGAGCAATACAGTCGGTATAATAATCATATATGTTCTAGGGCTTGATGGGACCAGCTGATTGATCGGGATGGGGCCTTTCCGATCGACCTAGCCCAAGTAAAGATCAAAGTGGAGTGTAGCATGTCATGGATTGCTCAGCCACCAGGATTCCGTCCATAAGCATCACGGATCGCCACCCAAGGCTTACAGGTGGCCCAATTGGAAGGAAGTCTCACTCCTCAACAGAGGTGTAGTCGAGGTATTATACAGTCTCAGCCGACAGACCAAAATAAATAGGGAAGTTTAATACCTAGCTCCTTTAAATTTTTACTTTTTTAGGGATAAAAAAGAAAATAAATTAAACGAATATATATATATATATAATCCAAAATACCAAAGAAGAAATCTTCCTTACGACACAAGAGTTTTTTTAAACCTGTCGCAGTTTGAGAGCTCAATGTGTGCTCTTAATGTTAGAGTCATAGAGCAAATTTATAAGTAAAGAAATTACAAAAGACTTAGAGATTTTTCATTATATTCTATTTCAGGGAGCTTAGATAAAGTGTCTAACTCTCCCGACTCATGAGATGCGAATGGTGAATTCTTTATTACTTTAAAGGCATTTGAAAACAGATTTTTTATTTTTTATAGTCCTGTGTCGCTCAGCTGTAGAGTAATAAAAAGATATTTGACCATGTCAGTAATTTGTTAGGAATTTCTGTTAAATCAATCTATTCCAGATTTCAACTAAAGGGACCACCCCAATTCATTTAGAATTCATTTATTTAGTAGTTTATTTTTCTTCATATCTTCCTATTTAACTTAATTTATTTTATTCTATTTTATTTTTTATTTTATTTCTAAGTCACTTATATATATATATATATATATATATATATATATATATATATATATATATATATATATATATATATGAGATCCAAGAAAACGTGTTTTATCTACTTAGTAATTTAATTAATTCAATATATATATATATATATATATATATATATATATATATATATATATACACTTGTCCATACACATGCATGTATCCACACACGTACACACACACTTGTACTTGTACATCTACATATCATACATCTACGTGTCCATATAGACATACATGAGATGTAAGAGATTTATATTACTTACTTTTTATTTGGAGGGTAAGTTATGGGGCCTGGGTTTTTCTATAAGACATCCTCAACATTCACACACATATACATACATCTACATATCTGTCTTGCTCTGTAAAATTACTTATCATTATATTAATCAGAGTTGGGGGCTACTACACCCATGCGTGTATATATATATATATATATATATATATATACACCTACACACATATACACACATACATACATACATACACATATACATACATATACATATATATAAATATATATATATATTCTGATAATTATAATAGTAGTAAACAGTATTCTCATAGTAGTAAACATTGTATTATTCAAAGTTGGGGGCTACTACACCTGTGCATACATATACATATACACACATATAATATATATACACATATACATACATATAAATATATACATTCACCCATACCTATATCTATACCTACACACATATACATATACACACTTATACAAACATACACACTTACATATACATACACCTATACATACACTTATCTACATACCCCTATACACATACATATACATAAATCCATCCATACACACGTATACATACATACATGTATATATATATATACACACACATATATATATATATCCATCCATCCATCCATCCATACACACGCATACATACATACATACATACATACATACATACATATATATATATATATATATTATTCTATGAAAAATGATGATGACAATAAAGGAAGATATATATATATATATATATATATATAAGATGACAATAAAGGAAGAGATATATATATATATATATGTATATATATATATATAATGTATATTCCTAATATAAACATCCTAATAGTGGTAGCAATAGTAAAAGCAACAATATGAGTAAAAGATAAAGTATGAAGATGCGAGCTAAGGGTTAATCGAGGCTATTGGGGATTTAATAACATTATATCTGGAATTTTCCTTTGTGCCCGCATTTGGCTATCAGTTCATTACGTTTGTTCAACAGTTTTCTAAAGTCCTTAAACAGTATTATCTCTATTTTTTCTGATATATATATATATATATATATATATATATATATATATATATATATATATATATATGTATATATATATATATATATATATATATATGTATGTATATATATATATATATATATATATATATATATATATATATATATATATATATATATATATATATATATATATATATATATATATATATATATATATATATATATATATATGTATATATATATATATATATATATATATATATATATATATATATATATATATATATATATATATATATATATATATATATATATATATATATATATATATATATATATATATATATATATATATATATATATATATATATATATATATATGAATGAGAGAGAGGCGCGTGGGCTAGTGTTTAGAGTCGTGGAAAATGGACTCGTCGGTTCGAGTTCAATTCCTAGACGAAGCTGTTGGCATTTCACATAGTGCTAATACCCTTGGGAAAGGTATGAATCCATATATTCTCCCTCCAGCTATGGGATAATTAGTAGGGCAGAATGGGCTCTTGGGTAGGTAACCAGTCTAAGAAAGGGATAACTCTGAATTCAAAATTCCTGAGATCGTTCGTTGATTGGGTTTGTGGCAACCCCTGATGCACCAATTCTTTCCTATCGACTGTGCCAAATAGTGTAGATGGTCCAACACAAGCCTTCACCACTATAAACAAATCACTGTGTGAGTGTTAAGTGTATGTATGAACCCTCATGCGTCGAAAATCGATGAGAGAGTCCATAATAAATGGATTTATATATTAAATATATATATGTGTGTGTGTGTGTGTGCATGAAATAAAAGAAATGGCTTTTCGATCATCTTCAAGTGTTATTTATTAAAAATGGTTAAAAGTGAATTCATTATATTAAGATTTGATAAAAACGTTTAAAAGGATTGAAAGTAAACGTTTTAGGGGGATTTTTTCCCACTTTTTAAAGGAATGTCTTAATATAATAAATTCCTTTTTAATAAATATCGATTTTTTCCGGACGATAAATGACTTAAATGGCCTTTGGTTTGGTTTGGTTTGTTGGATTTTACAACATGTCAACCCTTGTTGGGTTATTTTATGTCGAAAACTTTTTTGTTTCTGCAAGACTTGGCGTAGCAGCGAGGTGCAGAAAGAATCAGGTGATGGTGCATGCACAACAAACTTAACTGTGTTGCCAATAGCCGCACGAACAGTTTTCCTGCATCCCCAGCGTTTGGGAAACTTTTGTGATTATCCTCGTATATATATATATATTATATATATATATATATATATATATATATATATATAATATTTTATATACATACATAATATTTATATACACATAAAAAAATATATATAAATATATATATATATATATATATATATATATATATTTTAATTTTTATTTTTATTCTTAATTTAATTGAGGCCTGTTAATAATAATAAAATCACCAAGATTATAATACTTTCCCACGCGTATTCCCACATTCACTTCATATTAGCTTCAATTAAAATAAATAAAATAATAAATTTGAAAAATAAATTTGAACATATTTTAATAAAACCACATTTAATCACCATGCATTGTCCTTTAATTTTTATTCTTAATTTACTTTAGACCTTTTAATTATAATAACAAAGTTACTGAGATTATAATACACCCCAATGCGTATACCCATACTCACTTCATAATAACTCCAATTAAAATAAAACAAAATAAATAAATTTGAACATTTTAATAAAATCACATTTAAGCATTATGACAGACAGTCGTAATCCAGTAAAAACAATAACACAAAACGATTTACTACCATTGTTTACATTTTGAACCTTACGAAAAAAACAACTTCCGCTTAGTTCCTTTGAATTTGAAACCAGCGTTCCTCATAACGAACCGTTTAACACGAAGGACACACACGTGTAGTCGACTGCAATTAATCAATATATTGATTAATTCAGTGAATTTAACCCTGAAGATCCTTATGGTGAAACTCGAGTAGGTTATCACTTGTACCTATATTGTAATAAATTTGCTCTACGAATGTATTGAGCACTTTGTATGTGTTACCTTCCTGAATCTTACATCATCTAACCATCGTGACCATATTCACCGGTAAGTCGCCTTTTCCATTATACATATATATATACATACATGTATATAAATATATATGTTTATGGCAACAACAGAGCAGGATTTGAAGCAAGATCAATTTTTGAACCCGGCACAACTGTCGTCAATTCAGAATGTCCCTTCTTCTTGACGGGCTGCTATAACCAGATTAAAAAAGCTTAGTCTTTTCTACTATTTACCCATAGGTGGAGGAGAAGAAATAGATCTTTCCCTAGGGCATTACTGCGACGTTAAACACAAACAGCTTTATCCTGGGATTCAACCCGAGTCTCTGTGTACACTTCCTAAGACTATAACCGTTACGCGTACGCCTCCATTAACTGCCTATATATAAATGTATCTGCATCCGAATACACGTACGCACACACGCATATATAATATTATATATATATATATATATATATATATATATACAAGGTGTGTCAAAAAGTATCAAGATTTTTTTGAACTTTTTGACACACCTGTATTCTGAAAAAATTAACGTTCCATTCATTGTTCATTTCTATCTTGGTAAATACACCTTCAATCTCGGTACTTTTATGACACATCTTGTGTGTATAAATATATATATATAACTTGCTCCAAATGCCTTAATTTCTATATAGGAAGTACAATTAGATCCCTCCACATTAGAATCAAAGAATATATCCACACACGTGCATCCTCATTCCACAAACATTTAATCAAATGCAAAAATAAAGACAATAGTTTTTTCCGTTAAGATAGACAGTAATACGAAACATTGGTAATCTCAGAATTAGAGAAAGTTTATTAATAGCCAAATCAGGTCCTAGTATAAACAATAGATTAGAGCTAAACACTGAATACATAATTAATTAAGATACACGTTCCTCACAGTATATAGTACATAGTATGTACATTTCATTATACATATATCAAATGAATATTACATAAATATATAAATAGATGAAAATAATAAAATTGAAATTGAATGAACGGCTTAATGTCCATCACGGCTTTGCGCGTGACGTTTTAAGAAAAAGAACACCACGAAACGCGTGTATATAACATAAAAAAATAACGACCAAAAAAAAAAAAAAACGCGTCCATTTCCGAAAATCGTCTCTGAAGATAAAGTTTTACTTTGAAATCGATAAGACAAAAAATAACATCTTTTTGTTTTTATTTTTTACTTGCATTGTAATTGCTTTCAAATTAATACATTATAATATATATATATATATATATATATATATATATATATATAGTTTTAAAAAAGACTGAGAAATTAAGTAAGGCCTGTCCTATTGCCAAAGCAATCTTACATTTCTTAGATTTCGTTTTTTTTTCATTTAAAATCATCTTTGGTTTATCATTTTGTTTTCAAAATCAATGATAGTCTACCTTTATACTATTGGTCTGATGAAGATACGCTTGAACACTTATATATATATATATATATATATATATAATATATATATATATATATATATATATATTGTAAACAAGGTTTGTTTAGAATGGCTTTTTGCCGATAATTTTTGGGAGAATAAGTGCTTAATTGGAGTCGGACCTAATTTTGAAAATTAATTAATTAATAATGAATTAGGCGGGAACACCTATTAAATGTAAGGCTAAACAAATCGAGAAAAATCAATCTCTGTATGTACATTTCGGCCTATTAGGCCTCATCAGCAGAGCTATAGATCGGAAGACCGCCCTGTGCGTGATTTGAAACCGGACTGCCAAGCTGACAGGCCGATCCCATAACCCCAACACTAAACGGACCTCTTAGATTTTATGATTTGTTTAGAGTAGGTTAATGTTCCTCTTCTAGTGACTTTTATTACACGACGATATGATAAGTTGTAAACAAGGTTTGTTTAGAATGGCTTTTTGCCGATACTTTTTGGGAGAATAAGTGCTTAATTGGAGTCGGACCATACAGAGATTGATTTTTCTCGATTTGTTTAGCCTTACATTTAATAGGTGTTCCCGCCTAATTCATTATTAATTAATTAATTTTCAAAATTAGGTCCGACTCCAATTAAGCACTTATATATATATATATATATATATATATATATATATATATATATATATATATGAGGGTGAGTCAAACGGTAATGCCATTTTTTGGACAAGTATACCAACACAGGAACATTTATCATACATCAAAATGAAGCCGGTTCTCTGTCAATCCCACCATTACTTCTCCACATAATCACGCAACGATCGACTGTTCTTTGAGCCACTTCTTTGCTACAGATTTCACTTCCTCGTCACTGGAATAATGTTTGCCTCTCAAATCCTCTTTCATGGGATCGAAGAGATGATAGTCTGAAGGCGTTAAATCTGGTGAGTAATATGTAGTGAAGAAGAGAACCAGTTTCATTTTTATGTATGATACATGTTCCTGTGTTGGTAAGTTTTTTATATTTCGCGTTGTTAATATCTTAAAATGGATACGAATAATTTCATAGGTAGAATCATCAGGATAGTTGGTGTTAAGATGATTTCATGCCTGGCCTCTTTGAGCAACGGAATGTTAGGTTTATATTGAGAGCACAATGTTCAATATTTTTGAACAGAGCAATATATTTGGTAAAGAATTGGCGGTCTGACGAAACTTATAGGTACATACAGATACTTATGGGTAGAATTAGATCTATAACCGTTAAAATTAATTTTCCTTGCCAAATATTATATATATATATATATATATATATATATATATATATATATATAATAAGTTAATGGTACAGGCCAATTTATATAGTATATTGGGGGTTATCATAGTGATCACCACAGTATAAATGGATGGAAGACTAAGGAGGAATGAAAGGAATAGAGAAAAATAAATGTTTATTGATAAAACAAAACAAGGGCCCTTTTGTCCGGTGCTTTTCAAGTTTTACACCCGAAATCGATATAAAAGTCAAGTTGTAAAATATTTACGACATGAATGAACATGGAATGGAAACTAAGGACATAGTTTTGACAAGACGTGGGGTGCAAAACAAAACTAGGAATAGGTTTGACAAGAGGTGGGGGGCGATCCCGGGTGTAAAACTTGAAAAGCACCGGACGAAAGGGCCCTTGTTTTGTTTTATCAATAAACTTTTTTTCTCTATTCCTTTCATTCCTCCTTAGTCTTCCATCCATTTATACTGTGGTGATCACAGATAACCCTCAATATATATATATATATATATATATATATATATATATATATATATATATATATATACATTATTCTGACTTATACAGTTACTTCTTTTTCTCGGCATTCAATATTGTCGCTCGTACACACACACACACACACACACACACACACACACATATATATATATATATATATATATATATATATATATATATATATATAAAGGAATGACTTACCGGTGAAAATATTGAGTTGGTCTCAATATTTGGTTGGTACAAGTGTTATTCGGATGAGTTAGCGTTATAACAAATATAAAGTGCTCAATACGTAATTAGAGCGAATTTACTACATGAATTCATACAGTTAGCTGTGATTAATCAATATCTTGATTAATTCAGTGGACTTAACCCTGAAGACCCTTATGGTGAAACTCAAGTAGGTTATTTCTGTACACACTATCATAATATATATATCCATTATTCTGATTTATACGGTTACTTCTTTTTCTCGGCATTCAAAATCGTAGCTCGCTCACACACACACACACACACACACACACACACACACACATATATATATATATAATATATATATATATATATATATATATATATATATAGCATCCAACTGCCGCTTTAACTTTTCAGTTGAAGTAGGATTAGTAAATTATCCAAAAGTGCTCAATATCTTATTATAATGGAGATTGTGTGTTTGTCTGTCTGAAGCCGAAACTAAATCACTACTCAAGTCACAATTCCCTTAGTTATTGACGTCACATTCACCATGAATTTATTTTTATTTAAACCTCAGTTATTGATAAAATTGTTATACCTAATTAATACTTTTGACTTTATCTACATTCTAATAACAGGCAATTGTATTTATATATGCAACAAAATAGCGGGTTACAGTGTGAACAGGAAAGCTAATTTGCATATTGATATTAAAAGTTTAATTTTATTAAATATGCGCTTGGTATTATTGATTTCTAATTGTTTGTTTTTTTCTTAATGAATATGAGCAAAAAACTCGGGGATAAATCTTAAAAGAAAATCCATTAATATAAAGAAATAACAGTAATTTTATTCTTTACTTCCTAATTTAACTAAATAGTTAAATTAGGAAAATTCAGCAATAAAAGGAGGGAGTGATGAAAAATGATGGAAGACTTAGTTTCAAAGTTGTTCTATTCTTCGATTATACCCCCTCTGTTTCAAATCATTTTATTTGGATTTTTATTTAGTTTCAAAAGTATTTCAAATTTAACATATTTCATTACATTAAAATTCAAATACTTGCACCCGGAGGGTGCATATATTTGCTAGTATATTTAAAAAAACATACAGCAATAATATTATTAGTTATGGTGGGAAAGTGTTAAGGGTCTACCATGGTTTCGATCTCAATAATCTCATCAGGACCCTACCTTATACTTAACTAAGTTTATGCCATTCCGGCTAAACTTGCAAATCGGTCGGAAAATTAGGGTGACCCAGAAAAAACAGAACCCACAAATTTTGTAACAAAACTGTTAATTTTAACTAGGGGGTTTAGGGTTAGGGTTAGGGTTGGGGTTTAGGGTTAGTTTAATGGGAAAATAAATAAATAATTTGGGTTCTGTTTTTTCTGGGTCACTATGTATACAGGATGACCCAGAAAAAACAGACCCACAAATTTTGTAATAGAACTGTTAATTTTAACTAGGCGTGGTTAGGGTTGGGGTTTAGGGTTAGTTTCATGGGAAAATAAATAAATAATTTGGGTTCTGCTTTTTCTGGGTCACCCTGTAATATGTTTTAATTTTCCGTCCGATTTGCAAGTTCTGCCGCCATTCCTTAGTTAAACTGACACACACACACACACTGGCACACACACACACACATGTACACACGCGCGCGCGCATATATATATATATATATATATATATATATATATATATATTGCGTATGTGTGTGTATGCCTATATGTCTGTGTGTGACTGAGTATGTCTGTCTATGCATGTATATGCATGCCCATCACATGGCATATCATATGATAATAACAGTACATATTACAATGTACATGATACACAATGATAATAATATTAATAATAATAATAATAATAATAATAATAATAATAATAACAATAAACATACACACACACATACAATTATAACAAATCTTACTATCACCCCATCCCTTCTAACAACCACAACCAAAATTTACACAAATATTCCAACAAACAGAATGTTAATTGTAAATCCATCTCCCCCCCCAAAAAAAAACTACATACACACATACACTCATAACCAATCCTTATGCCATCCACCATACATACATATAACCCAAACACCTAACACTTGTAGCACTATCAGAATCCACTATGATACACTCCCTATTAGAGAAAAGGAAAATCCACCTCCAACCTCTTCTGACACCATCAACCGACCCCACCCCACCCCCCATTCACGACCTCCTAATTCATTAGAAAGAAAATGTTCACCACTGAAGCAAGAACTCTATTCCTAAAGTCCCGAAGAAGGTCTAACAGACCGAAATGTTGCATCGTCGACATAACTACCTACAATAAACATCCAATTTCTACAACATCCCGTGTTTGTCTACCTTTCTCCATTTATATATATATATGTGTGTGTGTGTTGTGTGTGTATGTGTGTGTGTGTGTGTGTGTGTGTGTGTGTGTGAAGAAAAGGAAGTGAATCCGACGGTAAACCTGTGTTTTTTCAATTTCTTAATATACTACACACACACACACACACACACACACACACAAATAATTATATATTATATATATATATATATATATATATATATATATACGCAGTACTTCAGATGTTGACTATTTGCGCACGAATAAATGAAAAAAACTCCTTTTTCGAAAAATATAGCGGCCACACCAACACATCGAGGCTCATGCCTGCCTTTCTCTACCTTTAGTTTCTTCAAACTGAAACTATTGTAGCAGCTACAGCAGCAGCGTTAGTCGTAAAACACGAGAAAGTGGGTGAAGAGAGAGAGAGAGAGAGAGAGAGAGAGAGAGAGAAGAAACGTGAAGGAAGGCTGATAACAACAGCAACTATCACGGCTTGTTTATTATTTTTTGAAATGTCACTCCACGCCGAGCTGGAACGGTCCGCTGCTCGTACGAACCGTGCTAATTATTTAACTTTTGTGTTAATCACTTGCGGGTATAACCTAATGATTATAACAAAGAAGAATGTATTTAATTATTTATTCATTTCCCTCCTTTCTCTTTAAATTGGCGGTATTTCTCACTTCAAATTCTTCAAGTAGGAGAAACATTGTTGATTTTTTAATGCTCATGTTTTGTTTGTTTCTTTGTTTATTTGTTTTGTTGGTTGGGTTTTACGGCATGTCAACCCTTGTTGGGTTATTTTATGCCGAAGACGTTTTGCTTTATTCTTTCTTGATGAGTTTTCAAAGACATTTTGGACCATATTACCTTTTTGATCTCGATTAAGAAAGGACATGTTTTTCATTTACACCGTTAATATCCGGTTGTTTGTTAGGGGTTAGGGGTTAGGGTTAGGGGTTAGTTTTATAATCTAAAAATATCTAAAAATCGTCTGTTAAAACAACCGAATGTTGACAGAGTAAATGAAAAACATGTCCTTTCTTAATCGAGATTAAAAAGGGGTGCCTAAAGGTCATATGGTCCGAAATTTTTAAACACATTTTTAGAAACATTTTTTCTATTTAACCCATGGATGGGACTCTAACATGTACTACCACTCCTGTTTAGAGTGAACCTGGGAGTAATAACGATGAAGGGGTACTCCACACTCCCCAAAGCTCCAAAATTGGAACCTCACCATTAGATACAGTTTAACGTTATACACAGGACACGGTTTGGTTTGGTTTTTATTTGTTTATTTTACGGAATATCAACCCTTTTCGGATCATTTAATGCCCGGTTTAGCTCAGTCGGTAGAATGATCGGCTGGGAATCGCAAGGTTCCTGGTTCGATACCGACCCTCGCCAACTCAGCGAATGAGTAGTACAGGGATCTGTGCAGTAAAGTGAGGAGCTGATGGTAGGTGTGACGCTTCGTCTCAGACGCTAAAAACAGTCCCCTTGGTCTAGTGCTAGTGAAAAGGGGATAGACTCCCTCGCTGTCTGGCTGATACCGACTTTAGGCTACCCTGACGAATGTACTTACTTAATGCCGAAGCAGGTCATTTTGATAAAAAAATTTATGTTTCAAGTTCTTAATATCTCAAAAAGGGTATAAATAATTTCTATTAATTTCATTTGGTTCGGTTTGGTTTGTTTAATGGTATAATAACTCTGTGGGGTTATTTAATGCCCCAAACTGTTAGAATGTGAAATAAAAGTTGGCACTCTAGATGCGTATTTTCGTTAATAGTTTCGTCGATGCATTTTATATGTGATTCATAATTTTCGATATACTTTTACTTTTCTCAAGATGGATTAAATGTCATCTATGTAAGTATTCTCAAACAGATCCCTCATATTATTTGCGTTGAAATATTTCTTTCTGTTTGGAGCGAAAAATCCACTCGCCATTGAGTAAATGTTTGACAGTGTGGAGTGTTTAAGCTCAGAAAAAGAGATTTGTTCCCATCGATCAATGTAATTGATTGATTGATTGATTTTAAAGGCATGTCAACACGTCTATGGTTATTTTATGTCTAGAATTTAGAGAATCGCGTTAATTGTACGTTCATTTTTATTGTTTTTGTGTAAATGTTTCTTAGGAGTTTTTTTTTCTTTTCTTTTTTGGAGGGGTCTATCGCCGTGATCATTTTCCACGATGATAACCATTACACAACGCGCCTCCACATTAATTCATATATAGGCAAATACGATTTAATGCCGAAAGATCCTCGTTTCTAACTAGAAAGGTATTAAAGGCTTTTTAATAGGTTTAAGAAAGCTTTGAACGGAGGCGCATGGTCTGATGGTTACCGTCGTAGGAAATGAAGAGGGCGAGACGAGATCAAATCCTGGATGCGACTGTTTGCATTTGACATGGCGCTAATACGCTTGGGATGGAGTTATTTTATGCCTAGGGGTTAGGGAATCGCGTTAATTGTGCGTTTGTATTTACAGTTTTTGTGTAGATGTTTCTTAAGAATTTTTGTTGGAGGGGAGTCACGTTCTTATCGATAACGAATATTTTAGACCATATGACCTTTAGGCACCCCTTTTGTGATCTCGATTCATAAGGAAATGTTTTTCATTTACACCGTCAAAATCCGGTTGTTTGTTAACAGACGATTTTTAAAGTTTAAAAAAAATTATAATCCTAGCTCTAACCCCTAACCCTAACCCATAACAAACAACCTGATGTTGACGGTGTGAATGAAAAACATGTCCTTGTGAATCGAGATCGTAAAAGGAGTGCCTAAAGGTTATATATAACCTAAAGATTAGACCCCTAACAGATACTCCCATTCTGAGTAATAGTGGACATGGAAGTAATGATTATAAAGGGATACTCCATACTCACCTCTACTCTATTGGTTGGGGCGTCAGAATACACCGACTGCACCTCTGCAGAGAGGTAAGACTCCCCCAATGGGGCCACCTGTTGGCCGTGGGTGGAGATCCATGATGCTTATGGATGGAAACCAAGTGGCTGAGCAGTCCATGACATGCAACACTCCACTTAGACCCTTGCTTAGGCTAGATGGACGGTCGTAGAGGCCCCCTCTGATCAATAGGCGGGCCATGTCAAACCCTAGCACCTATAAGATTGCCCCAACCCTATTTTCCTTATGGCAAGCCCCAACTCTCTATCATATGGGTGCTAGAAAACGGTAGCTGAGGATCTTCATGTCCTGGGAATGACGTTAAACTCTATTGATGGTGAGGTTCCAGTTCTGGAGGTTTGGGAAATGTAGAGCACCAATTCATCACAGTTATTCCCTTGTCCACTCTGACCTGGAGTGGTAGTACCTGATCTATGAATTAAATAGAAAAATGTGTTTATAAAAAAATTGAGTATCCATTAAGAATGAATTTATTTCAAAACTTTATCGGCATTAAATGACCCACTGAGGTTGATATGCCGTAAAACAAAACAAACCAAAATAAACGAAACCAGATTTCCAACGTTCACTTTGGGACTAATGCCCTTAGGAAAGATATTAACCCACTCATGAGTTAAATAGTACTACTACTAAATGCAATTGGACAGAACACCTATTTTGGGTGGGGTCTGACTTTTCCGCTGGGAATTCAGTCGGTATATACTCAGCCCCACCGACAGAGCTGACATTAATTCATATTGATATTTACCAACCCGTTCCCCGTACGAGTAGGATGTGACACAAGGTACATTTCTTTAGCAGGTTTGAATTCAGAGTTTTCCTTCTCCTAGTACGGTTGCCTAACCGAGGCTAATGAGCCCAGTTTGCCTTACTATTTACCTATAGCTTGGGGAAGAATAATTAGATACATATATTTCCTAGATACAAGCAGCCTCGATCAGGATTTGAACTCGTCTCGCCGTGTCCATTTCCTACGACGATAACCATTACACCTCGCGCCTCCACATTAATTCTCATATAGGGAAATACAAAGGAATGCTGAAAATTATCCTCGTTTCTAACAAGTTTGTTTTGTTTCGTTTTGTTTCTTGGTGTTCAATTTTTAAAAAGTTTGAGAAAACTTTCAGTGGAAGCCTGTAGTGTAATGGTTACGGTCGTAAGAAACGAAATGTAAGGAAGATAGAGAAAGAAAAAAGTGGTATAACATGGATGCTTCATCGGTCTAAGTTATTCTGTTCTTCGCTTGGTAAAGAACTTTCTAGCATCACTTCCTTGGCCTTAAGCAGTCTGCTTGTCTAGCCACACTGAACTGCGTGTGGATGACAATATATATGCTCCCTATCCCTGGTGGTTTGAGCTCTGTAAATGGAATTTTCTGGTGGGCACTAATAACGCTAAAATTTCTTAGCCCTCCTAAACAGGTTGAGCGCTCCTAGCGGCCTTAAATGTTTATATGAATTCCCGTTCTTAAAAACGTGTTATATATATATATATATATATTATATATATATATATATATTTGGGGGGAGAATATGTGCTTAATTTAAGTCATACCTAATTTGAAAATTAATTAGTTGATAATTAATGAATTAGGCGGATATAGCTGTTTAAATGAGAAGCGTAAACAAATCGAGTTTTCTCGATTTGTTTACGCTTCTCATTTAAACAGATATATCCGCCTAATTCATTAATTATCAACTAATTAATTTTCAAATTAGGTATGACTTCAATTGAGCACATATTCTCCCAAAAATTGTCGGCATAGCCATATCAAACAAACTGTTTGCGTACTTGTTCGGCTAGAAACCACAAGGTTCCTAGTTCGATACCGGTCCTCGCCAACTCAGCGTATGAGTAGCACAGGGATCTGTGCGGTAAAGTAAGGAGCTGATGGTAGGTGTGGCGCTCCACCTCAGATGCTAAAAACAATCTCCTTGGTCTAGCGCTATTGTAAAGGGGATAGACTCCCTCGCTGACTGGCTGATACCGACTTTAGGCCGCCCCGACGACTTTACTTTACTTACATATATATATATATATATATATATATATATATGGGGGGGGGTAGAACTTCAGTTATGCAATTACATTTACTTTCGGACTAATACCCTTGGGAAAGGTATCAACCCCCTCCTACTCCCAGCTATGCGTTAATTAGTACCTATAATGTCATTCTACAAGGATGGATTTGGCATTGAATAACCCATGAAGGTTGATATACCATTGCAGGAAGAAGCCAAATACATATATATTCACACATTTATATACGCATATATATATACACATATATATATATATATATATATATATATATATATACACATATATATATACACTTATATATATATATATATATATATACACACACACACATATATATATTCGAATACATATATATGCACATATTTATACACACACACACACACACATATACACAACCATATATATACACACTTAAATATATACACCCATGCACACACACGCAAACATATAAATAGATAGATAAATAATTGTGTGTGTGTGTGTGTGTGTGTGTGTGTGTGTGTGTGTGTGTGTGTTGTGTGTGTAAAACCATTCTCCGAATACATACATGATAATTGCTCGAATTTAAACTATGAATACGTTTTCTGAGACAAATATTTGTCGATTATTGTTGCTATTAGTAATTTGGCAAATTTGAAAATAGCAACAATAATCGACTAATATCTATAACCTCAACTAAACAATATGAAATATAATCTTAAAATAACACTAAAACACTTAATTGGTAAAACTAAAGACTCATTTCTGAGAATAATAATTTTACTTAACTTTTTAGTTGAGTAGTTCAATTTACAATAAGGCTAACGTTGCCGATTCACAAGAAATCAAAGTTGCTAAAAACATTATCGTAACCGAGACTGAAAAACAATAATTATCGAAAATGAATGATAACACATAATTTTTAATTTCATTTTTCGTTTTTTTAAATTTTTTTTTAATTATTTTTTTATTTATTTATTTTTTTTTTTTGTTTGTTGTTGTTGTTCATTTGTTAATAAACGATATCTTGAGCAAAATATGTGAATTTACTAAACTCATGAATAGATTATTCATGAGGCTACTCAGAAACTCATTTGTGTCGGAAGAGGTAATTATTTTCGCAACACACTTTTTTGTAGAGACTTTGTAGTTGTTTGACCTATTGCCGGTATCAAACGGACAGCAAGGGAGTCTATCCCATTTTCGTTTGCGCTAGACTGCGGAGATTATTTTTGCTTATGAGGAGTGCTACACCTACTGTCAATCTGTGCTACTCAAGAGTTGACGGGGACTAGTATCGAACCCGGAACCTTGCTATTCCTCGACGGGTGTTTTGCATATATATATATATGTGTGTGTGTGTGTGTGTGTGTGTGTAAAATGAAACTGGAAGTGAATCCGACGGTATGAAGAAAAAATAAATAAAGAAAAGTAAGTATAGAATGGATAAAATAGGATATTTTAATCAATTTTACTTACATGTGTTTCGGTCAGGAGTTTATCCATGTGTACATTATTCAAACTATTATTATTTTTAAATAACCAAATTTCTATTATTATTATTTCATTTCATTTGGTTATTTAAAAATAATAATAGTTTGAATAATGTACACATGAATAAACTCCTGACCGAAACACGTGTAAGTAAAATTGATTAAAATATCCTATTTTATCCATTCAATACTTTCTTTCCTTTATTTCTTTTTTCAACACACACACACACACACACACACACATATATATATATATATATATATATATATATATATATATATATATATATATATATATAATATATATATATGAGAGAGAGAAAGAAAGAAAGAAAGAGAGACAAACTGACAGAAAGAGAGGGAGAGGGTAGGTTGGGGGGAAGACAGACAGATAGAGATTGGCAGAAAAATCTTTATCCTATCTTTATTTTTTATCTTATTTATTTTTTTATTTATTTATTTATTGCAGTCATTTTTCTTTCTTTCTCTATCTTTATTACATTTCATATCAGTAAGTAACTGAATGGCACGCTATGGGGCAGTGATTAGTAAGTTGGTCTCGCTACTAGTGTAGTGAGCTTGACCCTCACTGAATGACCCACACCCATAACTTAAACTCAATACGTATGGATACAGGTAAGTGACTTATAGCAGGACGGCCAGAGAATCTATCCCTTTTTCGCTAGTGCTAGACCAGGGAGATTGTTTTTGCTGTTGTGGAGCGCCACACCTACCGTCAATTCCCCCACTTTACCGCACAGATCAGATTACCTAATCTGTGCTACTCATGCGCTGAGTTGATGGGGACTGGTATCGTACAGGTGCTCAACCGACTGAGCTAAAAAAAATTTAAAGTATCTCAATTAATTTTTTTAACTTTTTTTTCATCGGCACACTTTTTGGTGTGTTAATGTATATAAAATGCAAATTTGACGATAGTGTTTTATCTCCGTCCGGGAAGGAATCGGCTTTCTTTGAAATACTCGTTTCTAATTTCAGCGTCATTTATCCATTCGTAATGCTGGCTTGATAAAACGTTGCTTAACTTTCGTATCCCACGTGAAATCAATAGAATTAACAGTTTCTGTTTATTGTGGCTTTTGTTCATCAATTTTCCAGTCTGTTAAAAGAATATATTGAAAGTCCGCAGTTTCAATTAATATATATATATATTATATATATATATATATATATATATATATATATATATATATATATATTGAAATCTACTAAAAATCGATTAAAAAATATAAGAATAACACATCGATAAATAGAAGGTAAAGAAAAAAAGATTTCAAGAGACGAAGAAAGACAGAAAGAAAGAAAAAAATGAAAGAAAGAAAAAAAATAAAGATCGGAAGAGATTAATATACAAAGAAAGAAAGAAAGAAAGAAAGAAAGAAAGAAAGAAAGAAAGAAAGAAAGAACGATTGTTAGAGACAAAGAAAAAAAAGATCGTAAAAGTAAAAAAAAAGACTGAAAGAATGAAAAAAAAAGAAAGAAAGAAAACGAAATATTGGAAGAGATGAATATAGAAATAAAGAAAAAGAAAAAAAAAGATCGGAAGACACAAAGAAAGAAAAAAGAAAAAGAAAGAATAACAGAGAAACTGGAAGATATGAATACAGAAAGACAGAGGGAGTGAAAAGAAGGAAGAAATCAAGGAAGATTGGAAGAGTCGAAGAAAGACAGAAAGAAGAAAAAAAAGAAGGATCCCAAGAAAGAAAGGAAGGAAGAAAAATAGATAAAGAAAGAAAGATTGGAAGAGACGAATATAGAATGACAGATAAATTGATAAATAAATTGTAGAAAGCAAGAAAGATAGAAAGAAAGAAAGAAGAAACTAAATTGGATAGATATATAGATAGATGTGAACAAACAGTGATAGATAGATAGATAGATAGATAGATATCTTTTCTTAAACTTTTCCGTTTTTCTTACTTTAGGACACTAAAAATATATTTTTAATTTCACTCTTCGTCAGGAAAATAAATGAAAATATTTCTAATTCATTATTTTACCATTTAAATTATTTCGACAATATTTTGTGAATGAATAAATGAAAAGCGTCTAATTTGGTGTGAAATAATCATACCTCCCAAAAATAAAGGTAGAAGTTCCAGAAATGAAGAATCATCATCATCGGAATTGGTATTTCAATTTCCAGATCATATCAAAGATATTTTTTTCTTTTCTTTTTATATTCCCGTTCTATCTCACGCACACACGAAGCCAGCGCTTTACCAACCCAACCCTCAGTCGTTTACAGCCACTACTGATGCTGCAGTACGTAAACACAAATGCGAGTAGAACTCCCACAAGTCTGCTACTGCAACACAGACGCCTACAAAGAAAGAGAAGTAAAAAGTTCTGCCCGTGTGGACAGAAGAAAAATAGGACTAACTGAGAGAAGTCGAAACATCATCCTTGAAACTTTATAATCTTTTTTATCTAGTTGCTTTTCTTTTCATACTAGTCTCTTACTGTGTTTTATTTGTTTTTTTTTTGTTTTTCCATACTTTTTTTTCACCTCCACGACGCATGCGCACTTGTGTTGTCCTATTCAAATGTAACGATAACATGCCTAAAGGAAAGCAGAAAGGAACAATGATTTTACATGTACTGGATTTACTAAACATCTCAAAGAATTATTATTAATTCATACAAAAAATAGATTTAATTAAAAGAAAAAAGAAAGAAGAAAAAGAAGAAAACCTGTGCGACTCTTTTTAATTAATTTTTTTCTCTGTTTAAATTCTATTGGAGACTTTCAAGAAAAAAATATATTTAAGAGACGCATCTTGGACAAGACTTACGTGCGTCCGTTTTTTGCAGTAAAAAGACAGATTTATTTTTTGCAGTTTACGTAAATGGAAAGACAGGTAAGGTATTAAAAATTGATTGTGGAACTTTTGTTCGTAATTGTTAAATTTGTTGTATTTTTTTTTCTTTTTTCTTTTCTTTTTTTTTCTTTATTTTGTTTGTTTGGGTTTTTATTGATAAAACCACCGCGAAAGTTTTCTTTGAAATTTAGAAGCGTAATTGAATTTTACACTTGGAGAAACAAATGAGATTTATATTGCTTTTAAATTCTGTTGTTGTCGTTTTCTGACTGAGCTGAATTCATATATATGTAATATATATATATATATATATATATATATATATATATATATATATATATATAATGTGTGTGTGTGTATATGTGTAAGTGTATATATTTGTACATATATATATGTAATGTATAATTGTAATTCCACCTGTTACGTTTTCTGGTGTAATTTTTCCTTTTTTTTTCTCTTTTTTTTTCTTTCGGTGTATATCTACATTTATTTAATGAACTAGAATTGTTTCTTATAATTACGCACTTTACTGCCTCAACATACTAATTATAGTAATAACAAGAGAAAAAAAACCCAACAACATTCAATACTAATTTACATTTAGTATATAGAGAATTCTGAAGTATAAACTTTAGAAATAAAAACAAGTACAGTGATACCTTGACTAATTCATTCTGTTCGTAACTCAATTTCCTCGTATATCAAATCAATGTTACGCACTGAAATAAACAGCAACACCATTAATCCGTTCAAGTCCCCCCCCAAAAAAAACATCTTTATTTTGTTACGTTTTTTTTTAATAAGAAAAACTGCACTTTATTGTATACAAAACATAATAAAATAGAATGTAATGAATTATGCGCTATAATATATTTTAATGTTTATTTTTTATAAATGATATTTATCTTTGGCGTCATGAATTTATAAACTTAGATGTGTTTAGTGAACTTAATAACATAAGCGTATCTGAAGTTCGCTCGTATCCCCAACTTTAGCTCTGAAACACATAGCAAAAAAGAAAAAAAACGACCGAGTGACAGACAATCCATAACTCGGATAACATGTAAGTTGGGTCATTCGTAAGCCAAGGTACTTTGGTGTAATAAGTTTGAAAAATTAAGTATTTTTAGCGAACTTATTAACATAAGCGTATCTGAAGTTCGTTCGTATCCCAAACTGTAGCTTTCATACAGATAGTAAAAAAAAAAAAACAACAACAAAAAAACAGACCGAGTGACAGCTCGTAACTCGGAAAACACGTAAATTGGAGCACTCGTAAGTCAAGGTACTTTGGTGTAATAAATTTTGAAACATAAATGTCTTTAGTGAACTTATTAAGAAAAGCGTATCTGAAGTTCACTCGTACCTCGGATTTTAGCTCGCAAACACATAGCAAAAAATCGACCGAGTGATAGCTCGTAACTCGTAAGCTGGGTCACTCGTAATTCAAGTTATCAATGTATTTTTATCAATGATATAACACAAATGGAGGCTACTCGAAATATCCCGCTTTCTCCAATGTTTATTCATCTTTTGAAAATGTGTTATCAGTGTCAATGTCGATGCGGGACGCTGGCTGATATTGATGATATTTTAAGAAAGAGGATTTGTGGCGGGGGGAGGGGGCTGTTATCTTACAAACTCTGATAAAGCAAAAATTACAAATTATTTTTTTTTTTATTCAAAAGTTAGAGATACAAGACGTAGAAACACATATTTCTTCTTTGCTTTTTCAGAAATATCATAGCTCTGAAGGCTGGTTGATAAATTATTATGTACTAGAAGCGGCTACCCAGCATAACCCTGATGTTTTGATCAGTTTACTCTTGAGATGTACAAATGCTAGACATTTTCAAGTAGAATGTCAATGCTATTTCTATGTATATGATAAAGTTAGAAATATAAGACGTACAGACATATTTCTTCTTTTCTTTTTCAGAAACATTATAGCTCTGTAGGCTGGTTGATAAATTATTATGGACTAGAAGCGGCTACCCAGCATAACCCTAGTGTTTTGATTAGTTTACTTTTGATATGTACGAATGATAGAAATTTTCAAGTAGAATGTCAATGCTATTTCTATGTATATGATAAAGTTAGAAATACAAGGCGAGCAAACATATTTCTTCTTTTCTTTTTCAGAAATATTATAGCTCTGTAGGCTGGTTGATTAGAAACGGTTACCCAGCATAGCCTGAGTAGACAGTGGTCAAAAAGCCCTGGTGTATTGATTAGTTTACTTTTGATATGTACAAATGATAGACATTTTCAAGTAAAATTTCAATGCTATTTCTACGTATGTAATAAAGTTAGAGATACAAGGCAAGCAAACATTTATTTCTTTTCTTTTTCAGTACTGTTGT
>CM042140.1:61632709-61660209 GCA_023376005.1 Doryteuthis pealeii | reverse complement strand
TATATATATATAATATGTGTGTGTATATGAGATATTTAAAAAAACTAAATTTCTTTCCTAAGATTTAATATTTTGCTATTGTTTTTTCATGAAACCTGAAATGTATCAGCTATTATTCATTTTTTAAGATTGAAGGCTGTAATTTCAAGATAAATAGATGTAATATGATAATGTAATGTTTTATACGTGCAAGGATTATATGGAAGAACAAAATTGTATACATTTTATTACATTTCAAAATGTTGGTAGACTCAGGAAAATCTTTTATAATGTCCTTTTACTAATTATTTTTATCCGAATTATTGTTTCATAGATTGTTTTTTGACCCATTGGAGTTAAATTCTGTTATTTTCATTGTCCCATTTTTATAATTTTCAAACCAACAACAATGTTTGCATTAGAAACGTCTTATTTTGCATAAAACTACATACACATACACACATCGGTATATGCATTCTTCATGCCCGCTCGTATAGGATACTCATATATACATGTATGTACGTATACGAGGGTAAGTCAGTGTGTATCCGCACTTTTTTCTGAAGTTATATTCTATATACGTTGTTTATTAAACCAGAAGTACAGATAATTATTGATCCACTCAGATATATATATATATATATATATATATATATATATAAGTTAGGGTAGTGAAAACATGAAGTCAACAGCGCTTGGTAACTAATAGGTTCTCGCATATGCGATTTTCAAACCAAGATTTCGCTACCCTAACATAGATATTCATGTTTTTGCTACATGCTCTATCAATGATATTGAGCATTCTATAGCAATCTATATTAATACATAACGCACACACACACACACACACACACACACACACACACATATATATATATATATATATATATATATATATAAGGAGAAAAGGAGAAAAAAAAACTATTGCTATTTTTGTAAACTTTACATCCTACAAATATATATATATATATATATATATATATATATATGTATATATATATATATATATATATATATATATATATATATATATATATATATATATTATACATATAATATATATATATATATATATGTATATATACACAAGGTGTCCATAAACGTTAGAAATTTTTTAAGTGCACATAGACTTTTGGGATACCCTGTACATATACATAAATACACACACACACACACACACACACACATATATATATATATATATATATATATATATATATATATATATGTGAGAGTTAATTAATAATGTTCCATTCTTCTGGTATATATTAATGATGAAAATAATTTTCTGATGAAGCATTATAACATCACATTCACATTTATTTATCTATGCGTTGTTGCAGTTTTATTCAGTTAGGAGGATACATTGTTGGTGGGATTCTATGGTTAGTGCGTTAGTTATTAAAGATGTTGGTGCCGGTGTTAAATGCTTTTTTATTTATTTTATTTTTTATGCAAATTTCTTTTAGGATTGATAGGCGTTTATTACTATTATTTTTATAGATGATTTTAGTATTGTCGATAATTTTCCGTACATCGAAGAATGTAAATTTGTCAGTGTTATTTTGTTATGTTTTGTTGTTAGATGTTGTTTTATGGTGATTGTGTTTGAAAAGTGATATGTAAGGCGACAGAAGAGGGTGGTTGTAGTGTGGCCAATGTAGGTATTAGTATTAGAAATGTTTTTCGGGTGGGAGGCAAAAAGTATGTAAATGTACACCCTCTTAAATGAATAATACTCACCAAAAGAAAAAAAAGAAAAGAAACAACAGCTACAACCAATAATTACATTGAATATGACCATGGACATGGTTGAAATCGTTTAGGTACAACATATGGATTTTTTTTTTTTGCCATCTAGAACCTGAAAAGAAAAACGAAATGAAGGCTTGAACGTATACACTTAAAAACACCAAGAAGAAATATTCCGTAGTTTTTAACAAAACTCGCTTGAATAATAACTTTCTTCCAAAATATACACTATATATATATATATATATATATATATATATATATATATAATGTTTTTTCAGAATTCAAGATGTGTCAAAAAGTACAAAAAATCTCGATACTTTTTGTAATACACCTTGTATATTGAATAATAGCAACCTTGTCAGTTGGGGCTTCATAATACACCAGCTGCACCTCTGCAGAAGGCTAAGAACCCCCCCCCCACAATCAGACCACTTGTTGTCCGTGAGTGGCGATCCAATGAAGCTTAAGGATGAAACCCTGGTGTCTGAGTAGTCCATGATATACAACACTGCACTTTTGCCCTTAATCGGCTGGTCATGTCAAGCCCTAGCACCTATATGATTGTACCGACCCTATTGTCCTTATGGCAGGCCAGAACGCATTTTATCATATATATGTTAGAAGGTGGTGGCTGAGGGTCTTGGTGTCCTGGGTATAACGTTACACTCTCTGATGAAGTTCCAATTCTGGATCTCTGGGAAATGTGGAGTACCCCTTCATCACCATTACTTCCAGGTCCACTCTGACCTGGAGTGCTAGTAACTGTTAGCGTCCCATCCCTGGGTTAAATAGAAGAGAATTAGTTTTAAGAATGTGTTTAAAAATTGAATACCCATCAAGAATGAACAAAACAAAATGTCGTCGGTATAAGAGAATGAAACAAAAAGTTGACATTCAACTAATCAACAGTTGCAGAATACACTAGCTAGAAAGACAATCCGCTGAGACACTAATCAGAACCGAGTGGTGAGGCTCCAGTTCTGGGGATTTTGGAATCATCTCTTCGTTGTTACTATTCCCAGGTCTCACCTGATTCAGAGTGGTAATTTGAGTCTACCGCAGTTTAAAAATTATTTGTTCTAACAAGAATATGCGCCCTATGTAAGATTTATTATAATGAAATATATTAAACTAGCAGAACCTGTGGATATACCACAGTATGATAATTTAATTATTGCAACGTTTGATATGTTTACTTAAAGGGCTATTGCAAATAGTTCAACCTGTAAAAAGTATAATAATCTTAAATTAACTCTCTCTCTCTCTCTCTCTCTCTCTCTCTCTCTCTCTCTCTCTCTCTCTCTCTCTCTCTCTCTCTCTCTCTCAAAACGGGGGTGGTTATTGATAAAAATCTGAGGGGTGTTTAAAATATCTACATTAATTTGCCGACAAAAGTGACAAAAACACGACTGGAAAATATCTAAGTTGGGCCTGAAATTCGCCTGATGCTGGCTCGCTAAAACATAGTGTAAATTAAGGCAGGAGGCCGGGACGCATAAGATCAAAATTACTAAAATATATTTCGTAATTCACAATTTCAATATTACAAATAAAACAAACGTAACTTTTTTCAATTCCTTTTCATTTTACGACGCAAGACCGTTTGGAACGTTTCACTTTTAAAAATGGGTGAAATATAATGAACAAATAAGAAATCTACGATTGAGTGACACCAGATAATCTGGATTTATATTTCTGCATTACATCTTGAACGATTTGGACGGTCTCATTTTTTTTAAACCAGAGTGTATTGCAGGATGATAACGGATGGAAGATTTAGGAACAGTCTTATTATATATCAAATTAGAAAGACTAATGAAATTAAATAAGAACGCATATAAAAGATTATACTTATTTTAATTATATCTTAATTGGTTTCTATATAAAATAATTCATAGGATTGATTTTAATACGTTAATAATATTAGAGATCAATTACACCAAGTAGCTATTTATTAAACCCGATTTTATCAAAACCAGTATGCAAATTAACCAAACCATATATTATGTAAACATTTATTTCTAAGTGATATATAAGACACATTGCGGGATTTTAAACGCACAAATAATATGGACTTTGTTGAGGCAAATCTAACTCAGATTTTCAGAGACATCATTAATAAATAAGATATATGATATGCATCATTTTGAATATACATTAAATATTCATTGATAAACTTACGCAAAACTTAAGGGTACTGTGACGTAAGCAGTGATGTAGTTTCGGAGACAGACAGACAGACAGACAATGAATCTCCTTATGATAACAGTTGACAGGAATTCTTGAAACCATGTAACTGTTTACAAAGAAAATTATTATTATTATTATTATTATTATTATTACTAGCAAATATATGCACCCTTATTTAAGTTTTAATGTAATAAAATATTGTATTAAATTAGAAAGGCTAATGAAACTAAATAAGAATACAGATAAAAAGATTTGTTGATTGTGAAACTTACTCTTCCATCACTCTCGTCTTTCATTGTTATTTTTCTAATTTAAGTAATTAGTTATAAGAGGAAGTAAAGAATTGACAGTTATTTTATCTTGTTAATGGATTTCATTTAAGATTCATTGAAGAGATTTTTGTTTATATTCATTAAAATAAAACCAAACAGTTAGAAATCAATAATACTAAGCACATATTTATTAAATTCGATTTTTTAATATTAATATGCAAATTAGCCTTCCCGTTCACATTGTAAGCGCTATTTTGTCAAGTATGTAGACATAGTTAACAGTATTAATAATGTAAGACAATTTTATTAATAATTGAGGTTTAGATAAAAATAAAATCATGGAGAATGTGGGTCAATAACTAAGAGATTGTGACTTGAGTAGGAATATAGTTTCGGTTACAGACAGAAAAACACACAATCTCCATTATAATAAGATTATTATTATTATTATTGTTTGTTTGTTTGTTTGTCAGTACTTGAAATCATATAACTGTTTGCAAATTATTTGTATCAAGGATAGGTACTTGAAGCTATAATTGTTTACAAGTGATTATAATTATTAGTCACTTGAAATTATTTAATTGTTTGCAAAAGAACTAAATTCGGCATTAAATAATCTTACAACGATTAACATACAAAAAAAAAGACAACCAAACAGTTCGCTGGCTGTCACATACTTTCGACCTTGTGCCACATCCTACCCGTTGCAAACAGGTTGGGTAAATACTTACCGTAAAATCACCCAACCAACAAGCAATTATATATTAATTATCAATTAATTATACATTAATTGACTAATTGCATAAACAATGATTAATTAATATACAAGGTGTGTAAAAAAGAATCGAGATTATTTGTACTTTTTGACACACCTTGTATTCTGAAAAAGAATTAACGTTCCATTCATTCTTCATTTCTCTCTTGGTAAATACAACTTTAAAGTACCTAGTACCTATATGATTGCCCCAACCCTTATGCCCTTATGGCAAGCCCCAACCCTTTTTATCATATGGGTGCTAGAAGGCGGTGGTTGAGGGTTTCGTGTCCTGCGAATGATATTAAACTTTATCTGAGGTTCCAGTTCTGGAGGTTTGGGGAATGTGAAGCACCCCTTCATCACCATTACTCCCAGGTCCACTCTGACCCGGAGTTGTAGTACCCGTTAGGGTTCCGTCTATGGGTTAAATAAAAAAATGTGTTTATAAAAAAATGAGTATCTATTAAGAATTAATTTATTTCAAAATTTTATCGGCATTAAATGACCAACTGAGGTTGATATACCGTAAAAAAAAACTTCATTTATTTAAAAAATGACCGGTATCTTAGTCTGAATTTATTCAGAGAATAATGGGAAAACAAGTAAGTAAAGTAGGCGAAGTGGCCTATTGTCAGTATCAGCCGGACAGCGAAGGGGTCTATCCCCTTTTTGCTAGCGCTAGACCAGAGAGATTGGTTTGGTTTGTTTTGTTTTACGGCATATCAACCTCGGTGGGTCATTTAATGCCGATAAAGTTTTGAAATAAATCAATTCTTAATGGATAATACAATTTTTTTATAAATACCTTTTTCTATTTAACCCATAGATGGGACCCTAACAGGTACTACCACTCCGGGTTAGAGTGGACCAGGGAGCAATGGGGATTAAGGGGTGCTCCACATTCCCCAAACCTCCAAAACTCGAACCTCACCATCAGATAGAGTTTAACGTCATTCCCAGGATATGTAGAGCCGCAGGCACCGCCTTCTAGCACCCATATGATAAAAAGGGGTTGGGGCTTGCCATAAGGGCAATAGGGTTGGGAAAATCATATAGGTGCTAGGGCTTGACGTGACCAACCGATTGATCGGAGGGGGCCTCTCCGACCGACCGCCTAGCCCAAGATAGGGCCAAAGTGGAGTATTGCATATCATGAACTGCTCATCCACCTGGGCTCTATCCTTAAGCATCACGGGTCGCCACCCACGGCCAACAGGTGGCCCCATTTGGGGAGTCTTACCCATCTGCAGAGGTGCAGTCTGTGTATTCTAACGCTTCAGCCGACAGGGCGGCCAGAGAAATTGTTTTTGCTGAAATTGAGCGTTACACCTACCGTCATCTCCCCACCTTACCGCACAGATCAGATTACCCAATCTGTGCTACTCATGCGCTGAGTTGGTGGGGACTGGTATGGAACCAAGAACCTTGCGATTCCTATGTGGTTGCTCTACTGATTGAGCTAAACTGACCCCTACAAAAGAGAATAATGTATCTTAAATTTTGATCGTTAGTTAGTTGTTCGGTTGGTTTTATATTATGTCAACCCTTGTTGGGTTATTTTATGCCAAAGTCAATTAGGTATTTGTGGTTTTCAATCAAATACCGTACAAAAATGTATTTTCATTCAATCAGGTAAGCATGTTATTATCTCGAAGTTATCTATTTTGTTCCTAGATGGCAAAATAGCTGGGAGTAATGACAATGAAAGAGCTTCAAGTTAGATGCAGTTTAGTATCATATCCACTCTTTCATTTTTGGGGTGGGGATCACACCTCTGTGTGAGGTATGGTGGACCCGTGATCCTGATCTATTATTCTTGAAAATTATTAATATATATATATATATATATATATATTATATATATATATATATATATATATTAGTAGAGGGAAAAGTTAAGGGTCTACCATCTTTTCAATCCAAATGATTTCATTCGGACGCTACCCTACGCTTAACTAAGTCGATGATGTAATATTGGATACAATATATATATATATATGAAAAGATTTTGTCGGATATCTATGACTCTCTCTCTCTCTCTCTCTCTCTCTCTCTCTCTCTCTCTCTCTCTCTCTCTCTCTCTCTCTCTTATAGAGTCCTTTGCTCTTCTTGAAAAATGATTATACAATATTAGAAGCATTTTTTTCTTTTTCTTTTTTTAATTATAGAACTTTTATATAGACACTGGTGGAGTGTTATTTATCGGCATTGGAAATGGAATCGGTGAGATGGGTTCAAATTCTGACCGAAGGATTTACGTTTCTCTTTGGGGTAATGCAAAGGCCCTGGATCTATATCTCCGTCAGCTTGCCTTTTTGGAGCAAACAATCTAGGAGAATTATAACTTACTTCCCCCTAACAAAATTATTATTACCCGCGTATGAAGAGGTGATCGAATAGTAACGGTTATCGTTGTAGGAAATGGACACAGCGACCCAAGTTCTAAACCTGAATTAGGTTGTTTGCATTTTTACATAGCGCTAATAGTATTGGGAAAGGTATGAAACCAAGAATTTCCCCCCAACCATTGGCAAATAGTAGAATAGTCTGGGCTCTTTAAACTTAATATGGTAACCGGTTTAGCAGAAAGAAACATCTGAATTCAAATGCTGGTTAAAAGAAGGATAGACGGTATTTTATACAAGATATTGATTTCATAAGCACATATATTTTATTTACGTACAATACACACGTGAGAAATGGCTAGGATTTCCAAAACATTTAAAGTTCAAGGAATAAAATACCCAGCATAATAATTACATATTCCTATATATATAAACATACAGACACACATATTCTCCTTTCAGCTATGTAAATAGTAGAGCAGACTGGGCTCTTTAACCGTAGTTTGACAACCGGCCTAGGAGAAATAAGATCTTTTAAACTTCGCTTAAAAATCGACGCTGTATCGTATCATGCCCATGGCAGGTGTGTTGGTTAAATACATAGGCCAGTAAAACGTGATAGGGCCAATGACTCCCCATGATAGCCTGTAGGGAACTTAGACGGAAATCACTGGCAAACTAACCACGTGTAATATTTCTGACCCAGTCATGTGAAAGTATAGAATGCACATGCCCATATACGTCTGTGAAGAAGCGACCCTGACACCATAAAAAGGCTTTTTATATATGGAATCCAATACAAATTCAATTTTGAAAAGGATTGACGTCAACTTTTATAATAAGGAACTGATGTCAGCGTTGAATTAAAAAGAAACATTTGTATGTCCCTTCCTGTAATGTACACAGTTTACCTTTTCTCTTCTTGAAGTAAAATATATTGAAAAGGAAATGTCTATATTGATATCTATAAATTGTATAACCATTCAAAAACATAACATGCCTACAGGTACATTCATCAATACAGATTCTTATAGGTAAGTGATATATTTACTCTTTAAAAGCTTTCAATTTAAATTGATATATATAATATATATATATATATATATATATATATATATATATATATATATATATATATAATTTATATACCAAGCGTGTTGGTAGATCCTTGCGGAGAGAAAAAAAACAGCAGAAAGTTTGATTGTAAAAATATACTACCAAACATCAACCAGGAAGAAAAAAAATTTTTGAAAAAAAGAAAGGACCAAGATATTCGTACCAACAAAAAATAATCTATTGGTACAGTATTTGGCCAAAAGAAAAAACAATTTATATGTATATATATGTATATAAGATACATATAAATTCATATAACCGCTAGGAGAAAGCTAATAAGTAAAAAGTGCTCGATACCTAAGTAGAGCCAATAATAAAGATAATCTAATGAGTCAGACGAACCTACTATTAGTTTCGCATAAAGCTCTTCAGGGCTAAAATCTGACTCAGATTTTAGCCCTGAAGAGCTTCATGCAAAACTAATAGTAGGTTCGTCTGACTCATTAGATTATCTATCTATATATATATGTGTATGTGTGTGCTTCAATTATTATTATTATTTTCGCTCCTTTTGAGTTTTTCACATCAGCGTTAGCTGATAGTATTTCACCGGAGTCTGAGTGACGACAAGTCTTCTCTGGTCTCCAGGACTCTTCTGAGTATTCTAGCCGATTGCAGAAATGCAGTAGTCTAGATGGTCTCAATTCTTCCTCTGATTTCCAGGTCTTTCAGTCTTTTTTCCAAGTTTTTTTTGGGCCGTTCCTAGTGCACCAACTACAATCGGTATCCTTTCACCATCATATTCCACAGCATTATATTATTATCAGCGTTAGCTGATAGTATTTCCCGGAGTCTGAGTGACGACAAGTCTCTTCGGGTCTCCAGGACTCTTCTGAGTATTCTAGCTGATTGCAGCAGAGCAGTAGTCTGAATGGTCTCAATTCTTCCTCCGATTTCTAGATCCTCCAGTATTATTATTATTTCACCCCATTAGAGATTTTCGCACCAACTTTAGCCGGATGTTTAATGAAGGCCGAGAAACAGCAATTCTCCTCAGGTCTCCAGGACTTTTCTGAATATTCTATCCCATCTTAAGAATAATGTAATTTGGATGGTCTCGATTCTTCATGACGACAAAATCCACTAGATGACAAATTCTCCCCCCTTTTTTTTGTCAATCACCACTAGTTCTCTTCCTCTGGCTGGGATTTGGTGATCCATTTGTATCTCAAAATCACAGAGTATTTCATGCATTTGATTCTCTAGGATTCATTTTTTTAGGTTTCTGGCAAGGTCTAAGTATTTGTCGCATTTTTCACACCAGCGTCAGATGATTGACTTTTGCTGGAGTCTGAGTGACAACAAGTCTCCTCAGCTTTACAGGACTCTTCTGAGTATTCTAGCCCATTGCAGCAATGCAGTTGTCTGGATTGTCTCAATTCTCCCTCTGATTTACAGTTCCTCCAGTCTTTTTTCCATGTATTTTGGGACCGTTACTCGTGCTCCAACTACAATTGGTATCATTTTCATCCTCATATTCCACAGCTTTTTCAATTCTCTGACAAGAACCAAGTATTTGTCTATCTTTTCGTTTTCCTTCTGCTTCCCCCTGTGAGCTGCTGGAACTGCAAAATCTATCAGTTGACAAGTTCTTTTTCTTTTTGTAATCAATACTAGGTCTGGTTGTTACGTTGTAATACTCACGGTACTAAAACGATACATGCACCGTAGTCCTTTTTTTCTTTCTTGGTACTAAAACTCCGATAAAAAATCATAACCCGAGAAACATGTCGTCACAACTCCCAGCCTTTATTAACGTGCTCGTCTAGTGGCTTCTACCAGGGAGGAGGGGAGGCAGAGAGAACGAGAGAGAGAGAACACTACTAAATTCCTGGGCTCTAATCAGGTCTGTACACTAGGCCCGCCACCGGCAAAAAGAGGACGAACCCTTTCTTTCTTCCCCCACGTCACCACCGGTCAATACCCGACTTCCGGTCAACACCCGACTTCCGCTTGCCCCTCAATTCTTCGTTCGGGGTCACGCTACGGTCAAAGCCATCGCTCTCCTCTTTTGGGTCATCACTATTTTTTAAGCCTTTGTTATTTATTCCTCCTCCTTCCATTAGCAGTTCTAGCTCACAAGGGTCATATTGCAACACTGGTCTCCTGGATGGAATAAGGTGATCCGTCTTTATCTCGAAGTCCTAGAGAATTTTATGCGTTTCATTTTCAAGAACAGATTCTTGTTTATGCATATTCCATTTTTTGTATGGTTAAAATTTAGATTATTATTATTATTATATTATTATTATTATTATTATTATTATTCTTTCGCTCCATTAGAGTTTTTCGCACCTACTTTAGCCGGTTATTTACTGAGGGCTGAGTGACAGCAAGTTTCTTCAGGTCTCCGAGACACTTCGGAGCATTTCCAGTTCACTCAGATTCCTTTTGGAGACCGTTCCCAGGGCACCAACTATAATTGGTACGACATAATCTTCATGTTCCACAGTTTTCTCAATTTTCAGGCAAGATCCAGGCATTTATTTATCTTTTCGCTTTCTTTCACTTTCAATCGGTGATCGGTCGGGACAACAAAATCTACGGGATGGCATGTTTTTTTCTCTTTAAACAAAAGCCCTATGTCTGGTCTCCTGGCCGGGATGGGGTGATCCGTATGTATCTCAAAGTTCTATAGAATCTCATTATTTTACCCCTAGCGACTTTTTAACGGGAGTTTTTTATGGAAGTCTGATTGACAGCAAGTTTAGTCAGATCTCCAGGATTCTTCTAAGTATCCAAGCCGATTTTAGTAGTGCTGGGTTCTAGGTGGTTTCAATTTTTCTTCTAATCTTTAATTCACCCAGGCTCTTTCCATTTTCTTGAGGACTGTTCCAAGCGCTCCGGTTACGACGGGTACCACTGTCACCATGTTCCCCAAATTTTTCAGTTGTCTGGCCAGGGCAAGGTATTACTCCAGCTCTTCGCGCTCACACACTTTCATTCTGTACTTTGCTGGAATAGCAAAATCTACATGACAAATCTTTTAGTATTATTAATTAAAACTAGGGCTGGTATTCTGGCCTGGATTGGGTGATCCGTTTGTATCTCAAAGACCCAGAGATTCATACTGTTTGTGAGTCTTCGTACCAGAAGTAACTGGTGCCTCTCATTAAAGTCCAAGTGACAACAAGTCTCTTCGGGTCTCCAGGACTTTTCTGGGTATCTAGCCGATATGAACAGTGCTGTTGATTGGATGGTCTTGATTGAAAATTTAAATCGCTAAAACAGTGGGAGGGGGGGGGCGACTAAGTTACTATAAAAGTTCTAGGTCTGACTAATAATGTAATTATCTAAAAATATTTATTATATTTCAGATATTGGTTCACTAAACTTGGTACATTGATTTCATGATTTTTTTAGCTCTTCTAAAAATATATCCATAAATATTTATTCATATAAGATAAGCCCATTAATCAATCAATTAATTAAAAAATTAGTATCCCACAAACTATTCGATTAAGATGAACAACATGTTACGTTTTTAAGGGCCATTCCTTGGCCTCATAGCAGAAGCGCTTATTCAGTGGAATTGGACCCTTGATAAAGAGTCCTTTGATAATGTGAATCCTTAAAGTGTTCTCAGTTACTGGTATAAAGTCCTTCGAGAGTATTGGTACAGATCCAGCAATCCTATGTGTGTCCTCACAGAGTGCAATTTGAATTATGACCAATGTGGGAGGGTTAAGTATTCTATCAGGCCAGTAGCATTGCTAGTGATTGGTTGGAAGAGTCAATCACGTGACCTTGGCTAGTCTATAAATCTAGGTGGGTAATTAGAGCATATCCTATATCAAAAGCGCTAATATCCTTGGGAAAGGTATGAATCATACTCTCCCTCCAGCTATGGGTAAATAGTAGGGCAGTCTGGGCTCTTTAACCTTGGTTATGCAACCGGTCTAGGAGAAGGAAAACTCTTAATTCAAACCTGTTAAACTCCGCTTAAGAAATTGACCTTGTGTCGCATCCTGCTCGTGCGGAGGGGTTGGTAAATATATATATCAAAAGCACTCCAACACAACACATGCTGGATATTGCTCGAGAAGTAAGGATGAACTTATAAGTGACGTTCTCCTGTGTACACCCGGTTTACTTGCTTATAGAAATCCGTCGCAGACGACGATGACCACACTCCGAGGAGTAAAACTTGTGCGTGAGATATATATTAAGTAGAAAGAGAGTGTACAGATCTCAGTCCATTGTCTTGGCGGTCCAGTAGTTGGTCCAGTGTCAGGGGAATGTCCAAGACGACTGGATTGCCGAGCTGCTGCAGGGTGCAGTTTCAGGTAGTATTGAGTCACTTCACAAGAGGTAAGATTCCCCGGAAGCCCCAGCATTTGCACCCTAGCGCCAGGTTATATTGGGGATTTATGTGAGTAGTAAGTACCCCAATCCTACTACTATTATGTGAACACCTACATACGTACACATTAGTGTTGGCTGACCGGCAAAGAGGTACATTAATCAGCTCTGTGTTGATTCTGGATGCAGCACGGAGGACTTCCCAGGGGCAATGACCGATTAGGAACGGTTAGAGAGAGAGAGAGAGAGAGAGAGAGAGAGAGAGAGAGAAAGAGAGAGAGAAAGAAAGAAAAAAAAAAAAAAGAGAGAGAGAGAGAGAGAGAGAGAGAGAGAGAGATCCGTGTTATCAGCACGACCTGATGAGGATTCTCAAAAATATTTTGTAGTATTTTTTATGTCACTTGTTGAATAGAAAAAACTTAAGTAGGTCGTACAATTTCTCTATTTTGTTGTTTGTTTGATATTCCTATAAGCATTCAATGTTCTTTTGAGAGAAAATGGAAAGAAGAGGAAGATAGAGTTGGAGAGTGAATTTATAATGTCTGGGTTTTTATTTGATTTTGATTTTTCGCCAGTCAAACTTGAATGCCTCTAGTGTCAACAACGACAGAATGAAGATGACCTCGGCTAGGGAATCTTGCGTCGACTCACAACACAATAGATACATGATGGCCAATGTCCAAGAAATATAAAGATGGAGGACAACTTATAATCACAATTTAACCTTTTTTTCCCGATGAATAAATTCAATTCCCCAAATATGACCAAAGTTCAGTGGTGGGCCGTGAAAACTGCAAGTCTACATGAAGTAATCTCCATCTAACGAAAAATTGGTATGCAGCTCTGTAGATGGTGGTTCCAAGAAAAAGGAAATTGGATGTGCAACTTATTATTATCATTATTATTATTATTATTTCAATCCTTTTGAGTTTTTCACACCATCGTACGCTGATGGTATTTCACTGGAATGACAACAAGTCTGGTAGCAGACCGTAGACACCAGATTTTATCATTATCATTATCACTCCTTTTGAGTTTTTCACATCAGCGTTAGCTGATGGTATTTCACTGGAGTCTGAGTGACAACACGTCTCCTCATGTCTCCAGGACTCTTCTGAGTATTCTAACCGATTGCAGCAATGCAGTAGTCTGGATGGTCTCAATTCTTCCTCTGATTTCTAGATCCTCCAGTCTTTTTACCAAGTTTATTGGTACCGTTCCAAGTGCACCAACTACAATTGGTTAGTTTAAGTGACAACAAGTCTCCTCGGGTCTCCAGGATGAAAAGCAGAAGAATTGAGACCATCCACACAACTGCATTGGTGCAATGGGTTAGAATAGTCCTCTTACTATTCTAACCCATTGCACCAATGCAGTTGTGTGGATGGTCTCAATTCTTCTGCTGATGTCCAGCTCCTCCAGTCGTTTTTCCAAGCTTTTTGGGACCGTTCCTAGTGCACCATCTATAATTGGTATCACTTTCACCCTCATATTCAATAGCTTTTTCAATTCTCTGGCAAGGTCCAGGTATTTGTCCATCTTCTCGTTTTCCTTCATCTTCACCCTGTGATCTGCTGGAACTGCAAAATCTACCAGATGACAAGTTAATCAATATTTCCAAACCAATAAGTGACAACTTTATTCTGTATTCAGACACACTCAAGACTCAAGTTGTTTGTTTTGTTTTACGACATATCAACGCTTTTCGGTTCATTTAATGCCGATATCAAGTCATTTTGATGTTCGGTTTCTTAACGAACCAGCAGTTGCTTAAATGGATACTAGGGTAAGTCGATTTTTGAACTGTAACATCTCCCAAAAAGCGAAAGTTGAAAATTAACATGAATAATTACCACAAAAAATATTTTTCTTCAATATTCAGCCTTCAATTGAGGAAATATATTTCAATCTTTTAAAGTGTTATAACTGATATAGCTTAAATATTGGGTAAAAAGCAGCATCTCGAAGGTGTAGGTGGTGATGGGGGCATATCTTAAATTTGAATTCTGATTATATTTTATTCGTTTCAGTTAAAATGACAACCTTTTCTGTTTTAAGTATTTAAATTAACTAGCAAATATATGCACCCTCCGGGTGCAAGTGTTTAAGTTTAAATGTAATAAAATATTAGATTAAATCAGAAAGGCTAATGAAACTAAATAAGAATTCAGATAAAAAGATTTGAAACGGAGGGGGTATAATCGGAAAATAGAACAACTGAAACTTACTCTTTCATCACTTTCGTTTTTCAATGCTAAATTTTTCTAATTTAACTATTTAGTTAAAATAGGAAGTAAAGAATAAAATTACAATTATTTCTTCTTGTTAATGAATTTTTTTTAGGATTTATTGAAGAGATTTTTACTCATATTCATTAAGATAAAACCAAACAATTAGAAATCAATAATACCAAGCACATTTTTATTAAAATCAGTTTTTTTAATATCAATATGCAAATTAGCTTTACGTTTACACTGAAAACTGGTATTTTGTTGTATATATAAATACAATTGCATGTTATTAGTATTTAGGTAAGGCCAACAGTATTAATAATGTCAAACAGTTTTATTATTAATTGAGGTTTAAATAGAAATAGAATCATCGAGAATGTGACGTAAATAACTAAGGGAATTGTGACTTGAGTAGTAATATAGTTTCGGTTACAGACAGAAAAACACACAATCTCCATTATAATAAGATATATCTTTTAACAAATTTCTTGGCTAAATATCGCGAACATGAGGATTTTTTGTTGCATTTTAGCAGACTATCTTTGATGCTATTTCCTATTTGTTCTCTCTCTCTCTCTCTCTCTCTATATATATATATATATATATATATATATATATATATATATATATATATAATGTGTGTGTGTATGTATGTATATCCTTTGAGGATAGTCAATCAACTATCATTCTCTAACATAAATATTCACCTCCTTGGCGATTTATTTACAACGTTTGATATGCTTACTTAAGTGCTATTGCGAAATACTTCAATATGTAAAAATTATAATAACCTTCATTTCTCTCTCTCTCTCTCTCTCTCTCTCTCTCTCTCTCTCTCTCTCTCTCTCTCTCTCTCTCTCTCTCTCTCTCTCTCTTACACACACACGCACACACACACAAACTCTTTTTATTTCTTTTCTTCTTCATCTTTTTTCGATTGAAATAGATTAGCGTTATCATTTCCACCCGCTTACCCCTACTCTCTATATTTTCTCTACTCTATTTATTTTTCCTTCTTTCTTATCATATTCTTATGTATAGCATGTCCTTTTTCTTATCTTTTTCTTCCCTTTCCTTCTTTATAATAAAAACAAAATGGTCCATTATTTACGTGAACTGAGGATACTCACGGGAAATAACAATTCGGCAAATAGGCAACACTAGATATTCAGGATTTCCATCCCATTTCATCTTGCTCGAGGCTGTTGCAAGATGATAACGGACGTCAGGGTACAGAAGACATAAAATCAAAGGTGCCTGGTAACTGTCAGTTTCTCGCCTATGGGATTTTCAGACCAACTTATATATATATAGTGAAGAAATGGATACAATAGAAACCTATTCGAGTTTCATCGCTAGAATCATCAGGGTTAAATCCACTGAATTAATCGAGTTACCGATTAATTGCAGCTGATCACACATATGTTCATTGAATAAGATTTTTTGTTACAGAGAAACGTTTCTCTGTAACGAAAAATCTTATTCAATGAACATATGTGTGATCAGCTGCAATTAATCGGTAACTCGATTAATTCAGTGGATTTAACCCTGATGATTCTAGCGATGAAACTCGAATAGGTTTATATTGTATCCATTTCTTCAATAAATTTGCTCTACTTTGTATCGAGCACTTTGTATTTGTTTTATCACGGACTTAACCTCTGGATCCTGTGCACCTCCAACGATCGTGCCCATATTCACCGGTGAGCCACCCTTTATATATATATATGTATATATATATATATATATATATATATATATATATAATGATCATGTGTTTATGAAATATTACTGAAAAATGAAAACCGTTAATAACATGATAACCGTAGCACTCTTGTAAACAACCGAAACTTAAACGATCAATGATTCGATCTAGATAAGCCCCACATAATTATGAGCATAACTTTCATCTAGATAAGGACCGCATAATCAAAAAAGTACAAAACAAATTCTCCTGCGTTTTGGATGCGCTCTAATTTCATAATACTAAACAACAAAACAATGACCCGGATTCTTGAACATATCTTTCAGCTTTTAGCGAAATTAAAACAAAATAATAAAACATTAATGAATAATCAAACGAAAAGGAAAGAGATCTGATAAAAGTAAACGGAGTGACTATAATATTTTTTCATCAATGATCATCTTCAGTTATATGCTTGTGGGAGGCGCGTGGTGTAATGGTTAGTGCCGAATAGACTCGTCGACCCGAGTTCAAATCCTGGTCGAAGCTGTTTGCATTTCACATAGCGCTAATACCCTTGGAAAGGTATGAATCTAATTCATCCTCCAGCTATGGAGAAATACCAGGGTATACTGGACTCTTTAACCGTATCTAGACAACCAGTCTAGGAGAATGAAAACTCTAAATTCAAACCTGTTAAACTCCGCTTAAGAAACTGACCTTGTGTCGCATCCTGCTTGTGCCCTCCGCACAATTGGTAGTTTTACCCTCAACGAGGATGTGATTAATAACTGAATAAGTTGTGTTAAAAGTAATCTACACGAATATATTTTTTCCAAGCAATTACACATCGAGTTCAAATCCTGGACAAGGCTGTTTGCATTTCACATAGCGCTCATACCGTTGGGAAAGATATGCATCCAACTACTCTCCATTCACCTATGGGCAAATAGTAGGGCAGATTGGGATCTTGAACTTTAGTTAGGTAACCAGTCTAGAAGAAAGAAAACTCTGAATTAAAACCTGTAAAACTTCGCTTAAGAAATTGATCTTGTGTCACATCCTGCTCGTGCGGAGGGGTTGGTATATATATATATATATATATATATATATATATATATATATATATATATTAATAGGGAGATTCGCTTCCGGTCTTTGTCTGTAACAAAAATTACGTCACTGATTACGTCACATTACCTAAAATCGTCTTAACATAGAATAAATACACTCAAAATTTGAACATGCAACATTAGACAATCCTCATTGTTTTTTAAAACAAGTTTTGATAAATACATGACTGGTATTATATATCTATATATTGTTTGTTTTATTTTAATACATATTTAAAGTTTACATTTCAAATTGTTTTATTTTTTAATCCTTTAATGAATTGGATGATTTTACTTACTTAGCGTACAAACTCGCTGACATTGAATCTTTTACTCCCACCCCTCAGGCAATATTTTTCAAAAATCTATTTTTACATCGCCCGGCGGGCGTTTTTTATTTTGTACTAGTATTAATAATGGAAATTCGCTTCCGGTTTTTGTCTTTAACAAAAACTACGTCACTGCTTACGTCACACTGCCTAAAATTGTCATAAATAGAATACACTCAAAATTTGAGCATGCAATGCTAGACAGTCCTCATTGGTTTTTTAAACAAGTTTTAATAAATATATACCTGGTATTATCTATCTATATATAGTTTTTATTTTATTTCAATATCTTATTATAATGGAGATTGTGGGTTTGTTTGTCTGTAACCGAAACTATATTACTATACATGTCACAATTCCCTTTATTATTTACATCACATTTACCATGATTTTATTATTATTTATACCTCAATTATTAATAAAATTGTTTTACAATACTTATAATGTTGACCATAACTACATACTATACACATGCAATTGTATTTATATATACAACAAAATAGAGATTTACAGTATGAATGGAAAGGCTTATTTGCATATTGATCTTAAAAATTTGATTTTAATAAATACATACTTAGTATTATTGATTTCTAATTGTTTGATTTTATCTTATTGAATATGAGCAAAAATCTCTTCAATAAATCTTATAAGAAATCCCTTAACAAGAAGAAATAACTAATATTATTCTTTACTTCCTATTTTAACTAAACAGTTAAATTAGGAAAATTTACCAATGAAAGACGGGAGTAACGGAAAATGATGGAAGAGTTAGTTTCAAAGTTGTTCTATTTTTCAATCATACCCCCTCTGTTCCAAATCTTTTTATCTACATTCTTATTCAGTTTCATTAGCCTTTTTAATTTAATATGATATTTTATTATATTAAAACTTAAATACTTGCACCCGGAGGGTGCATATATTTGCTAGTATATTTAAAGTTATCAGAACTAAGTTTCCATTTCAATTTTTTATTTTTTACTCCTTTAATAAATTTATTTTATTTTTTATTCCTTTAATAAATTTGATTTTACTATACTTATGATACAAACTCTCTGATATTAAATTTTCAACTCCCATCCCGTCAGGCAATATTCATTTTAGGTCGCCCAGTGGGCGTTTTTTTATTTTGCTAGTATATATAATGTTTTAGTAATATTAATGAGGCTAATAGCAAAAGTAAGGTCTGCAAAGCGCTGTGCACGCAGGGAAACTGTTTGTGTGCTTATTGACAATACTGTTATATTTATTGTGCCAGGGCTTTCGCTTGCATGCGCCTCACTACCACGCTCAGTCTTGGCTTGGCAGTTGATTTTGATAGAGCTTCCGATTGATGCTAGCGTCGAGTGTTGTGTTTTAGTGGTTATTCGGTTATAGACCTCAAAGGGCCTTAAACCGATTAAAACTCCAATTAACGGAAATGTATGGTGGGTTGTGCATGGATGTTAGAAAACATACCCTACTAGTGTAAAAATAATGGAATCCTTATTATTTCCAAGTTTTTTTTCTTTTTTCTTTCAAGTTTCCTAACAAATTTTTATGTTATCATCTTCAAATGCGTTAATGAGTTGTCCGAAAGAGTATTTGTTCGTAAACTAAGTACTTTTCAGAATCATTATCAAGACTGTTTATTATTTGTTTAAACCATTGTTTGGTTTTGTTTTTGTCTTTAAGTTGACGCTAAATAACACAGGTAGTTTATTTTTTGAATTTCTTAAACGAGCTAGGCAAACGTAATTTAAAATAAGAAAAAATGTTATATCTATTTAAAGCATTTTAGAATATTGTCGTTGGTTATTCTCTCTCTCTCTCTCTCTCTCTCTCTCTCTCTCTCTCTCTCTCTCTCTCTCTCTCTCTCTCTCTCTTATATATATATATATATATATATATAATATATATGTGTCGGAGTAGCCTAAAGGCGGTATCAGCCAGATAGCGAGAGAGTCTATCCCCTTTTCAGTATAGGTAGAACATACATAGTTTTTGCATCTGAGTTTAAGGGCCACACCTACCATCAGCTCCTTACTTTACCACACATACGCTGAGTTGGCAAGGGCCGGTATCGAACCAGGAACCTTGTTTCTGTTAACCTTGTTATATATATATATATATATATATATATATATATATAAACAGTCAATCCTGTTAATAAAATCTGCGAGTCACCAACACCTACAAAAACAAACACACTGACCTTCCCCCAACGAAAAACTTCCAGGCCTAATTGAAAACTTATTAGCCAGGTGCCCTCACCAGATACACACACACACACACACACACACACACACACACACACACATATATATATATATATATATATATATATATATATATATATACAACTTCTAAAAATTCTTCATGTATATGTGAAAAAAAAATTTTGTGAAAATTTTTGGCAAAACAATTTTCGTTAAATTTTTGTCAAAAGCCACAAAAATCCCGGCAAAAATGTATTAGAAGTGACGAAACTTTTTTAAACTTTCTAAAAATATTTTCTTTCACAAGAAATTTTCTCCTGAACATGACCTAAGGTCGAAACTAGTTGAGAACAGTCAAAGAATAAATATCATAAAATAAATATTCCTGGTCTATATATATATATATATATATATATATATATATATGCTCTGTCATTCACATAGAATCCTATTTCGGCTCATTAGGGAGATTAGATAAAACAGGCAGGTTCAGGCTGGGATAGAAACCCGACCGATTCGTCATCAGTCAGACATTTTAACATCGCGTCATCTTTTAGAAATGGAATTTTACTGTTATAAACATACTAGGCCACTGGGTGTGCTCTATCCGTTTTAAGTAGGGCTATACAATTTTTGTGTAGTTTGCGGCCACCAGAAAATTCCATTTCCAGAGAGCTCAACCCATTAGGGATGGAGATGATATGTATTGTCATTCACATACAGTCCTATTAAACAGTTTCACGGCTCATCAGTGTGACTAGACAAGGCAGGCTACTTCAGGCTCGGATAGAAACCCGACTGATTCGTTATCAGCCAGACATTTTAATAACGCGTAAAGTAAAGTCGTCGGGGCGGCCTAAAGTCGGTATCAGCCAGTCAGCGAGGGAGTCTATCCCCTTTTCAATAGCGCTAGACCAAGGAGATTGTTTTAGCATCTGAGGTGGAGTGCCACACCTACCGCACAGATCTCTGTCCTACTCATACGCTGAGTTGGCGAGGACCGGTATCGAACTAGGAACCTTGTGGTTTCTAGCCGAACGCTCTACCGATTCCCGGTCCCTAAATATCACCAAGGGATATATATATATATATATATATATATATATATATATATATATATATATGGTAACCTTAATTAATATATATGTGTGTGTGTTTATATGCTATTCGAAATGTATTTGTGTACGTGTTTTTTTTATATTTATGTATTTATATGTTACTTTATATATTTGTATATGTATGCTTTTTTGTGTTTATTAGTGTCACGTGTACGTCCATCTTAACTCATGACTTTGCACCAAACTATAATTACCTATGATTGGTCACCTTTGTCATTTTTCCGTCTGCTAATTTGGTACACTAAGTAAAACTTAAAGTAACGTGTTTATAATGTGATATTTTTCCTGGTGGTATGATAGCTGCTCTCTCTCTCTCTCTCTCTCTCTCTCTCTCTCTCTCTCTCTCTCTCTCTCTCTCTCTGTATATAAATTCGTTTAGCCTTACATTTGAACATATATGCCCGCTTAAATTCATTAATTATTAACTAATTAATTTTCAAAATTAGGTATGACTTCAATTAAGCACATATCCTCCAAAAATTGTCGGCTTAAAGCCATATAGAAATAAACACGTTTGTTTGTTTATATATATATATATATATATATATATATATATAATATAGTGTGTGTGTGGTGTGTGTGCGTGTTTACCAACTGTTCCGTATGAGCAGAATGTGACACAAAAATGAATGATTAATTACCTTTTAAGGGTTGACATCATGAAGGGTAGTAGCCCCCTTATGCATCCCCTAACCCAATCTCTCTCTCTCTCTCTCTCTCTCTCCCTCCCCTCTCTCTCTCTCTCTCTCTCTCTATCTTTGCACCACACCCTCTTTCTCTCTCAATCAAGTTCTCTCTCTTTCTCTCTCTCTCCAGCTCTGTGTCCTTCTTCTGCTGTCGCAGTCTCAGGTGCCAGTCTGCTACCCTAACACTGAGTCATGGTTCAACAAGGACCACTACCCACCCCTACATCTTCTCTTTCTTGTCTTCACTCTGTCTGTCTCTCTCTGTCCATTCTCTCTCCCCCTCTCTCTCTCTCTCTCTCTCTTCTCTCTCTCTCTCTCTCTCTCTCTCTCATTTTGCCTATCATTATAGGAGCTTACTCATTCAAAATAATTGCTTCATTCTTATTTTGTCATTTTCCCCTCTAGAAGCCAGTTTTGGTATAAGTTGTTCCAAAATTATATATATATATATATATATATATATATATATATATATATATATATATATATTATTTAAATGGAGTTTAACAAGTTTGTATTCAAAGTTTTCCTCTAAGATTTGTAACTACTCAGACCATCTGTAATCTGAATCCAAAGCTTAACAGAACAGTTATTTCAAACATTTCACTTCTTTTCTGACTCACCTGTCCTCACTCTTTTACAGACGCTATACGCAGTATCAGTCGGCAACCTGAGTTCAAATCCTGGACGAATCTGTTTGCTTTTCGTTTAGCGCTCATGCTCTGGTGAAAGGCATAGGTCTAGTTGTTATCCCCCCCACCGAATAAATAGTGTGGTTCACTTGGTGTTTTGGCCTTTGTTAGGCAATAAGTCAAGGATAAGGAAAACTCTTATTGCTTAAAAATTGATCTTGTGTCACGTCCACATATCGGAGGGATTGGTAAATACAAATTTGCTTATTCAATTTTATTTTCTGATACGCAAGGCTTATGAATTCATTCATGTGAATGCATAAGTGCGGCTGTTTTGTTAATTTCATAGTGGCGTAGTGGGTAACATGAAGGACAGGAACATGGTAGCAAGCACGTTCGAACTCCAGTCACTCTATTACCCTGATAGGGCCGGTTTAGTTCAGTCGGTAGGACGTCCAACTAGGAAGCACAAGGTTCCTGGTTCGATATTAGTGTTTTTTTAAATTGAGTACCCATTAAGAATAGAACAAAAATGTCTTCGGCATAAAATGACCCAACAAGGGTTGACATGCCGTAAAACCTAACCAACCAATCCTCCATTTTACGTACATCACGTGGCACGAGCGCTTCTTCTGCAACGATGGTGTCACAGAAGTTGCTGGTGGGTGCTGAAGTTCAGCGTCACACCACCTTAGGGGCTCCAGCTCCGGATTTGTTTTCGGGGTTTACTCCCTTAGCCTTTCCTTGAGATAAGGTAGAACCACAAGGCAGCGGTGGTTTTGTATCAGTCTTTTCCTTGTCCTAGATAGGATGCTGACCAAGGCCAAGGAGTCCCATCTAACCCATTTGGAGATTTTTTATGAGTGGCAAGTACCCCAATCTTTTTTCATATCTACCCCCCCCCATTCATGGTTGAAAATAGAGGAAAAATGCGGATAAAACAACACAACAATTAAATTCAAATGATATTTCACCTCGGTATTTTGTGAAGGTTTTTCGAATCTATTCTGAATTTATTTTAGAATAAATTCTAAAAAGTTTCGGGAAATATCATTTGAATTCAGTTATTGTGTTGTTTCATGTGCATTTTTCCTCTATTTTCAACCATATTTTTGGGGATTTACCCAACTTTTACTCCTCATATATATATATATATATATATATATATATATATATATATAAGTAAAGTAAAGTAGCGATAGACAAAGGAGATTGTTTTTTTAGCATCTGAGGTGGAGCGCCACACCTACCATCAGCTCCTTACTTTACCGCACAGATCCCTGTGCTACTCATACGCTTGGTGAGTTCGAACTAGGAACCTCGTGGTTTCTAGCCGAATCTTTTGGAATACGTTTGTTATTTTTCTAATTTATACATACCGTCGGATTTATGTTCATATTTTCTATTCATATATATATATATATATATATATATATATATATATATATATATATATTATATCATATACACGATGTTTTAAACGGATGTAACCGTATTTTTCACTGATTATTACTGTCAACTATTTATGAAGACGATGTTTCTAAGATTTTCTGACGAGGTAAAGTCCCGCCAAATTATCGAGAACATTGGTAATAAATCAAAATGGCCGTCCCAAGCCTATTCACTGCCAGTCTCACAAAATGTATTCGCAATATTATATACTGGTTGAGAAGTGTAGACTAGGGAATTTTCACAATGATTTTATATCTCAAACGTCTGTGGGTTTTTATTCACGAAATATTATAACTATGTCCCAATACCTTCAGGAATTGCGTAAGTTTATCAATGTCTATTTCATTTATAGTCAAAATCATTAATACATACAATAAATCCCATTTATTAACGATGTCTCTTTGAAAATCTGAGTTAGATTTGCCTAAACAAATCCCATGTTATTAGTATATTTCAAATCCTGCAATGTGTCTAAGATATAAAGTTTTCCATGGTATATACTGTGGTTAATTTGCATACTGGTTTAAACAAAACCGGGTTTAATAGATAATTACTTGGTGGCAATGATCTCTGATATCATTGTTTTATTCTCCAACGTATTAAAATCAATCATGTGAATGATTTTATATAGAAACCAATTAAAATATGATCAAAATAAGTGTAATATTTTTTATATACGTTCTTATTTAATTTCGTTATTCTTTTTTTATTTGATATATATCACTACATTAAAACTTAAATACTTACATTTGTGGGGGGCGGGGTCCATATTCTTGCTAGTAAGTCTATAAAACGGCATCCATGCTTGCAAAATGACATACTCTAAAATAATGGATTCTCGAATGGGACTAGCGCACAACGATATCCTCTCAACACGCAAATATTATTGACTTCCAGAAGAGCTTCTCTACGTGACAAATAATTTTTAAAGTAAATTCGGTGAAGTGGCCTATTATTTGTATCAACCGAACAGCGAGGGAGTCTATCTCCATTCCGCTAGCGCTATATCAGGAAGATTGTATTTGTGTCTGGGGTGGAGGGACACACCTACCACCAGCTCCCCACTTGACCGCACAGATCAAAGCTGTGCTACTCATGCGCTGGGTATCGAATCCATAACCTTGTTGTTCCAAGGCGGATACATATATTACTATATATTTTGAAACGATATCGCCGACACAATAAAAATGTAATGGATGCAGGAATGAGGCTAGCGCACAACCCCCTTTCTTCATATACATTCAGCATATCTCATATTCCTCAAGTTACCACCATCTCCACACAAGATTTCACCACGTTTCCTGATAAAGGTTGCAAAAACCGAAACGTTATAGCGTCGATATAACCATCAAGAAAAAACTCATTTTTTTAAATACTTCGTGATTTTCTATTGTTTCTATGTCTACGTTTTTCAAACTTATATATATATATATATATATATATATATATATATCCTATTAAATGTTCATGTATGTGTATTATCGATCAGCCCATCTTCCAGTGTCACATGCATCTGTCTATCGATCTGTCAATCAATCTTTCAGTTAGTTCAAGTCTCACTGTACCTGCTAGCTTGTTTTTGTGCACTTGTAAAATTTCCTGGTATTTTGCTCTCTCTCTCTCTCTCTCTCTCTCTCTCTCTCTCTCTCTCTCTCTCTCTCTCTCTCTCTCTCTTACACACACACAACTACTTTTTCTTTACGCTTTTCTTTCGTCCTGTCTCTGTTTCTCTCTTTACTCTTTCTCTCTCATTCTCATTTTCTCTCCATTTTCTTTCTCTTTGCCCTCTCTCTCTCTCTCTCTCTCTCTCTCTCTCTCTCTCTCTCTCTCACCCTCTCTCTCTCTCTCTCTCTCTTTTCTCTCTCTTTTTATTTCTGTCTGTCTGTCTGTCTGTCTCTCTCTCTCTCTCTCTCACTAATCTTACTTCCCTTTTCTCTCTCTTTGTCTCCTTCCCCATCCCCCCTCTCTCTCTCCCCTCTCTCTCCCACACACACACACTACTTTTTCTTTACCCTTTTCTTTCGTTCTGTCTCTGTCTTTACTTTTTCTTCTCATTCTCTCTCTCTTCATTTCTTTCTCTCTCTCTCTCTCTCTCTCTCTCTCTTTCTTTCTTTCTTTCTTTCTCTCTGCCTGTCTCTCTCACACGCTCTCTCTCACTCTCTCTTACTTCACTTTTCTCTCTCTTTGTCTACCTCCCCATCTCTCTCTCTCTCTCTCTCTCTCTCTCTCTCACCCTCTCTCTCTTCTCTCTTTTTCTCTCTCTTTTATTTCTGTCTGTCTGTCTGTCTGTCTCTCTCTCTCTCTCTCACTAATCTTACTTCCCTTTTCTCTCTCTTTGTCTCCTTCCCCATCCCCCCTCTCTCTCTCCCTCTCTCTCTCCCACACACACACACTACTTTTTCTTTACCCTTTTCTTTCGTTCTGTCTCTGTCTTTTACTTTTTCTTTCTCATTCTCTCTCTCTCATTTTCTTTCTCTCTCTCTCTCTCTCTCTCTCTCTCTCTCTCTCTCTCTCTCTCTCTCTTCTTTCTTTCTTTCTTTCTCTCTGCCTGTCTCTCTCACACGCTCTCTCTCACTCTCTCTTACTTCACTTTTCTCTCTCTTTGTCTACTCTCTCTCTCCCCCTCTCTCCCCCCCTCTCTCTCTCTCTCTCTCACACACACACACACACAGTACTTTTTCTTTATCCTTTTCTTTCGTTCTGTCTTTGTCTTTTTACTCTCTCACTCTCATTTTCTTTTCTTTGTCTCTCTCTCTCCTCTCTCTCTCTCTCTCTCTCTCTCTCTCTCTCTCTCTCTCTCTCTCCACTTAGTAGCCACAAAACACTGACTCTACAGTCAAGACTTGACCGTTTTAACATTCATCACTTTTTTCTCGGCCTGTTCAGTATTTATCGCCCATCATCAAACTCATTCTTCTATGGGTTTTATTGATTGGAAATAAACCTACAAAGACCTACGTATCTCCCATATCTTTTTTTGTTTCTTTCTCTTTTTTTTAACAACATCCTATGCGTTTTAAAATGCTACCTTGTCCGCGAACGTGTTTCTCGGTGAATTCTATTTCTGTCACACCACTGATTCGTCTTCTCCCTTTCTCATCGTCGCTTCTTCTTCTTCTTCTTCTTCTTCTTCTTCTTCTTCTTCTTCTTCTTCTTCTTCTTCATCCTCATCACCATCCTCATCACCATCCCCAATCCTATTCTTCTTGATCTTTTCCCGAGCACTTCTCACCTGCGCTCCTTTATCATCAGACAGATGTCTCTGATAAACACCGCAGACAGACATACCTATAGATAAATAGATAGATAGACTTAATAAGCTTAACCTAGGGTAAAGGTGCATTC
>CM042140.1:61620209-61627709 GCA_023376005.1 Doryteuthis pealeii | reverse complement strand
GGAGTGAGAGAGAAAGTGGAAGACAGTAGTTAGAGAGGGGGTAAGAGGAAAATAATTCTTGAAACTAAAATCATTGAGAATTTGTATATTTCAGGATTTGTATTTTCTGTTTTATAGTTTAAAATTATTTCATATTATTATACAACAAATTGAAAGTATTCGTTTGTATATTGTTTTGTTATTTGTTTAAATTTTTTGTACATGACAACAAATTCACATTTAGTTCTTAATTGCATGTTGAGTTTAAAAAGAAGCTGAGAATCGAAAATTTAAATTCTTCGTATTGCAATATCTATTTTTTGCTAAAACCTAAGATAGTATTATAGGGACCACCAATTGATCAGTTTAGGCCATCTTGAATAAACGGAAATATTTTGTTATTATTTATAATTAATTGATTTTTCATAGAATTTAAAAAAACTCTTATCGTAACTTGTTTTTTAGCTACGTTAATTTTCAGTTGATTTAACAGTGCAAAAATGAAAACATTGTTTTTCAATCATAATTTTCATTATTTCCGTAAGCTGAAAAAAAGTTAAAAAATCATCAGGAGTTTATTTAATGTTTTTTCTTTCAAATGGAAAAATTTTTTCAAGAAAATATTAATTTTTCTGCAAGTTTCATAGTGTTAAATATAGGGGGGGGTAAATTTCACAGGGTAAAATTGGTGGTACCTAGTATTTTAAAAACATTGTTTAAAAACGTTTTGGTGGACCTGATTATCTGGACTCCCCCCCCCCCATCTATTTTTTTCCATCAGTTGATTATTATCGATTACACACCAATCTATCAGATTGAAAAAAAAAAATTCTCAAAAGTTCTTTATTATTTGAGTATTCACGGGTGCTCATTTCCTCGTATAAGTTTATAGTAAATTGATCCCCCATATCGGAACCGCTTGAACGGAACCCAAATTATTTATTTATTTTCCCATTAAACTACCCCCCCTAACCCTAACCTAACCCTACCCCCCCCTCTAGTTAAAATTAAGTTTTATTACAAAATTTATATTAATTACAAAACATCAATTTTCATAAAAGTTCAAATGTCACCTATGAAATCACTATTTAAACATGCCAATTTTTTCAGAACTGAAAAGTTGTACTATAAACTCAGCGATGTTTATTGACTTCACAATAAAGAGTAAAATCATAAAACTTAAAATTTATTTTGTAAGGCAAATTCTGAGGAATATTTTAAATTGTATTTTGAATAATAATTTAAATGTTGGTTGTTAGTTGTTTTGTTTTATCAACTTTTCGGGTAATTTACTAACGAATCATGTCATTTTGATAAACAAAGCGCTTACAATTTTTCGTACTTACATAAATTTTTTTTTAAAATGTTCCAATAACTGGATATTGTCAGATAAACTTGAAATAAATTTCGTCTTACAAATATTGACTACTTATCTCCAGTCGGGCCTTCGACTAAAGATAAAACACCGGATTTTGTCCGTATTAGCAACCTTTGTTTTTTTGTTTTTATCGTGGTTTGAGAAAATAATTAGTTAACGAACCAAAAGAAAACAGTTTCTAAGGAAATTCGTCAATCTTATTGTTATTTTTAACCCTTTAAAACTCTAACAATAAAAATTAATAAATAAATTAAAGAATTAAAAGTCATTTTATTCGAATGAAAATCTTAGTTTAATTTATACAAATATGTAACCGTACTTACGACGTAAACTGATTTTCATGATACTGTTATTTACGATTAAACTATTTTTTAAATAATGTAACCGTAAAGCGTACATTTTGATTTTCTACAATTTTTATGCATTACAAAAATTAAAATTAAAATGAGTGTACTGTACAATTTAAGAATATGGACAAACTCGCTGTAAAAAATAATTTAATCTATAAAAACACATACAAATTACATATTCAGAAAGACTAAGAGAATCCGAACTTCCTTATTCGTATTATCGCCTATACGTAGTATTTTTTTTTTTTTTAACTCGCTGTAAAAAAAAAATAAATCTATAAAAACACATACAAATTACATATTCAGAAAGACTATTTCATCTTATTACTAAAGATATAAATATTTTAAAGATTAAAATCCTAAATAGGTAAGAGATTCCGATCTGACTGTTATAGACTGCACTGCTTGTATCGCAATAATCATAGGCAGCGTGGCTATCCGAAGCCATTTTTTAATTTTTTAACTCGCTGTAAAAATGATTCAATTAATAAAAACTCACACAAATTACATATTTTGAAAGAGTATTTTTCTTATCTTTTTAACGATATAAAAATTATTAAAGACTGGGCCATAAATAGGCCATAAATTCGGAGCTGAACGGCTTAGACTGCAAAATTAATTCATTAAAATCAAACTTCGCTGCTGTTATCGCTTTAACAATAAACAGGCAGAGACAATATTTTATTATCAGGAGGGGCTGATATACGGACAGTTCCGCAAATTGGGTGATTTTGGATTAATTAATCGATTAAATCCCTTAATCAGTAAAAATCAATAACCAAATTTGGAATTTTTCTTAGTTAGAACGATATCAATGTGTATGCAAGATTTTGAATCAGAGTGACCTCCCGTTTTTTGTTATACGTCGACACGTACATACCAAAATCTCTGTTTTATATATATATATATATATATATATATATATATATAATAATATGCGAGAGATATAATCATCCCTTACTTACTAGTCATTTGGATTATCTTACATATACATATATATATACATATACACACACAAACATATATATACACATATATACATATTCACACATATACACACATATATGTATATATATACACATATATATATAAATATACACATATATACATATACACACATATATATGCATATATAAACATACACACACACACACACACACACATACACACACATATATATATATATATATATATATATATATATAAGAGAGTTTTTTTAAGGGACCATTATTAAAAAAATTATTAAGATTAAAAGATTTATGCTATCATAATCCAGGTAGAGGAGTGTATTAGAAGTAGCGAGTCCATCTGTTCCGTGAAAAAAAACACTCTTTGAGGTGTTTTTTCAATGCTCTTATATATGTGAGGAAGGGTTCTTGGGAGTTGTGTGTATGACCATATATTTATACATATAAATGTATGTGTGTGAATATATATATATGTGTGAGTGTGTGTGTATTTCGGTAATGCGTGCGTGGCTTTAAGATTTTCAAATGGGTCAAGGAGTGGTTTGTTTGATGTCGGTGTTTGTTTATTTAGATGTTATTGACCCCCACATTTTTGTCACCTCGACTTTTATTGCCAGGGTAATAAGTCTATTTTTCGGTTAAGGCCAAATGGGTGAAAACTTATTATCTTTTTTATCCATCTGTAGTCGTGGTTTTCGATTACAGTATCGTTTTGAATTCTTTAGATAAGAATAAATGTGGCGTCTCTGTCAAAGTCATGGCCATCTAAGCGGAAGTGGGGTTCGACTGGGATGAGTTTGATATGATCCATAGTTTTTATGCGATGCTAGTAGTTGTTAAGTCTAAAGTAAAAGGGTCATTCAGACATCCCAACGTACTGCTTCTTGCATTTAGTGCAATCAAGTAAGTAAATTATGTTTATGCTTTTGAAGTTCGATTCGTGGTAGATTTTGAAAGTCTGTTTGGTTGTTGTTTTTATTTGTTTGGAGTATAAGTTATTTTTTTAACTACAGGGTCGGCAAAATTTAGTGGAGTTAATTGTGGGCATCATGTTGACTACTCTATTGTTTAAAATATTGTTATATTTAGCCTCTCCGCCTGTGTATATCATGAATATATCATCAATATACATTGCGTAAAAGAGGCAGTCATTTTAAATTTTCGGGTAGATGTGTGTGCTTTCAAATTTGTCCATGTAGATGGTTGCGTATGAAGGAGCGACAATTGCTCCCATAGCACATCTTTTTGTTTGTATATAGTGTTGACCGTTGAAGTGTTAGGATGTGATTCATTAATGGTAATATTATTTCCGTGGGTGCGTTTTTTGTTGTTCTCTAATTGAGATGTTCATTTAAGGCTGAGAGTCGCTCGTTGTGTTTGATGTTAGAGTACAGGGATCTAACATCCATTGTGACTAAGATCGCTTCCTGTGGTATTGTTGTTATGTTGATTCTATTTAGGATGTCCGTTTTGTCTCGTATATAGGACTTTATTTCCTTTGCTAGTGGTTGTATGTAGTAGTCTACGTATTTGGAGATATTTGTTGTGTGACAGTTGATCGAGGAGATCACTGGTCTTCCAGGGTTGTTTTTCTTGGGAATTTTTGGAAGTATAAGAAGCGAGCAGGTTTTGTGTTGCTAGGTTTTAGTTTATATGCTGTTTCTTTGTTTATTAGATTTTTTCGACCATGTCTTTTAAAGAATTTATGATGATGTTCTGATTGGCTTTCGAAGGGGTCAGCTGGAAGTGCAAGGTAGAATTTCTTGTTATGTAGTTGGTTTTCAGCTTCTTTGAGATATTCTTCGATGCCCCAGATGACTGTTGCACCGCCTTTGTCTGCAATAATAATAATGTAATAGTTAGGTTCTCTCTGGTGGAGAGTTCTATTAGAGCTTCACGTTGGGTTTTTTTGTTAGGTTTTCGTGTGGTAGGTATTGTTTTTTGTGTTTGTTAATGTCTTCTTTTACTGCCATTTCGAATGTTTGGATGGTTGTATATATGTTGTTAGGATTGAATTTGTTTTTTCTTTCAGTGGGTCTAGAATGGTTGGTTCGTTGTCTGATAGTCCAAAATGGGCTCTCAGTCGAGTTCTTCTGAAGAAAGATTTCCCATCATTTTCTAGCGTCTGGTTGTTGTAAAGTAGTGGACGGGAGCAAAAGTTAAGGCCTTTGTTTAGTAGTTCAAATACATGTACACTGTATGTGTGTCTACTTAGATTTACTATTCGTCTATGTGGGTCATTTCTAATTTGACAAGTTTTTCGAAGTTGCTTCGCAAAATTTCAAAAGCTTCTATTATTTTGTTTAGTGTGCTTTGTGTCCGCCCTCCCAAGTGTGTTGGTTGGACGGTTTCTTGGTTTTTTAGTGGTTCTGTATGCTTCTTGGGGATTGTGTGTGTCTAGTTCGGTTAGGTGTTTGCAGAAGTGTCTTTGTTGTTTTATGTTTAGTCGGTTCTGAGTTAGTTTTTCTATTTTTTGCAAGAACTGTAGGGGCGACTCGTACGTTGTAATTTTACCAGTTTTTCGGTAGGGTCTAGTAGTTCTGTTTCTTCATATTTTGTATTTGTGGTGGTTTGATTGCTTGGAGTAGTAGCGTCAGGTGTTGTCTCTTTGGAACAGAGTGTTCTTTTCCCTTGTCTTGTTTCCATGGCTAATAGTATGAACAAAAAGGGATAAGACAAACAGGAATATTTCTTATATGTTATTTATTCTCAACTAGTTTCGAGCTTAGATCATCGTGAGGAGACACACACATACACATATATATATATATATATATATATATACACACACACACACACACATATATATATATACATACATATATATACATATACATATATATATATATACATATATATATATATACACACACACACACACACACACACATATATATATATATATATATATATATATATTATATATATATATATATATATATTATTAATATCTATATATATGAGATAGATAGGAATTGAAGAAGACAGCCTTTTTCTTAGTGCGTATAAAAACTTATTTTCCTTTTCATAAATCTTGTCAGTGATAAATGCGTATTTTAAATCATATCTTGTCAATCTACAAAATGTATCGTTGATATTTTTATCCACTCATGCGAGAAGCCATATATTACTAAGTAAATTAACATCACGAGTCTCGCTAGTTATTCCAGTTAATCGCGACGTGTAAATATTATGAGTAAAAACGGTTTATTGAACAAAAATGTCGGAATGAATGTTCAATTTGGAAAAGAACGTTTTGGATATATTTGGGTTTTGTCGTCCTGGCCTCCTGATATATATATATATATATCATCGTATATATAGTTATTTACTAAGATTAGCTTTGAAGCGGCACAAGGCCAGAAGTATCAGGCGCCCACTGAGAATCGAACTCACTAATAATCTGCGAATCTAGCTTGCTAAACATTACACCACATGAAGTGCCCTATCTTCTTTTATATATATATATATATATATATATATATATATATATATATATATATATATATATATAGAGAGAGAGAGAGAGAGAGAGAGAGAGAGAGAGATCACATTTTGTTATATACGTTGTCATTAATTGTTTTTATTTTCGAAACTCGGTCGTATATATGTTGTCGTTATTTATTATGTATTAAATAGACGTGATATTTGTTTTGAATAAAAAATATTTTAAAAGAGGATGGTTAAAGTATTTACATTTACTTGACGATAAAAAAACGGGAGGGGGCAGTAAAATATCGCTTCTTTCTCGCATTACTTAGTCGATAAAAACGCCTTCAAACCGCTTGACGGTTAATAACTAGCATGGGTCATAAATTCACCAGGCGCCGCCTGGCATAATTCCGGGCAGGAGGCCAGGGCGAAACCCGAATATGCCCAATATACACTGCCTATGGTTTTGACGTTTCTGTTAAGGACTTTAAATAAACAAAGGTTTTAAGGTATTAATAAAAATTTCTTAGGGACATCCGATTTAAACTTTCACCCCCGACTAAATTCCCCGTATGATTATTTCATTTTATATCGTACTTTTATGAACTCCAGGGGAGCCACCAGCCGACCACACCGATAGTCGTAGACTGGGGTACTTACTACTCTTGGTTAGAAGGGAGGATCAAAGTGTAGTATCTGTTCCAGATTCTATGCTTTGAGACATACCTTCTATACTCGGCCTCGGCTGGGGGTCCAGTGTGCTTCGGCCTCTGGACCGGTAAAGTGCAGTTAATGGCATCGTTCCAGGGGGACAATCCCCCTGGATCGACGCAATTTTTATGCGCCCACGTAAAAACGAGACCTTGTGTCCAGCCCTCATAAGTGGGATGAGCAGGCAAATATCCATACCTTCTATACTCGGCCTCGGCTGGGGGTCCAGTGTGCTTCGGCCTCTGGACCGGTAGAGTACAATTAATAGGGTCGATCCCAGGGGGCCATCCCCCAGGCAACACCTGCCCCCTCGATTTAAAGGGGCAGGGCTGGGTTTATTGCCCAGTGCCTGAGCGCCCCCCTTGAGGGGGAATGCTGACGGGATCGACGCAATTTTTCATCTGCCACTCCATGAGCTTCGGCTTGTGGTGGTCCCACGTTAATAGGGACCCGTACAAGTGGGGTACGCGGTAAATACTATACCCCCAGGCAACATTTGCCCCCTTGACTTAAAGGGGCAGGGCTGGGTTTATAGGCCAGCGCCTGAGCCCCCCCCCCTTGAGAGGGATGCCGAAGGGATCGACGCAATTTTTGTTCTTTCCCACCCATGAGCTTCGGGTTGTGTGTGGGCCCACATTAAAACGAGGCCTTGTGCCCAGCCCATACAAGTGGGGTATGAGGC
>CM042140.1:61575209-61615209 GCA_023376005.1 Doryteuthis pealeii | reverse complement strand
ATAGCTGGAAGGAGAATTAAATTCATACCTTTCCCAAGGGTATAAGCGCTATGTGAAATGCAAACAGCTTCGTTCGGGATTTGAACTCGGGTCGACGAGTCCATTTCCTACGACTCTAACCCTTACACCACCCACCTTCAAAAATAAATATGTAAAAAGTATAACCCCATTCTCTCTCTCTCTCTCTCTCTCTCTCTCTCTCTCTTCTCTCTCTCTCTCTCTCTCAGTCTTTCTTTATCTTTTTCCTTCTTTTCATCTTTTCATTCCATTATCTCTTCTATATATTAAAACTCGAGTTCTTAAAAGTACGACCGTTATCATCTTGCAACACCCTCTGGTTAAGATTGAGACTGTCCAAACTGTGAATCATAATCATCTGGTGTTGGATATCCACCGAATTCTTATTTATCATGAGTGTTGCATAGCACCTTCTTCACTGGCACTAAATAATTATAATGTTGCATACCTCTTTCTTTAATTCTATTTCTTGGCCGTCCTTAGTATTCTGATCGTCTTTGGTATTTCTATCATCTATCTTGACTTGGTCTAGCATCTTCTAAGATCTTGCGTCTGGAGTTGACTTGGGGACTTCGGTCTGGTTTTCTGTTAGGGATTTCTCTCTATCAGAAGCCCTGTGTCATTGTTAGTTTTTAGATAATAAACACAAGACTTCGATTTATTTTGATGTTACTTTATTTGGTAAATCCCCAACCCAGACATCTGCTAACTAACATAGCGCGCATGAGTTCCAGTTTAGACAGAGCATAAAATGGCCGACCGCTCTGCCTGACGTCCAACTGCAAAACTGGGGACTCATTAAAAGGTCCCACGTGACTTCACATATTTGGCGGGCTTCTGTAATTTTCCATGGAAGGACCCGGCCATGATATGAAAAGGGTCATCCCCTCAGAATTACAGGGGATTGACAATAATCTTATGCAACCGCATAGATTATGTAACAATGAGTGTTTGAATCAAGTGGCAGGTGTTGCCTGGGGGATGGCCCCTTAGGATCACACTGATATTAGTATCTTACCGGTCCACTGGACACAGGTTTCCGAAGAAACGCGGTAAGAATATACGTTTATTAACGTACCTTACCTTACCTTAACTCGCCCAAAAAGAAGAGTAGAGTTGCCCTTCAGACAATATAATTTCAAGTATGAATATTGATGAATGCATTTACCAATTCGGCATAGTTTTCAGCTCTCTGTCATTGAAGAAAGTTCAGTACGACTAACACTAATGAATCTATTGCAGCCGGTTCAAGTTGATTCAGTTTGCCTTTGAACTTGATATTAGGGATCAATTTTCTGATCTCGGTTTTAACGAAAACTGCCTGATTCGCGTAACTTTTATCTGAGCCAAATTTTACTTTTAGCTTAGATGATTATTTTGTTTAATGGCGTATCAACCATTCTGTGCGATTCAATACCTTATCCTTTTTTTTGTATATATGAGGGTCAGTCAAAAAGTAATGTCATTTTGTTTAGGACAGGTATAATTACCAACATAGAAACATGTATCATACATCAAAATGAAGCTGGTTCTCTGTGGATCACATCCCTACTATTCACCGTTTATCTCAAATGTTCCACCTTCGAATGAGAGCATGTATCCCTGTCCTGTAAAATTCTGTTGACTGTTCTTTGAGCCACTTCTTCACTACAGATTTCACTTCCTCGTCACTGGAATAATGTTTGCCTCTCTTCGGCCCATGAAAGAGGGTTTGAGAGGCAAACATTATTCCAGTGACGAGGAAGTGAAATCTGCAGTGAAGTAGTGGCCCAAAGAACAGTCAACAGAATTTTACGGGGCAAGGATACATGCTCTTATTCGAAGGTGGAACATTTGAGATAAACGGTGAATTGTAGGGATGTGATTCACAGAAAACCAGGTTCATTTTGATGTATGATACATTTTCCTGTGTTGGTAATTATACCTTTATTATACCAATAATGGGCCATTCCGTTTGTATTATAAAGAAAGGTAAGAAAAACGACATGCTACACAGATATAGTAAGAGAGAGAGTAGGGGAAAAATAGAGAGGGGTGATCGCGCGGAAACGATAACGCTAATCTTTTTTAATCGGGCTTAATGAAAATATGAAAAGAAGGAAAGTAAGAAAAAAAAGTGAGAGTTAAATCTTTTTACATATTGAATTATTTGTAATAGCTCTTCAGTAAACATATCAAACGTTTTAATAATTGAATTATCATACTTTGGTATATTCAACAGTTCTACTAGTTAATGATATCACGGATGATCAATCAATCCTTGTACCATTTTTTTACATCTTTTCAGATATTGAACTATTTCGCAATAGCTCTTCAGTAAACATATCAAACATTGTAATAATTGAATTATCACACTTTGGTATATCCACAGGTTTTACTAGTTAATGATATCACGCTGTAGGGGAATCTACTCATCAATCAATCCTTGTATCCTTTTTTTCTTGTATCTTTTGTCTTTATTAAATATTTAATGTGCTAACATTTTCAGCAGTTGGGTTTCAGACACAAAATGATGATAATGAAGAAAGTTTACGTTATGCCTAACCTATAAAACAATCTGAAGCCATTGAACACTTCGAGATTAGCTCAGTTGGCTGAAAATACGATAAGCCCCCAAAAAAAACTCAGAAACATTCTAGATTAAGCCTGTCAATAATGATAACAATAACGAACATGATTTTTGTTGAATTAGATCTGACACTTGTTTTTGCCTATTTTATGACCACTGAATCCGAAAATGACCCCAGTTTTTCTATTATGTATCACGTCAACATTTTGAGATATGGGATACCCTCGATTTTTCTCAAAAACCGTAAAAATACAGCATCTAACAAATTTGAGCTTATTTTATGGAAGGTTTTAAAAGTATGTATATAATAGGAAATAATGAAATATTACACTGGGCATCACAATTTTTGTTGAGCTAGATCTGACATTTTTTAACAAACTTTTGGATTCCGAATTAAAAAATCCCTCATTTTTCCTCAATTACATCAACATTTTAAGTAACAGGATACCCTCACTTGGTCTAAAAAAAACATTAAAATACTGCGTCGGACAAATATGAGCTTATTTTATAGAATGTTTTTAAAATTTACAATAGAATATGATTAAAAAATTGCTTGACTGTAATGTTTGTACAAATTCATCTTGTTATCTTAACTTGTTATCATCGCTGCTTAACTTTGATGATCAAGTGGGAATCCGTGCTTTCATCATAACTTGACTGTAAATAGATAGATAGATATAAACAGACGGATATATATATATATATATATATATATATATATATATATATATATAGATAGATAGATAGATAGATAGAGATAGATAGATAGGCGAAAAACCCTTCCAACTCAGAAACATTCTAGAATATGCCCGCCAATAATGATAATCTATGTGCAAGCAAAGAGCTCTGATTGGCTGGCTGGCTGGTTTTTACGTCACCTACAACACTTTTCGGTTTATTTGATGCCGAACTCATTTGGATAAACAATGGGTTCAGGTTGCTTACAGTACCGGCTGTTGCTTAAGCTGAAACCCAATTAAGTATTGAACAGACTAAAAGATAAATAAAATATCTACATATCAAGACATAAGTACCTACCTTCGTGTGTCACACTTTAACATTCCTCAATACGGGGAAGCTTCGTATTTGGAGAATGGGGAGGGTTTGGTGTATGGGGGAAGGGTGTTCTCACATCAGATGAATAAGGAACCATTCTGTTATTCTCTGACTTATTAGGATTACTTTATATATATATATATATATATATATATATATATATATATATATATATATATATACAAGGTGCGGCACAAGTAACGCCCTTTGTTTAATTAAATTAATTAATTTTAATTAATCAATTTAAATAATTAAATTAATTAATTAAATTAAGCAATGGGCGTTACTTACGCCGCACACTCTCTCTCTCTTTCTCTCTCTCTCTCTCTCTCTCTCTATATATATATATATATATATATATATGTGTGTGTGTGTGTGTGTGTGTGTGTGTGTGTATAATAAGAATTGTTATAATTTCGTAATTTGACCAATTCTCGTTCAAATAATCTCAAATTTCAACAGCATGTGTAGAAACAATTCAGAATTCAATTGTCTAATGTTTCTTTTCCAATGAATGCCATTTCTATAACCGAGAAGAGAGAGAAAAAAAATAAAACATTACATAAAGAATTTTGAGTTGTAAATATTTAAAATCATTTGAATGAGAAATCAGTTAAGTTTTCCAGTCACATATAGACTTCTCTATCCACTCATACACACTTCTACGTCGTAGTGCGCTGTACCGATATCGTGCAAAAAGCCTCCCACGAATTTCAATGTTTCAGAAACACTCTGTAATCTAAAAGAACATCACATTTTTGGAAACACCATAGGGGACGGGTTAGCTCAATCGGTAGAGAGTTCGGCTAGAAACTGCAAGGTTCCTAGTTCGATATACCGGCCCTCGCCAACTCAGGGATATGTGCGGTAAAGTAAGGAGCTGATGGTAGGCGTGGCGCTCCACCTCAGACGCTAAAATGATCTCCTTGGTCTAGCGCTAGTGAAAAGAGGATAGACTCCCTCGCTGATTGGTTGATACCGACCTTAGGCCAACCCGACGACTTTACTTTTTATATATATGATATTTTGTAGGTAGCATTTTCAAGCAGACGGTACTCAGTATCATTAATTGAGCGTTTATATTTGAGTTAAGGTAGCATTGGACATGGAATCAACCCCTAGTTGCTGACACTTTCTCGCCTATGCGATCAGGCGAGAAACTGTGTGTAACTAGGTGTTGACTACATTAACTCAAATATATATATATATTTAAAGTTCAGCTGATGATTGTTGACACATGAAACCAAAATGGCTGTGACTGTTCCTTTGTCACCAAATAAATAGATATGTAAAACCTTTATATATTTATTTTATTATATTATATAACAGCTCTATTTTTGTATTGAGCACTCTACCAATAATACTGTGTTTGACACACCGTTCCAGTAAAAGCTGAAACAGTGACTATCCCACAATATAATATATATTTATATATATATATATATATATATATATATATAATATATATGTATATATATATATGTGTGTGTGTGTGAGAGAGAGAGAGAGAGAGAGAGAGAGAGAGAATGGAGAGGAAGAATTTATCTGTAAACAGGGGGGAATCAGTAGAATATAGAACTGATGCATAAAAATGCAAAGCAATATTAAGATATTTTAATTAGAAAATAAAAAAGATAAACTAAGAAAAATCACGACTTTCAGTTTCACGGAAAAGGTAAAACAATATCATGTAACTCATACCCAAAGCATAAGAGAATTTTGTATTCGCATTTGTTTAATTATATTTTGTTAACTGGTTCTCTATTTTTTCTGTATATCGCCATTTATACAATATTAGTTGATAAGTAAGGTCTCTAAAGCGTTGGGGACACGAGGAGACTGTTCGTGTGGCTATTGACAAGACTCTTGTGTATGCTGTTCATGTCCAAACACCTGTCGCTGCGCACCCTTCGCTCTCCACGCCCTCTTGACTTGGTATTCGCTTCTGGTGGAGCTCTCGATTGACACAACTGCCCAGTTTGAAGTTCGCACTGTTATTTTGTATTAGAACGCATTGAACCGACTGAAATTGATCGCCAATAAACAGCAGTGTATGGTGATTCTTGCATGGATGTCAAAAACATCCACAAGTGGAGCAGGAAGTTTGCAGCAACGACGAGCTTCAACACTTCCTCACCGGCGAGCTGGTATGACAAAAACTGCCACAGCGCTTACAAAATGGCATCGAACGAAGTGGGGATTATTTTAAAATACGAGGGAGATCACAAATTATCCACACTCTCGCCATAATCATCATCATGTCCCGCCAGCAGCGCGAATATCTATGACAATCTCTCGCCAACCATCCCTATCATTCATTGGTCCTCCGAACAACATGCAGTATCCGCACCGAGCTGGTCTATGTAGGTCTTTGCTGGACGACCCGCACTAGCATGTGCTGGATTCCACGGATGGACGTCGCTTATGAGTTCATCCTTACTACTTCAGCAGTGTCCTGTTCGTCTTACTCGGATGGTTTGTGTGACAGGGGGCAGTTGGTCGTATAGCTGCTTTCTTGTGGGATGTTGCTTCCACGATTTGTTCAGGATTGCACGCAACATCCTTATGCAGCTCTTGCTTTATCCTTATCACACAATAATAATAAAGAAATATCACCCAATAATAATAAAGAAATACTTATAGTTGGCACTGTTATGGTCACGTGATTGGGGTCTGAACTGATCGCACAATTTTGCTCGCTAGCATTACAGTGTGAATATGGCCGCTTCACTATAGCAGTATGCACCAAAGATGAGACCCGATTTCTGTAGTTGGGTCTGAAATTCATCGGAGACTTTTAGCACAATACGGTGAGTGTGCTCTACTATGTAGAAGTGTGTATGAGTTGATAGAGAAGTTTAAAAGTGACCGGACAATCGTGACGCACAAAGAGGGAGCAGGACGCCCTTTAACCCCCACCACCGAGGAGAACATTCACGTAGTTCGAGAGATGGTATTGGCGAATCACCCGGTTATCATCGATTAGGTAGCTTGTTTTCTGTAGATTAGTCATGGTTCTGCCAATCAAATCATCCACGATGAACTCGGCTTCCATAAAACAAGAGTGCGGATAATTTTCGAATCTCCTTCGTAGATACATGTTCAAACTTCGGGATTACTTATGTAGCTATTTTATTATTATTATTGAGTTTTCACATCAGCATTAGCTGATGGTCTTTCACTGGAGTCTGAGTGACAGCAAGTCTCTCAGGTCTCCAGTTCGTTCCATTAGAGTTACTGGAGTTTGAGTGACACCAAGTCTCCTCAGGTCTCAATGACTCTGTATGCTAGCCGATCTCAACAATGCTGTAGCTTGGATGGTCTCGACTCTTCCTCTGATTTCCAGTTCCCCCAAACTCTTTTCCAGACACATAGTGACCGTTCTCAGGGCACCAATCATAATTGGTACGACCTTTACCTTCATATTCCACAGTTTTCTCGGTTCTCTGACAAGGTCTAAGTATTTTTCTATCTTTTTGCCTCCTTTCACTTTCACTCGGTCATCCACCTGAACAGCAAAATCCACGAGATGGCAAGTTTTCTTCTTCTTCGTAATTAACACTAAGTCTGGTCTTCCGACCGGGATTAGGTGATCCGTCTGTATCTCAGTCCCATAGAATCTTATGCATCTCATTCTCCATGACAGATTTAGGTTTGTGTATATACCATTTAGTTGCATGGTGAAAATAATGAAATTTTCCATTTCATTATTATTATTATTATTATTATTATTATTATTATTACTCCTTTTGAGTTATCACATCAGCATTAGCTGATGGTCTTTCACTGGAGTCTGAGTGACAGCAAGTCTCCTCAGGTCTCCAGGACTCTTCTGAGTATTCTGGCAGATTGCAGCAGTGCAGTGTTCTGAATGGTTTCAATCTTTCCTCTGATATCCAAACTTTCCAAACCCTTTTCTAATCCTTTTGGAACTGTTCCAAGTGCACCAACTACAATTGGTATCACTTTCACTTTCATATTCCATAACTTTTTCAGTTCTCTGGCAAGGTCCAGATATTTGTCCATTTTTTCATTTTCCTTTAACTTCACCCTGTGATCTGCTGGCACTGCAAAATCCACCAGTTAACAAGTTCTTTCTTTTTTGTTTATCAACACTAGGTCTGGTCTTCATGCTGGGATAAGGTATTATTATTATTATTATTATTATTATTATTATTATTATTATTATTATTATTTAAATAAGCTATCTTATTACATCATTCAAAACTAACACACATTAATTTATAAAAGCGTTTATTTACTTTTTCATTGTACACCAGTGATATACAAACTTACAGCATCCATATCATTTTTCTTTTCAAAATAACAGTTCTGTTAGGTGGTTGTGCGTAAATCACCAAATGCCGGTCAATAAATAAAAAGCCGCTGTCATGTTTACGAGATCTGTCTACAGATAAATGAGTGAAAAATTTTTGAAAGGAAATCCAACGTAGTGGAAAAAAACAGTTCAGTATTTCAGACTGACATAGGTATTTATCCAACCCATTCACTACGACACAAGGTCATTTTAGTGGAGTTTAACAAGTTTTACTTTCTTTCTTCTAGATCCGATACCATACCAAGGTGAAAGAGCCTTGTCTATCCTATTATTTACTCATAGCTGGAAGTAGAATAGATGGATACATACCTTTCGAATCGGATTTTTGCGAGTATAATATAGCCTAACAAGGTCACCCCTCACCAGACTGACCCTATCGGAGATAATCAAACTCTAAGCCACCTACCAACTTTGATACACTACAGACATTTGGCTTATATTGATTTGGGACGAGTATAACATTTTTTTACCTCGCATTTGATTGGCTGTTGCGAACAACCAGTCAAATGCGCGACACAGTCTATTTAAATGGTCTATGAGGACATTGACACTTTTTTTCATCATGGCGGATTACGAACATTGGAAAAGAAACTATAAGGTAAACCTACATCATTACAAACTTGAGAGGCCTATTTTTCTTACTAATTTTAATGTTTTGTTTTATTTCTATTTCATTTTTCATTTTATATATTTTAGTAAATATTTAACGAAAAATAATCTTGAATAAAATTAGTTCCAAATCTGTCAAAACGGTAAAAAAAAAAAGTAGCCACCGCCCCCCCCCCCCAAAAAAAAAATTATCTTTCAAGAATGTGTAACTAAGAACTATTCGTTAGAAGATAAAAACAAAAACAAAAAAAAACCCATCGTATTTTTACAGATGTTTTCCCCCGACGCAGAATATAGCTTCCCATCTGTCGAAATCTGGATGTTAAAAAAATAGACCAGAATATCATATCCCCAAGAGACTTATAAATATGTTCCACAAACCTATTTACCGAGGAATCCAATTTAAATCAAGAAACATAAATTACTTACATTGTCCAGAATACCTTTCAATTGAATATGAATCAAATAAAAACATAACTGTGATTCTATAAATAATTGCCTGTTTATACAACCTATATCACAGGTAGTATTTATTAGATAAATACATTAAAACTTTTATTCACTATAATGAAACACACATATATATATATATATATATATATATATATATATATATATATATATATGAGAAGTAAACAAACAGACGATGTGTTTTAATATGGCTTTTTTTTAGCCGACAGTTTTTGTGAGAATATGTGCTTAATTGAAGTCGTACCTCAATTAATTTTCAAAAATTAGGTACGACTTCAATTAAGCACACACACACACACACACACACACACACACACACACACACACATATATATATATATATATATATATATTATATATTGTCGGTATCAACCGAATAGCGTGGGAGTCAATCCCCTTTTCGTTAGCACTATAGCACGAAGATTGTTTTTGCTGAGATTGAGTGCGCTAAGTTGGTGGGGAATAGGCGCGGGCTCTACCGACTGAGCTAAACCGGTCCCTTTACCACTTCTCGGCCTCTTGGTCAAGATCAAAGTGTAGTGGGTGTATGAATATGTGTTAGTTCCAAAATAATTCAACTGCTTATATATATATATATATATATATATATATATATTATATATATATTTATTTATTTATTTATTTATTTATAATTACAAAGTCGATCCTACCATTGGTTTCTGAATAACACTTTTTCAGTGTTATTCGTCTTCAGAGGCGTTTGACTTTTGAAAAAAAAGGGACAGTTTTAAACTCCCGGCACGTGTCCATGCGATCCGTTAATCTCTCCTGCATTTTGGTTACGTCATTCAACGGCATCATTATTTGTCGTCATTGTTCTTATGGTGATTTTAAATCTTTTTTTCGTTTTTATACTTATTTTAGCTTATGTGTGTTTATTTATATATGTGAATTCTTAATTATGGCGGTCTGATCTTTTGGTTAGTCCAATTCCATATTAATTTTTTTTTCCTGTGTGGGCATGCTCGAAAAATTTCTGTTTTGTTGTTTAGGAAATTTTCTTCGGAGTTTATTCCTTGAAGAATACGGAATTTTTCTGTTGTGCATAATGAGCATTTTTTTTAACCATTTATGTATGGCTTCGATTGGTCTAGTATTTTCCATTCTAATTTTAAAAATTTTCTTGTTTTTATAATATATATATATATATATATATATATATATATATATATATTTAATTTGCTTTGAAAATTTTCCATATATATATATATATATATATATATATATATAGAGAGAGAGAGAGAGAGAGAGAGAGAGAGAGAACATTTTCAAATCAAATTAAATGTTTAAAAAAATAAAAAATACGGCCGTAAAATTTAAAAAAAGAATAAAATCATTTTTGTAAGATGTCTATGAAAGAAAATGTTTGATCTAATTTAAGAGAAGCTACGGGGTGGCTGCTTATGAACCTTAACATACAAATACGTTTCACACACACACACACACACTCTCTCTCTCTCTCTCTCTCTCTCTCTCTCTCTCTCTCTCTCTCTCTCTCTCTCTCTCTCTCTCTCTCTCCAGTCACTGAGAAACTAACATATATAACGAGAAAGTAATCAAGATAGAAATAGAGAGGGGACGTGACTGGCAGAATGTGGAGTAAGAGACTGGATATTTTTTTTATTCAATTGCAGATTACGACTAATTAGAACCAATCAAAATGGATTCTTTTCATACACAACTCAATCCTAAAACTAAGGAATATATTAATATGAATTTTGTGTCATTAGAGTAAAGGGAGGAAAAGCCTTTAGATAACTATCATTGATTCACTCAACTTTAGTCTAATATATATATATATATATATATATATTATATATATAGGCGATATAGTTTGCAATATTTATAAATAAAGGGTGCATATTGTATATAGGCTACCGTATTTATTATGTAACATAATGGAAACGATGGAGCGACTCTACACTCTCCAGAATTCCAGCCGCCCTGTCAATTGGGGCAGAAGAATATACCGACTGCACCTCTGCAGAGGGGTGATATCCCCCTAATGGAGCCACCTGTTGGTCGTGGGTGGCGACTCGTGATGCTTAAGGACGGGTTCTTGGTGGCTAAGTAGTCCATGACATTAAACTGTACCTTATGGTGAAGTTTCAATTTTGAAGCTCTGGCGAGTATGTAGTATCTCTTCATCACCATTACTCTCAGGTCCACTCATACCAGGAGTGATAGTACCTGTTAAGGTCGCATCTATTGGTTGCATAGAAAAAATGAGTTTTAGAAAACTGAGTTCTAAAAAAAATTAATACCTATCAATAATGTATAAAGCAAAACGTCTTTGGCATAAAATAACCCAATAAAGGTTGATATGCCGTAAAATCTAAACAAACAACGAAAAAAAATTGCAAAACTGTAATCTCACCATGGAATATAATTTATGGTCATACCCTGGTTACGAAAAGAAAGGATTATTTCTCACCCCACCCCAATTTTTTATAAGTTTGTAATTACCCATCCCCTCGGCCACGGGCAAGATGGGATACAAGTTCAGTTTTTCAGTGGTGTACAACTGGTTTGAATTCAGAATTTTCCTTCTAGACTGCACAACCAAAGTATTTTGTGTTGATGAAAAAAGCAATAAATATTTTAAAAAACTATTGAGATCTCCAAGAGAATTTGGATGACATAACGGGATTTTTTCCAAGCTGTAACCGTGCCAACACTACTCTTTGGTTTCAACGCTTGGACTTTAACGTTCATTTACATCCCATATCGCAAACCATCCAAATAAACTTAGCTGGGAAATGCTTAAGAGGTAAAGATGAACTCATTAGCGACCACTTGGACTTAAACGAAACACCCGGGGAAAAAAAGCTAGATGGGAACTGCACAAGAATGCTGCGTCCTGTTTTGAACAAATCCTGAAAACAGCGCCCCACAACACAGCAGTTGCACGGCCACTCACCTCCTATCTCACAAACCGTCCAATGAGTTGATCTGTTCACTGATGGAGAGGTAAAGACGAACTCATAAGCGACGTTCTTCAATGGACTGTATGGCTGCACCACTTTTGATTTCACGAAACGCCTGGGGAAAAAGCTAGATGGGAACTGCACTAGAATGCTGCGTCCTGTTTTGAACAAATTCTGGAAGCAGCACTTGCACGGCCACTTACGCCCCATCTCGCAATTCCTCCAAGTCACGTGAGCTGGGCACTGCTGGAGAGCTACATGCTGCATACTGGTTTGAACTAGTCTTGGGAGCAGCGCCAAGTTACCTGCCACATTGCAAACTATACAAACAAGATTAAGGAGACAGGCTGGGCACTATTAGTTGAGTAAGTTCAAACTCATAAACCACGTTCAACTATGGACTCCTACACATGGAAACACCAGTGTCGATCAACCAGCAAAATCTTACCATTCATTATGTCTGGACGGGACACTGGATACCGTCTAGAGGACTTACCATGATCGATGACCAATAAGGATGGATGGTGAGACATAATCAAAGTGTTACATAATCCGTAGTAGTAGTACTTATATACATTATTCCTAGGTAGTCTACGAATTATGTATGTAAATTTAGTTACAATTCAAATAACGGGACGATAAATGGAAAGTTTCCGTCAGTCGTTATAGGTAATGACCTTTACTTGATCCCCCCCGACTTCCACCAACGAGAAGGCGTGAGAATGGAAATTGAGTTTAGTTGTTAGATTTTGGTCGTTAGTCACTCCTAAGATGCCAACTTCTCATCGCGGTAGAAAACCCCTTGGGGCTGTGGGTTTTTTTTAATAAAGAATAAGAAAAACAATAAAGTCTTGCTTCATTATTCCAACGAAGAAATAAGCACAATCGACCAAGCCCAAAAGAAGGAAGAAGCAGCCCAGAAGTAGGAAGCAGCCCAGCCCAGAAGAGGAGTATGGCAACGACAAAGTAGAACAAGAAGAACAAGTAAGAAGCCATCTCCTCCATTATATACCCGATATGAAGTTGGTATATAACAAAAGGAATCTGTATTGTTAAGCCTTGATGATGATGATGATGATGATTTTGCCAACACTAAACATAATGCAATGGATTCCTCTTGTCATTATTTATTTACCATTCACCTAAGCACCATTCCATTTCATATTCTATTCTCCTTTTTTATGACGGAAGAGAAAAAGAAAATTATATTCCAACTCCATCCTATGGTTTCCCGCAAACTACTTCCACAGTGTCAGAACTATATATATATATATATATATATGGTTGGGTGGGTGTAAGCTGAGAGTGATTCAGTATTGATCTAGGAACGCTGGAAGCTGTTGAAATATTCTTGTCCGTCCAAGAACGCTCTTCACATCAGAACTGGATATTTCGGGTGAGGCGGGTGGGGTAAACATCCCAACCCCGCAGCGACCATTGCCCGTTCGGGTATTCATTCTATATAAGTAGATGGCAAGATTTATGAACCCAACGATCGACAGCAAGAGAGGTGACCATTGGAAACGGCTAGAAGTTACTTTTCCTAGTCAAACTATGTCGATGAAACGACCAAATAAAACTACACAGCAGTGTTAAACGTCTTGGGTTAAGACATAAATAAATATTTTACTGGACTTTGGATTGTTGATTGCTTGATTCCATGATTGATTTATTATTATAGATTTGAATGAATTATATATTCATGTCGGAATGGCAATTTCAAAATGGCAAATTTGAAATATTTCTAACTAGGTATAAATCACACACACACACACACACACACACACACACACACACATACATATATATATATATACATACACACACTTTGCCAGAGCTTTCGCAGTTCAGAGTGGACCTGGGAGCAACGTTGATGAAGGGGTACTCTACATTCTCCAGAGTTACAAAATTGGAACCTTAACTTCAGATATAGTCTAACATCAAACCCAGGACATCAAAACTCTCAGCCACTGCCTTCTAGCACATATATGATAAAAAAAATGTTGGGAGTTTGCCATAAGGACAATAGGGATGGGATAATCATATAGGTGCTAGAATTTGATGAGACCAACTGATTGATCTAAATGCCCGACTAACCTAAGTAAGGGCCAAAGTATACAACTGTAGGTCCCTAGATAAGCTGGAGTATCAATCTATTTATAAATAAACCTGTCGTTTATGACGAGAACTGGGCTATTTAAGATAAAACAAAACAATAAGCACAATAATTAACATCTTTAATAGATTAATAAAAACCAAGCCATAGAACTAATAAAGGAAGGAATAGATTCAAAAAAATTAAAATGTTTTGACAAACCTCGTATTCCAAATATATATTTACCAACTCCTCCACACGAGCAGGATGTGACACAAGGTCAATCTCTCAAGCGAGGTTTATTATAAACTAGGAAGAATATGTGCCCTCCGTGCGTAAGTATCTGAATTTTCATGTAATGAAATATATCAAATTAGAAAGACTAATGAAATTTTAAAAAGAACGCATGAAATTAAATTTGTATTCCATATAAGCACGTATTTACCTAAACCTTCCACCACGGGTAGGGTATGACACAAGGTCAATTCTTAAGTTAAGTATTGTTAAGTGGTAATGGTATTTCTTAGTGAAATATAAGACACATTACAGCGTTTTAAACACACTAATAACATGAGTCTTTCATAGAGACCTCGTTAGTAAATAGGATTTATTCTATGTATTAATAATTTTCACTAAAATTATGAATTAGATACTCATTGATAAACTCAAGCAATTCCTGAGAGTATTGTGACTTAGTTTCGGTTACAGACAGACACCGAATCTCCATGACAATAAGATATACATACATACCAAGGATGACAAGCATAGAATGGTAGGTATGAATGTAATTAAGGTGACCATTGCAATCGAGACAGATCTTCATTAGAGACCTCAAAATATAGTTCTGTTTCAAGCTAAAATAAACTTCTATCAACAGCACCTGTCGTAAAATGGGTATTAAGAATCTCGCATGTTTTTACCTTATCTTTCTTTGACAAACTTTGTATTCCTTATAAACACGTATTTACCCAAACATTCCGCCACTGGCAGGGTATGACACAAGGTCAATTCTTAAGTGGTGGACGGATGGTTTGAATTGGGACTTTCCTTCTCCAAGATTGGTTATGATATTGTTCGTCCGTTGGCATTGATGATGACCATCATCAAAAGCGAAGATGAACAAATGAATGGCGCAGATGATTGGTTTATAATCGTAATGGCATGATTTATTGATGTTAACGGCGTGTAAGCCCGTCTTGGGTTATTTTATGCTCAGATGTTAGGGAATTGCGTTCATTGTACAGTCATATTTATGTTTTGTATATTTATTTCTCAAGAGTGTTTTTTTTTTGCACATGTTTATTTGATATCAAATACTCTTATTTAATCTTATTATAATGGAGATTGTGGGTTTTTCTGTCTGTAACCGAAACTATATTAGTATACAAGTCATAATTCCGTTTGTTATTTACATCACATTCTCCATGATTTTATTTTTATTTAAACCTCAATTATTAATAAAATTGTTTTACATCATTAAGACTGTTGACTATATCAACATAATAATAACATGCAATTATATTTTATATACAACAAAATAGCGGTTTACAGTGTGAATAGGAAGGCTAATTTGCATATTGACATTAAAAATGTGATTTTAATAAATATGTGCTTAGTATTATTGATTTCTAATTGTTTGGTTTTATTTTAATTGTTTGGTTTTATTTAATGAATATAAGCAAACATCTCTTCAATAGATCTTAAATGAAATCTATTAACAAGAAAAAATAACTGTCATTTTATTCTTTACTTCCTTTTTTAACTAAATACTTAAATTAGAAAAAATAACAATGAAAGACGAGAGTGATGGAAGAGTAAGTTTCAGTTGTTCTAATTTTCGATTATACCCACTTCTGTTTCAAATCTTTTTATCTGCATTCTTATTTAGTTTCATTAGCCTTTCTAATTTAATATAATATTTTATTACATTAAAACTTAAATACTTGCACCCGGAGGGTGCATATATTTGCTAGTATCAATAATATCCCATCATACGTGTAAACAAATACCAAGAAAATTTAGTACAGCCGTAGGGAAAATTTGGTAGGTAAATACTTAAGTTAAATATTACTAGACTTCTCCTTTCTGTTTGAAATTCAGCCTTCAAAACATTATCTATTGGCCGATACTAATATTTCACTTAAAAAAATAGGTTTTTGAAATTCAACCAACATACCAGTTTACAAGGTCGGTATTTACCCAACCCGTTCGCAAAGAGTAGGATGTAATGCAAGGTCACAAGTATGGGGCACACAGCGAAGATCGAATTCGATATTACAGTAGTAATGGATTTGCTAGACTAGCCTTTTAACCATGACACCACAGTGAGACGCCCTAGCATTTAGTCAAGATTATATATATATATAGTAAAGTTTCACCATGCGGATCATCAGGATTAACTGCAATAAATTGATTAAAATAATTAGTTAATTATTCAGTTAATTATTTTATCAACGGTTGAAGTTGCGACTAACTCGATATCATATTCCCCGATAAGTCACCTAATTTTCATATATATATATATATATATATATATATATATGTGTGTGTGTGTGTGTGTGTGTGTGTGTGTGTGTATATATATATGTATATATAGTGGTATCTTGACTTGCGTTTTAAAAAAATGTTATAACATCGCCAAAACAAGCAATTCCTTTCAATTAGGTTGTTCCTCCAAACTTATTGTTTGGGAATCGGCTTGTTTATATATATATATATATACTAGCAAATATATGCACCCTCCGGGTGCAAGTAATAATGTCATAAAATATCATATTAAATTAGAAAGTCTAAAGAAACTAAATAAGAATGCAGATAAAAGGATTTGAAACATAGAGGGGTATAATCAAAAAATATAACAGCTGTAGATTCCTCTTCCATCACCTCCGTCTTTCCTTGCTAAATTTTTCTAATTTAACTATTTAGTTAAAATAGGAAGTAAAGAATAAAATTAAAGTTATTTCTTTTTGTTAATTGATTTCTTTTAAGATTTATCTCCGAGATTTTTGCTCATATTCATTAAGATAAAATCAAATAATTAGAAATCAATAATACTAAGCACATATTTATTAAAATCAAATTTTAAATATCAATATGCAAATTAGCCTTCCCGTTCACTCGGTAAAACGCTATTTGTTGTACATATAAATACAATTGCATGTTATTAGTACGTAGATATGGCCAGCAGTATTAATAATGAAAAACAATTTTATTAATAATTGAGGCTTGAATAAAAATGATTCATGGAGAATGTGATGTATAATAACAAAATATATAGTGACGTGAGCAGTGATATAGTTTCGGTTACAGACAAACAAACACATAATCTCCATTATAATAAGATATATATATATATATATATATATATATATATATATGAGGATTATGACGTATCTTACGCGAAATTTTGAGTAATGGATTTAACTTGTTGGGGACTAAAATATTAGGATTTATACCAGTTTTGTTTCAAAGTATTATTTTAGATATACAACTGCAAGTGTGAGGGGGGTCCATAACTGCCATTTTCCATTCTAAGTATTAGTATCAGTTAGGATCGAATCTATGAGTGAAATAGACCTATTTGAAAACGATTAGTATTAGATAGTAATATTCAAAATCATATAAATACATGCAAATTATTTGTAATAAAAATAGATACCCGAAGCAATAACTGTTTATTATCAGTTGTTACTTGAAACTTTATAAGTTCGTACAAATTAGATTGGAATTCTTGAAACCGTATAACTATGTGCACATTATTTTTAGTTAGAATAGTTAGTAGGAGTTATAATTGTATATGAACGATTATTATCAGTACTAGCAAATATATGCACCCTCCGGGTGCAAGTATCTAAGTTTTTATATAATAAAATATCATGTTAAATTAGAAATGCTAATGAAACTGAATAAGAATTCAGATAAAAATATTTGGAACAGAGGGGGTATGATCGGAAAATAGAACAACTTTGAAACTAACTCTTCCATCATTTTCCATTACTCCCGTCTTTCAGTGGTAAATTTTCCTAATTTAACTATTTAGTTAGAATAGGAAGTAAATAATAAAATTAGTTATTTCTTCTTGTTAACGGATTTCTTTTAAGATTTATCCCCGAGATTTTTGCTCATATTCAATAAGATAATATCAAACAATTAGAAATCAATAATACTAAGCATATATTTATTAAAATCAAATTTTTAGGATCAATATGCAAATTAGCCTTCCCATTCACACTGTGAACCACTATTTTGTTGTATATATAAATATAATTGCATGTTATTAGTATGTAGATATTGTTAACAGTCTTAATGATGTAAAACAATTTTACTAATAATTGAGGTTTAAATGAAAAATAAAATCATGGAGATTGTGATGTAAATAACAAAGGAATTGTGACTTGTATAGTAATATAGTTTTGGTTACAGACAGAAAAACCCACAATCTCCATTATAATAAGATTTACTTGATACTGGGCCGGGTTAGATCAGTCGGTAGAGCATTCGGCTAGAAACCACAAGGTTCCTAGTTCGATAACGGTCCTCGCCAACTCAGCGTATGAGTAGCACAGGGATCTGTGCGGTAAAGTAAGGAGCTGATGGTAGGTGTGGCGCTCCACCTCAGATGCTAAAATAATCTCCTTGGTCTTGCGCAAGTGAAAGGGTATAGACTCCCTCGCTGATTGGCTGATACCGACTTTAGGCCGCCCGACGACTTTACTTTACTTTTTTACTTGATACTGTGGTCATAGAGACCTCATTAGTAAATAGGATTTATTCTATGTATTAATAATTTTCACTAAAATTATAAATTTAAGCAGCTCACAGCGGCTCTCCACCACTGTGATCCAACCGTAAACCGCTGATTGTTAGTCCTTTATAATTGAGCAGAAGGACTCAGATTACAATATTATCAAGAGTCTATTTGAATAGAATGGGTTCTGAGGTGAACAGATTGGGAATTTTGAAATATCCCACCCTACAGGTAAGAAAAAATACCAAGGAAATTTGGTACAGCCATGGGGGAAATTTTGATGGCAAAGAGTTAAGGAACGCAGCATGTAGTGACATGCCATAAAACAAACCAACCAACCAACCAACCACCCTACATTTGGGATGTAATAAGTTTCGGATTTTTTTTCTACTGTGCAGAGCACGCAAGATAACAGTTGTCATAAATCTGCCTTGAAAATATGTGAAAAGTCAGAATTTGAATTCCAAATACTCTCTCTCTCTCTCTCTCTCTCTCTCTCTCTCTCTCTCTCTCTCTCTCTCTCTCTCACACACACACACACACATTCTCTGTCCCTCCCCCCTACTTCTTTCTCTCTTACATATTCATTATCTGCCTATCTGCCTCTCTACCCCTCTCTCTCTCTCTCACACAAAATACACTCATTCTCTGTCTGTCGCTCTCTCCCTCCCTCCCAACATAACCATTCTCTGTATATCTACGTCTCTCTCCATATCTTTCTCTATCACACACACATTCCCTATATATCTGTCTGTCTGTCTCCCTCTACTCCTCTCTCTCTCTCTCTCTCTCTCTCTCTCTCTCTCTCTCTCTCACACACACATACACGCACACACGCACACACACACACACACGCACACACACACACACGCACACACAGACGCACACACACACACACACACACACACACATATATATATATATATATATATTCTCTGTATGTCTCTGTCTTCCCCCTCTCTCTCTCTCAACCTCTTTCTGTACCTCTCTCTCTCACACGCACACACACACACACACTCTCTCTCTCTCTCTCTCTCTCTCTCTCTCTCTCTCTCTCTCTCTCTCTCTCTAAACCTTATTATTGAGAGTTACTTCATCAGACCTACTCCATGTACATTTCTTCTTCAAAGTTAACGTCTTCATGGCTTGATTTACTGCCTACATATATGAATGTATACTTGCTATTTTTTCTTTGCTATGACAGCCATATTTTGTTTAAGATATTACCAGTAAACACTATAAAGTCTCTAAAAATTAGCAGCTTGTTAAATTCTACAAAGATTTATATATATAATATAATATAATATAATATAATACAGAGAGAGAGAGGCACTTGTAGCATAACGGTTATCACATTTATGAAAATGAACACGGCGATCCGTTTAAATCCTCGAAAAGGCTCTTTGGGTTTCATATAGCTTGGAAAAGGCATGTATTCAACTATCCACCTGTCAGCTATTGGTAAATAGTAAGGCAGACTTTAACCTTGTTATGGTAACCGCTGCATTTTACTTCGCGCTAATGCCCTTAGGAAAACAGAAAAGCATGTATTCTCCCCCAAGCTAAAGGAAATATGGCCAGACAGTCAGGGCTCTTGAGCCTTGATACGGCAACCGGTTTAGGAGAAGGAAAATTCTCAATTCAAATCATCTGTACTCTGCTTAAGAAATTTTCGAGTCAGACGGGTTAGGTAAATAGTTACATACAGAAGGAACTTTTTGGCGTACGAGGGTTTGATAAATACATACTTACATACTAGAAAGAATATGCGCCCTCCGTGTGCAAATTATTTTTATTCTATATGGGTGTTTAATAACATATAACTGTTTGCAAGTGATTGTAGCTAAATAAAAACAAATGCAAAAGAAATTCAAAGCAACATAGAAAAAGGATTAAAACCTACATAAAAGCAACACACATTTTCATGTGGTAACCATTATAATCCATACTACCAAATTAATATTTACTAAGTTTGACTTAATCTGGCAAAGGCCATGAGGAAATCTAACAATATGCCACACCATCAGTTGGGTCTGTTGTATATGCCAACTGCACCTCTGTAGAAGGGTAATGTTTGTCCATATGCCATAGACTGCCAGTTCTTGTACCTAACATAACTACATATTACTGTAATATTAAATGGGTCTTATATGAAAAGTTGATGTATATGGAAGGCTAATGCTATTGATAACTTATATTTGTATCTATATCTATATGGAGGTGCATGGTGTAATGGATAGTCATAGGAAATGTATTTAAGTTTTAATGTAATAAAATATAGTAAGTTAGAAAAACTAATGAAATCGAATAAGAACGCATATAAGATTATTACACTTATTTTAATTATATTTTCATTGGTTTCTATACAAAATCATTCATAGGATTGATTTTAATACGTTAGTGAATAAAACAATAATATTAGAGATCGATAACACCAAGTAATTATTCATTAAAGCTGGTTTTGTTAAAACCAGTATGCAAATTAATCACACCCTATATTATTTAAACCTTTATTTCTTGGTGAAATATGAGACACATTACAGCGTTTTAAACACACTAATAACATGGGTTTTCCATAGAGACCTCGTTAGTAAATAGGATTTATTCTATGTATTAATAATTTTCACTAAAATTATGAATTAGATACTCATTGATAAACTCAAGCAATTCCTGGGAGTATTGTGACTTAGTTTCGGTTACAGACAGACACCGAATCTCCATGACAATAAGATATACATACATACCAAGATGACAAGCATAGAATGGTAGGTATGAATGCAATTAAGGTGACCATTGCAATCGAGACATATCTTCATTAGATACCTCAAAATATAGTTCTGTTTCAAGCTAAAATAAACTTCTATCAACAGCACCTGTCGTAAAATGGGTATTAAGAATCTAGTATTACATGCACTAGAAAATATATGTACCCTCCGGATGCAAGTATTTGAGTTTTAATGTAATAAAATATCATATTAAATTAGAAAGGCTCATGAAACTAAATAAGAATGCAGATAAAAAGATTTGAAACAGAGGGGGTATAATCGAAAGATAGAACAAATGAAACTTGCTCTTCCATCATTCCCGTCTTTCATTACTAAATTTTCCTAATTTAGCTATTTAGTTGAAATAGGAAGTAAAGAATAAAATTACAATTATTTCTTCATAGATTTCTTTTAAGATTTATCCCCGGGAGTTTTGCTCATATTAATTAAGATAAAACCAAACAATTAGAAATAAATAATACTAAGCACATATTTATTAAAAGGAAATGTTTAATGTCAATATGCAAATTAGCCTTCTCGTTCACACTGTGAACCGCTATTTTGCTGTATATATAAATACAATTGCATGTTATTTGTATGTTGATATGGTCAACAGTGGCTTCGGCCTCTGGACCATTGATATAATTAACAGCGTCGATCCCAGGGGGCCATCCCCCCAGGCAACACCTGTCCCCTCGATTTAAAGGGGCAGGGCTGGGTTTATTGCCCAGTGCCTGAGGCGCCCCCTTGAGAGCCGACGGGATCGACGCAATTTTTCACCTGCCACTCCATGAGCTTCGGCTCGTGGGTGGTCCCACGTTAATAGGGACTTTGTGCCTGACCCGTACAAGTGGGGTACGCGGTAAATACTATGTTGATAGGGTCAACAGTATTAATAATGTAAAACAATTTTATTAATACTTGAGGTTTAAATAAAGATAAAATCATAGAGAATGTGACGTAAATAACTAAGGGAATTGTGCTTTAAGTAGTAATATAGTTTTGGTTACAGACAGAAAAAACTCAATGTCCATTATAATAAGAATTGGTATGGACTTTCATTCTCACTGGGTGTGTCACTATAGCAACGCTGAATTAGAAAATGTTAAACAAAAACTATAGCAACTGTTTTTAAAAAGACGCCATGAAAAAGAAGTACTTATTTTCCCAATGCCTCTACCATTAGCAGGATTCAACACAATGTCAAGTTTAAGCGAACTACTGCTTGTTTTAATTTTTCTTCTCCTCAATTTATTAAGTACACCGACTACACCTCTGCATAGGAGTATAACCTCTCTCAATGGAGCAACTTGTTGGCCGTGGGTGGTGACCTGTGATGTTTAAGCGCGAAGTTCTGGTGACTGAGCAATCCATGACATGCAACACTCCGCTTTGGCCCTTAATTAGGCTAGACGGGAGGTCGGAAAGATCCCATCTGACCAATCGCCTAATTACGTCCTAGCGCCTATATGATTGTCCTGACCCTATTGCCCGTATGGCAAACCCCCTATCCTTTTTTTATAATGTATGCACTTGAAGGCGTTGGTTGAGGGCCTTAATGTCCTGGGTATTAATGTCCTGGACGTTAATTCTATTTGATGGTGAAGTTCTAATTCTGGAGCTCTGGGGAATGTGAAGTACCCCTTTTTCACAATTACTCCCAGGTCCACTCTAACGCGGGATGGTAGTACCTATTGGGCCCCTATATATAAATAGAAAAATAAGTTTAAAAAATGTGTTTAAAAATTGAGTTTAAGAGAAATTACTACCCATCAAGAATGAATCAAACAAAACAGTTTCGGTATAAAATAAACAACAAGGGTTGACATGCCGTAAAACCCAACCTTCCATCTATCCATCCAGAAACTCCTGGAATTTTTTTCGATGTAATTGCATATTTGATTGCAATACCATGATGTGTTCTTGCAGGAAGCATGGTTCAGTTTCTTTCCGAGCTTGTTCAGACTGTAAAGACGTTTGTACCAACATAGCAAGTTTACCAGATGAGATAGATTATGTGCCTGATTACAACAACCAGTAACAATGTGGCCTAATACCACTGTCATAAATGTTGAATCTGTGAAACTAATTAGGACAAGTATTTTACACTTTGCCCAATAATTTCTTACATTATCTAGACATTCTGGATACTGCTGGAAAAGCAAGAACGATCTCATAAGTAACGTTCCCCGGTGGGTTGACATGCCGTAAAATCCAACCAACCAGAATAAGCAAATCCTAGGGAATTATAATTCATTTTGAAGTCAGGAAGAAAATCAATGGTGTCTTACTTTCTTCAACTTCACTTTGGGATCCCATACACTTATCCCAGCGCTCCGTCCATCATCCTAAAACAACCTGAAAATTCTTATTTCTAGATTGCCATCAGCTATTTCGATAAGTTCTTCTTAATCACGTCCACGGTCTGAAAGCTACCCGTCTTTCAACAATGCCTGTAACTTGGGGGGATATAAACTGAAGGAAGCCTAATCTAGACTGTACCGAGACAGCAAAAATTCCTGTAGAGTACGTGAAGAATAGGAAATCGAAATAATCCAAATTTTGTTTTGGTTGGTTAGTTGGTTGGTTTTATGGCATCTCAATCCTTGTTGGGTTATTTAATGCTGAAGTCAATTTTGACTCGGTTGATATAACTCTTCTCGCAAATACATCTACTCTATGTGAATCTTTGCTGCATAGGCTGGTGCAGACAGCAAGAGGCATTGGTCTCTATGTGAACTCAGATAGAACAGTTCAGCTATTTTAAACAAGACGTAGCCATTTCCACATTATATCGCAAGTCTCTGAAATTTGTAGACCAGTTCACATACATACATATGTTACATTTTTTTATAGGTTGCCTATAAATTATCTACGGTAGTGTAGAATTTAACATGTAACTTGTAATTCTAAATCGTGGAAAATGATATTGTTAAGCAAAGTATTTTTGGTTTGGTTTATTTGTTTAACGGCATATCGACTCTTTGTGGGTTATTTAATGTCAGAATTTGATTCAAATTATAAATATTTGGTTGGTTAGATTTTACGGCATATTCGCCACTTTAGACAAAATACTTTTTTATTCTATTCATTTTTCGGGTGCTCAATTTATATCTAACCTCATGTATAAACACATTTGAACTCATGTGTCGTCTATTCAATCTATAGACGGAATCCTAATAGGTACTTCCACTCTAGGTCATAGTGAACTGGGAGTAATGGCAATGAAAGTGTGCTCCACACTCCCCAAAGTTCTAAAGTGGAACCTCACCACTAGACACAGTTTAACGTCATAGCCAGGGCACAGAAATCTTCAGAAGATTTTTGCTGCACTTTTTAGTTAGTCTCTTAGTTGTCCATCCAATTCGCGAGAACTGGAAGTAAAGTTAAAGATTTCAGTTTTAGCTGGGTTTTTGGAGGAGATGGACGTTAACTTGGGTTGAATAAAGACGTCTCAAACATATCTAGGTCTTGTTCGTTAATAAAATCAGAACGAACACAAAGATGAAGGAGTCCCAAGCAGATAGATGAAAGAACAGAGAAAGCAGCCCCGATAGCAATATAGAAGAAGATAAGTATAAGAATAAGAAGAGAATGGTTGATTGATGGATTTTAGCGGTATATCAACCTGTCTAGGGTTATTTCAGGCTTAGAGATTATGAACAATATATATTGTTCATCTATATTTACACTTACGATGTTAACGATATGTTAGTATTGTCGACATTGTGTTAACAAGTTACTTTTTGCATGCTATTTATTAGATTTGTGTGGGTTTTGGGTTTTGTTTTTTTGTTTTGTTTTTGGTATAATTTTATTTCTAGGGCCGGTCTAGCTCAGTCGGCAGAGCGTTTGGCTAGAAACCACAAGGTTCCTAGTCGATACTGGTCCTCGCCAACTCAGCGTATGAGTAGCACAGGAATATGTGCGGTAAAGTAAAGAGCTGATGGTAGGTGTGGGGCTCCACCTCAGACGCAAAAAATCTCCTTGGTCTAGCGCTAGTGAAAAGGGGATAGACTCCCTCGCTGTCTGGCTGATACCGATATTAGGCCGCCCGGTGACTGACTGACTAAAAGTGATAGAATGCCAACTATACTGACTTTTTCGAATAGATCTTTCATATTATTAGCATCAAAAAGCGGTTTCTGGTGAGAACAAAATCTCCACATTCTACGAGGAAAAGTTTGACAGGGCAAAGTGTTTGACATGTTTCACGCTGTGGTTATTCTTGTTTGAGTATAAAGGAGTGCATAAGTCGTGTGTGACCAATAATACGTAATAAGGACACTATAACTTGTTGCTTTCTGGACTTTCTAAAGGCAGCTCTACAGTCTTCCAAAGTCGGTTTAATTAAGAACAGTTTATTGTGGATGTTGTTATTCCAGAGTTGCTGCTATTTTGCATGGAGTAATCTACTAATTTTAATTTTCAAGTCAGTATATGGAATCTTGAATTTGTTGGGGGTCGAATCTTTAGCCGATAAGAAGAGAAGTAAGCTTTACAACAAGTATAAATATCTCATCTAAAGAAAGCAATGACAGTATACACATAGGAAAGGTGTGGAAATTGACCTTGTGTTACATCCTGCTCACGTGAAGGTGTTTAGTAAATACAAATGTGAAGAAGTCTGTAATGAACTGTTCTTAGCGTGAACTGACTAATCTTCTATTAATAATGGAGATGCGCTTCCGGTTTTTGTCTGTAACAAATATTACATCACTGCTTACGTCACATTACCCAAAATCGTCATAACATAGAATAAATACACTCAAAATTTGAACATGCAACATTAGGCAGTTCTCATTGTTTTTTAAAACAAGTTTTAATAAATCCATGACTGGTATTATATATCTATATATTGTTTGTTTTATTTTAATACATATTTAAAGTTTACATTTCAAACTGTTTTATTTTTTAATCCTTTAATGAATTTGATGATTTTACTTACTTAGGGTACAAACTCGCTGATATTTTTTTTAATTTGTTTCAAAAATCTATTTTTTACATCGCCCGGAGGGTGTTTTTTAATTTTTTACTAGTAATTCTTAATGTATTGTGTCCATTGATACTTGAAAAAATAACGTCAGTTAACTTGAATCTAATACGAGAGTAATCCCAAAAGTACGGTCTCCGAAGCATTGAGGAAGCTGGAAATCTGTTCGTGCAGTTATTGGCAACGTTGTTGAGTTTGTTATGCATGCATCTGCACCTGTCCCTGGACGCGCCTCGCTGGCACGCTGGCACGCTTTGTCTAGTCTTGGCAGTCGTTTCTGATAAAGCTCCCATTTGACGTTACCGTTAAGTGTTCAGCTCGCGCAATTATTCGGTTCTTGAACGCAAAAGAAATTAAACTGATTGAAATCTCTCCCATGATGTCAAAAACGTCCGCAAGTTTTGTAGGGAGTTTGCAACGACGACGAGTTTCAATGCTTCTTCAATAACATGACAGTGAACTGGTATGACATGGACACACAAAACTGCCACAGCGCGTTCAAAATGCATCGACCGAAATGACAATTACGCAGATACATAGACACATGTGAACACTTTTAAAATGATGTAAATATCATTGACAATAAACAATAAATGTTTCTGTGATTTTTAAGTATTTTGGAAACCTTACCATTGCTATTAATCTCGCAAATAGATAGATAACATACTAAAAATACTACTAAAAATACTACAAGATACAAATACTAAAAAAAATTACATACTAAGTAATTTATAAACGACATGTCATTTATAAGGGTGATCGGTAAGTTCCACTGCATCGAATTCCCCCTGGTAAAGTTCAGCAAAGGTAAATTCCACCATGGATAATTCGACGATAATCAAATTCAACATACAGAAAAACAATGATAAATGTTTCTGTGCTTTCTAGATATTTTGGAGACCTTAGCTTTGGAATTACCCTCGTACTTTGTTCACCAAGTCGGTGTCTCCTAACAAAATCCAACTGCCCTCTCTTTACAAATCTTGCCCTTCAGCCGAACAGAAGCGGCAGGAAGTAACTTGCCAGTAGCAGTGAGATTAGCCTTCGTTCAAACTATCCAACAAATGTGAATAGTACATGTCAGCGCGTTTCCGTGCGCGTGCAGCAGATTTTTGGCAAAACCATGCCCCGCATTCTTGCTTGATAACATCTCTAGCTCATGTGGATTCATGATATTTAGTTATTGAAGAATTTCTCGGCTTTTCCACCCCCAACCCTAGCGTAACAGTTCCTTTCGTGTAAACTGGTTATTCCATCATAGTTGAACGCTTTCTGGTTTTGATTCGATAAATTATTCGGGGAAGTTGTCAATAAATCCAGTGTCTTGCTGGAACCAATAACCAGACAAGGAGCGGCGCATTGAACGAAATAAGTGATGAGCTGAAGGTGACAGGTCTTCAGAATATGCTGCATGTTTAAGAACAGCCAATTCCAACTCTTTAGCCATTTGCTCTGGCGCATTTGGTCATGTGCTATGCTTCTTCTTGTTCACTTTTACATATTCACCAAATCCCTCCACACGACCGCTCCATCGGCTGCGGCTGTAGAATACACTGACTGCACCTCTACAGAGGGATAAAATCCCCTAATCGGGCCACTTGTTGGCCGGGGGGTGACTCGTGGTGCTCAAGGAGTGAATATTGGTGGCTGAGCAGTCCATGACATGCAACACTCCACTTTGGTCCGCCTATATGATTGTACCAATCCTATTGCCCTCTTGGCAAATCCCCAATCCTTTTTATTATATATGTGCTAGAAGGCTGTGGCTGAGGTCTTGGTTTTCTGGGTATGACGTTATCTGCATCTAATGGTGAAGTTCCAATTCTGGAGCTTTGTAGTTGTGTGTAGTATCCCTTTATCGCCATTACAGTGGTAGTACCTGTTAGGGTCCCATATATTGGTTAAATAGAATAAATTAATTTAGAATAACGTGTTTATATTCTTAATACTTAACAAGAAAGAAAAAAACAAAAGGTCTTCGGCATAAAATAATCCAACAAGGGTTGACATGCCGTAAAATCCAACCAACCATCTAATCAGCCCTCATATGATATGACACAGCCATTTTTCAAGCATAGTTTAAAGGGTTTGAATTCAGAGTTTTCCTTCTCCTACACTGGTTTCCAAACCAAGTTTAGAGAGCAAAGTCTGGCCTACTATTTACCCATAGCAATATATTGGATATAGCAAAGCTAAAACCGCCTTGTCGGTTGTAGCTTTTGTATATCGAATATATTCACTTGAAGCAATATGATAAATGAATATATTTAAATCTAATTTAATTGACAAACTACAAATAAAGAAAAAGAAAAAATATCGTTTTAAAATCCTGTTTTTTACCTGGAATAATTTTGCGCTATATATATATATATATGTGTGTGTGTGTGTGTGTGTGCTTAATTGAAGTCAAACCTAATTTTTGTAAGTGTCGGCTAAAAAAGCCATATCAAACATATTGTTTGTTCGTTTACTTATTATATATATATATATATATTTTATATATATATATATATATATATATATATATATATATATATATATATATATGAAGATTTTTTTTTGTCATTATTTTCATAGTGAGTTCGAAGCATTAATTAAAATGTAATAATAAATTTTTTGAAGGCGTAATAATGCACATTTATGTTTAAAAAACATATTTATTTCTTTTTTTTAATATGAAAAAAAAAAGAAAAAAAAAAGAAATAAATATGTTTTTTAAACATAAATGTGCATTATTACGCCTTCAAAAAAATTTATTATTACATTTTAATTAATGCTTCGAACTCACTATGAAAATAATGACAAAAAAAAATCTTCATTTCAGTGTCCCTGAGCAGGACTTCATTATTTTATAGTATTATAAAAAAAAGAAAAAAGAATTTATATATGAAATAATTTTCAAAAAATCCCGCGGAACACGATCACCGCACCGATTTATTACGGAATTTACCGAGCGTAACTATATCATCGCCGGAAAGAAAAAAAAAAAAAAAATTTTCACAGTTACCACCAAACATTCAATGAACAACAACACGATTGAATTTACCAAATACAGATGAAAATTATGAGAAAATAATTCATTCCCTGATGATGAGCTTTGCTTGAAAATATTTGGACCCTTAATATGAAAAAAAAAAGAAAAAAAAAGAAATAAATATGTTTTTTAAACATAAATGTGCATTATTACGCCTTCAAAAAATTTATTATATATATATATATATATATATATATAAACCCCTCCGCACGAGCAGGATGCAACCCAAGGTCAATTTCAGCACATCATACCATAGTTATGAGAAAACTTAGAAACATTTACAACTGCCTGTCCTTGCCCACAGATCTTATTTTCTTATTTATTTTTTTGTTTGGGGGTTGCTATTATTTTTTCTCTCTTTGTTATTCGTTTATTTCTAGGTAAAGAGGGGTTGGGGTATTGTTAAGGCTTCTGGTATTTCGTCTTTTTTTATTCTTAGTTTTATATACTATCCGGATGTTCCTGACATATATATGTTACATAATTCATAAGCAGCTTATGACTTATGTACGTACCTGTTGTTAGAATATTTAAATAAAGTTCGTTAGTGTCAGAACGGGATTCCAGTGGAAAGTTACCATGGTCGATGATTGACAACCGGGGACATTCCATTGACCTTCCCTTAGAAAACGCGCGATTAGGCGTGAAATAGTTTTAGATCAGATGCGACAGAGATTTAAGGAGCGAGCGGACTCAAAAGTCGCTCGTTCTGCTGTCGGTCTCCCCGCGGTTGAAATATGGGCTAGGTTGTTGAAATAAAGCTTTACTAAGTCTTGTTAATTGATAATTAAAAACAAGAAATGACCCACCCAACACGAAGAAGAACTAACAAGAAGTAAAACCAACCCTTAACAGAAAACCCACAAGATCGACGGCTAACCAAGTTAGACAAAGTAGCAGCGAGTAAACAAGTAAAAACCATCATCTCCATCTCTGTCTGTATGTCTGTCTGTCTCTCTCTCTCGTTTATATATCCGATGTCTTATAAGGGTTATATAATATATGCACATATGTGTTCACGTTGAGGCGCGTGGTGTAAGGTTTAGAGTCTTAGCAAATGAACTCGTCGATCCGAGCTCAAATCCTGGACGAGGCTGTTTGCATTTTACATTGCTCTAATACGCTTAGGACATGTATGCATCCAACTACGTTACCCCCAGCTATGGTTAAATAGTAGAGCAGACTAGACTCTTTAACCTTGGCTAAGTAACCAGTCTAGGAGAAGAAAATGTCTAGATTCAAACCTGTTAAAGTCCACTTAAGAAATTGGCCTTGTGTCACATCCGGCTCGTGCGAAAGAATTGGTAAATATATATATGACTTTACATATTTATGTAAACTAGCAAGACCTGTGGATATACTCCAATATGATAAATTAATTATTACAACGTTTGATATCTTTACCTAAGAGCTATTGCTATAGAGTTCAATATATGAAAAGTAAATTAATCTTGATTTAACTCTTTTTTCTTTCTTTTGATCTTTTCATTATGTTTGATTGAGACAGGTTAGCGTTATCGCTTATGATCGCTCACTCACCCCATCTTTCCGCTACTCCTTTTTCTCTTTTATTATATATTTCTGTGCAGCATGTCCTTTTTCTTCCATTTCTTTCTTTATAATAAAAACAGAATGGTCTATTATTTAACTGAGGTGACGACGCTCATAAGAAATAAGAATTCGGTGGATAAGCAACACCAGATAATCAGGATTTAGATTTTTGCATTTCATCTTGAAAGATTTAGATGGTCTCATTTTTTAACCAGAGGGTGTTGCAGGATGATAACGGTCGTACAACTAAGGAATACGAGTATTATTAAAGTAAATATTTGGATCCTGGCGAATGGTGATATATCTATTTTTTCAGTCTATCTCAATATTTTCTGCCACCTCGTGTTATTATGCCTATATTATTTTTGTATCCAAAATGAGTTACTCGGCTTATTATTCGCGCCAAAATAAATTACCATCAACTCAACAACGCTGTTCTAATACGGCATATTCTTACCAAAACATCATGACGGCACAGATTTTATTTTTAACAAAAGAAACAACAATTACGTATTTATTGATGAGAAAGAAAACACTGTCTACCCTCAGGTTCGCATAAATCTTATTATTATGATAATATCTTAAAACCAGGGGTGTATTTATAATATCATAAAAACTTATTGTCAGTATTATATTATATATATATATATATATATATATATATATATATATATATATATATATATATATGTACATACAGAGATCGACTTTTTCTCGATTTGTTTACGCTTTAAATTTAAACCGATATGGACGCCTAATTAATTTAATTATAATTAATTAATTAATAAAATTAGGTATGACTTTAATTAAGCACATAATCTCCCACAAATTGTCGGCCTTCGCCATTTCAAACACATTGTTTGACTTCTTCATATATATATATATATATATATATATATATATATATATATATATATATATATATATATATATATCCGGATAAAGTCGGATACAACATATTAAATATCTTTAATAACTAACACACTTAACCAACTTATATACCCCATGATGATGACTGGCGAAACAGTCAAAAGCTCTCGGGATAACAGTATGGGAAATATTCTATATCAATCGGACCCAAACAGCAAAAAGATCGCCAGACGACTGGGAAAATGCAGATCAAAAAATGAAGAAAGAGTACTCCGTGTTATTCAATAGTACATGCCTGAAAAAAAAAAATATATATATATATATATATATATATATATATATATATATATATGTGCGTGTGTGTGTGTGTATGCATATATATATTAATCAACCACAGAGACCATGTTTCGACGTATAACATCTCATCAGTGTGGCTAGACTACCTCCAGCCGGGAGAGGAACCCGGCTGTCTTTTCATCAGTCAGTCTCTAACCCCACGACGATCAGCACCTATAAATAAGATGCAGAATTTGAACTGGTATATATGTTACGGTCACTAGAGAGCTCATATCTGTTAATAACTGAGAGTCTTGCTTAAGCAAATGCGGTGACCGTCACTAAATTCCCTTCCAAAGAACTTGGGAGCATATAGTCTCCCACATACACAGTATCCTGTGTTGCTTGACTTAGCAGTATATATATATATATATATATATATATATATATATATATATATATATCATAAAGGTACCCTGTAATAATCTACTCCAATTTCACCATAAGGATCTTCAGGGTTAAATCCACTGGTTTAATCAAGATATTGATTAATTGAAGTCGATTTCGGCATTCTTCAGGTATTTCTTTTCGAACTCGGAAACTTTGAACCTAATCCGTTATTCAGTCCAAGGGGGTATCCTGTTCTCTTTTCTCTAGCCATAGCTAGGGTACAGGTGTTAAGCTGTGTTAATTATTATTCTATGTTACTGCTGCCCCTAACAAGGATTGAATCTGCAATCTAGAGATAATTGTCACTTAGAACTGTCTTACCCTAACTCCTTTATCCACTAGGCTATGTGTCCAATTCTATCTATCAGGGAACTAAGAGTTCGCCCACTCTCTTCAGAGAAATTCTGTTATGATAATACAAGACATTAATTCCTTCTTTAAGAAAAAAGACAGGATCTCAAAGAATTTCAGATGAGTCTGTGAATTCTTTCCGAATAATTAGTAAACGACGTAAGTTAATCTGCCTGTCTGTCTGTTTGTCTCTATCTATTTATCTATCTATCTATCTATCTAAAGTTGGTCACATCTATCTATCTATATAAATATGTTTAAAAAATGAGTTTAAAAAAATGTCCAATACCCATCAAAAATGAATAAAACAATGTCTTCGGCATCAAATAAGCAAACAAGGCTTGACATGCCGTAAAATCCAACCAATCAATATATATGTATATATATAGAAATAACCTACTCAAGTTTCACTATAAAGGATCTTCAGGTTAAATGTAATGAATTAGTCAAGATATTGATTATTTACAGGCAATTGCGGAAGATATTGCGATTAATTAGATATTTCATTCCCCGGTAAGTCATCTTCTTTATCATATCTTTATATATATATATATATATATATATATATATATATATATATTAGTCTGAAGAGCGCATAGACGAGAAACAGCCAGTAACCTGGTGTTGACTCCGCATCCATGCTACCTTAACTCAAATATATATACAAGAGTTTCATAATTTGCTTAAAGAATTGTGTTTATGTGGGTTTGGCGGTTGGTTTTGAAGGATATCACAATGCAAGTGTGAAGAAAAAGGAAGTAATTCTGATGTTGTTAGTCTACCTTTGATTCAATTCTTAATAATATATATGATATTTAATTATCCGAAAATATTAAGAAAATAAATAAAAGGTAGACATGCAATATCATAGTTACCTAATTTTTCTTTGCACTTGCATTGTGATAGCCTTCGAAACCAACCACCAAATCAATATATATTAAGAGAGGGAGATAGGCAGAGAGAAAGTGAGTGTGTGAGAGATAGATAGATAGATAGATAGATACTGACAATCAAATATGATTCTCTACTCATGTATATAAATAGATACACACACACGTACACATATATACACATACACTTATATATATATATATATATGTGTGTGTGTGTGTGTGTGTGTGTGTGTGTGTGCTTAATTGGAGTCGTACCTAATTTTGAAAATTAATTAATTAATAATGAATTAGGCGGGAATGCCTATTTGAATGTATTAACCTACTCTAAACAAATCGTAAAATCTAGGAAGTCCGTTTGGTGTAGGGTTGTGATATCGGCCTGTCAGCTTGGCAGTCGGTTTCAAATCACGCACAGGGCGCCTTCCTATCTATAGCTCTGCTGATGAGGCTAATGGCCGAAATGTACATACAGAGATTGATTTTTCTCGATTTGTTTAGCCATACATTTAATAGGCATTCCCGCCTAATTCATTATTAATTAATTAATTTTCAAAATAGGTACGACTCAATTAAGCACATATTCCAAAAATTGTCGGCAAAAAAGCCATTCCAAACATACCGTGTTTTATATATATATATATATATATATATATATATATATATATATATATAGGAATACAACCAAAATATGTAGACAAAAATGTCTATTCAACCAAACACACACACAGATATATATTTGCGTATGTATTTGTCTATTTGTGTTTGATTGAATGATATAAACCTTTTTTGTCTACCTATCTTGGTTGTAAACCTTTAAAGTTTTTAAATAGATGTTATAATGTCAGGCCGAAATTATCTAATAAATACGCAATGACTTATATTTATTAGCCTGACATTATAACATCTATTCGAAACTTCAAAGGATTTTAACCAAACTATGTAAACTAAAAATGTCTATATCATTCAACCAAACTCAGCAAAAATTCCATATCGTAACGTGATGCTTTTCAGATATTTACTATTAAACTACTCAAACTTTGAGAATAAAGATGTTTCCAGCTCATTTTGAAACTCAACTATCGTGTTTCTCCGAAAATAATACCTGCCTGAAAAATAAGACCTAGGGGGATTTTTCAGGATGGTTTTAATATAAGACCTCCCCTTAAAATAAGCCCTAGTTGAGAGTGGCAGAATTTTAGAATCCAGGGACTTGCAGGACAATAGCATTCGAGAGAATGATATGATTGTTTTTTTAATGAATTGTCATTAAAGAGTTTTTTTTAGATAAAAGGATATGATAAAAGGATAATGATAAATAAATGTAGATCGTAGTTCGTAATTTCTGTTTATTTAGAAATTTCGTAATTTTCTACTTCTTAATGTCATTTTACGATATAGGAACAATAAGACATCCGCACCCCACCTCCGAAAATAAGCCCTAGTATTATATTTCCGAGTGAAAATTAATATACGCCCGGTTTTATTTTCGGGGAAACACAGTATCATTTGGAGGTGCAGAAATTCGGATTTCTTTTAAACATCCAAATTCTCGATATAACAGAGATAATTATGAAATGACGATTCAAATGAAACACACTATTTATTCATAGATTATCTTCCTATTTTTGGATGGGGTAGAGATTAGAAAAGGGGTTATCTTCCCTTGCCACCAGGGTTTGCCACTCGCGGGCGTTGCAACCTGGCTATTTAGACACAGCCCCGGGAAAACTAAACATCATTTTCATCTGGGATCTCAGATATGCACTAGACAAGTTGTGTTTCTATCCATTAAGATGTGCATCATTTCCCTCCAACTACATGTTTATACGTGTGCCTTTACGCAGCCCCTATTATACTCTATTTCTATAGAGGTGTTTGGCTCACCGACCTTTGAATAGCCGTGTAACATGCGTGCCTTTTTACACTCCCATGTCTGCATGAAGATGGTGACCACGGGGCTCCTGTACGAAGTAAGTGACAACCTTTTGAGTTTGGACTTTCATCCCTTCGTTTAACTGTTGACTCTTCAAGGACTATTTTTCTTTCCTTAGTATTTTCGTCCTAGCTGTTTTGTATTGTATGTTAAATGTTACTCAGACAATAAAGTATGTATTTATGTTATCTCTTTGTTGGAATTCGTATATGAACACTTAAATTCACCTGCGTTCAGTGGCTTTTCTGATGCCTCCTAACGTATTATAAGAAATAGTATTAGCTACTGAAGTTAAAACCACCTTTAATTCTTATAGAACCATTGACATCACCGTTAGAACAGGAACTTAGGGGATTCGCAACTCGTTAATCATACCCTTACTGGTTATAATATCTATAACGACAATGGAGAAGGATTTATATTATTGTTGCTCCACTGTTTGTTCGTCCCTGTCGGCTAGAGCATTAGAATACATCAACTGCACCTCTGCAGAGGGGTAAGCCCCCCCCCCATAATGGGGCCAAATGTTGGCCGTAGGTGGCGACTCGTGATACTTACAGACGGATTCCTAATGGATGAGCAGTCCATGACATACAACTCCATTTTGGCCCTTACTAAGGTTAAAAGGGTGGTCAGAGAGAACCTTTCTGATCAATCGGCTGGTCACGTCAAACCCTAGCACCTATATAATTGAACCAATACTATTGCCCTTATGGCGAACGCCGACCTTTTCTTCATATATGTGCTAGAAGGTTATGACTGAGGGGCTTAGTATCCTGGGTATGATGTTAAAATCTATCTGATGATGAAGTTTCAATTCTGTTGCTCGGGGAAAGTACCCATTCATCACCATTACTCTGACCCGGGGTTATAGTACCTGTTAGGGTTTCAATTATGAGTTGAATAGAAAAATATTTTTAAAAATTGAGTACCATCAAGAGTAAATAAAACAAAAACGTCTTCGGTATAAAATACCCCACGAGGGTTGACATGCTGTAAAAGCCAAACAACAAAAAAACGGGAACCCAGAGGATTTGCAACTCGTCTAGTAATCAATAACTTCTCTTACTGGTTATAATATCTATAAGGACAATGGAAATGATTTATATTACTGTTGCTCCACTTTTTGCCCAGTTTGGTTAGTTTATCTGCCGTAACAGTAAATGTATTACAAACAGCATTTCAACTTGATTTACAAGACTTCGGCAAAGTGATAACTTCTGAACAACTGTCAGCCGTTCCTAACATATTTCAATATACATTGCAATATTGTCTATTTTTGGAGGTTCGTGGTGTAATGGTTAGAATCGAAGGAAATTGAATCATCGAACCGAGTTCAAATCCTGGACAAGGCTTTTTGCATTTCACATAACGCTAATACCCTTGGGAAAGCTATGAATCCATATATTCTCCCTACAGGTATGGATACATTGGAGAGTAGACTGTGCTCCTTAACTGTGCTAGGTAACCAATCTAAGAGAAGGAAAACTGTCAAACTCTGCTTAAGAAATTAAACTTGTGTCGCATCTTGCTCGTGTAAGTTGATTACTGACGATGAAGGGGACGCCCTTTGGATTTTCACCAGAGCCCCTTTAGCCGGGTTGTGGCCCTAATACCACAGAGTGTTTGATCAATCCGCCTTGGGAGTTCCTACCAGGAACTTGAGTGTAGGAAGCGCGTGGTGTAATGGTTGAAGTCATGGGAAATGGAATCGTCGCCCCGAGTTCAAATCCTGGACGTGGTAATTGCATTTCACTTAGCGCTAATACCCTTGGGAAAGGTATGAATCCTACTCTCCCTCCAGCTATGGGTAAATAGCAGGGCAGACTGGGTTCTTTAACCATGGCTAGGTAACCAGTCTAGGAGAAGGAAAACTCTGAATTCAAATCTGTTGAACTTCGCTTAAGAAATTGACCTTGTGTCGTATCCTGCTCGTGCGGAGGAGTTGGTAAATATATACCAGGAACTTGAGTTCCGGACGGCATACCTCTGACACCACTACGTTATCACCAATCTGTCACGGGGTTGGACTTTCGGATGGACAATCCACCGAACAAATATGGCTTAACTTTACCATAACTCTTGAAGACGCTGGTGCTACATGTTCTTACCTTCTTTTTTCATGAAGTTTTAGTGGATTTCTAAATAAAAGGTTAATGATATTTCTCTTCGGCAGAAGTTGTTGAAAAACAATTTGGATTTATGGCTGAGAGTTCTAATTTTATTCAGATGTAGAAAAGTTTCTTTGTTTAATGGCATATCTACCTTCGTGTGTTATTTAATGCCAAAGCCATTATTGTAGAAGAACAGTATTTAGTTATGGTAAAAAAAAAGTGGAATATAACATCCCTTAAATAAGATAGATTATACATCTTTTAAAGTTTTTCTTTTATTTATATAGTATGATATTTTTGTATAATCCTATAAAAGAACGGTTCTATATATATATATATATATATATATATATATATATATATATATATATATATACGGGAGAGAGAGAGAGAAAACAGTGCTAGTTTTGCGATTTTAACATTTTTTACATGAGTATCTAATACATTCTAATCCAGTATACAAGACTGTATCTTAATTGTATCTTTGTTTTGTTTTGTTTTGTTTTTTTGTTTTTTGTTTTTTTGTTTTTTTTGTCCTTTTACTAGAAGAACATTGCATATGCAAATTATTTATTATTGTTTCATTATTTTGTCCTTGTTTTTTTTTTTTGTTTTTTTTTGTCTTGTTGGTTTGTTTTTTTATTCTTTTATTTTTTATTTTTCTGTACGACAAAGCTGTTTTATCGGTTTCGGTATGTTTTTTTTAAATTTTTTCTTCTTACTTTTCTTATTTGTTTTTTTTTTCTTTGTTTTTTTTTTGTTTTTTTTTTTTTTTTTTACTAAACAACATGTCTGCTTTGACACCGATTTTCTGCTGGAATGAACATAGACTCAACTAAGCTTCACCAATGTCGTTTCATCCATGATACGTTTTAGCTCACATGCAAATAGCATATGCTTTTCTCTCTTTTTTTCCTACCCACTCCCTTTCACGTATACACTCTCTATATCCCTTATACATTCTCTTTCTTACGCTCTCTCTCTCCTTCTCCGTCTCTCTCACTCACAAACACAACACACATTTCTCTTCACTTTCTCTCTCTCTCCCAGCACACACACATAATCTGTCTGTCTGACTCTCTCCCTCTCTCTATCTATCTATCTATCTATCTATCAATCTCATATATTCTATATCCTTTTCATGCATTCTCTCTCACATACATTCTCTCTGTCTCTCTCTCTCTCTCTCTCTCTCTCTCTGACTCTCTCCCTCTCTATCTATCTATCTATCAATCTCATATATTCTATATCCTTTTCATGCATTCTCTCTCACATACATTCTCTCTGTCTCTCTCTCTCCTTCACACTCTCTTTCTCAATCTCTATCACACACATTTGTTCTCTCTCTCTCTCTCTCTCTCTCTCTCTCTCTCTCTCTCTGTCTCTCTGTCTCTCTGTCTGACTCTCTCCCTCTCTATCTATCTATCTATCTATCTATCATCTCATATATTCTATATCCTTTTCATGCATTCTCTCTCACATACATTCTCTCTGTCTCTCTCTCTCTCTCCTTCACACTCTCTTTCTCAATCTCTATCACACACATTTGTTCTCTTTCTCTCTCTCTCTCTCTCTCTCTCTCTCTATATATATATATATAATATATATATATATATGTGTGTGTTGTGTGGTGTGTGTGTGTGTGTGTGTGTGTGAGTGTGTAATCATACAGCCTCTTTTTCTCTCAAAGCCCTCTGTTTTCTCTTTTCTACCGCCTACACAAACTGAAGTTTACACACGCGCACCTCTCTTAGCCTCAAACACACGTTTCTCTCTCCTTTAATTACACACTCTCACGTATGGATTCACACTCTTTTTCTCAATCCTGCATTAATTGTTAGTTTACAGGTTGTTGTTTTTTTCTTTTTTTTTCTTGTTTTTTTGTTTGTTACATATACTTTCTTACAGTCTCTTTTCT
>CM042140.1:61560209-61570209 GCA_023376005.1 Doryteuthis pealeii | reverse complement strand
TTTTCTCATGGACATTAACTTATGAATTGGGCTGTGTAATTTCGCCGGTAGAAATATTTCTGATTCTCTTGCTGCATTAAATCCTGCTAAATTCACATGTTGTCCATCAAGTTTCGGGGATGGGCTGTGCATGGAGAGAAAAATTGATTTCCGAATCGAGGCACACATTCTAGGTGGTTAGCAAAAAGTATCGACACTTAAACTTCCCACACATTTTTCTATTCTCATATTGAAGGTATCAGTTCTCGCCATAAATACAGTATTATACGCAAGATATAATATCATTAGAATTGGCTTTTATGTATAAATAACATTAGATTACGGAACCCCCGAAATAGCCTAACCATAGCTCTATCCATTTTACTAACCCTAACCCTAACCCTAACGTCTCAAAGGTTTCGGAATTTTGGCGTGAAATTTACTTAAATGTAATGTTTTATCTATTGCGCGCTATTCTTCATTAGTACAGTTTTCTAATAATCATATTACCCATATAAATATATTTACAGTTGAATCTTGTCATCCGTGGTATATAGTTTTAAAAAAACAGCAATGCTGAAATTCTGGGATAGTCGGAAACTATATATATATATATATATATATATATATGTTTCGTCGTATCATGTCTCCTCAGTCTGGCTAGACTTCGCTGGCTACCTCCAGCAGGTATTGAAACCGATTTATCATCAGTCAGATTCTTAACCACCGGGCCGTCATCAGCACCTACGAGTGAATGAGAATTTTACTGTTAAATACATTGATATATCCGGGTTAAGGGATATATTATGAAGGTGGAATTTGGTATATTATCGCAGTAGTAGCTGGTACGTCGAATAGCAGTACGTCTTCCGAGCAGTCGTGGTGTTGTCTGGCGAGTAAGTTTAGGCTGGTAGGCTTAGGCTTAGGCGCTTGTACCACAACAGTGTCGAATATTTATACATGACACTGTCCAATCAGATTATAGTGAGGGGGCACCAAGGTATTTACATATTCATTGCATCATACATATATAGGTATATATGTCAAGGTCACCAGAGAGCTCTTATCCGTTTAATCGGATTGCTTTAAGCGTCAGCTAAATTCCTCCTTAGAGAGCTCTACCAGTTGGCAGCATACATTAGTTATCCACAGACACCGTGTTTCAACGTATCACGTTTCCTCAGTATGGCTAGACTTCCCAGGCTACCTCCAGCCGGGATCGAATATATATATATATATATATATATATATATAAATGGATACCTTGGTACAGTTATAAATTTATTTCGGTATTTCTTTGGGTATTGGGTCTCTTCGGGATTTGTACTAATTTGAAGACCTTTACACTCGGTCTTATTGGCATGATCTTCTCGTTTCACTGATTTATTTTCACTTTTCTTTAATTCATCCTTCCGCGTTTTTTTAAATACTCCAGCTTAAACGGAAGGACGAATTGGAAAACCAAAAAAAATCAGTTAAACAGGGAAATCATACCAATTAGAAATGGCGAAATAAATTTATATTTGTATCGAAGAAACACTTGAATTAACTATCTATATATACATATATATTAGGGTAGCGCAAAAATGAAATAACGGTGCTTGGTTATTAACAGTTACTCGTCAAGTACAACTTGGTTTAAAGACTGCATTGGCGTGCATGTATTGGAGATATTGATGATCCCAAATAGAACTATTCTCATACATACCTATCAGTTTGATCTCTCTCTCTCTCTCTCTCTATATATATATATATTATATATATATATATATATATATATATATATTAATAAGTCATCCACAGACACGTGTTTCCGCGTTTCACGCCTCTTCGGTGTGGCTAGACACAACTATCCTTAGCTAGGGTGGAACTCAAACTGACCGCATGGTAGACCGATATCTTATCCCCTCGCTCGCTGACAGCTGATGCGGGGACTGGTGTTTTTAAACTATATTAAGTACATAGGAATGTTTATGTATTTTACGGTCACTGAGAGATCAAATTTCCGGGGAAATGATCATTGCTTATTTACTTAGTTGTGAGAGTTAATTTAAATTACCAATTAGAGAGCTCATTACCAAATTTATGGGAGCATATATCATTAAGTCATCCACAGACACGTGTTTCCGCGTTTCACGCCTCTTCAGTGTGGCTAGACACAACTATCCTTGGCGAGGTCGAACTCAGACTGACCGCATGGTAGTCCGATATCTTATCCCCTCGCCCGCTGACAGCTGATGCGGGGACTGGTGTTTTTAAACTATATTAAGTACATAGGAATGTTTATGTATTTTACGGTCACTGAGAGATCAAATTTCCGGGGAAATGATCACATATATATAATATATATATATATATATATATATATATATATATGTGTGTGTGTGTGTGTGTGCGAAGAAAGGAAGTGAATCCGACGGTATGTAGTATATCAAGAAAAATGAAAAAAACACAGGTTTAATAAACTCACCACTTAACCCATTTAAACCTGTGTTTTTTTCATTTTTCCTGATATATATATATATATATATATATATATATATATATATATATATATATCTTTGCCTTACAAATTTTTTCCTTGGCTGTGCCAACTTTTCTTGGTATCATAGGATATTTCATAGTTCACTATCTATTCAGCTCAGAACTCATTCTATTCAAATAAAGTCATATTATTATTGTAAGCTGAGTCCTTCTGCTCAATTATAATAAACTAATCATTAGTGGTTTACGGTAGGATCGCAGTGGTGGAAGAGTCACTGTGCGCGATTTACAGTAGGCAAATCGTTAAAAGTCGATATGAGGGACGAATATATCTATAAAGGTCAGCTAATAACTTCAGTTTATTTATGTGACTGTTTTAATGTTTCCATTTTATTTTAATAATCGATAATTTCTCAAAGAGATTTTAGACCAATACAAACCATTTTTAGCATTACATTTGTCCAATTAGATCTAGGGAAAACTGCTAGGACTAATGTGATGTTAACCATTCAAAATACCAATTTCATGGTTCATTGTATGTTCATCTTATTATAATGATGATTCGGTGTCTGTCTGTTACCGAAACTCCGTCACTGCTTACGTCACAACACACTCAGAAATTATGTAAGTTTATCAAGGAGTAATTTAATTTATTGTCAAAATCATTAATACATAGAAGAAATCTTATTTACTAAGGAGGTCTCCATGAGAATCTGAGTTAGATTTGCCTCAAAGCAGCCATTGATATTAATGCTTTTAAAATCATGCTGTATGTGTTGTATATCACTAAGAAAGAAAGGTTTACATAATATATGGTGTGGTTCATTTGCATACTGGTTTTGTTAAAACCAGGTATGATAAATAATTGATCACTGATATCATTGTTTTATTCTCCAAAGTATTAAAATCAATCCTACGAATTATTTTTATATAGAAACCAGGGTAATCTTCAACTTTTTCCTCGTAAATTCCTACTATAAAATAAACTGAACCCTCATTTTATGTCCGTGTTTTTGCAATAAATGTTTTAATTTTCTTGCACCCGTTATTTTACAATACTGAATATATTTTATTTATCTTAATATTCACTTCAATGTGCATTTTCTAAAAGCTTTTATTTTGTGAGAATGGTTAGTTTTAAAAGTAGGGCTTCGTTTTTACTCGTAAATTCCTAGAATCCTAGGAATTTACGAGTAAAAAGTTGAAGATTACCTTTTGTTGTTGATATTTTTTTTTTTTTTTTTTTTTTTGCTTTGGTACTCTAAAATAAAAACGTCAGATTTTAATCATCGGTCATAAAAGGAGGTTCCAATTTATGCCTAAATTGTAAAACGAGCCCCCACTTTAAAACTAACCATTCTCACAAAATAAAAACTTTAGAATATACACATTGAAGTGAATATTAAAATAAATAAATAAATATATTCAGTATTGTAAAACAACGGGTGCAAAAAAAATAAAACATTTATTGCAAAAACACGGACATAAAATGAGGTTCAGTTTATTTTATAGTAGGAATTTACGAGGAAAAGTTAAGGATTACCGAAACGAGTTATAATATAATTAGAATAAGTGGAATCTTTAATAAGTTTAACGTCATACAAAGGACACATCGGTTGGTGAGAGAACCAGGATATCTGTGCTACCAGCGTGACATGATGATGAAGAGGAAGAATGATGATAGATAATCAAGATGAGTTCGATTAGTGTTTCATCTCGCAAGCCGTGTAAATATCGCAGATTTCAGGTGTTATTCACATCAAAAGGAACGCGAAGTTTTTCATAGCAGGTGCGTGTGTTGAATTGAAGAGAACAATGGAAAGTTTTCAATGTTTGTTTGTTTATTTGTTTGGCTTTCTTTATCATAAAGTTTGGTTTAGTTTGGTATGGGTTCTTTCTTTGACTATAAACAATAAACGTTTCTGTGATTTCTAAATATGTTTAGTTTTATTATTTTCATTTTGGTTTGGTTTGGTTTATTTTGGTTTTGTTTCTTAGTATCATTGACTATAAAACAATAAACATTTCTATGATCTCTAAATATTTTGTGACCTTACCTTTGGGATTATCTTCATTTATATTTTATCCTACAACGTGTAATAAACACCATGAGCGATACCCTATCCTCATCAACAACTAACCAGGGGTGATAACGTTTTTTTTTTATTACTCGTTTTTTTACAAAATCAAAACGCTGTGTCTTGAAGAAGATCTCAGTTTGTGTGCCTGATATTCAGTTTTCATTACTTTATTTGGGTTTGGTTTCTTATCATTGACTATGAACAATAAACGTTTCTCTGATTTCTAAATATTTTGTAGATCTTACCTTTGTGATTACCCTCATTTATATTTTTATCATACAACGTATAATAAATACCACGTGCGATACCCTGTCCTCATCAGCAGCCTGCCATGGATCATAACACATTTTCAGTAGCTAAAAGCGGGACTGCCACCCCTAGTGTCATCAAGCAGCCTTTTGGCCAACGGACAGGGTATTTAAAAATGATAAAATAAAATAAGATGTTAGTGAGTTCGATTCTTACTGGGTGCCACATACATCTGACTTTGTTCTAAACTAAGGTAAGCTTAGAAAATGATACCCCCACAACAGTATCGGACGTCCTGCGGAGTGTTAATAGTTAGTAATCTAGACTTGTGAGCCAATGTTAGTGAGTGTGATTCTCACCGGGTACCACATATTTCTGACCTTGCATTAAATTCGGGCCACCGATTGGATTTCCTACGACGATAACCGTTATGATAAGCGCGCCTCCAACAGAACCCAAGTAAAGGATCAAACATGAAAGCATATACAGTAGTATCTTGAGTTACGAGTTTAAATCATTCCGCTCGCAACTCAATTTCCTCGTATATCAAATCAAGTTTCCCCATTAAAATGAACTGAAATGCCATTAATCTGTTCCAGCCCCAACCCCCAAAAGCTCTGTAATTTTTATCAGTTTTTTAAATAAGAAAAATAACACAGTGTTGTATAAAAACACGATCAAATAGAATTTAATTATATGCTATAATTCAAGGTTATTTTTTCATCTATATATCAAAATAAAGTAAGTAAAAGTAAAGTCAACGGGGCGGCCTAAAGTCGGTAACAGCCAGTCAGCGAGGGAGTCTATCCCCTTTTCAGTAGCGCTAGACCAAGGAGATTGTTTTAGCATCTGAGGTGGAGCGCCACACCTACCATCAGCTCCTTACTTTACCGCACAGATCCCTGTGCTACTCATACGCTGAGTTGGCGAGGACCAGTATCGAACTAGGAACCTTGTGGTTTCTAGCCGAACGCTCTACCGACTGAGCTAACCCGGCCCCTTTATATATCAAAATAAGTCTTCTTTAATTGTACAATCGTTATCATCTTGCAACACCCTCTGGTTAAAAATGAGACCATGCAAATCGTCCAAGATGCAATGCAAAAATGTAAATCCTGATTGTGTAGTGTTGCTTATCCGCCAAATTCTTATATCTAATGAGTGTCGTCACCTCGGTTAAATAATGAACCATTTCGTTTTTATTGTAAAGTAATAAAGGGGAGAAAAAGGACATTCTACTCATAAAAATATAAGAAAGAAAGAAAGAGATTAGAGGATAGAGCGATGGCTGAGACCACGGAAGCGATAACGCTAATCTGTTTAATCAAATATAATGAAAACATGAAAAGAAGGAATGAAATAAAGAAAAAAGAGTGAGAGAGGGTTAAATCAAAATTATTATTCTTTTTACATATTTTACATATTAGCAATAGCTCTTAAGTAAACATATCAAACATTGTAATAAGTAAATTATCATACTGTGCTATATCCACAGGTCCTGCTGGTAAATAATATTTTTCTATGGCGTAATAGATTCGGAAACTTGAATGGTTTTAGTAAACTTATTAACATAAGCGTATCTGAAGCTCGAACGATTGATAGCTCATAACTCGGAAAACTTGTAAGTTCGGATACTCGTAAGTTAAGTTACCACTGTATTTTTTAAGCGGGGTGCTAACCACAATTTCTGCGTGGCCAGGTGAAGAAGATCAATTGGGTTTTCTGGCCTTTTCATGAAATTAAAAGTGGTCAGAGAAAATGGTTTCGCTTAAAAATCTCATTTCTAACCGTGTCTTCTTTTGTGGGGGGGGGGATTAATGCAGCTCCTGAAGATTAATGAATGAATCCGTCGTAACGGTACGATAACAAAATTAAGAAGACAGAAAAATTCAATTATACAAACATAATTTGGAATGTTAATTATTCCTTCCAAGGTTACAGAAAATGTATTTAAAGTCAGCGCAACACGAATCTGATCTTAAATGACTGTATAAGATAGGCACTGCCAAAGATGCCGTAAAAAACATATTTTACTAAATAAATTTAACCCCCACCCCCGATTAAATTAAATTTACGAAAAATCAACACCGAAAATTTATTTAGAATCGGATAATTCCCGGATTTTTTTTTTTTTTTATAATTTTTTTTCAATCAGACGGAAGTAAATTTATTTTGTAAAATACGGATATATACGTCATCTCGGGCAGTGTTTACGGCCATCTTTACGATGTATTTGAGCAGAATTGACTGAAAAATAGTTTAAAATGTATTAAAAATCGATTACATGTGTAATATTATTTTGCTTTTTTTACTGATGCTCATTATGTTACTACTTATTGACTTTTTGACCTTTAACAATCGATTTAATTAATTTTAACAAATTGGCATTGCCTAGTATAAGAAAAGAAACGTAAAAAAAACATGAGATTTTTTTAATATCTGATGCAGTTGATATATCTGCAAGTTGAAATCACGTGGTGCAATGTTCATTTACACGGCAAGGAACGCGGCGACACAAATTCAAATCCTGGACGAAGCTGTTTGTATTTCACATAGCACTAATAGCCTTGGAAATTTTTTAGCAGGAATTACGTGTTAGATGAGAATTAAAAAGTTTAAGGATGGGTCATCATAATGCCACATAGATGTGTTCCCATTGGACGAGCCGTGAGACGTGGCGAAGTGGGAGAGAGGAGGAGCGAGTGAGATGTGAGATGTGAGATGAGTCGGACATGACGAGTTGAAAGAGCCAGACTTGCTCTCGGCTGTTGTGACTTGGGATAAATATAAATCTCATGAGAAAAAGAAGCGGCCTTGTTTATTACTAAAACTCTATATAGCACAAGGCAAGATGTCCCTCAGCCCCACAATTTGGGGTCTAGACTCCAAACATCCAAGAATTGCAAGTCAACTCAAGACCGGCCCAGCAACCAAGATTCGGAACCTCTCTCACGTAGCACAGAGGAAGGGTAATTATTCTATATCAACAAAACATCTCTCCATTCGGAAATGCGTACCATAACCTAACAAACGTTGACACGTCATCTCTCCATTCCAACTTGAAAGCGTAACCTAACTAGTAGACAACCAACTAGTTTCGACTAAATAGCTGGACAGACTGAGCTCTTTAATCTTGGTTAGGCAACCAATTTAGGAGAAGGAAAACTTTAAATTCAAACCTGTTAAACACCGCTGATAAAATTGACTTTTCGTTACATCCTACTCGTGCTATAAAGCGTTGCTATTGAGAAACAGTCAGTAATCAAGCACCATTGGTTTCATGCCCACGCTACCGCTAAAAAAAAGTTCAATATGTAATGTTGATTTAACTAATCAACATTATTATATTTTTTACATATTGAACAATTGCAATAGCTCTTAAGCAAACATATCAAACTTTGTAATAATTAAATTATCATACTGTGGTATATCCGCATGTCCTGTTAGTTTATAATAACACTTGTGATATATTTAATAGCATGGATGACTACAAAATTAAATGGTGATCTGATAAGAAAACGCATTTATATTACACGTGATCAAATGAAAACAGTGCTTGTGATCTAGCCGTGTGATCATGTCTGATCACGTCTAATTACGTGTATTTAATCATTAAAAAACGTGTGAGTAGCGATAAGCTAACCAGATTGCCCACATTCAGTAACATTAGCGGTGAGTTCAGGAAACTGGATTTGAGAAGATCCGAGTGAGTGACCTTGTCAGGGATTAATTGATTGATTGACTTTAATGGCATGTAAACCTGTCTAAAGTTATATCATGCTTAGAGGTCAGGGAATCGCGTTCATTTTTCGTTCACATTTACATTTTTGTGTAGTTTTTTCTTACGACTTTCTTTTTAGCTCGCGGTCTGTCAAATGCGAATTATTTGTAAATAGATCTGTTTGATATAGATAGGAGCCTAACAGGTACTACCACTCCGGGTCAGAGTTGACCTGGGAGTAATGGCAATTAGTTGCACACTACTCAGATCTCCAGAACTGAAGCCTTACGATCAGAGACAGTTTAGTGACATACGACGCCCCCTTTTTGGAGGAGTCTTAACCCCTCTGCAGGGGATAGTGGGCGTATTCTACGGCCCGTCGTCACGATGACCTTGTCAGAGAGAATACGAGTTAAACATAATCAGAATTTCAGTGCAATTGTATGTATGTTACAAACCCCTTGAGCTGGATGCGACACAAGTATTTATCAAACCCATGAGCATGATGCGACACAAGGTCAATTTTAAACGGAGTTTAACAGGTTTGAATTTAGAGTTCTTCATCCTCTTGACTGGTTCCCATACTGATGTTAAAGAGCCCAGTCTGTCAACTATTTACCCATATCTGGAGGAAAAAAGTTGTACGCATACCTTTCCCATGGGTATTAACTCTATTTGAAATGCAATATGATTTGAACTCGGGTTGCCATGATTATTTCCTACGACGATAATCATTACACACAAGTGCTTCCATAAATTACAATTGTAGGCAGTCAGATACAGTCCTCCTTTTTAATTTTTTTTTTCTTTTTCGTTCATTTGTCAATACCCTATTTCTCTCTCTCTCTCTCTCATTCCTTTGTACATATGAGGACGGGGTCCCCGTAGCGTATTGGCTAATATGTTGAACTGTGACATCGTTGTAAGCGAATTCGATCTCCAGTTGCGCCATTACGTTCACTTTCGGACTAATACCTTTGGAAAAGGTATGGACTCACTCATCTTCCCAACTGTGGGTTGAATAGTACCGCTACTGTTCTTCTGCAAAAATGGCTTTGGCATTAAATAACCCACGAAGATCGATGTGCCATTAAACAAAGAAATCAAACCTACATCTGAATAAATTTAGAATTTTCAGTATGTTCCGGGTATGTTGTTAAACTGCTTCCCGTGGTGAAGTTCCAAATCTGGAGCTCCCAGTGTTAGTACCTGTTAGGGCCCTATCTATGGGTTAAAATGAGTTAACAAAAATGTGTTTAAAAATATTTCAGTTCAAAACAAGAATTTTCAAAACCCATACAGAATGAATTAAACAAAACATCTTCGATATAAAATAACCCAACAGGGGTTGACATGCCGTAAAACGAAAAGAGAACAAAAGAAAAGGCAGAACTCTCTGCAACATATCCAAATTGTTTATCGACAACTTCTATCACGAACCTTTCATTAGGAAGTCCACTAAAACTAATACACAATGCTTTGTCTA
>CM042140.1:61490209-61555209 GCA_023376005.1 Doryteuthis pealeii | reverse complement strand
TAAATAGCAGTCATTGTATGAAGATTATTGAATACAATTAAATTGTGAATATAGATAAGATTATTGTCTTTGTGTCTCTGGTCTAAGACATTTTTAGAATCTTCCTTTGCATTCTAGTAGTTCTGGCAAATTACCAAATATAGAACTATATAGTTTCAAATACCGTAAAATCACAAACTACTCATAGACGCATTTTTTACGTTTTTTTTACTCCCTGTGAACAACGTAGTCTGTATATTTTCTACACATTTTCAGTTATTTTTTTATTATTTACCATACAGTGCGTAAATATACAAACACGCTATGATTGCACAAGTTAACAATGGATATCAAGTATACATACGTAAATAAAAACACATACGCATATCATACGCCCTGTTAATCGTGTTTTGCTTTAGTCTTCTCATTTTGACATTGTCCAGACCGTTGTGAAAATGTCAAATATTTGCCCATTGACCTTTACCGGACAATAATCCAAGCTTTTATAATGACCAAAGACCTAAGTTGTTTTTTTATGAAGTGTATAGAAAAGGAGTGGAGACACTGATAAACAATCATGTTAATACAGTTTACAGACAAAGGAAGCTGTGGAGAGCCATGATTGTCAATTTCCTGAAGAGACGCGTATTTCGTGTGTTTGTGGTAAGCCTCCCTTGGTGATACCGAAGAAAGATCCTGGAAACTGAGGAGCGAATTTAGGATTGGAAAAAGAAACTAGCAATAATATTAGCTTTTAGGATTCTAAGGGCCATTTTTAGGCTACAGGTGAGAGCACTTTACAGTGGAGATCCCTTGTGACATTTGTGTGGAATCTTTGTGTTTCTCAGTGTTAACAAGAATTATCCTACCCGAAATAAAGAAAATTTTTAGGAAAAACCAAAATGGATTCCGTAGAAATTGATCCACAACCTCTCGGATCCTGTTTATTCAACGGATCATAGAAGGGGCTCGAGCAAAGAATCTAGAGGTAACTATGCTATTCTCCAAGGCATTTGATTCCATACACAGAGAGAAAATGGAACAAATACTACTAACATACGGTCTTCCCAAAGAAACGGTTGCCGCTATAATTATGCTTTACAGAGACACTAAAGCAATGGTGCGCTCACCTGATGGTGACACATATTTCTTTGACATCGCCGCTGGAGTCCTACAAGGAAATATATTAGCACCATATATATTTATAATATGTCTAGACTATCAGTACTGCTGTATGGCTGCACCACTTGGACCCTAACGAAGCACCTTGAGAATAAACTAGATGGGAGCTGCACAAGAATGCTGCGTGCGGTCTTGTACAAGTCGTGGAAACAGCACCCCACAAGGAAGCAGCTGTATGGTCACCTGCCCTCCATCTCACAAACCATCCGAATGAGACGGACAAGACATGCTGGACACTGATGAAGGAGCAAGGACGAGCTCATAAGCGACGTTCTTCTGTGGAAGCCAACACATGGATGTGCTAGTGTGGGTCGCCCACCAAGGACCTACATTAACCAATTCTGCGAGGATACTGGATGCTCCACGGAGGACCTCCTAGGTACAATGAATGATAGAGAAGATTGGCGAATTGCGCGACATGATGATGATGATGATGATGATGATGAAGCAGAATTCTTGTGTTCCTCAGTGTTAAACAGAATCTTTGTGTTCCTCAGTGAAGGGAGGAGGAGAACGGAGAGAAATACAGAGTACAGATCAAGTTTTTTTTTCTTGCTAAAGGCCGATAATAATGAGAAAGACCTGGGAAACGACAGAGGTCTTAGTGTTGTTGTTGGTGGTGGTGAGGGATGGTTTATTTTCTGTTCTGAAATGGCTGACTGACATTGTCCCTGACACATGCATCAGAGTTCACAGTTTAAGATGGCTTTGCTGTGTTATCTCTCCTACGAAGAATCTAATTCGCATTGCAGTGTGTTGAACATTTTTTCCCAGTGTCGACAACTGGAACAGAGCCAAGATAACAAGAGAGAAATCTACATTTCTGATCTGTGTTATCTTAGAATGTGTTTCGCGTCAAATAACCACTGAGACTGTCTAATATTATTGCCAAAATACTTGGGCACCAATGACATTACACAAGCTCTATTAAACCAAAACGTTAAAGGACAGATAACTTCAAACGTGTTCTTTTAGCTTTTTATTCGATGCCAATTTTCCCTCCCATTTCTTTTAAGATCATCATGGGTAGGGATAAAACTCGTCGGGTATATCTCTATTAATAATAGAGATTGGGTCTCTATTTGTCTGTAACGGAAACTACGTTACTGCTTACATCACAATACCAAAAATCGTCACTATGTTCAATATTCATGTTAATAAATTATATAAAAGCTGTTCCTCATAATTCAAAATTTGGATCCTTTACTTTTCATTGTAATAATGAAAATTTAAATAAATAAACTATGAAATTAATTAAAAAGTTGTATTATTTCTTTGATTGGAAAAATATTTTCGAAATTTTGAAATTATTTTTTACTCTCGCCTTTTTTTTTAGATTATTTTTTTTTAATTATTATTTTTTTTAAATTATTATTTTTTGAAATTATCATTTGTTTGAAATTATTTTTTTTTAATTATTTTTTACTCTCACCCTTTTTTCAGTAATAAGATGTTAACAAAAAGTTAGAAGTAAATGCCGACAATTTTGTGTAAAATTTATGTGTAAAATATTCAAAATAATTATTTAATTAATAATTAATAGATACACATATTTCATTTGAGGGGGACAGAACTAAGTTTCCTTTTCAAATTGTTTTATTTTTTTTTTTACTCTTTTAATAAATGTTATGATTTTACTTACGTTTTAATTTGACATTGAATTTGTAACTCTCAGGCAATATCTTTCAAAAATTAAATTTTACACCAGCTGTTTTTTTTTTGTTTTTTTGTTTTTTGTTTTTTGTTTTTTCCTTTTTTAGTACAAAATAATCGAAATAGGTATATTTGGACAGTATCTTTTCATTAAACAAAAATTGGTTAAATATAATTGAATTCCGATTTTTCATTTTTTTTTCTTTCAAGTTTTTGACAATTCTTTTGATATTATCATCAGTTGTCCGAAAGAGTTATTACTGGTAAACCAAGTACTTTCGGTTCTTTTCTGAACCATTATCAAGGCTGTTTATATTTGTCTAAACTATCATTATCAAGACTGTTAATATATAATGTATAGTAGAAGGTGCAGCGTGGTGTAATGGTTACCGTCGTAAGAAATGGACACGACGTGATGGGTTCAAATCCTGCCCAGGACTGTTTACATTTCCCATAGCACTACCTTTGGGAAAGGTATGAATCCTTATATTCTCCCTCAATCTATGGGCAAATCGTAGGACAGACTGAGCTCTTTGATCAGTCTAGGCGAAGGACATTTCTGAATTCAAACCTGTTAAACTCCGCTTAAGAAATTGATCTCGTGTCAAATCTTGCTCGTGCAGAGGAGTTGGTATATATATATATATATATATATATATATATATATATATATATATATATATATATATATAAACTGCTAACAGCCGAGTCCAGAATTTGAAAACATGACCATTTCCTACGAATCTAACCATTACAGAATGCACCAGACTACGTAAAACCAGCCCTGTTGGCTCGGGCTTTAGAATACAGCAACTGCACCTCTGCAGAGGACTAAGACTCCCAATTGGACCACCTATTGGTTATGGTTGGCGACGGAATCCTGGTGGATGAGCAGTCCATAACATGCAACACCCCACTTCGGCTCTTACTTAGACTAAACGAGCGGTCGGGGAGGCATGACCCTGTTACTCTTATGGCAAACCCCAACCCTTTGTATCATATGGGTGTTAGAAGGCGGTGGCTGAGAGTCTTCATGTCCTGGGTATGACACTAAACTCTAACTGATGGTGAGGTTCTAGTTCTGGAGGCCATGGGAATGTGTAGCACCCCTTCATTACCATTGCTTCCAGGTCCACTCTGACCCGGAGTGGTAGTACCTGTTAGGGTCCCATCAATGGGTTAGATAGAAATTTGTTTATAAAAGAATTGAGTTTAAAAATTTTCTTCCAAAACTATCGCTACGAATCTTTCAAAACTTTGCCGGCATTAAATGACCCACCGTTGTTGATATGCTGTAAAATAAAACAAACCAATCAAACTACGTAAAACTCTGAAAATATCTATGAAACAAATCACGAAAAAAGAAATATCTGTTTTTTTCAAATCACAGGTAAATGCTCACTTGTTTTATAGTCAACGAAAGATGCTCCAAGTTTGTTTTATATATATATATATACTAATCCACCTCCGCGTATTTTTTTTTTAATTCTTCTATTTCTATGAGCCATTTGGTTATCACGAAAGCACAAGACATAAACCTCTAGGCAAAATATTTAGCGATTATAATCCGTTTTATTGTATTAGTAGATTCGTTATCTGACACGTAGTGGAGTCAAAGAAAATATCCAAAAATAGCATTGGTAGATTTTATCGCAAGACGAAACAAGACGAAAACAAAACAAAAAACTTTAAATTGAATATATTATTTGCGTTATTTAGAATGAATAAAAAATTACTGTAAGTATTTTATACTTTTTAGTAAATATATTTTTACCAACCAGTGTTCGACACAAGGCCAATTTCTTAAGCGGAGTTTAACAGGTTTGAATTCAGAGTTTTCTTTCTCCTAGACTGGTTACCTTTTCAGACATCACCGACCCGCTCTTCAAGGCGGGAGTCCAGTGTGCTTCCCCTTGACTTAAAGGGACAGGGCTGGATTTATTGCCCAGCGCCCGAGGCGGCCCCCTTGTGAGGGAATGCCGAAGGGATCGACGCAATTTTTCAACCTACCACCCATGAGTCTCGGCTTGTAGGTGGTCCCACGTAAAAAGGCCTTGTACCGTATCGTGTGCAAGTGGGGTACATGTAAATACCAGACTGGTTACCTATCCAATGTTAAAGAGCCCAGTCTGTCCCACTGTTTACCCATAGCTAGGAGGGAGACTATATGGATTCATACCTTTCGCAAAGGTATTCGTGCTATGAGAAATGCAAACAGCCTCGTCCACGATTTGAACTCGAGTCGACGAGTCCATTTCCTATGACTCTAACCATTACACCTCGCACCTCCATGCACATTTTAGTAAGTAAGATCGTTAGACAATTACTTTTTAACTCTATTCTGCGAGAATTCCTCTGCAAAACCACATCGACTATCTATATATCAATAACCATGTTCTTTAACTGTACGAACGTTATCATCTTGCAACACACTTTGGTTAAAAATAGGACCGTCCAAATCGTCCAAGATGAAATGCAAAATTGTAAATCCTGATTATCTGGTGTTGCTTATCCATCGAATTCTTATTTCTTATAAGTGTCGTCACCTCGCCTAAATAATGGACGATTCCGTTCTTATTATAAAGTAATAAAGAAAAGAAAAAGGACATGCTACACAGAAAAATATAATGAGAAATAAATAAAGAGATGGGGAAATATAGGGAGAGAGGTGAACGCCGCACGGAATCGATAATGCTAATCTGTTTCATTCAAACATAATGAAAAGATAAAAAAAAAGGAAAGAAAGAAAAGAGAAAGAGAAAGAGAAAGAGAGATCGTTAAATCAGGTTTATTTTTACATATTGAACTATTCTGCAATAGCTCTTAAGTAAACATATCAAACGTTGTAATAATTAAATCATCATACTGCTAGTTCAATATATTATTCGAGGTATTTAGAATAAATGGAAAAAAAATACTAAATTATTAAGTATTGTAAACTTTTTAGCAAGTAACATAAGTTAGCTAGAAAATTACTTTTTTAAAGCTCTATTCTGCAACAATATCTCTGCAAAACAGCATCGACTGTATTCATATAATTTTACGTAGTTAAGAATACGTGGAGATATTATGAATGACGTCTATTATTAATGAAGATTCGCTTCCAGTTTTTGTCTGTAACAAAAACTACGTCACTGCTTACGTCACATTACCCAAAATCTTCGTAACAGAATAAATACACTGAAAATTTGAACATGCAGTCCTCATTGTTTTTTAAAACAAGTTTTAATAAATACATAACTGGTATTAAATATCTATATATAGTTTGTTTTATTTTAATACATATTTACAGTTTACATTTCAAATTGTTTTATTTTTTAATCTTTTAATGAATTTGATGATTTTACTTACTTAGGGTACAAACTCGCTGACATTGAATTTTTAACTCCCACCCCTCAGGCAATATGTTTCAAAAATCTATTTTTACATCGCCTTGAGGGCGTTTTTTATTTTGCTAGTCATATTTTATTTCTATCGAAAGTTTTTGAAAATCTTAAATCAATTACACTTTGAATTATGGACTCTCTCGTCGATTTTCGACGCACGAGGGTTCATACAATGAACAACCCACACATTGATTTGTTTATAGTGGTGAAGGCTTGTGTTGGACCATCCGCACTTTTTGGCACAGTCGATAGGAAAGAATTGGTGCACAAGGAATGCTACAAACCCAATCAACGACTGACTTCAGGAATTTTGAATTCAGAGTTTTCCTTCTCTTAGACTGGTTGCCTACCCAAGACCGAAGAGCCCAGTGTGCCCTACTATTTTACCCATAGCTGGAGGGAGAATATATGGATTCATACCTTTCCCAAGGGTATTAGTGCTATGTGAAATGCAAACAGCCTTGTCTGGGATTTGAACTCGGGTCGACAAGTCCATTTCCCACGACTCTAACCATTATGCCACGCGCTTCCATAATACATTTTGAATCCTTCTTTAGTCGACGGGGCGGCCTAAAGTCGGTAACAGCCAGTCAGCGAGGGAGTCTATCCCCTTTTCAATAGCGCTAGACCAAGGAGATTGTTTTAGCATCTGAGGTGGAGCGCCACACCTACCATCAGCTCCTTACTTTACCGCACAGATCCCTGTGCTACTCAAACGCTGACTTGGCGGGGACCGGTATCGAACTAGGAACCTTGTGGTTTCTAGCCGAACGCTCTATCGACTGAGCTAATAGGCTACAAACAACACAAACTCCAGTCGTATAAACGGGAATTCGCAAGGTACCAACCTTGATTTAATTCATTCAACTCATAACTCAATGTCTTCGTACATCAATTCAATTTTCCCTACTGAAATAAACTGAAATACCATTAATCCGTTCCTTCCACCCCCTCATTTTTTGTTACGTCATTTCCTTCATCATCATATTCCGCTAGTAGCATTGATATCCATGACAATCTCTCGCCAACCGTCCCTATCATTCATTTCTCTGGGAGGTCATCTTCGCAGCATCCAGTATCCACACAAAACTGGTCTATGCACTTCTCCGTGAACGGCTCACACTGGCCCGCCCATGTGATGGCTTCCACAGAAGAACGTCACTTATGGGTTCTTCCTTGCTTCTCCAGCAGTGCCCAGCGTATCTTACTCGCCTCACACGGATGGTTTGTGTGATATGAGGCAGGTGGCCGTCCAGCTATTTTCCTGTGGTGTGTTGTTTCCACGTCTTGTTTATGACTGCACGTAGTAGCACTACGGCTTGGAAGAATTCTCGCTTTAACTTGTCAGTAATATCGGATTTCCATATCGCTGACAATCTATTTAAAGCAGATCATGCCTTTCATATGCGTTCATTAACGTCGCTTTCTGTTGATGAGATATTACTACCTAGGTACGTGAATTGTTTCATCCAGTTTAGGAATTTACCATCGTGTGTGGAGATGTCTCCTTCATTTTTAAAACGGGGTTATCGGAGTTCACGTATAGGCCTATGTTCCGCGTTGCCTTTTCTAGTCAGTGTAACAAGGATTCGGCTTGTGCAGGTGTATTTGCAAGAAGTGCCAGATAATCTGCGTAATCCGCATCCATAATAGTCTGTGCGGGATATCGCCTGCTTCTGGCTTTTTTTTAGTGTGAGGCCCTTTTTGTGGGATCTAATGATGCTCGAAGTACGTAATCTAGGCATATTATAAATATATATGACGCTAGCGTATCTCCTTGTAATACTCCAGCAACAATGTCAAAGAAGTCAATGTCGCCATCAGGTGAGCGTAACATGGCTTTGGTGTTTTGATAGAGCATAATTATGGCAGTAACTGTTTTGGGGGGAGGCCGTATGCTAGTAATATTTGCTCCATTTTCCCTCTGTGTATGGAATCAAATGCATTGGAGAAATCTACAAATAGTAGGGTTGCCTCAAAATTCTTTGCTCGGACCCCTCCGATTCGACGAATAGCCAGGACGTCATTTTGAATGAGAGAAATAGGTCTAAATTGTATAAAATCATGATAAAATAGAATGTAATAAATATGCTGTAAAGTAAAGGTAAAGTCGGCTTATTGTCGGTATCAACCGGAGAGCGAGGGAGTCTATCCTCTTTTCGCTTGTGCTAGATCAGCGAGATTGTTTTTGCGTCTGAGGTGGTATTGTATGTTTATTCTTTTTATTAATAATATTTTTCTTTGGCGTCATAAATTTGGAAAATTGAATGTTTTTAATGAACTTATTAACATTACTGAGTGGTAGTACCTGCTTGGGTCCCATCTATGGGTTAAATGGAAGAAAATGAGTTTTAAAAAATTGAGTTTAAAACAAAATTAAAGGACCCATCAGGAATTAATAAAATAAAACGTCTTCGGCATGAAATAACCCAACAAGGGTTGACATACTGCAAAATCCTATCAACCAGCCAACCAACCCAATATATGCACTTCTTGATAGTGGCACAAATACTGGCTACTTGGATTCTAATTGTTAATCACAATTTATAAATGCTTTCAAAAATTTAACATATGTAAGACTCTGTCCCCTTAAGGGTCCGTTAAATCTGTGAACCTATAAGGTTCACATACCCCATGTGATCACTATTAGGTCCTGGCACGGCACCCACTGTGAACGTACGAGGAATGTGACCCTATATGCCTCGCATACGTACCCCACTGATACTATGTTGTCCATAGTACCAAATGTGATACGTGTCACATACGCACACTGACATCGATACAACTAATTGGTGAGAGTGAGTATTCTTTGGTAAGGACTTTCTTTAGGGAGAGAGAGAATTAGAGAGAGATTAGACGTACTTGCAAGAGCTTCTACCGTGTTCACCGGCTTCTTCGGATTGTGCTTCTAGCTAAGGCTGATTTGGTCAAAATAAAAGGAATTACTAAAGACAAGACATCCATTTTGTGACTTGATCAAGTAATTATTTATTTTAACTTCATCCATGAAACCGCACGGGGACGATCAGGCCTTAGCCCGTCTTCACCCCGTCGCCGACCAGGCTCAAGCTTCCGTCTTCACCAGACTCTTTTTTAACTTCTAACTATCACCTCTCACTCTTCCTTTCTCTCCTTCGCCACGTCAACATTCTAATCATCCAATCAAATCTATCCACGCGTATTCGCTGAATCAGCATTTAAATTTTTCCGCTGGTCATAAATTCTTCCTAACAAATCATCAATTCAACACAATGGTTAAACGTCATAACCATAGTATTACAAATCAGTGATTTGATAATATGTGTAAATACATTTAATTGAAAAATATGTACGAGTGAAATTTTATCTGTGGGCAAGTGTTTATACACAAAACAAAATACAAATTTGATGCTGATTTGTGCCACTTATTTAAGTTTAAGTGTTGTATTTGTTTTGTGCCTGTCGTAGAATAATCATTTTTGTAAATTCCCAGTAATGTAAAATTCTTATTTCGTTCATTTGAATCTGACTTGTTTAAAAATATCTTAACTGCACATCACAGGCGACACGCACTTGATTTTATTAAGGATTTAAAAAATCAAATCCTTCCATCCGTATTGAAAAGGTCACATTTTGCTATTAGTACCATTCTCTTCATTTCTTTCTTATTTTTCGCAGAGAGTTATCCGACATAATCGATTTCTTTGTCATGTAAATTGGAAAGCCTCTGAGTCAATAAATAGATTACGTGACAGGCATTGGAATTCAGCCTGAAAACTACCAATGATGAGGATTTGAATTTACATGTTTTCTACGTGGTTATCGCATATTTTTACATATGATAAATCGAGTACTGAAAGAAAGGTCTTTAACAGGAAATGGGATGGCTCCTTTCTTTCTTTCCTTTTCTTCTTTTTTTGAAGTCGTAATGTCATTCTCAGATGGGATAATGATACTTAGTTGGCTGGCTGGCTGGTTGTTTTATTTTACGTAATATCAACCCTCTCACTGACCATTTGATACAGAATCATGTATTCTTTTTATAAACAAAGTACTCAGGTTGGTTGGATGGTTGGATTTTACGGCATGGCAACCTGTGTTATTTCTTCTAATTTATTTATATACATGAAGTTAATGAAAATTATTTCTACCAGTTTATTGACACACATAAAATTAATTAGGAATATTTCTACCGGTTAGTTGATACACATTAAGTTAATAAAAATATATTTCTACCGATTTATTGATATACATGAAGTTAATGAAACAAATGTGTATATGAATATATAAATATATATATATATATATATAAATATATATGAGTATATATAAAAAAGATATGAATATATATATATATATATATATATATATGAGTATATATAAAAAAGATATGAATATATATATATATATATATATACATATATATATATATATATATATAAATACAATAAATAAAGATATGAATATATATATAAAGATATGAATATAATATATATATTTATGAATATATAAAAAGATATGAAAACACCACAAAATGCTGTTAAAGTGAAAACATTTTATCATTTATTAACTATAACAGCATTTTGTGGTGTTTTCATATCTTTTTTTTATATATACTCATACCGTCGGGTCGGATTCATTTCCTTTCTTTTAACTTATATATATATATATATATATATATATATATATATATATATATATATATATATATATATATATATTGTGTGTGTGTGTGTGTGTGTGATGGCAGTTCTTGAAACTCAAAGAAAGTAGAAAAGTTAAAGTTGTCACTTGAAATACTGTGATGAAATAAATATAAAACTCGCATTTTCAGGTTTTTTTTCCCACTTTTATTATTTTGATAAATCAGACCGGCCTGTGGTCTTTCCCCATCACTCATTAAAAAGGGGGGAAAGTCTGAATAAGGAATCTATGCATTAAGCATTCAAATCCCAGTAGTCTAATCCATTCACATGTCTGAAAATCAACTACTAAAAACTCTGAATTAACTTTCTCGTCGCGTTTCAAAACAAGGTCAGCTTTTGACCCTTACCTGTCTGTCGAAACACCCACGCCTACTCTCAGGCTGACAGCACAGGTGGAGAATTGATGGGGACGATTCATTATTAGTAAAAAGTAAAGTTGGCAGAATGGTCTATTGTCGGTATCAGCCGAACAGTGAGGGGGTCTTTTTGTTAGCGCTAGAATAGGGAGATTGTTTTTGCTGAGGTGGCGCGCATCACCTACCATCAACTCCCCACTTTACCGCATAGATCAGATTGCGATGTGTTAGCGGAGATCGGCACCTAACCTAGAACCTTGCGATTTTTAATATATATAAATAAATATTGAAATATTTTTGTGGGTTACAGAATTTAATGATCACAATGAACAGACCAATCTTTTATTAATTATTTAAAAAAATAAAAATAACAATTGGCTAGATAGCTGACAGAGTATTTTGCATTAGAGAAATGAAAATAAAATGTTCGATTACAGGTGTAAGAGCTATATTTATTTGCTATAGTGTACTATAGAATTAAAAGGCTATTGTTACTATTGGTTTCAAAGCAGCGTATTACCCGCTTATCGAGAAAATGTGCCAGTGAAACATTACAACGAATTTTAACTCAGTTATATATAACTTAAAATTCGTTGTAATATTATATAGAAAAACATATATAATTCGCTGTAATATTATATATATATATATATATTATATATATATATATATATATATATATATATATACACACACACGAAGGTGTGTCAAAATGTAATGCCATTTTGTTTAGGATAAGTACTAACTCAGAACATGTATCATACATCAAAATGAAGCTGGTTCTCTGTGGATCACATTCCTACTTCACATAGTTACTGTTTCTCTTAATACCAATGTTCCACCTTCGAATGAGAGCATGTATCCCTGCCCTGTAAGATTCTGTTGACTGTTCCTTGAGCCACTTCATTGGAATTCAGACTATCATCTATTCGGCCCATGAAAGAGGGTTTAAGACGCAAACATCATTCCATTGTTAGTAATTATACCTGTCCTAAACAAAATGGCATTACTTTTTGACTCACCCTGATATATATATATATATATATATATATATATATATATATATATATATATTATTGCGTTCAGCCGTTTTTCATCCACGTGACCTCTTACTATGTTATGGCGAAAAAGTAGTGTATGTGCACATTCTTATAATTGTTTTACATATACATATATAACACACATATATTGTTTCCACTATTATTATCATTGTTAATATTATTATTATTGTATAAATTGTTAATGTAATTATAGGCATTTTAGAACATTAGTGCTACTAGCAAATATATGCACCCTCCGGGTGCAAGTATTTAAGTTTTAATGAAATAAAATATTATGTTAACTTAGAAAGGGTAATGGAACTAAATAAGATGCCGATAAAAAGATTTGATACAGAGTGGGAACAACTAAAACTTGCCTTTTCTTCCCTCTCGTCTTTCATTGCAAAATTTTCATAATTTAACTATTTAGTTAAATTAGGAAGTAAAGAATAGAATTACTGTTAATATTGTTAATGGATTTATTGGAGAGATTTTTGCTCAGATTCATTAAGATAAAACCAAACAATTAGAAATCAATAATACTGAGCATATATTTATTAAAATCAAATTTTTAATATCAATATGCAAATTAGCCTTCCCGGTCACACTGCACACCGCTATTTTTTGTATATATAAATACAATCGCATGTTAATAATATGTAGATATGGTCAACAGTATTAATAATGTAAAACAATTTTATTGATAATTGAGGTTTGAATAAAAATAAAATCATGGAGAATGTTATGTAAATAGCAAAGGGAATTGTGACTCGATTAGTAATATAGTTTCGGTTACAGACAGAAAAACACACAATCTCCATTATAATAAGATTATCGAAGTTTATTTTGTTTAGTTTAGGATATTTATATTTTATATGCAGGGCTTCTAAAATCTTTAGTCTTTGTTTACATGTTTGTTTTTCTAAAATGGTAGTATTCTCATTGAGTATTTTTCGGAATTTAGTATTGGGACAAGAGTTTTTAAATGTTGGACTATTGAGCTAGTTTCTGAAAGGTGCATCGTGAGACGTCTGGAAAATATATATATATATATATATATATATATATATATGTGTGTTGTGTGTGTGTGTGTGTGTGTGTGTGTGTGTGTGTGTGTGTGTGTTTCGTTAAACTGTACTGGCGATTCTTGTCGGACGAGTTTTTGTCTTATTTTTAAAACAACGAGCAGTAACGTAGGAATTGGTAGTGGGAGGTAGTAAGACACCCGAAACATCCCATCAGTTTCACCCCTGAAGATGGAAGATAGACATGCCGAAAGCGCTCGTAAAGAAACCTTTGGTGGATTGCTACACCAGTTCCACCCTGACATTAAAAAGATGGCCAGAAAATTAGAAAGGATTGAACAAAAACTCGTCCGACAAGAATCGTCAGTACAGTTTAACGAAACATGTTTAAAAGAAAAATCCTGTCAAAATACACTTATATATATATATATATATATATATATATATATATACATATATACATATATATATATATATATATATATATATTAATTAATTTTTTGTTATCAATATTGGAGAAATAATTATAAAGTGCTCAATTATTTCTTTAAGAGCTTTATTTATTTATTCATTTAAGTCACCAATAAGTCAACGTCTCTGATGACGGACATACATCTGAAACCATTGGTAAGACGAACTTTGTATTGGTGACTTAAATAAATAAATAATATATATATAAATATGTATATATAAATATATATATATATATATATATGTGTGTGGTGTGTGTGTGTGTGTGTGTGTGTTTTGATATCTCAGCGTTAGTTAATTATAAGATAGTACACTAATGAACTTGTGTCCTATTGATCTAATCAGCATTGAATGACAGTTTATTTATCATTCAGTTTATTGATATAATGGAGATAATTATGAAATACTAATTTTATGTCTTCTCTCCTTTTTAAATAAAAACGGATATCATCACGGGCTTGATTAATTGGTTGGTTAGATTTTATAGCATCTTAACCCTTGTTGTGTTATTTTATTCCGAAGACATTGTTTTATTCATTCTTGATGGTTACTGACTTTTTTTTTTTAAATTTTGTTTAAAAAATATTATTAACGTAATCGTCCACGTCTAATGCAATGAAATATATCAAATTAGAAATACTAACGAAATTAAATATTAAACACATAAAAAGATTACACTTATTTTAATTATATCTTAATTGGTTTCTATATAAAATCATTCATAGCATTAATCTTATTACGTTGGAGAATAAAACAATAATATTAGAAATCAATAAAACCAAGTAGTTATTTATTCAACCCGGTTTTATTAAAACCAGTATGCAAATTAACTCAATTTTTCTCACATTTTTATAAACTCATTTTCTTCTATTTATCCTATGGATGATACCCTATCAGGTACTACGTCTCCGAATCAGGGTGGAGCTTAGAGTAATGGCGATGAAGGGGATACTCCACACTCCCCAGAGTTTCCCAATTGGAAATTCACGAGATGCAGTTTAACGTCATGCACAGGACACTAAAGATCCTCAGCAACTGCCTCCTACCACATATGGGATAAAAAGGGTTGGTGTTTGTCAATAAGGTTGAGAAAATCATATAGGCGCTAGGGCTTAGCGTGACCAGTCGATTGATCGGAGGCGGGGGCTCTCTGACCGCCCTTCTAGCCCGTGTAAGGGCATAAGTTTAGTGTTGTATGTATGGACTGTTCAGTCACTAATATACCGTCCTAAAGCTAAATTACATGGGAATCTACACAAAGAGGCTACGTGAATAAATCCCGGAAGCAGTACTGCATAAAAAGTAGCTGTATTGCTACTTAGTTCCTATCATACCAAACATCCAAGTAAGACGCACAACACACGCTTGACACTGCTGGATAAGCAGGGTGAAGCTGATAAGTGACATTCTCCTGTGGACCATGGTGTAATGGTTAAAGTCATGGGAAATGGACTCGTTGTCCCGAGTTCAAATCCTGGATGTGGTAATTGCATTTCACTTTGCGCTAATACCCTTGGGAAAGGTATGATTCCTACTCTCCCTCCAGCTATGGGTAAATAGTAGGGCATACTGGGCTTTTTAACTTTGTTTAGGCAACCAGTCTAGGAGAAAGAAAACTCTGAATTCAAACCTGTTGAACTCCGCTTAAGAAATTGATCTTGTGTCACATCCTGCTCGTGCGCGGAGGGGTTGCTAAATATATATACACATGGACACACCAGAATGGACCGACCAGCAAAGACTTACATTTTGCGGATACTGGATGTTATGAGGAGGACTCGCCAGGGGCGATGGCCGATAGGGACGGGTGGCGCCAGAGAGTCATGGGAATCGCTGCTGTCAGCGTGACATGATGATTATGATGATGATTAGTAAGTTGAGGTTCTTAATGTATTGTTTTTATGTATACAAACTTTATTAGATTAGTGTCGTTCTTAGGCTTCTCTTCATATCAGTATTTCAACTGTCACTACAAAAATGTCTTTGTTTCGCCTATAATATCGGGGCAATTTTCTATAATATTTTATTTTGATTCTTTCCAGCATTAGCACACCTAATTACATTTCTAATGTTTCTTATATCTAAGGGAATAGATAAAATTAATGCAACGATCAAATTTCTAGTTTATTTACGTAATGGTCCACGTCCACATAAGTCTGTTCAAAATGTATTAATGTCACTAGAAAGAATATGCACCCTCCGGGCGTAAGTATTTAAGTTTTAATGTAATGAAATATATAAAATTCGAAAATACTAACGAAATTAAATAAGAATGCATAAAAAAGATTACACTTTTTAAAAATTATATCTTAATTGGTTTCTATATAAAATCATTCATAGCATTGATTTTAATACGCTGGAGAATAGAACAATAATATTAGAAATCAATAAAACCAAGTAATTATTTATTAAACCCAGTTTTGTTAAAACCAGTATGCAAATTAACTACACCATATATTATGTAAATCTTTATTTCTTAGTGATATATAAGATAGATTACAGGATTTTAAACGCACTAATAATACGGGCTGTTTTGAAGTAAATCTAACTCAGATTTCCATAGAGACATCGTTAATAAATAAGATTTATTCTATGTATTAATGATTTTGCCAATAAAATAAATACTCATTGATAAATTTACGCAATTCATGAGGGTAGTGATACGTAAGAAGTGACCTAGTTTTGGAATCTCTATTATAATAAGATTTACGAAACTCAGATTTCTTGTACTCACAGATAACGTCAAATCTCCCCCCACCTATGGGTTGAATATTACCACTGCTCTTTTTCTATAATGATAGCTTTGGCGTTAAATAACCCACGGAGCTTGATATGTCATTAAACAAAGAAATAGTCGTAGTATAGGTTAATACCAAATTTCCGAGCAAGTAAGTTTTTGTTTTTGTTTTTTCAATTAAGAAAGAATGCAATATTTTTAATCATTGTTGATAATGTATCGGAACTTTTATAAGATATTACTACCCCTAGAAATGTTTCCTCTCAATATTGAATTAATTTATATTGGGACACTACTCATATAGGGTGTAATGACCTGGAATATCCTGTCGAAACACATCTCTCTCCAGGTCTACAACTGGTTTGAATTCAGAGATCTTCTTCTAGAAGATTCGAACTCACTTTTCAATCATAATGGATCAGCAAGACTAGCTTGCCAATCATTGCAACACAACGAGATGGAAGCCTTGTGGACCAGGGGCGGGGCTATGTTAAGAAATAAACATCGTTAGGTCCAGGCGAGTATCTTAGTCAACTTTTTAGACGACGCTCGGATATATATATATATATATATATATATATATATATGTGTGTGTGTGTGTGTGTGTTTGTGTGTGTGTGTACATATGTATGTATTTATCAGTTAAAAACTCCGCTCCTTACTAGTAGCTGCCGAGGGATTAAGGAACTGGACTGATGAAAAATCAATCGGGTTACACTCCAGGCTAAGAAGTAGTTTCTGTGTCTAGCCACACTGAAGAGACGTGAAACGTCGAAACATGAATTGTGTGGATGATTATATATATATATGTATATACATATATATATGTGTGTGTGTTTGTGTATGTGTGTGTGTGTGCATGTGGGTTGTATGTGTGTGTGAAAGCCTTAATTTATAAGAAGTCAATTTCAAGCTTCGCATTTTCAAATCTGATTTTCTAAAATTTTAAAACAATTGCTGAAGTAAATAATGCAATTATAATTGTATTATTCACTTCTGCAATTGTCTTTAATTATTCATTTTTTTAATTAATTCATTACAAGTAACCCTGATGATCTTTTTGGGGCGGAAACTTAAGTAGGTTATCTATCTATACCTTTCAAATATATATATATATATATATATATATATATATATATATATAATTTTGCTATAATGGAAGTTTAATTCTCACCTTCCCTTTTTTACTTCCGTTCCTACGCCATCTAGTCATTTTTGTATTTTACGAGGACTATTCTGTATTTATTAATTCTTTTCTTTGTCCATTTGACTCACTTGTTTCATCTGACGATTGCATTTTTTCAAAACACAATTTTTTTAGTAGTGTATAATAGTATCTTAGCCAATTTATTAACCCTAACCGTCGGGTTTTTTCTTTCCTTCTTTTCATCTTTTCCTTATGTTCAATTGAAACAAATTACCGTCATTGCCCACCCCCACTCCCTATCTTTACCCTACTCTCTTTCTTTCTCATATTATTCTGTGTAGCATGTCCTTTTTCTTCCCTTTCCTTATGATAAAAAAGGGACGGTCCATTATTTAGCTGAGGTGACGACACCGATAAGAAATAAGAATTCGGTGGATAAGCAACATCAAATAATCAGGATTTACATTTTTGCATGGTCTCGTTCTTTCTTTTTTTCATCATCGATTGAAACAGATTAGGGTTATTGTTTTTGAGTTCTCACCCCATCTCTCAATCTTTCTCCTAATCTCTTTCTTTCTTTCTTTATTGTATTATTTCTGTGTAGCATGTCCTTTCTTTCTTTATAATAAAAACGGAATAGTCCAGTATTTAGCTGATGTGACGTCAATCATAAGCAATAAGAATTCGGCTGATAAGCGACACCAGATAATCAGGATTTACATTTTTGCATGTCATCTTGGAGGATTTGGACGGTCTCATTTTTAGCTAGAAGGTGTTGCAAGATGATAACGGTCGGAAGATTAAGGAGCAAGAATGTCAATATATAGATATTTCTTTTTTACCACTTCTATCCGAATTGGAGTACTTGAATCCTATTGGTTAAAAAGGCAGTAATAGCAGGTATGACGTCATCATATGAACTTTTCAGCCCACCTTCGTAACACCCCATTTTTTTTCGCGAGAATGTCATATCTTGGATATAATTGAATATTTGACTCTATACCAATTGCAAGTAGAATATAAAGGTTTCAATATGACATTTAACGCGCTGACTCTATATAAAACATTCATTTTCTTTTTTCTTCCCCTTTTTTTAAGATAGTGCGAGAGCAATAAAGATAGTTCTCTATGTTTTATTCTGCGTATGGGAAATTATTGTACATCGATATTATTGACAGGAATAATCAATTCCCTCATTACAATATATTCCTTTGCAGCGAGTTGTGGCCTAGAAACCAATGTAAAGAATAGGGAAATGAAGATAACGTTTCTCAAATGGACATATTAGAAATAAAATTTTAAAAAAGAGGGGAAAAGAAAGTGTTGCTATAAACGACAAAAGGTTAGCAAAGCGTATCAGATATTAATTCACTTCTCAATCTTTGCTTACCAAATGAACTGAGATAAACAAATAAATCATACGATGCAGTAGATCGATAAACTGTCGTGCATACGGTTTGAAAATATGATAAACAATTTACTTTTATAAGGAATAGGCATAAATAGAATCCTAATCTATAATTTTGATAGAATAAAACACGTTCGAATATCAAATCTTGTCGTCACCGCAGATAAATGCACACACACACACACACATATATATATATATATATATAATATATATAATATATATATATTACGAGCCAATCATTGCTGAATATAGGCAGCAGCCCGCGAATCTTTTTGATATTAGCAGCAGCAGCTATGCCAAGATTATCGCTAATCTTTTGATTTTGGTTTAATCAATTAATTATATCTCTTAATCAGTAAAAATCAGTAACCAAATTTGGTGTGTTTCTTAGCTATAAGGATGTCAAGGTGTGTGCAAGATTTCGAATCTGAATAACATCTTGTTTCTGAGTTATAAGTCGGCACGTACCAAGGTTCCAATTCTGGAGCTCTGGGAAGTGTGGAGTACCCCTTCATTGCCATTACTTCCAGGTTCAGTCTGAACCGGAATGGTAGTACATGTTAAAGTTCAATCTATGGGTTAAATAGATTTAAAAAAGGAGTGTATAAAAATGTGCTCAAAACAAAAAGTAAAATGTTGAATACCTAACAAGAATAAATAAAACAATAACGTCATCGGTATAAAATAACCCAAGGGTTGATATGTCGTAAAATCCAACCAAACAACCAACCAATCTGTTTGATTTTAAGTAATTGATAATAATAATTTATAAATGACTAACTTCAAGTAACTATTCTTGATACAAATAATCTACACCGTTTTATGGTTTCAAGCATTCCCAATATAACATTAATAATTCTACTCATTTGTTTGGACATAGTCATATGGTGTCACGTATTCCAATACATTACTAATAATAATGTGGAATGGGTGTGTTTCTGTCTGTAACCAAAAATACGTCACAGCTTGCGTTACAATATTCTCAATGATTGCGTAAGTCTATCAATGGGTATTTAATTTATAGTCAAAATCGTTAATACATAGAATAAAAACAACCCTTTGTTATATACACTCAAAATTTGAGTAAGCAATTTTAAACATTGCTTTTTACCCTTGCCCTTTTTTTCAGTAACAAGAAGTTAACTAAAAAGTTTACAAATAAATAAATACCAATGATTTAGTGAAAGTTTTATGTGCAAAATATTCAAAATAATTATTTAATTAGTATTAATAATTAATAGATGCACGCCACATTTTGTTTGAGAAGTGGGGGCAGAACTAAGTTTCCATTTCAAGTTGTTTTATTTTTTTGTTTGTTTGTTTTTTTATTCCTTTAATAAATTTGATGATTTTACTTAATTATGATACAAACCGTCTGACACTGAATTTTTAACTTCCGCCTCCATCAGGCAATATCTTTTAAAAATCAATTTTTACACAGCCTGGGGGTGTTTTTTGTTGCTAGTTACAAATAATTTTCAAAAATATCTATTTGACACATAGATAGGGCCCTAACAGGTATAATCAGAGTGAATTTGGGTAGAATGGCAATGAAATGGGTGACCACACTGTCCAGGTCTCACTAACTATAGCCTGACTACGAGAGACAGGTTAGTACCATACACAGGACATCCCTTGGCGAGTGTGGGTCTTCTCCCTTTAGAAGAGATACAGCTGGTGTATTCTAAACCGTGCCGATAAGGCTATTATTTTTGGTTGAGAAATTGAGATTAAGATAAGGAATATGATATTGGTGTAATTTTAGTTTCTGCAAATCAAATTCTAATGTTAATCCAGCAGCTGATGTGTTCAGTAATGTGGGCTTATTCTTTAAAATTCCTTCCGATTCGTGCTGACCTTCGCATGTGTAGAATGACCAGCTGAGTGAATTGTGACAAAAAATAATGTATCTAAAAAATTATTAAAAAAACTAACAGAAATACGAGTCAAAATTGATAATAATAAGCATTTCCTCCCTTTTTTATTGTTGTATACTATGAATACTAAAACGTAACTCGACTATGAATAACCGCCTTTTATTCGTATCTTTATGTGTTCCGTTGGACGAGTCTAACTACCCTCCGTTACCTATAGTTGGAGAGAGAATAGTTGGATTCTTACCTTTCCCATGGATATTAGCACTATATGAAATACAACCAGCATTGTCCTGAATCTGAACTTGTGTCGTCGTGTTCAGACTTTATTTTCATTAAGACTACCGGATGCTTTCCCTCCCTTCAAACGCATGCGCACTTGTTAGTCTCATCTCGAATACATTTTTTTTTAGAAATGTCAGTCGAATACATTTGTCGTGTATTCGAGGAAATGGGGATAATTCTTTTTCCTCCATTTGTTCAAGACTAATTTTATGAAAAATAAAAACATTAATGCAATTCTCAATGAGTGTCTCTGACAGCAGTTTATAGAAATGGTATGACGTCTTGCATAATATTCCAAAAAGTTTTTCCTAAGAGGATTTCATTTTTAAATAATTGTCCGTTTCTTTGTCAGTTGATATCCAAAATCCGTCATTTCATTCTTGGAGAAGAATTTTTTTTCTTTCAAAGATTTTTATTAATTTGATATTCTTTATATCACACATAAGCTGTAACGTTGTCATCATTAAAAATAAAGTGTGTAACATATTAGACTTGAGCTGTAATATGGTCCCTATTAAAAACAAAGGACACTTTGTCGCTTATATTATGGTTAAGGATAATTATTCGTACTTAAAGGAGACAAACTAGCAATACTTAACCATATTAAATATGAGCTGTAATAGGGTAATTTATTAAAGATAACGAACGTAGAGATGCTTTTATAATAGCAAATATATAAACCCTTTCGGTGCAAGTATTTAAGTTTTAATGTAATAAGATATTATATTAAATGGCTAATGAAGCTGAATAAGAATCTAGATGAAAATATTTGAAACAGAGACGGGTATAATCGAAAAATAGAACAACTGAAACTTACTCTTCCATCACTCTCGTCTTTCATTGCTAAATTTTCTTAATTTAACTATTTATTTAAATTAGGAAGTAAATTAAAATTAGAGTTATTTAATCTTGTTAATGCATTTGTTTTAAGATTTATCCCCGAGATTTTTACTCATATTCATTAAGATAAAACCAAACAATTATAAATCAGTAATACCAAGCACATATTCATTAAAATCAGATTTTTAATATCAATGTGCAAATTAGCCTTCCCGTTCACACTGTAAACCGCTATTTTGTTGTATATATAAATACAATTGCATGTTATTAGTATGTAGACCCGCCCAACAGGGTGGGGTTCCAGTGGCTTCGGCCCTGGATCTTTATAAGTTAATAGCGTCGACCCCAGTGGGCTATCTCCCCAGGCAATACCTACCCCATTGATTTAAAGGGGCAGGGCTGGGTTTATTGCCCAGCGCCCGAGGCGCCCCCTTGAGGGGGAATGCCGACGGGATCGAAGCAGTTTTTCCACTTGCCACCCAGGAGTCTCGGCTTGTGGGTGGTCCCACGTAAATAGGGTAAATAGGGCCTTTGTGCCTGACCTTGTACAAGTGGGGTATGAGGGAAATATCATGTAGATCCGGCCAACGGATAGGGTTCGTGGTAAATATCTAGATATGGTCAACATATCTAATCCGACCGGGGTCCAGTGGCTTCGGCCCTGGATATTATAAGCTAACATCGTTGATCCCAGGGGGCCATCCCCCCAAGCAACACCTGCCCTCTTGATTTAAAGGGGTAGGGCTGGGTTTATTGCCCAGTGCCTGAGGCGCCCCCTTGAGGGTGAATGCCGACGGGATCAACGCTTTTTTGTACTCGCCACCCATGAGTCACGGCTTGTGGGTGGTCCCACATTAATAGGGCCTTGTGCCTAATCCGTACACGTGGGGTACATGGTAAATACCTAGTATGTCGATATGGTAAACAGTATTAATAATGTAAAGTAATTTTATTAATAATTGATCTAAAGGAATTAGACTAGAAGTACTCATTCATAGGGGCCGGGTTAGCTCAGTCGGTAGAGCGTTCGGCTAGAAACCGCAAGGTTCCTAGTTCGATACCGGTCCTCGCCAAGTCAGCGTATGAGTAGCACAGGAATCTGTGCGGTAAAGTAAGGAGCTGATGGTAGGTGTGGCGCTCCACCTCGGATGTTAAAACAATCTCCTTGGTCTAGCGCTATTGAAAAGGGGATAGACTCCCTCGCTGATTGGCTGATACCGACTTTAGGCCACCCCGACGTCTATACTTATTCATAATGCTTAGAAGTTGTAAGATGACCATAATCAGGTTGTGTCGCTTTTATTAAAATTTCTAAGTTTTCTAACTTTCCAAGTGTGATGGCTGATAGATATGGATGAACAAAGAGAGTCAAAGGCATACTACCGGAATGCCTTGAGGATGATGATGAGGAGGAGGAGGGGGAGGAGGGGGAGGATATTGCTATGGTTATTAATGGTATTACTATTGTTTTTAGGAGGAAGTACCCGTGGGGTAGTGGCTAACTAACTGGACTGCGACATTGTAGTAAGCGAGTTGTCCTATTACAATCACTTTCGGATTAATACACGTTGTAAAGGTATGAATCCGCCCCCAAGCTATGGGTTAAAAAGTACCACTTCTTTATGATTCGAGTCGGCATTAAATAACCCACGAAGGTTGATATGCCATTAAACAAGGAAATCAAATTATATTTTTGGCTAGGCTAACAAAATGTAATATGTCGCAAAAAAAACCTCTTATTTTTAAAATATTGTGTCGCAATTGCAAGGGTTTTAGAAATCCCGGGTCATGCACCCTGTGTCCATATGTTTCTAGCTAAATCATTTCTTTGAAATAATTTTAATTTCCTCCCAATAAAATGTATGTATGTGTGTGTGTGTGTGTGTGTGTGTGTGTGTTTTCCTTTCTTTTCTTTTAAGAGATCTGCGCACTAGTTTTTGGCTTGATCGTATCTCATCGTCTGTGGACACATTAGATTTAAATAAATAAATACAGATATTTATCTTGTTAATATGCTACTAAAGTCATGTTGAAAGTTTAGTTGAATTCTGTTTTTTTTGGGGTGAGTGGGGGTAGTCTAAAAATTTTGTTTTTATTTTATATATATATATATATATATATATATATATATATATATATATATATATATATATAAAGATTACATTCTCAACACATTGGTGAAACATTTCCGTGTTTATTTGTGTAATTATACAAGAAACTGAGAAAAAAACTTCTACACTCATTTTTTGTCTCTCCCTGTCGGCGGGGCATAGAATAAGCTGACTGTATCATCAAGAACACTGGGAAATGTAGAGTACCCCTTTATTGCCATTACTCCCAAGTTTACTCTGATCCAGAATGGTAGTACTTATCAGTGTTCCATTCGTGGATTAAATAGAGAAATGAGTTTTTTAAAATTGAGTTTAAATAAAAATTAATCTTTAATGGAGAAAAAGCAGGAATAAAAAAAAAGCAACTCATTTATCAGTTTGAATTGTCAGAACAAATGGATTTTACACATTTTTATAAATCATGATTTTTTTTTCTTTCTTTCTTGGATTTGTTTTTTTTTCTTTTTGCGTCAAGCAGTTCATGTTTTCTAATTTCTATATAATTTTTTAAACATATTTCAGATAGTTTTCTTCAGATAAAGTTCTTCAGTTTGGGGGAAGGAAGAGAGGAATCTAACAATAAGCTCCTATACTTCACAAGTATAGCGCATATATATATATATATATATATATATATATATATATATATATATATATATATATATATATATATATATGTATATATATATATGTATATATATATATATATATATATATATATATATATATATATATATATATATATATATATACATATATATATATATATATACATATATATACATATATACATACATATATATATATATATAATATACATATATATATACATATATATATATACATATATATATACATATATATATATATACATATAATATATACATATATATATATATATACATATATATACATATATATATATACATATATATATATACATATATATATATACATATATATATATATATATACATATATATATATACATATATATATATATATATATATATATATATATATATATAGGTGTGTCAAAAAAGTATCGAAATTTTTTGAACTTTTGACACACCTTGTATTTTGAAAAAAATAACGTCCCATTTACTAATTATTTTAGGAATGCAAGGTGTGTCAAAAAACCACCAATTTTAAAGTTGTATTTACCGAGATAGAAATGAAGAATGAATGGAACGTTATTTTTTCAGACTACAAGGTGTGTCAAAAAGTTAAAAAATCTCGATATTTTTTACACAACTTGTATGTATATATATAAATATATATATATTCAATTATGATTAAAACTAAAAGGAATTTGAATACCCATCAAAAATGGATAAAACAAATGGTCATTGGCATAAAATAACCCAACAAGGGTTGACATGCCGTAAAATCCAATCAACCAACAAATGCTGTCCAAACTCTCTTTCTCTAATAAACAAAATCGGAAATAGTCTTTGTGTGTGTCTATTTGCTTAAGTAGATACTTAACATTTAAGTTGTCGCTAAATCTACATGAGCACAATTTGCTCTTTAAGCTTAAGACACTTGCATCATTCTCTACAAAATGTTTATTTTACTGCCATTCTTTTAGCAAACAAGGAACAGAAGAGATTTGTTGTCTCCCGACCGATTAGGATATTTTAAGCAACGTGTCATGTACCGTTCACATATATATATATTCAGCCTTTCATTTCTCTATGTTTGCTTAATCTGAATACGATTCAAACAGGTATCGTATCTATTTTTGCTTCTCTGGTTCCTCGAAATCTTCAAATGTTACTCCATTGCCGAACCGAAATCAATTTTCAGACATACAAGGTGTGTCATAAAAAGTATCGGGATTGAAGCTGTATTTACCAAGATAGAAATGAACAATGAATGGAACTTCTTTTTTTTTTCAGAATACAAAGTGTGTCATAAACGTATCGAGACTGGGGCTGTATTTACTAGGATAGAAATGAACAATGAATGGAACATTAATTTTTTTTCAGAATACAAAGTGTCATAAAAGTATCGAGACTAAAGCTGTATTTACCATGATAGAAATGAACAATGAATGGAACATTTTTTTTTCAGAATACAAGGCGTGTCATAAAAGTGGCGAATTTGAAGCTGTATTTACCAAGATAGAAGTGAACAATGAATGGAACGTTAATTCTTTTCAGAATACAAGGTATGTCAAAAAAAATCTTGATACTTTTTGACACACCTTGTGCGTTGGTTGGTTGGTTGGTTGGTTGGTTGGATTTTACGACATGTCAACCCATGATGGATTATTTCAGGCCGAAGACATTTTATTTCATTCATGATAAATTCTCAAGTTTTTATCAAACTCAACTTTTTTAAACACTTTTTTAAACTCGTTTTTTTACTATTTAACCCATAGATGGGACACTAACAGGTAGTACCACTCCAGTTCAGAGTGGACATGGGAGCAATGGTGATGATGGGGTACTCCACATTATCATGAGCTTCAGAATACTCTTTTTTTTTTAATTCTTTAGAACTCATTTTATTCTGTTTAAGTCATAGATGGAATCCTAACAGGTACCACCACTCCGGGTCAGAGTGGACCTGGAAGTAATAAGACATAGGTATTTCTGCTATTAACGTAACTTTTGGATCAATCTACTGAACATTACGTTGTTTTTAATATCAAATGTAGACGTTGTAAGTATGTTGGTTGGTTGGTTGGTTGGTTTTTACGGCATGTCAACCCTTATGCTGAAGACATTTTTGTTTTATTCACTGTTATTGAGTATTCAAATTTTTGAAGATTTTACACTCATTTTTTATCTATTTGCTAGTAGCTGTGTATTTATATATGTACTGGCTGGAGTTGTGGATATACCAGTGTATGATAATTTAATTATTATAACGTTCGATATGTTTACTTAAGAGCTATTGCTAAATAGTTCACTATGTAAAAAGTATAATAATCCTGATTTAACACTCTCTTACTTTTTTTTCATTCTTTCCTTCGATTAAAACAGATTAGCGTTATCGCTTCGCGCGCTCACCTTTCTTTATCTTTCCCCTATTCTCTTTCTTATTATATTTTTCTGCATAGCATGTCCTTTTTCTTTTCTTTCTTTCTTTATAATAAAAACGGAATGGTCCATCATTTAGCTGAGATGACGACAATCATAAAAAAATAAGAATTTGGTGTATAAGCAACACCAGATAATCAGGATTTACATTTTTGCTTTTCATCTGGAACGATTTGGACAGTCTCATTTTTAACAGGGGGTGTTGCAAGAAGATAACTGCCGTTCACTTAAGGAACACGAGTATTAATATATAGATAATAATTATGTGTAGGTATTGGTATGCATTGCGGATATACAGCAGACAAACAAATCTCGTCTATTGTACACATACACACACACACACACACACACACATATATATATATATATATATATATATATATATATTATGTATGTGTATGTGTGTGTGTGTGTGTGTGTGTGTGTGTGTCGAACATAGACAATTACCTTCAATAATTATGTCGCCTCTGTATACAGAACAAAGGCGAAAAATTAATTGTCTGTTTCTCTGAATTTTTTAGATGAGGCTTGATAGTTTGGATTATTTGGATTATTCGGACTATTGTCCTCATTTTTATTGTTTTCTGTACTCAGGAACCTTCTCGAACTCGGTAACCTTCTCTTCGAACTCTGGAACCTTCTTATCGTAACCGGGAAGCTTTCGCAGAACTTTGAACCCAACCCTTTATTCAATCTACGGAGGTATACTGTTCTCATTGCGCTAACATGACGGCGTACAAGTGTTAATTGGCTGTGTTCGTTATTCACTTTTTTCCATGAGTTTTTCCCGGATTTTTTTCTAATCAGTTTTTTTCCTCATATATATATATAAAGGAATGACTTACCGGTAAAAGATATTGAGTTAATCCCAAGACTTGGTTGATACAAGTATTAATCGGATAAGACAGTGTTACAACAAATATGAAGCGCTCAATACGTTAGCAGAGCGGATTTAGTATTACAATGTGTACGAAAATAACCTACTCGAGTTTACCATAAGGACCTTCAGGGTTAATTAATTACAGTTAATTGCGGAAGATAATATTGCAATAATTGTAATATTGACTTCTGCAATTAACTGTAATTAATCAATATATTGATTAATTCAGTGGAAATTAGCCCTGAAGATCCTTATGGTGAAACTCGAGTAGGTTATTTCCGTACACACTATAATACTATATATATATATATATATATATATATATATATATATATATATTAATTTCCTCACATTATTAATTTAGCTGTCTGTGATTGTTATCACATGAACTATTTATTTAATCAGGAATCTGTTTTAAGAATACAAACTAATTTCTTATTGCAAATCCGTTCATAAATGATTTAACACAACAAGATTTACTTTCACTTTTCTGTACAAAATGAAATCAACATTTGGAATCTCAGGATGAAAGCAAGTTTTGAATAAAGGGGTGTCTATTTCGGACCGAATAAAGCCGAGAACCCAGAGGAAAACGAAGTCAAATTACATGTAAAACAATCAGGATCAAAAGGATGAAAGCACTGCTGTGAGGATTCATCTCACGTGCCGAGCCCCCTGGACGGTAACAAGCTCTTTCTGAAGATCTAAATATTAACTGTTCCAGGAAAACTGAGACGAATTTATCAGTAAACTTATACAACAGTCGCATAAAGAAAATAGAATAAAATCACTGAATAAACTTTCAATTATACACACATACACACACACACAGACATACACACACACACACACACACAGACATACACACACGCACACACACACACACACACACACACACACACACACTTATATGTAGTAGTAGTAATATCTCATCCACAGAAAGCGATGTTAATACACGCACAGGAAAGGTATGGTCCGCTATAAATAGATTATCAGTAATATGGAAATCCGAACTCACAGACAAGCTAAAGAGAGAATTCTTCCAAGCTATTGCCGTGTCAGTGATGCTCTATGGCTGCACCACTTGAGCCCCAACGAAGCGCCTAGAGAATAAACTAGATGCGAGCTGCACAAGAATGCTGTGTCCGATCCTAAACAAAACGTGGGAACAACACTCCACGAGAAAACGGTCACCTGCCCCATATCACCCAAACCATCCGAGTAAGACGGATAAGACACGCAGGACACTGCTGGAGAAGCAAGGACGAACTCATAAGTGAGGTCCTCCTGTGGAAACCAGCACATGGGCATACAAGTGTGGGCCGGCCAGCAAAGACGTACATTAACCAGCTTTGTGTGAATATTGGATGCTGCGCAGAGGACCTCCCCATAACAATGAGAGATAGGAACGGTTGAAGAGAGATTGTCATGGATATATGTGCTAATAGCGCGAAAATGATGATGATGATATATTGAAGATGATAACATTTTTCTTTTTTTCTTTAACACCTTTTTTTCTTTTACATCTTTTTTCTTTTACATCTTTTTTTTTCTTTCTTCCTTTCTCTCTTTCTTTCTTTTTTTTTTTTTTTTTTTTTGTTAATTAGCACTAGGTCTGGTCTTTTGGCCAGCATTAGGTGATCCGTTTGTATCCGTTCTAATTCTGGTTTGTACACATACCATTTTGTAGTATGGTCAAAGTTTATTTCTTGCCCAATTTCCAGTGGATCAACTTTACCGTCCAATTATTATTATTATTATTATATTATTATTATTATTATTATTATTAGTGTTTTTTTACACCACCATAAGCTGATGGTCATTCACTGGAGTCTGGATGACAGCAAGTCCTTTCAGGTCTCGATGAATCTGAGTATTCTAACTGATTTCAACAATGCTGTAGTCTGGATGGTCTCAATTCTTCCTCGATTTCTATCTCCTGCTGTTTTCTAAACATTTTGGAACCGTTCCAAATGCACCAACTGGTATCAATTTCACCTTAATATTCTACAGTTTTTTTTAATTCTCCAGCAAAGTCCAGGTATTTGTCTATCTTTTCGTTTTCTTTCATCTTCACCCTATGATCTGCTGAAACTGTCAAATCTACCACTTGACGAGTTCTCATTTTCTTGTTAATCGATACTAGGTCTGGTCTTCTGGCTGGGATAAGGCTATTTTGGCTGGGATAAGGCTATTATTATTATTATTATTATTATTATTATTATTATTATGTTTTTCACACTTGCTGTATCCGGTGGTTCACTGGAGGCTGAGTGACAGCAAGTCTCCTCAGGTCTCCTGGACTCTTCTGAGTATTCTTACCAATGCTGTAGTTTGAATGGTTTCGATCTTTCCTCTGATTTATTATTATTATTATTGTTGTTATTTGACTAAGTCTAGCATGACAATTTTTCACATTGGTGTCACAATTCCTCGGGTGATACATTAAAAGTTTGCAGTGCACTCAATACAAAAAGTGTTATCAAAGCAAAACGTATTAGCAATAGTAGAACCGTTCTAGTTGAACTAATTTCAACTGAATTGTAAGTGATTTTCTTGTCTACAACTACAAGACAAAAATGTTCCTATCACATTTACAGTTATATTTCTACTGCTACTACCATCTCACTCCAGACAGACACTAGAGCACTGTAGCATTGATACCTAAATAATGTACCGCTGAACTATCCGCCCGACTATCAAGTTGTCCAATTTAATACTACTTATTACCAAGTCGACTGAAAACACACCAAAACTTTTACCGGAAAAGTTTTCATGTTCTGTGATATAAGGAGGGGGCATGAGTGTAACACTGACATGCAAATTAGCACGGAAAAGTTTTCGCAAGAATTACGTGTTAGATGAGAATGGAAAAGTTTAAGGATGAATTATTATAGGACACATGGCATTGTTTCTATTGGACGAGCTGTGAGATATGAGGGGAAGTGGGAGAGAGAAGGAATGAGAGTTGAGATTGTTGAGTGAGTTTGGAATTATGCGCTGAGAGAGAAAGGCGTGGGCTTTTGCTCTCGGTAGTTGTGACTTTGGAGAAAATATAAATCTAAACAGCCCAAGTTGGTTTCCAGACTCCAAACACCAAGGAATTGTCAGCCAACAGAGCATCAGCCCAGCAACCAGGATTCGAGCCTCTCCAATGTAGTACCGGTCCAGAGATAACTATACAATTATTATTTTTTATCAACACGTCATCTCTCCATTCCGCCAATGAGAGCATAGCGTAACAGTTCTTAGATCTGCCCAACGAAAAATTAATTGGTTGATTGGGGGGGGGACATGATTTTAGGATATGTCAACCCTTATGTTATTTTATGCCAAAGATGTTTTGTTTTATTCAGTCTTGGTGGGTATTCAATTTTTTAACACATTTCTTTAAACTAATTTTTTAATCTATTTAACCCATTGATGGGACCCTAACAGGTACTACTACTCTGGGTCAGTGTGTACCTGGGAGTAATGACAATAAAAAAAATACTCCACACTCACTAGAGCTCCAGAATTGGAACCTCACCACTAGAAGCAGTTTAAGTCCTAGCACCTATATGATTGTCCCGACCCTATTGCCCTTATGGAAAACCCCAACCTGTTTTATCATATATGGACTGGAAGGTGTTGGCTGAGGTCTTAGTGTCCTGGGTATGAATTTAAATTGGATCTAATAGTGAAGTTCCAATTCTGGAACTCTGGGGATTGAGGAGCAACTATTTATCCCCTCAGGTTCACCCTGACTCAGAGTGGTAATACCTCTTAGGGTCCCATCAAAGGGTTAAATAGATTAAAAAATTAATTTAAAGAAATGTGTTAAAAATTGAATGTCCATCAAGAATGAATAAAACAAAAACATCTTTGGCATAAAATAACACAAGGGTTGACATATCTTAAAATCATGTCAACTACCCAACCAACTAATTAATGGTAGTGGTAGTACATGTTAAGGTCCCATCTATTGGTTGAATAGATTTTTTAATAAGTATTAAAACGTTTGTTTAACAAAAATTGAGTGAGAAAAATATTGAATATGCAGCAAGAATGAATAAAACAAAATGGCTTCGGCATAAAATAACCCACCAAAGGTTGACATGCCGTAAAGTATAACCAGCCATCCATCCTCGTCCTTGGTTAGTTCCACAAATGAATCTAAAAATTCTCTTATCTGGCTATTTCAGTTGATCTACGTACATTAGGGTTGGTCGGTTTTCAACTTTTTTTTGAATAGCAAAAAGCTCCATTTACCTCATTAATTGAGATACGTCATTATTTAAATTGCAAGACATTGTAAAACAGTTATTTTTTCTGTTATCAATGGAACAAAAGCAAACAACTATGAACTCTGCTGGGAACAATTTAAGGGATGATGACTTTAATATAAGAAACAATTGTAATTTGAACACTTCTCTAAAAATCTACTGATTACTAATAGTGAGCATTTTACGTTTGTATTTCATATAATTGTCAGGCATAAAATTAAAGGCATATAAATTAAGAGACGAAAAGTTTCATAAACAGCAATTATATATTTTCAATATCCTGCAACGAATTAAGGAGATAGCACCAATCCAATTAATGAGTTAAATGGAGCTTACCTGATCTTTTGGGGTTGGGTAGGGGTTATAATTTCAATTTAAATGCTACTTTTATTATATCTTACTAATTTTATTGAATATAATAAATTGATCATTTTTTCTAGATTGAAATAATAAGATTTTTGAGCAATTTTATATATATATATATATATATATATATATATATATATATATATATATATATATATAAAACAAGGATTTGGGGAATAAACGATTTTAAGAACTAAATGCTCAAAAATCGATGCAAGCTAAAAATCTACTTTTTGTTGTCAGCACTTATCATATCAATACACCACTTTCCTTAGATTAATCTTTTTGATACTAAAAAAAGGTTGAAAATCGACCTACCCTAACGTACATAGGCGAAACTAATGTCACTAACCATAATACAATGTGGAGAAAGACGATGTTTGTCCGATTTTAACAAAAAATAAAAATAAGATAAAATAAGATAATAAAAAAACCTTGAAATCTCATTTTTGCGAACAAATAAATCTTGTCGAACATAAACCAAATTCTAACCAAACGTGCCGAAAGCATCTTCTCTCAAATGTTCGTTCAAAACGAATGCATTCAATCATGTGTTCATTGTCGAAATTCTTTCACATATGCTTCGGGGGATTTTTTCGAAGTCTCTTGTTCACCTACTCCTCCACCTCCCTCTCTATCTCTCCTCTTTCTCCTACCCCTCCTCTCCACAATTTCCTCTAAAAATCCTTGAACATTGATCCTCGCTCGTCCTGTTCGACTTTTGGCACAAAGGGGAAAATTTTATTACCGAGCGAGAAAATACGCGTATCGAATGGGTCTCAATACAACACCGTCAATACGGCTGTTCAGTATTCAATAGCTCGAACGTCTAGTGGACGATCATAAAACGACCCTGATAAGTTGCGTTATCAACGAGACTAATAAAGAAGTCATTCTGTTATATCAGGTCTGGAATCCGGTCTGGGATCACGCTAATAAATGATTTGTAATGGATTTTTATCTTTCAGCTTCAAAGCGCAGATGCAAGAGAACGGGGTTGAGAGAGAGAGAGAGAAAGAGAGAGAAAGAGAGAGGGGGTAAAGATAATGCGCGTATCCTGTGTGCAATTTTACTTTGCATTGGGATTTGCCTAAAGTCCGCCTTCGGCAGCCAATAAGCTCGGTGTTGCATCCCATCCTATTCATTGGATGATGTTACGTAAGAGACAATAAGTTGCAAAATAATACATCGATGAAGGTTATTGATTGGATCCATCAATAATTTGTTCTGGGTTTACGGTCCAGTTACGCTAAAAGAACTGAATCCCAACAGATCACCGAAGTTAAGCAGCGAAGAGCCTGTTCAGTATTTACATGGTTGACCACTTCGTAAGAGCAGGTACAGTAAATAAATCACGCTGAAAGAATTGAATCCCTCCAACTCACTAAAGCAGCGATGATTCTGTTCAGTATTAATGTGAATGACCAATTTGTAGTAAGTTCAGCAAAGTTTAGTAAAAATAAAAAATTACACTGAAATCATAAGTTAAGCAGCGATGAGCCTCTTAAGTATTTGTAAGGGTAACCACTTCGTAAACGCAGGTACGGTAAACAACCTGAGGCTTGTGTACCAAGCTCAGAACTTTAGAAAATAACAACTTACACTGAAATCATCGATTCCCCCTCCCCTGATCACATAAGTTAAGCAATGATTAACCTATTCAGTATTTACATGAGTGACCATTTCGTAACAGCGGATATTTTAAACAACATGAGGCTTATGTGCCAAGCTCAGGAAAGTTTAGTAAATAAAAATTTACACTGAAAGTTAAGCAGCCAGTTTTTGTATGCCCATGTCATTCCAGGCCGCCGCCATACCGTTGAAGAAGCGTTGAACCTCATCGTTGTCGTAGCAAACTACCTACATCACTAGAAGACGTTTGTGACATCAATGCACGACTTGCCATACAATTTCTTTAATTGGCAATGAATTTCAATCGGTCTGTGACCTTTTGTGTTAAAAAAAAACAATTGCACGAAACTTCAGACTTGGCACTAGCGTCAATCGAGAGCTCCATCAGAAAGTACTGCCAAGCAAAGACTGGGCGTAACAACGAGGCACACACAGAGGAAAACACAGGTGAATGCACAACAAACACAACAGTTTTGCCAATAGCTGCACGAACGGTTTCCCTGTGTCTCTAGCGCTTTGTAGACCTTACTTTTGGGTTCGCCCTCGTAATCTTATTATAATGGAGATTGTGTGTTTTTCTGTCTGTAACCGAAACTATATTCCTACTCAAGTCACAATTCTCTTAGTATATTAACATCACATTCTCCATGATTTTATTTTTATTTAACCTCAATTATTAATAAAATTGTCTTACATTAATAATACTGTTAACTATGTCTACATACTGACAACATGCAATTATATTTATATATACAACAAATAGCGGTTTACAGTGTAAACGGGAAGGCTAATTTGCATATTAATATTAAAAAATCGAATTTAATAAATATGTGCTTAGTATTATTGATTTCTAATTGTTTGGTTTTATTTTAATGAATATAAGCAAAAGTCTCTTCAATGAATCTTAAATGAAATCCATTAACAAGATAAAATAACTGTCATTTTATTCTTTACTTCTTCTTATAGCTAAATACTTAAATTAGAAAAAATAACAATAAAAGACGAGAGTGATGGAAGAGTAAGTTTCAGTTGTTCTATTTTTTATTATACACCCTCTGTTTCAAATCTTTTATTATACTCCCCCTGTTTCAAATCTTTTTATCTGTATTCTTATTTAGTTTCATTAGCCTTTCTAATTTAATACAATATTTTATTACATTAAAACTTAAATACTTGCGCCTGAAGGGTGCATATATTTGCTAGTAAGAATAAGATAGTTAATGTAAAACTTGTCTCTATTCCGACCTTTTTTTCTTAGGCCTTCCGCCATATTTGTATGTATATTTTTGTCGAGAAAAGTATCAATTGCCTTTAACTTTTTACATACCAAATCCCCCCACCTCACATGGTTGTACCAAATTTTCTTGGTATGTTTACCTGTATAATGGGATATTTCAAAGTTCACTATCTATTTACCTCAGAACTCAATCTATTCAAATAAAGTCCTATCTATGTATGAATATTCGTGTTCTTAAAGTGTTCGACGGTTATCATCTTGTAACACCTTCTGGTTAAAAATGAGACCGCCCAAATTGTACAAGATACAATACAAAAATTTAAATCCTTTTGTTGCTTATCCACCGAATTCTCGTTTTTTATGAGTGTCATAATCTCAGCTAAATAATGGACCATTCCGTTTTCATTATAAAGAAATAAAGGGAAGAAAAAGGACATGCTACACAGAAAAATATATTGAGAAAGAAAGAAAGAAAAAAAGAAAGTAGTGAGTAGGGGAAAGATAGAGAGGGGTGAGTGCGCGGAAGCGATAATGCTAATCTGTTTTAATCGAACATATTGAAAAGATGAAAAGAAAGAAAGAAAGAAAAAAGTATTGTGAGTGAGTTAAATCTGTTGTATACCTTATATATACCCTACTGACACACTCGGGTATATAATAGAGACAGGAAGCGCGTGGTGTAATGGTTAAAGTCATTGGAAATGGACTCGTCGTCCCGAGTTCAAATCCTGGACGTGGTAATTGCATTTCACTTAGCGCTAATACCCTTGGGAAAAGTATGAATCCTACTCTCCCTCCAGCTATGGGTAAATAGTAGGGCAGACTGGGCTCTTTAACCTTGGTTTGGCAACCAGTCTAGAAGAAGGAAAACTCTGAAATTCAAATCTGTTGAACTCCGCTTAAGAAATTGACCTTGTGTCGCATCCTGCTCGTGCGAAGGGGTTGATAAATATATCTATTAATGATGAAGATTTGCTTCCGGTTTTTGTCTGTAATAAAAACTATGTCAATACTTACGTCACTATACCCGAAATCGTCATAACAGAATAAATACACTCAAAATTTGAGCATGCAACATTAGACAGTCCTCATTGTTTTTTATAACAAGTTTTAATAGATACATCCCCAGTATCATATATTTATATATAGTTTGTTTTATTTTAATAGATATTCAAAGTTAATGGAACTTAGTTTCGATTTTAAATTGTTTTTTTTTTGTTTTTTTAATTTTTTTTTTTACTCCTTTAATAAATTTGATGATTTCATGATTCAAACTCTCCGACATTTAATTTTTAACTTCCACCTCCTCAAGCAATATCTTTTAAAAATGTATTTTTACATCGCCCGGAGGGTGTTTTTTTCTTTTGCTAGTATATATAATAGAGAGACAGATGCTTAGATTATAGAGGAGATGACCATACATGATTCATTACTCTACTGGTTACTGCTTACTCTGCTTGGTGCTTACTCGTTGCTGCTAATTGGTTACTTGTTTCATTTCTGCTGACGGTTGACTTCTATCTGCTGGGGGTTGATTTTCTTCCTTACTAATTTTTCTTTGGGCTGAGCTGGGCTAAGCTGGTCATTGTCTTGATAATTTACAAACCCAAGAAGACCTTGTTTTTGCTTGATCAAGTTTTATTCTTAGCCCATTTGATTGATTCCACCGAGGGGATGATATTGGACCCTGGGAGAGACGATTTCTCTTTTTCAAAAGCTAGGTCGCATCGAACTCTGACTAAAACTATATCACGTGTCTGTCATGGCGCCCAAACCATGCGCCTCCAAGGGGTCAAAGTGTTATGAACGTCACCGGTAATTTTTCACGGACTCCCTGATTCTAAAGTTAACGGCCCGTAATTCAAATATTCCTAGCTACAAGTCTGTTCACAATTCATGACCTCTTATGAATTGTAAGATAATCAAGATTATTATACTTTTTACATATTGACCTTTTTGCAATAGCTCTTAAGTAAACATATCAAACGTTGTAATAATTAAATTCTCATACTGTGGTATATCCACTGGTTCCGCTAGTTATATCATTGTAATCTGAGTCCTTCTGCTCAATTATAATGAACCAGTCATCAGGTTTTGTACTTTGCTTGGGTATGATTGGGAAAGCCGATTTGAGCGGCTTAAAGCGGCTTACAGAGAGTTAAGAATATAGAAAAAACTGTCTATATTTTTATATGGATTATTATCCTCAATCTACAAGTTCATTTTTGTTTTGTTTTTTTGTTGTTTTGTTTTTTGTTTTTTGTTCTAATCGCATCATTGTCCCATCACTGAATTTCGATCGATGCTTTTGTTGGGAGAATGCCAAAAAAGCATTGGCTGGAACGAAATGATAAAACACAAAACTAACGAGAATATTATTCCGAACAGCTCTTAAGACAGGAACATTTAACTAGGAATAAAATTGAAAACTAGTTGAAGTATTCATCTACGCAGGAAGGGAGATGAAGACTCGGATAGCAGTTGAAACAATCGACTGGTCACGTCAAGCCCAAGCACCTATATGATTGTCCCGACCCTATTGCTCTCATGTCAAACCCACGACGCTTTTTATTACATAAGTGATAGTGCTGTATATCCCTTTGCTGGGTATATATATGGGGATAGGAGAAAGGTCTTCTGAGAGACATGAGGGACATTCGTATAAGAACCCCGCATTTTTTAAGTCTCTATCTCTTGTTACTTACTTGAGTAGTTGAGTATCTGGCTAGTACTTTGGTCTATCTCTTGTATAGCGGGGATATTTCTAAAGATGCTGGTCTGACTTTATTTCTTCTTTTGAAGATGCTGGTCTGCAGAATCTGGTTCGCCATTTTTAAAGACGACACAAGGCGTATATTTTGAGTGATCACATCTTTTTATTTTCGACCAGACATCTCAACCGCGACCGGAATTGAGCGAAAATACAATCATGGTATCTTTTGCTAAACTGCTTTTGCTAACTAAACTTGATTCCCATTGTCACGTTTTCCCATTGGCGGAAGCTGGGGGTTCAACTAGAGGTTATTACCTATCAATAATCTAACCCGCTCCGATTTTGAATTTCAACGAATTTTAATTCAAAATCTAACTAAACTACAGTCATAATTCGTAGGCAACCCACGAATTATGTAACAATAGAAATCGGTGGTTGAGGCTCTTTGCATCCAGGGTATGATGTCAAACTGTAACGAGTGGTGAGATTCCAATTCTAGAACTCTAGAGAGTGTGGAGTACCCCTTTATTGTCATTACTCTCAGGTCCACCCTGAACCGGGACGGTAGTATCGGGTTTTCCTTCTCCTAGACTGGTTACCATTCCAAGGTTAAAGAGATCAGTCTGTTCTACTATTGACCCATAACAAGGGGGGGGAACAGATGGATGCATACTTTTCCCAAGGGCAGGACACTTCATCGAGGTATAATAGTTAGCAAGCTAATCTCTCTATTCCCTTACTACTAAATAGCGATAGATCCTCGTCGTATGCTCTATTCTTGCGACCTCGTGTCATATCCTACTCGTGACGAACGGACTGGGTAAATAACTTTCACGAGAGAATTGCTCACAGTACCTGCTAATACGTAGATGTCACTCATCCAAGTATTGACCAGAGACATTGCTGCTTAACTTCAGTGATCTAGCTGGATCCGTTGCTTTATAGTGTAATTTTTAGAAGTGTAATGGTTATGCAAACACATTAGCAATCTAGTCTCGCAGATCCATTATTACTAAATAGCGAGTTTGATCCTCACTTGATGCCCCATGAAAAAATCCCCTTGTAAAAAAATACTTTGTGTTAATCCGACCTGGTGGGAGGCCATGAAATTCTTATAATTTCTTTTAGTTATTTAATAAGTTTTGCTTTGCGTAGCACACAGAACTCAGGCTGCTTACAGTAACTGATGTTATGAAGTTGTCACTCATCTAAGTATTGAGCAGGGCCATCGATGCTTAACTTCAGTGATCTTGCGGGAACCGTTCTTTTCTATTAAATGATTTATTATTTAAACAACCTATATAACCCAGATACCCTTGGGAAAGGTATGAATCCAATACTCCCTCCAGTTATGGGCAAATAGCAGGGCAGACTGGGCTCTTTAACCATGGCTAGGTAACCAGTCTAGGAGAAAGAAAACTCTGAATTCAAACCTGTTAAACTCTGCTTAAGAAATTGACCTTGTGTCACATCCTGCTCATGCGGAGGGGTTGATAAATATATATATAACCCAGATAGACGATAGCCAATCCAACCAGCATATAAGAGGCCACATAGTAGGGTAGACAAGCTGTAAGGGGCTATACAACAGTAGTACTTGCTGTTACGAAGTTATCACTCGTCTAAATATTCAAGTCAACGCTGCTTAACTTCAGTGATCTACCGGAATCCGTTGGTTGATTGGTTGGTTGGTTAACACATTGTTTTCATTTTATGCCAAAGAGCTTTTGTTTATTCATTCTTGATCGGTACTCAGTTTTTTTTTCTTAATTATTTAAACACTTTATTAGAACGCATTTTATTCTATTTAACCCCATATATGGGAGCCTAACAGGTACTACCACTCCGGTTCAGATTCCCATTCCCCGAGATCCAGAACTTGAACTTCACCATCAGATAGGGTTTAACGTCATTCCCAAGACAATAAGACACTGAGCCACCACCTCCTAGCACATAGATATTTATCAACCCCTCCGCACAAGCAGGATACGACACAAGGTCAATTTCTTAAGCGGAATTTAACAGGTTTGAATTCAGAGTTTTCCTTCTCCTAGACTGGTTACCTAGCCAGAGTTAAAGAGCCCAGTCTGCCCTGCTATTAACCCATAGCTGGAGGGAGAAATGGATTCATACCTTTCCCAAGGGTATTAGCGCTATGTGAAATTCAAACAGGTTCGTCCAGAAATTGAACTCGGGTTGACGAGTCCTTTTCCTACGACTCTAACCATTAGACCACGCACCTCCTAGCACATATAGGATAGAAAAAGGCTGGAGCTTGCCGTAAGGGCAATACGGTTTGGACAATCATACAGGTGATAGGGCTTGATTTGACGAGCCAATTGATCGGAAGCGGCACTCCGTCTAGCCTAAGTAAAGACCAAAGTGGAGTGTTGCATGTTATGGACTGCTCAGCCACCATCCTTAAGCATCACATGTCGCCACCATTGGGGTGTGGGGGTTTTACCCGTCGGCAGAGGTGCAGTTGGTGTATTCTAAATCCTCAGTCGACATGGCGGGAACCGTTGCTTTTTAGCGTGACTTGCCTGTAGGAAAATGTGTTTGTATTTTCATTAGATACTTTAATGAAGTTGAAAAATACATTCTCTTGCTTGGCAGATCAGATTTCCAACGGAAAACGAGCAACCATAATGTTTATTCATTAAAATCTCTCAAATGATTTTGTTCTCCGTTCAACCATTTAGACTTTGTTTTATTTCTAATCGAAAAGTTTAAAAAGGTGTAAAATTCCAGAGAGTAGGTTTTTAATATTATTTTTAACTCAGACATGATGACATAAGAATTCATTGGAAAGTTGGGGAGGTATTTAGCGCAACGGTTATTAATCAAATTTATTAATTAAATCAATTCGTACGAAATAAAATCGACCAACTTATTGATCTGGGTATGATGTTAAATTGCATCTAATGGAGAAGTTTCAATTTTAAAGCTTTGTGGTGTGTGGAGTACCCCTTTATCACCATTACTCCCAGGTCTACCGTCTATTGGTTAAATAGAAAAATGAGTTAAAAATGTGTTTAAAAATTACGTTTGAAAAAACAAATTGAATACCATCAATAATGAATGATAAAAAACGTCATCGGCATAAAATAACCCAACAAGGGTTGACATACCGTAAAATCGAACCGAACAAACTAATGCTAAGTTTCAATATACCTACACTTTGTTGTGTTACATTGTTTTGCAATTTCCTTGTTATTTGTTAAGTATCTGGCAGCCATCCTTAGTTCCAGATGTAGTGAATAAGTAAGCAAGCCAATAAGAATCCGGTGTTATAGTATTCTTTGTAAGTCCGACGTCCAAGAGAATCCAAGTGTCAATGACATAAGTTCAGAATGGGGCATCTATTAATACAGCAGAAGCAGCAGCAGCAGTGCCAGTGATTGGACAATAAGAATCTTTCTCAGGTCACGTGCCTATAGGCGAGTCTATAAGTAGAAGTAACCATTTGCCCCATGCCTTATATCCAACAATATTGCAACACGCCCCCTTTTTTTTTAATTCATTCATCCTTTCATTGGGGCTTATATTTGTATATATGTATCATCTTCCCCCCCCTCCCTCAAAATATGTAAATATGGGTTAAGTGTAGGACTGTCATAGAGTGAATGGAATGTTTTGGTGACTTTTGTTTGAATGAGTTTTATGGTAAATGGAAAATTGTTGAATGAATCGGTCACGAATGGGAATAGTTAAGTTAAAAGATAGGATAGTGAAGACCAGTCTCTTACTCCACTCCCCCCTTTAGGCCTTGTGCCAAATTTATGTATATATACGTTTATATTCATAATAAATAATTATATCCAACAATATTGCAACTTAAAATAATTGTTTAGTAGATTTATTCTGGGGTTGACTATTGATTTTCTTTGATTGATTGATTAATTTTAATGGCGTGTCAACCGATCTTGGGTGGGGGGTTCCCCGTGGTATAATGGTTAAAGATCTAGACTGTAATATCGTTGTAAGCGAGTTAAAACTCCAGTCGTACTACTGCGTTCACTTTAGGACAAATATCCTGAGAAAAGGTATTAACTCCCTCTCCACATATCTATGAATTAAATAGTACCACTGATATTCTTCTACAGGGTTGGTTTTAGCATTAAATACCCCATGAAGTTTGGTATGCCTTTAAACAAAGAACCCAAAACAAACCAATTCACGTTCGTTATAGAAAATCTCGTTCATTGTACATTTACATTTTCTTTTTTGTGTAGTCTTTCCTTAGGTGTTTTTTTTCTTTCTTTTTTTTTTTTACTTTTAGCTTGTTTCGTTTGGGGTTTTTTATATTTCGATTTCAATATCAACTTGTGTGGGTTATTTAATGCCTAGAAATTAGTGAATTACATTCACACACATTGATTATCCTGATCAACGTTGCTGTCCGGTATCTGTATAACTATATAGATGTGCAAAGAGCACCAATGCGTCTGTAGCCTGGCATGTAGTGTTTAGCTGTAGTTTGATTTGCATAATGTTCGGCCTATGTGATAATATTCGTTAAGGTATTACGGACATTGACAAGGAATGGTGTTATGTACAAAATATATTTGAGTACAATAAAAGCTTTCTCCAGCATTGGCAACATACTTACTGATCTATCTATCTATCTATCTATCTATCTATCTATATATATATATATATATATATATATATATATGTGTGTGTGTGTGTGTGTGTGTGTGTGTGTGTGTGTGTGAAAAGGGGGTGACTTATCGGGGAATATAATATCGTGTTAATCGTACTTTTAACCGTCGCTAAAATTATTTAAAATGTTTGTATAATTTTTATCTATTTTAGATTATTACTAATATATGTGTGTGTGTGTGTCCCCCCCCTCTCTCTCTCTCTCTCTCTCTCTCTCTCTCTCTCTCTCTCTCTCTCTCTCTCTCTCTCTCTCTCTCTCTTAGTGTGGAGTATGGAAATTCAGGAAAGAGAGAGACTAAAAAATAGATTGAGGTAGATTTTTAAAAAAGGAGGAAACAATGTGTGGGATAAAACTGTGTTCAATTGGACATCCAATGCGTGTATATGTTAGGTACCACCTAAATCAATTTAGGCAATACTGAAGGAAAAACGTAAATATTTTTTAACTTTTTTTTAATCTCACAAGAAAAAGAAATAACGAACATAAAGAGTTGTTTTACAAAGAAAAAAAGTAAATTTAAAGATCAAATTATCTGGTTGGAAAAAATTACTCACCCTTATCTTGAAAAATAAGTAAAACAGTCCGTTCTTTACATCAGGGTAAGTTTCTTTATTGATACTTTTTAGCAGAATTCTGTCTTCATGGTTCTTTTACTAAAAAAAACTCTCGTATAGAAACTTATAAAAAATTTTCTGATATAATTATTCAGACTCTTATCTTTACAGAAAAAAAGTAAAAATCGTTTTTTTTTCGATTCATTTTTTAATATTTCATAAAATAAAATGGGGGTAGACCTCGTAAAAAATATTTTCTCTAATATATTTTAAGAAAAACCTATTTCAGGCATATTTTTAATCAAATGGTAAGTAATTATAGAAATTTTCGTGAAAATCGGACCATTAATTGATTTTTCATATAATTTTTTAAAAGGCCACTAGTCATAACTTGTTTTTGACTACGTTAAATTTCAATTGATTTAGCGGTGTAAAAATGTAAACATTGTTTTTTGTTCATAATTTTCATTATTTCCATGAGCTGAATTTTATTTAAAAAAATCATCATGAGTTTTTTTTAATGTTTCTCCTTTTGAATGAAGAAAAGATTTTCAAGATAATATTAACCTTTATGCAAGTTTCATTGAGTTAAATATAGGGGGGGGTAAATTTCACAGGGGAAATTGGTGGTACCTAGTGACTATAAGAGGCGGGAGAATAATTGGATTCAAACAGCCTCGTCTAAGGATTCAACTCTGGTCACCGAGTCAATTTCATACGAAGACAACCATTACACCACGCACCTCCAACGTTTATAGGAGATAATGCTGATTTGTAATTAGATTTATATAAAAAAGAATAACACTGTCTCATTACGCAATAGGTAGACTTTGTTTCATACACGAATATACGATACGTGCTTTCAAGTATCGAGGCTGAGTATTGACTTTTTTAATATCATTTTCAATTTAAATTAAGACGTGTGCACACCTGAACAATTTATATAATAAAGTTATAATGTCTAGACCAGTCAGCATTTTTTGTAAAATACAAGACTGTGTGTTGCGTAGTCATCTTCTTAAGTTCTACTTATTTCTATCGAGGTTTCTGCTTCTTTTGTGCCGGGTATCTTCTCTTCGTATCGGGGTTGGCGGGTCACTTTCTGAGTTCCATCTTACTCTGTTATGTTTAGCATCAAAACCGAGACATTTTCTTGTATATAAACATTTTTCAACTCTTTGCCTAGCAAAGTTGTAACAAGTTATCTTGGTATTTTTTTTTTTTTACTGAAACCATGTAGAAATGTAGGTATTTAGATAATCTGAACATTAGCTACATAATGAGAGCCTCCCTTTGTTTATTTCACTTTGAGGAAGCCATATGTTTTGGTCGGCCATTTTCATTTCACCGAAATCAATACAAACGCATGCAAATGTTAAAACATGCTGTTGTATTGATTCGAACAAATTCGTATTTTCAGTGAAGATTTACGGTGAAATTAAAATGGCCGACCAAACATAAGGCTCCCTCAAAGTGAAAGAAACGAAGAGGTTTACTCTCATTTATGTAGCTAATGTTCAGATTACCGGTATTTACCCAATCAGTTCAGCCATGTCGGCTAGGGTTGTAGAATGCGCTGATTGCACATCTGCAGAGGTTGGCTATGGGTGGCGACTCATGATGCTTAGGACGATATCCTAGTGACTGGGCAGTCCATGACATGCAACATTTCCTATTTGCCCTTATTTGGGTTAGACGGATAAATTATTGATAATCTGGATACATAGCAACAAATTGTTTTCCAAACATGTATTTATTTATTTCTCGCTTCAACTCTAGTTTGGTATAAATAAAGAGTTTTTGAAGGAAAATAAAATAATTTTCAACAAAAATCATACGGAAAAGAAAACAATAACGCACACTTTTTACGAGCTTGCTAACCATTACACCGCGGTGGGACGCCCAAAGCATATAGAAATGAATTCAGTTTGACTAATTTGTTATAAAAGGCAATAGTATGGGGCATCCATAGGTAAGTAGTAAAAAAAAAATAGTCGTCCGAGTGGCCTATAGTGGGTATAAAGCCAGACGGTGAGGGAGTTTATCCCCTTTTCACTTTGGGACACCTAACGAGGATCGAACTCGTTACTCGGCTAGTAATCGATTTGCAAAGAGCAACGTGCTAACTTTTATTGCATCATGATGAAATACCTCAACAACAAAGAAGAGCAATAACACAGATTTCAGATTACTTACTATCTATCTATCTATCTATCTATCTAATATATATATATATATATATATATATATATATATATAAATAAGGGCAACTGCTGTGTATGTATGTATGCCTGGGTGAAACTATGAAAGTAAAATAATTAACGATAAAGTAAATATATATACACATTGAATATCACCGGTTCTTGCTTTTTGTGCAAAAATTATGAAAATTTGATTTATATTCAAAAATATTTAAAAATTAAAATATACATAAAATAGCATAGAAATTTTACTATCATGGATTTTCAACAGTGACCTTGAACACGTGTAAAAAATATTCATTAAATGTTTGCCTTGGTTCATTCCTGTATTATCAAGTGTGTCATCTTGATTCATTCATGAATTATCAAGTGTCTCATTTTGATTCATTCATGAATTATCAAGTGTGTAATCTTAATTCATTCATGAATTATCAAGGGTTTTCTCTTGTTCCTTCATGAATTATCAACTGCGCGACAAAATTAAACAAGATCGAATTCTGTATCAAATCTTAGAACAATGCGAACAAAAAACATTTTAACAAGTTAACACAGGCTTATGGAGATCAAGTTCTATCCCGAATTTCCGAATGGAAAAGAAACTGAACTTCGGTTTGGTCAACAGATCGCTTCCCAAACTTCGGAAAATTTGACAAAAGTGAAATTTGATCAAAGTCTGATGGTGAGTATGCTTGATAAGGCATTAACATAAACTAGTGGATTTTCAATCAGTGTTACCAACCTGAAAAATATTGCTTCAGTCTTGATCTTCTTTGGATAAACCTAGTACCATTAAATATTACTTCAATCTCGAATATTCGAATAAACTTAATTCTCTTGATTAATGCTCTAAATTCCTTTTTTCTTTCAGTCTCTTCCCACTGATCAATCGCTTGGGTTTCACTAAGTTAAATAATCATCATCATAGAAAATGGAATCCGTGACATAAATTCAAATCCTGGACAAGGCTGTGTTTTATTTCACACTTATTCCCTGGAGAAAAGCATGAATCCATCCGTTCTCCCCTCAGCTATGAGTAGAGAGTTGAGCAAACTCAGTCCTTTTAGGCTTGTTTCCTAACCAAGACTAGAGAAGAAAATCTCTTAATTCAAACTAGCTTTATAAACCCACTACTCTTAAATATTGCTTCAGTATAGATCCACATTGAATAAGCCTAACACTCTTAAATATTGCTTCAATCTTGATCCAAATTTGATAAACCCACTACTTTTAAATATTGCTTCAGTCTATATCAGTGATTCCCAACGTGGGGCCGACGCCCCACTGGGGGGGGGGAATTCATGATAATAGGGGGGCAATATGAAAAATATAGTAATATCAACATTTTATGTTATTTTACCCCATATGGGTAAAAATTATAAATTCATAGGGTAACATTGTAATTACAACTTAGCTGAGCACAACAGCTTGTGCAACTAGTCAACTGTGCACCCACTAATGTTATCGTGCATCTGGCACCAGCTATATGCGCGGCTTCTGAATTGTTTATCTTTGCAGTTCTTCATCTGTTGCCCTCCCCCACAATTATACACATTATAAAATTGATTTAATTTGATTGAATTTGAAGTTAAACCCTTTAGTTTTATTTGAAAGATACAATGTTTTATGTTATACTTATTTAAAACTGATATTGTTATATCATACTAAACAATTATCGGATGTGTGGGGGGCATGAAGATATTTGTGATAAAAAAATGGAGCATGGTACTAAAATGGTTGGGAATCACTGGTCTAGATCCACATTGAATCAGCCTAACACTCTTAAATATTGTTTCAATCTTGATCCAAATTTAGTAAACCCACTACTCTTAAATCTTCATGCGTGTATTGTTCACTGCTTTACTCTATCGCCAAATCCAAATTTAAAAAGCATATTATGGTGATAGATATTTATACTACGTATCTTCTTTGGATTTCACGAGCCGAAAATTGATTGGAAAGCAAAATGATGCAGATAGATTTATTGGAGAAAGAAAACGAAAAATCTTGATTTCTCAATCCAATAAAGCCAGCAAGACCCAGCCCTTTTTATCATATGGATGCTAGAAGGCGGTGGCTGCGGGTCTACATGTCCTGGGAATGACGTTAAACTCTATCTGAGGTTCCAGTTTTGGAGGTTTGGGGAATGTGGAGCACCCCTTCATCACCATTGCTCCCTGGTCCACTCTGACCCGGAGTGGTAGTACCTGTTAGGGTCCCATCTATGGGTTAAATAGAAAAATGTATTTATAAAAAAATTGTATTATTCATTAAGAATTGATTTATTTCAAAACTTTATCGGCATTAAATGACCCACTGAGGTTGATATGCCGTAAAACAAAACAAACCAATAAAGTCAGGCATAATATTGTTATGTTATCATGGTTCATTCTTCGCTGACATCGCTGGCCTCGAGGAGGCATAACATACCATAAGTAGACAAATAGATTCAAATCATTAAAAAATAACTTGCAAGGTCATTCGATGAGATCGTCTCACAATCTTTGTGTAATTACATCGTGTTAAAAGCTTCTGTGCTAAAACAAATGAAGGCAAACTTTCCCCAGTGAAGTAAAAAAGATAAAGTAATACATTTCATTGGCTCGTGCACAGAAGGTGTCCGGTGTCAGGTGCGCTACACCTCATCTCTCAACCTTTCGCCTACTCGTGTGTCAATTGATATAATACTCATTGCAAAGGGAGGATGAGGGGAATTGAGATTGAAACTTCTTGACGTCATCAGGTCTCTTCTATGACGCTGTAAAAATAAAGAGGAAGGCGTGAACAAATGAAGGTTGATTCATTAAAGTGAAAGAAGGTGAGAAAGAAAAGAGATATAAAGTTAGACTGGAATGGAAGGTTATAAGAAAATAACATATCTGCATAGGAGAGGAAAGAAAGAAAGAAAACGTAAGTTGTGGTGAGAGGGAACAAACGTTATTGGAAAAAATGAAGAAGAAAGAAAAAAGAAAATTACAAGAAAGAAAGAAAAAAAGAATGAAAGAAAACGTAAGTTGTGGTGAGATGAGATACTAAAGTATCTAGGAAAGAAAGAAAGAAAAGAAAATAAAAGTTACAGTAAGAAAGAGAAAAAGAGAAGAAGAAAATGAAGAAAAGGGTAAAATAAATAATAAGAAAATTATAATAAGAAAAAAAAGAAAATTATAATGAGAGAAAAAAGAAAGAAAGGAAGAAAGAAAGAAAAAGTTATAGAGAGAAAGAAAGAGAAAAGGTTAGAAAGAAAAAAAAGAATATTTTAGTGAGGGGGAATAAAAAGTTATTGTAAGAAAGTAAAAGTAAATAAAAAAGTTATATTGAGAAAAAAAGAAAAAAAGAAAAATTATAGCAAGAGAAAAAGATAAAGGTTATAGTGAAAAAAGAAGGAAATTATTTCTTAAGTTAATTTGAAAGAAAGAATGAATGAAAGAAAGAACGAAAGAATGAATGAATGAATGAAAGCTATAGTAATCAACCTCAGCAGGTTAATTACTGAAGCGGAGTTTAACAGGCTTGAATTCAGAGTTTTATTTCTACTAGACTGGTTGTCATATCAAGGTTTTAAAAAAAACAGTATGTCATACTATTTACCTATAGCTAGGGGCAGAATAGTTGGATCCATATCTTTCAAATAGGTAATAGCACTATGGGAAATGTAAACAGTCTTGTCGAAAATTTGAACTCGGTTCGCAGTGTTATTTTTCCTACGATGATAACCATTACACCACAAGCACCCCCATTTATTAATGAATGCATCTAATTCGTTTGAATACTATTTCATTTATTGTATTTGTATATAAATTATAGATTCTGGTATGGGCAACAGCTTTTGATTAAACATATTATCTTATGATTAAACATATCTATAAAAAACATAGATATTTTTATCCGAATGTGAAGCTCAAAAACCGATACAGTCATAATGATTGTTAACCACATAACAATTGTTAACCGCGAAAAGTAAGTAAAGTGCTACCCAAATGTTAAGGGAATTTGATTTTAAAAGTCTATTTGACACATACCTTGGCACCATGGCACCTCCGACCAGTCAGCTTGTCATTTCAAGCCCTAGTACTTATATGATTTCCCCGACCCTGTTACTCTTATGTCAAGACCTCAACCATCTATTTTATCATATATGTGCTAGAAAGCGGTGACTGAAGGTCTTAGTGTCCAGAGTATGACGTTAAAGAGAAGTTCCAATTCTGGGTCTCTGGGAAGTGGGAATTACCCCTTATCACCATTATTTTCAGGTCCACAGTAATTCACAGTGGTAGTACCTGTTAGGGTCCTATCTATGGGTTAAATAGAAAACAAATAAGTTTTTAAAAATGTGAAAAGCATTGAGCTTTATAAATTTAAGAAAAAGAAAACCATCAAAAGGATAAAATCAAAACGCCTTCGGCATAAAATAACCCAACAAAGGTTGACATGCGTAAAATCTAACCAACCAACCAACCAACACATACTTTGGACCCTCTCCATTTAAGGTGTACCTTTCGGTATATACGCACGAGTTTACAAAAAAATGCTTCTTACAATAGGGTGTGTCAGAATCCGATCTTTTTACACTTTTAAGTATGTATTTACCTAACCCCTCTGCACGAGTAGGATGGGACACATGGTCAATTTCTTAAGTGGGGTTTACCAAATTTGAATTCAGTGCCATAATCAGAATATCCCTAAGAGGATCTTACCCCTCTACAAGAGTTCAAACCGCGTATTCTTAGCCGTGCCGACGGGACTGTTATTTTAGTTGATAAATTCGGAATAAGATAAGAATAGGGTTTGGTGTCATTTTAGTTTCTACAAATCAAATGCTACTCATAGTGCTGTTGATTGAGCAGCTAATGTGTTCAATAATGTGAGTCTGAGTCTCACCGTGTGCTTATTGTTTAATACTATTTCCGATTCGGGTTGGTCTTCACACGAGTACAATGACCAACTGAGTGAATTGGGACAAAAACAAAGTATCCAAAAATCATACTAAATTAATAAAAATTCGAAGCAAAAATTAATAATAACTAGATTTTCTTCCCCTTTTTATGTCGGTAAAGTATCCGGCTGGGAACCTCAAGGTTCCTGGTTCGATACCAACCCTCGTCAACTTAGCGTATGAGTAGTGCGATAGGTGAGGAGCTTATGGTAGGTGTGGCGCTCCACCTCAGATGCAAAAACAATCTCATTAGTCTCGTGACAGTTAAAAGGGGATAGACTCCCTCGCTGTCTGGCTGATACCGACTTTAGGCCACCCCGACAACATTACTTACTTTATTTCTATGTATTTATCAACCTCGCCACACAGCCAGTATATGATAAATGGTCGATTATTAAGCGAGTTTAACAGGTTTGAATTCAAGTTTTCCTCTCCGACACTGTTTGCCTAACCAAGATTAAAGTGCCTAGTCTCACCTATTATCTACCCATAGTTGGGGGGAGAATAGTTGGATTCATACCTTTCCCATGGGTATGTGAAATTCAAATTGTAAATAGCACTCAGATTGGTTTTTGTTTGAAAAAACTAAATTTTCGTGTAGATTAAAATTCTGAATTTGCTTAAGACAAAATCTGCACACATTAAACGTATCTTGCGGTGAATATAATTATCTATACATCGTTTGCAATTTGAATTTTAAATACTGAAAGTAAAAGCAATTTGAATTTTAAATATTTTAAATAAAAATAATCGCTATCAAGGATTTAAAATTTTAATTCCAAATGATGACAGAATATTTCATTCGCCTGAAGCGTTAAAATCAAAACAGCTCTTCATATTTTCATGAATTCATATTTAAAATAAATAGATCTAAGCTCTATTATAGTTTAAGACATAGATTTGGTTCGTTAGTTGGATTATACGGCATGTCAAGCCTTGTCGGGTTATTTTATGCCGAAGATGTTTTGTTTTATTCATTTTTGATGGTATTCATTTTTTTTTTCAAACTCAATTTTTAAACATATTCTTAAACTCATATTATCGATTCAACCGATGAATTGGGACCCTAATAGGTACTACCATTCCGGCTAAGAGTGGACCTGGAGAGTAATGAAGAGGTACTCTTCACAGAGCTCCAAAATTAGAACCTCACCATTAGATACAGTTTAACGTCATACCCAAGACACTAGACACTCAGCCCCGCCACTTAGCACATATATAATAAAAAGAGTTGGGGCTTGCCATAAGGGCAATATAGTTGGACAATCATAAGTGCTAAGACTTGGTGTGACCAGCCGATTGATCGGATGGCACCTTTCCAGCCCCGTCTAGCCTAATTAAGGGTCAAAATGTAGTGTTGCATGTCATGGACTGCCCAACCACCTGGGTTTCATCCTTAGCTCACGGGTCGCCACTCAAAGCCAACTGGTATCCCGATTGAAGGGAATTAACTTAGTCAGTAGAGCACTAGCCTAGGAATCGCAAGGTTCCGGGTTCGATGCCGACCCTCGCAAGTAGCACAGGGATCTGTGCAGTAAAGTGAGGAGCTGACGGTAGGCGTCGCGCTCCACCTCAGACGCAAAACAATCTCTTTGGTCTAGCGCTAGTGAAAAGGGGATAGATTCGCTCGCTGTCTGGCTGATACTGACATTAGGCCACCACCACCCGTCGTAGAGGTGCAGTCGGTATGTTTTGTCGGCTGCAGGGTTGACCGTTTATTGCAGTTAGTTGATAGATAAATAGATATTCTAAGTGCAATTAAAACGAGATACAATGAAACATTGTAAATATGGATATTAAAATTAAACATTTACAAATTGATCAAATTTTGGCTATAAATAACTCACTAGAGGGACCCATGGAAATTCCATGGTAGTTGACAATAAAAATTATCCATTTTATGCCTCTGTTCTTCTACCTTTGTCTGTATCTTTCCATTCTCTATCCCTATCCCGAAAAAAAATAACAGAATTTTTTTTTAATTCATCGCATCATTTTCTGTTCTTTTTTATTTATTCATTTCATTGAAATAACTTCCGAGATAAATAGATGTAGATATCTATTTGTATTTAACAATTTCCAACTCTTCGCATAAGCTTTTGTGACGTAGTTGACGTACTCATGCTGTTATTTGACTCTTATTTGAATCTTCTCTTTTTTCACCTCTTCCCTTTCTTTCACTGTTCTATTCTTTTCACTCTCCCCTTCTCTTCTTTATTTCCCGTTTATGTTGTTCTTTTTACTGGAATGGTACTGTAATAATAAATGAACACACACGGTCGGACTTGAGAAAGCTTTATTCTACACATAATACAGTTGCAGTTTTCCTGGGAGTTTATATACTTTCAGAAAGCTAAAAATTTACATAAAAGTGGAGGCAATATTAAAAAAGGGGAAATAACTCTCAATTACTTATTGCAGGTACATTATTTATCATACGTCGCATCATTTTCTTTCACTCTTGAATTTATTTTTATTTCATTGAAATAACATATTTGATACATAGTTGTAGATTTCTATTTGTATTTAACAATTTACAAATCTTTGCGTTAGCATTCATGACGTTTTCTCACTGTTATTTTGATTTCATTCTTTCACTCTTCTCTTCTTTTCCGTTAATTTTCTTTTAAATTAAATGGTCTATTATTAATCTGAGGTGACGAAGGGTGTGACACACGTAGGTAAGTACAAGCGTATTCATATATAGATGAGGAGACGATATTCCTTTACCGATCTGTTTACTGAAGTACTACATATGACACGCTTTTCTTTCATTTGAGGAAAAGTTTCTTAAAAGTTTTAAGTATCATAAGTTATTCTGGATTCAATGTGTCACTAAATCAGCGTTCGTAATTCTTCAAATGGAATATTGTGGAAGGTTTATTCTTCATGTGAGATTCATTTCAGTAAATGCAGTCTACGTTGGTGATTTGGACAGAAGAAGAAAAATAAACGAGTTTGTCAATTTTTAATCTGCAATCTATAATGAAAGTCAAATTTGGAGTCAGACATGACAACGCACATATCAAGGGTATCTAATTAGCTTTTGTTTGTTTCATATGTTTAGCGGCATATCATCTCCTTGTGGGTTATTTAATACCGAAATTTGATCCATTTCTAAATATTTTGATATCAATCATAAATATTTATTTGATCTGGGTTTTTTTCGTTTATCCGTTTAACGGTATATCAATTCCTTGTGGGATATTTAATGCCAAAAGTTGAGTAGTTCCTAAATTATTTGATTATATTCATAAATATTTGTTTTGTATTGTTTTGTGTATTTGTTAACGTCCTATCAACTTCTAATGGATTATTTAAAGTCCAAATTTGATTTTTTTCTAAATATTTTGATAACAATCATAACTATACATATTTGATCTGTTTTTTTGTTTATTTGTTTAACGGTGTATCAACCCTTTATGGGTTATTTAATGTCCAAATTTGATCCATTTCTAAATATTTTTATTACAATCATAACTATTTACATTTTTTTTGGGTTAGATTTTTAATGACATATCAAATGCTGACGGGTTATTTAATGCCAAAATTTGATAACTTTCTGAATGATTTGATTACATTTATAACTATCTACATTTGGTTTTGTGTTTCTTTTTTAACGGCATATCAAATCTTTATGGTTATGTAATGCCAAAATTATATTTATTTCTAAATGATTTGATTACAATCATAACTATATTTGGTTTGATTTTGCTTTGTTTATTTTCTAAACGGCATATCAACTTATGGGTTATTTAATACCGAATTTTTTTTTAATGTATAAATGATTTAATTACAGTTATAACTATTTATATTTGGTTTTGTTTGTTTTTAACGACATATCATCTCCTTATGGGTTATTTTACCCAGGCCGCGCCGATTAGGTTTTCTCGCACTAACATCTAGATATTGAATTATTTCTGATTGATGATGGTTCCTGATTCGATGACGGCCCTCGCCAATTCAGCGTATGAGTAGCACAGGGATATGTGCGGTAAAATGATGAGCTGGTGGTAGGTGTGGCGATCCACCTCTATTTGGTCTGGCACTAGTGAAAGGGGGATAGACTCCCTCGCTGTCTGGCTGATTCCGACATTCGGCCGCCCCAACGATGACGATGATGGAACTATATTTTTAGGGATCAAACCCTTCAAATTCACCGCCAGAATCAGTAAAAAGAAAGGAAATTAACTTCCGCCATTTTGATTTGTTGTTGATATTAAAGTTTCTCTCTCTTTCTAAGTTTAGAAATACGCCTCAAACGTTGATGATGTTACGATCTAATCATATGCAAATTAGTTCTTGCGACGTCTTTCTACTTTACAGTGAAAATAAAATGTGCGTACTACGTCATATGAAATGAGGAGAATTTAAAAAGAAAATATTAAATACCCATCAGGAATGAATAAAAGAAAATGTCTTCGGCATAATATAACCCAACAAGCGTTGACATGCCGTAAAATTCAACTAACCAACCAAAAAATATATATTTACCAAACCCTCCGCACGAGCACCATGCGACACAAGTTCAATTTCTTAAGCGAAATTTAACAGGTTTGAATAATACATAGATAATTTTAAATAAAACTGCATGTTATGTGTGTTATTCTCATATTGATTGTTTGTAAAAATAATGATTCAGAAATAAATTATAAGATTTTTAAAATACGGAAGGGTGTTACAATACAATCACCCTGTATTCATTTTTTGTAAAAATAACGATTCAGAAATAAATTATAAGATTTTTAAAATACGGAAGGGTGTTACAATACAATCACCCTGTATTCATTTTTTGTAAAAATAACGATTCAGAAATAAATTATAAGATTTTTAAAATACGGAAGGGTGTTACAATACAATCACCCTGTATTCATTTTTTGTAAAAATAACGATTCAGAAATAAATTATAAGATTTTTAAAACGGAAGGGTGTTACAATACAATCACCCTGTATTCATTTTTTGTAAAAATAACGATTCAGAAATAAATTATAAGATTTTTTAAAATACGGAAGGGGGTTACTTTACAATCCCCTGTATTCATTTTTTGTAAAAATAATGATTCAGAATAAATTATAAGATTTTAAAAATAGGGAAGGAGTTACTTTACAATCCCTGTATTCATTTTTTGTAAAATAATGATTCAGAAATAAATTATAAGATTTTTTAAAAGGGAAGGGGGTTACTTTACAATCACCCTGTATTCATTTTTTGTAAAAAAATGATTCAGAAATAAATTATAAGATTTTTTAAAATAGGGAAGGGAGTTACTTTACAATCACCCTGTATTCATTTTTTGTAAAAATAATGATCAGAAATAAATTATAAGATTTTTAAAATAGGGAGTTACTTTACAATCACCCTGTATTCATTTTTTGTGAAAATAATGAATCAGAAATAAATTAAAGATTTTTAAATAGGGAGTTACTTTACAATCACCCCGTACATCTGTACATGAAATAATCTTTAGCGTATCGTTCTGTAAAAACGAAAATACTTTTGATACGCCTCCATGTTTTTCTGAGTAAAACTTGGATGACGAAATGAGCTGAAAAGGTTTATTTGGATATAACGTGTTGATTTACCGTTTCGCTTTCTCAAAAAAGAAAAAAAAACGTCCATGTCTTCAGTGTTTTCTGTACATAACGCTAAGACACTGGTAAACATACTTCATACATGTACATGTTTCTCACACCACCTTTTTCTCTGTTAGCGTGATTGCGGTTATAGAGCCAGAAACAACACAGACTCGCCTCCCCCCCCTCTCTCTCTCTCTCTCTCTCTCTCTCTCTCTCTCTCTCTCTCTCTCTCTCTCTCTCTCTCTCTCTCTCTCTCTCTCTCTGTCTTGCTCCCACGCCAACTTGTCACCGAGAGATTATCCAACAAAACACCACTAGGTAAATACCCACGCGCATATATGATAAGCATACTTATAAAGGACTCATTCCAGAAAGAGGTCGTATAAAATCAGAAAGTGAGAGAGGGGGGACAATAAGAGATAGAAATAAAGAAAATAAAGTGAGGTTGAGAAAGAGAAAGAGATATTAAAACAAAAGAGAGAGAGGGAGAGAGAGATTGAGATAATAAAAAGGGGAAAATAAAGACAAAAAGAGTAAGATTGTAAGAGAGAGAAAAACAAAAATAAAAAATAGATATTAAAACAAAAGAGAAAGAGGGAGGAAGAGAGATCGAGATGATAAAAGGGGAAAATAAAGACAAAAAGAGTAACATTGTGAGAGAGAGAGAGAGTGTGATACATAGATTGATAGATAGATAGATAGATAGATAGACATATCAAGAGAAAAGAGAATAATAGAGAGTATGTATTGTGTGCGTGCGTGTGTGTGTGTGAGAGAGAGAGAGAGAGAGAGAGAAAGAAAGAAAGAAAGAGAGAGAAAATACCAGAAAAGGAGATTAACATAGTAAGAGAGAGAAAAATAGACAGAGAGGTAGAGATAGAGATAGAGAGAGAGAGAACAATATATATATATATATATATATATATATATATATATATATATATAGAGAGAGAGAGAGAGAGAGAGAGAGAGAGAGAGAGAGAGAGAAAAACTAAGAATAAGAAAGAGAAATAAAGACAAGAGAAATAGAGAGAGAGAGAGAGAGAGAGAAAGAGAGGGAGGGAGATTAGACATAGAGAGATAGACAAGTGAGAGACAAATATTACAAGAAAGAGTAAGATAGAGAAAGAAAAATAAAGACAAGAGTGAAAAGAAAAATCAAGAGACAGAGACAGAGATAGACAGAGACAGACAGCTAAACAGACAGATAGACGGAGAGGCTGTATATGTGTAGAAAAAATAAAGAGTTAAAGATGTCGTCGTTTAACTTCAAATTTTTCTGAATTTTTTAATGAGGCTTGATAATTTGTTTGAAAGAAACACTGAAGAACGCCAGAGAGCATATCAGCCGAAACGTTGTGTATATAACAATAAAGATGGAGACAATAGACCAAATAATCTATTAATAATGGAGATTCGCTTCCGGTTTTTGTCTGTAGAAAAATTACGTCACTGCTTACGTCACATTACCCAAAATCGTCATAACATAGAATAAATATACTCAAAATTTGAACATGCAGCATTAGACAGTCCTCATTGTTTTTTAAAACAAGTTTTAATAATACATGACTGGTATTATATATCTATATATAGTTTGTTTTTTTTAATACATATTTAGTTTACATTTCAAATTGTTTTATTTTTAATCCTTTAATGAATTTGATTTTTACTTACTTAGGTTACAAACTCGCTGACATTGAATTTTTAACTCCCACCCCTCAGGCAATATGTTTCAAAAATCTATTATTACATCGCCCGGAGGGTGTTTTTTATTTTGTACTAGTACAAATAATATAAACATTAAATTTTTTTGACACAAGTTTAGAATTACGGAGGTTTTCTCAGATTGGAATTCACTAGCAATATTTTTGCTAACCTAATGAGATAACCATTACGCCACGCGAGGTGTCAAAGAAAGCATGTGCGAGAAGGTCAGACATCGCAAAAAGAAAGACAAGTCAAAGTATGAGAGAGGGGTGGGAGGACAAAACTGAAAGTGATGAAGTGAAACTTTGAACATATATTGATGGTAGAGTTATCACAGACGGTTTGGAGAAAAGTGGATGTGGGGTGAGAGTCGGGGGTGTGGGTGGGTTAGATTTGAAACGGATCAGGAAAACCATTTCTACTCATGGTTTCTCTGCATGTTTACACTCCACTTGGTTTCTGTCATTTCTGACTTCCCTCTTCATCGGCAAAGGGGTGAGGACATAATCAGAAAAATGAGATGGCATTAAATAAAACGGGGGCTGGGGTAGGAGGCAGAAAGATGAAGATGGAAGGACAAAGCCGGGGAAAGGACGGAATCTCTACGACGACACGATGTCACTTTGGAAATGTTAGGACAAACACTTCTAACTTTAAAGAAAGTTGAAAGACACATTTCGAAAGAGAAAGAGAGTGAGACTAAGAGAGAGAAAATTGAGAGAGAGAGAGAGAGAGAGAGAGAGAGAGAGAGAGAGAGAGAGAGAGACTAAGAAAGAGAAAAACTGAGTGAGAAAGAGACTGGGAGAAAGAGAGAGGGTGAGAGAGACTGAGACAGAGAAAGAAAAAATATTTGTTCTGCTTCGATTTAGAATTCATACATGTAATTTGCAAGCTGTTGGTTTGCTTCGACTGTTGGAAAAATATTTCTTGTTATTTAGCTTTAAGCAATTCCAGGTCTCATGTCAACATTGAAAACATGTCTACTGGGTACTTATATTGCCGTTCTATACCCGTTTCTTCTTTTATTTACATTTCGATACAAGGAGGACAAGTGGGGCTCAGAGGAAACCAGGATTGTATAAAGTTTACGCTTTCCTTCCTGTTAGAAGACAGGCTTCGGTGTCATAAGGAAAAATAAAATAAAATAAAACTTAAATAGAGCCGTACTTTGTAGTACGTCCATACTGTTCCTTAACCCATATTACTTCAACTCAAAAAAATGTTTAAATATTATATTGCATATGCAACATAATGAATAGATGTAATGTATATCCTGAAATATACAGTGGTACCTTGAATTACGAGTTTAATTCGTTCCGCTTGTGATTCAATTCCCTCAGATATCAAATCAGTGCCGGTTTAGCTCAGTCGGTAGAGCGTGTGACTAGGAACCACAAGGTTCCGTTTTCGATACCGGCCCTCGCCAACTCAGCGATTGAGTAACACAGGGATCTGTGAAGTAAAGTGAGGAGCTGATGGTAGGTGTGGCGCTCCACCTCAGACTCCAAAACAATCACCTTGGTCTAGCGCTAGGGAAAAGGGGATAGACTCCCTCTTGTCTGGCTGATACCGGTATTAGGCCACCCCGACGACTTTACTTAGTTTTGCTTAGTCTAAGATAAGGCAAATTCAGAATTCAAACCTGTGAAACTCCGCTTAAGAAATTGACCTTGTGTCACATCCTACTCGTGTGGAGAGGTTAGATAAATAGATACAGAAATCGATGTCAATATACGCATGGGAAAGGCATGAACTTCTATAGACAGAATATTGATAATTGGAATCTCATCTCTCTGAGTTGATAAAAGGAGAATTCTTCCAAACTGCAGCCGTGTCAGTGCTACTGTATGTATATTATATATATATATATATATATATATATATATATATTGTAATGAAACTGACTAAGAATGCAGATAAAAGATCTGCAACAGAGGGGTATAATCGAAAAATAGAACTTTGAACTAACTATTCCATATTAGTTAAATAGGAAGTAATATTACAGTTATTTCTTCTTGTAAATAAATTTTTTAAAGATTTTTCCACGAGATTTGTGTTTATATTTCTTAAGATAATTAGAAGCACATATTTATTAAAAAAAATTTTAACAAATTAGCCTTAAACCGCTATTTTGTTGTATATATAAATACAATTGCATGTTATTAGTACGTAGATATGGTCAACAGTATTAATAATGTAAAACAATTTTTATTAATAACTGAAGTTTAAAAGAATGAAATCATGGAGAATTTGACGTAAATATTTAAGGGAATTGTGACTTGAGTAACAGACAGAAAAACGGACCCGCTAATAGATTCTTTTTTTTTAAAATAGAAGGTGGGGCAAAAGGCGAAATAAAAACGAGTCTCTAGCTAACTAGCGGGTTGCAATACACAGGAAGAACAAACCCGCGATTGGATGCTCGAATCAAACAGCATGTCCCTACTAAGATTAGAAATGGAACCATCCGTCCTAATGATGTACTGAGGAATGCTTATGGTTCCTCCATAGGCGAACACCTTATAAATAGCCGTAGTTGCGCCAACTCATTTAGTGCTGACTGCATCTCTGTTGAAAGCAAGTCGCACTCATTGTACTATCTTAAAATGTTAGAGACGTTATATATTCTGACCAGTATTTGTAATTTTCGAGACGTTATATATTCTGACCAGTAAGCCTGCTCTTTGTAAACAAAGAGAGGACTTATTTAGTTTTAATATTATCAATCCGTAGTCTTCTTTTTCTTCCGTTTTAGGAGAAAAGAAAAGATATTGTTCTTTTCTTTTCTTTTTATTTTTCTTACTCGTCCCATTTACTCGTTTTAATCGATTTTCCTTGATATTTAGCTCTGTTGATCGAGGAACGAAACTAGTTAGCTAACTACTCGTTTTTTTTTTTTTTTTTTTTTTGGGGGGGGGTCGCCTTTTACCCCCCCCCCTTCTATTGTAAAATATACATTTTTTCAATAATGAAACTATTAGCGGGTCTTTTTAAAGATTTATGACAAACATATTGGTAATGGGAATGATTCTATTTAGGATCTTTTGTTTTCATATAAATGTATAAATTTTTTTTTCATTTTATCAAAAAATACTTCACATTGACACATTAGGATTTTTTTTTATTCCCGTTTGGAGAGCTCAATGTATGATAATCTATAGACTTGAAAGAAGAATAACTGTTTTTGTTTAATCTCCAAATTTAATAATTGTCTGATACAACTAAAATTCTTAAAAAATAAGAATTTAGTTGAAATAAATTCATAACTGCCATCATGACCGAGTTCTAACTTTTCTTCTTTTATATATATATATATATATATATATATATATGGGAGAAATAAGACCTACAATAAACTTCCATTTCGTACAACATCCCGTGTTTGTCTACCTTTCTACACGCACACACACACACACACATATATATATATATATATATTATATATATATATATATATATATATATATATATATATATATATAGTCTACCTTTCTTCACACACACATATATATATATGTATGTATATATATATATATATGTATGTATATATATATATATATATATATATATATATATATATATGTGTGTGTGTGTGTGTATATATGTGTATATATATGTACATATATATGTATATATGTATGTATATATATATAAATGACAAAAAATTGGTGATAGGAATGATTCTATTCAATACCCTTTTTTTCCATAAAAATGTATATCATTTCTTTTTTATTTTATCAATTTTTTTTTACACAGACACATTAGAAAAAAATGTAGTCCATTTAGATGTTTGATAATTTGATAATTATATACATAGCAATATTTATAAACTTGCAAGAAGTATAACTTTTTTGTTTAATCTACATATATAATAGCTGTCTGATGAGTCTCGAATTCTAACAAATGAGAATTCAGTTGAAATAAATTCAATAACTGCTAACATGCCCGGGTTATACCTTTCCTTCTTTCATATATATATATATATATATATATATATATATATATATATATATATATATATATATTATGAAAAATAGATGGAAATTAATCCGACAGTATGAAATTTAACATTATGAAAAAACATATGATGTTTGTTATGTAATTGCTGACAGTACTGTTTCGACCAAATCAATAAGTTGGTCTTCATCAAAGAGCGACATAGATGGGAAGAGAAGATATCCGTTAAAAAAGACTGTTTACAGAAACGAACGCTGAGTTCAACCGCTGAAATTTTTTTTGAGAAATGCATGTTCTGTTTTAAAAATAAAATAAATTTTATTTTTAATTTTTAAAAATCAGAAGCATTATAGTTTAGAGAAAAACTCAAAAGAGTTTGTTGTAAAAGTTTATATAAAAATGTAAAGTGGGTATCAAAATAGTATAGTATATATTTTTCAGCTGTTAAAAAATATACAAGTCCACATGGTAATTTGAAAAAAAGATGTTAGAGTTCCAAAATTTACTTGTGGCGTTGATAAGTCCGTAGTTATAGATGAAAGTCTTCAAGGTGTAAAAGTCCCAGATATAATGTTTTTTCATTTGACAAATATGAAAAATAGATGGAAATTAATCCGACAGTATGAAATTTAACATTATGAAAAAACATATGATGTTTGTTATGTAATTGCTGACAGTACTGTTTCGACCAAATCAATAAGTTGGTCTTCATCAAAGAGCGACATAGATGGGAAGAGAAGATATCCGTTAAAAAAGATATATATATATATATATATATATATATATATATATAAGGTAAATTAGCGTGGAAATAGCGAGTCAACAGATCCTGGTTACTGACAGTCTTTGCTTACGTTGCACAGTAGACAAATGCTGAAACAAAAAGTTCATGAGCGAAATTAGTAATTTCATATAGCAACAATTTACCATCATATCTTGTATATAAATAAATATATCTCTTATTATAATGGAGATTGTGTGTATGTCTGTCAGTAACCGAAACTATATTACTATTCAGGTAATTTAATTATTGACGCCACATTCTCCATGATTTCATTTCTATTTAAACCTCAATTATTAATCAAAAGTGTTTACATTATTAATACTGTTGGTCTTATCTATATAGTTAAACCGTGCAATTGTATTTATATATGCAACAAAATAGCGGTTTACAGTGTGAATGGAAAGGCTAATTTGCATATTGATATTAAAAATTTGATTTTAATAAATATGTGCTTGGTATTATTGTTTGGTTTTATCTTAATGAATATGAGCAAAAATCTCGTGGATAAATCTTAAAAGAAATCCATTAACAAGAAGAAATAACTGTAATTCTATTCTTTACTTCTTATTTTAACTAAATAATTAAATTAAGAAAATTTAGCAATGAAAAACGGGAGTGATGGAAGAGTAAGTTTCAGTTGTTCTGTTTTTTTATTATACCCCGATTATACTATGTTTCAATTTTTATTCGCATTCTTATTTAGCTTCTAATTTAATGTAACATTTTATTACATTAACACTTAAATACTTGCACCGGGAGGGTGCATATATTTGTTAGTATATATATATATATATATATATATATATATATATATATATATATATATTTGCTATTGTAAATATATATATATTTATGTAAATATATATATATTTGCTAGTGTAAATATATATATATATGCTAGTATATATATATATATATATATATATATATATATATATATGTGTGTGTATATATTATATATATATATATATATATATATATATATATATATATATATATATATATATATATGAACAATAATACATATCGACTAAATTGAAAAGCATCTCTCCATATATTGTTATTCTATTTTCCATTGGTGTATCTATACTTGAGAGAGAGAGAGAGAGAGAGAGAGAGAGAGTAGGGAGAGAGATAGGTAGGGAGAGAGGGGGTAGAGAGAGAGAGACAAAGAGAGAAATATTGAGTAAATGAACCTTTATGGTTTAAAAATATATTCATACAATTAGAATGACGCAGATTACTATTAATAAGTTAAATTTTCAGCATGTATGCATAAATCTAGTGTGAAATCAATGTTTTCTCTTACATACATCATCATAGTAACGATCTAATGTTGTAAAAATAACAAATTATAAATATCTACAGGTTTGTGTATAGAGTAGAATATGTGCCTTAATACTTCAAAAATACATCAGTGGAAAGAATAAAACTCAAATAAAAATATATTTGTAAACACGGTTTGTTTTGGAATGGCTTTTTGCCGATAATTTTTGGGAGAATAAGTGCTTAATTGGAGTCGTACCTAATTTTGAAAATTAATTAATTAATAATGAATTAGGCGGGAATACCTATTAAATGTATGGCTAAACAAATCGAGAAAAATCAATCTCTGTATGTACATTTCGGCCTATTAGGCCTCATCAGCAGAGCTATAGATCGGAAGACCGCCTGTGCGTGATTTGAAACCGGACTGCCAAGCTGACAGGCCGATCCATAACCCCTACACTAAACGGACTTCTTAGATTTTACGATTTGTTTAGAGTAGGTTGTGACTTTCGACAATAATTTTTGGGAGAATAAGTGCTTATTGGAGTCGTACCTAATTTTAAAATTAATTAATAATGAATTAGGCGGGAATACGTATGGCTAAACAAATCGAGAAAATCAATCTCTGTATGTACATTTCGGCCTATTAATCAGCAGAGCTATAGATCGGAAGACCATTTGGGACTGCCAAGCTGACAGGCCGATCCCATAACGAACTTCTTAGATTTTACGATTTGTTTAGAGTAGGTAATTCATTATTAATTAATTAATTTTCAAAATTAGGTACGACTCCAATTAAGCACTTATTCTCCCAAAAATATATTTGTTGGTTAGTGGACCATTAACAAATTAATACATTTCTTATTTTCACTTTCATTTTCCACTGTATTCTGTTGAGGTATTTTAAGAATTTTAAGCGTCTTAATTAGCACCTGTAATTTCTTACATAATTAACAGCTGTACTCTCTTACATAAAATGTTCTTTACATATTTGAATTAATTTTTTACTTATATATTATACGTCGTGCAG